>JAJLVZ010000004.1:18718-678880 GCA_030570575.1 [Candida] sp. | reverse complement strand
TCAGGCCTCCGCCTGGATTTCCGCCCAAAGGTTTTCTTCAGTTTTCAAGGAACTACATCTCCCTAATAACCAGTGGCAACTATTATTGTTAAACCTGCTCAAGACTGCGATGGAGGACCCGGCTAACGAGAAGGCGACAATCCTGCTGATGGGGCTGAGAAGGGGCGGCAAGTCGTCCATCTGTAAAGTGGTGTTCCACAGCATGCAGCCGCTGGACACGCTGTACCTGGAGTCCACGTCCAAGCCGACGACGGAGCACTACTCGTCGCTGATTGACCTATCTGTGATGGAGCTGCCGGGCCAGCTGAACTACTTCGAGCCCACGTACGACTCGGAGAACCTGTTTAAGAGCGTGGGCGCGCTGGTGTACGTTATCGACAGCCAGGACGAGTACCTGAATGCGCTCACCAACTTGGCCATGATCATCGAGTACGCGTACAAGGTGAACCCGAAGATCCACTTCGAGGTGCTCATCCACAAGGTGGACGGGCTGAGCGAGGACTTTAGGCTCGACACCCAGCGAGACATCATGCAGCGCATCGGCGACGAGCTGCTGGACCTGGGCCTGGAGGGCGTGCAGGTGTCCTTCCACCTCACCTCCATCTTCGACCACTCCATCTACGAGGCCTTCTCCCGCATCGTGCAGAAGCTCATCTTCGAGCTGCCCTCCCTGGAAAACCTGCTCGACAACCTGGTGCAGCACTCACGCATCGAAAAGTCGTTTCTGTTCGACATCAACTCCAAAATCTACGTTGCCACAGACTCCTCCCCCGTGGATATCCAGACCTACGAGGTGTGTGCCGAGTTCATTGATGTCACCGTGGACCTAAACAATCTATACGAGAACTTTAGCCGCAGCGGCAAGGCCATCAAGTGCTCCTCCGTTCTGCAGAACGGGTACATCATCACGTTCCACACCATGATCCGCGGCCTTGCGCTCATCACCCTCATCAAGGACAAGGACGTGGACAGCTCCATCGGGATCATTGACTATAACATTGAGGTGTTTAATGCTGCGCTGAAGGAGATCTGGAAGCGCTCCCTGGTGGCCTAGCCGGGACTGCCCGCCCCCTGCAAAGGGCAGACTGGCAGTTACGCCGCCGTGCTGAGGGTTACGCCGCCGGGTTGCTGGGCCGCCGGGTTGCTGGGCCGCCATGCTGAGGGTTACTCCGCCGCCTGCGCTGGCGGCAGCTGCCCGCCGAGCTTCAGCACCTGGCTCTCCAGGCGCTTCACGTACTCCAGCAGCTTGGACTGCTGTGCAGTCTGCGCAGCCTTCTGCGCTGGGGCACTGCGCTCCGCCTGCGCCTGTTTAGACTTGCCCAGCGACGAATCGATGTTGGACTCCTCGTTCAGTAGTGGTTTCAGCGACACCCCAGCCGCCTGTTCTGCCTGAGACTGGGCCTGCGGCTGCTCTGTGTGCTCTGCCGGGGCCCCTGTAGGTTCTGCCCGCGGCTGTGCTTCCTTCTCATCGTTTTCCCGCTTAGACACCACTATTCCGTTCGAGCACCCTGAACTGCTGTTTTTATGTCTGATCATGGCGTCATGACGTGCAAAGCTTCTGCCACATGTGTCGCACGCAAACGGCTTCTCGCCGGAATGTAGCTTCTCGTGTCTCCTTAGATCGTGAAAACGTCTAAAGCTCGCGTCACATTTAGTACATTGAAACGGCTTTTTATCAGTGTGAATCATCGCATGACTCTTGAGATTGTGTTTCCGACTGAATTTGCGCTCGCAAATGTCGCAGCTGAATTTTTTCTCCATCCTGTGCTTGCTGTAGTGTTCCGACTGGCTAATCAGCTGTGTTTGTAGATGAACAAAATGTAAACAAAATTTGCCACTGAAATTCGCCACAATTTTTGTGCAATTTCAATTCCGCTGATTTCACTTCCGGTTCCGGAACTCTCACCCACCGGTCGGAACTCTTCCCCTCGATGCTCTAAACAACTGCCAACACTTTTCCATTGCCGTTACAATTTCCATTACCATTTGGGATAGATTAGGCAATAGTCTTGAAAATGATTAACCGTGCATCCAGGTGGGTAGAGATTTTGGTGCTCTTAGAGTTGTAGTTTTTCCGTTGGGTCGGAATTCGTTGTGTTTGCAACTTGTCTAGGTCGGAATTCGATACGTCTCCAATTTTTCTTGGGTCGGAACTCCACGTTTTTCAAATTTCCGTGTGGTCGGATTACACGTTCAGGAGTGCTCTCACTTTATCGCAATGTCACATTTCACCAATATCACAAAATAGTGAAATAGTCAACACCAAAAGATGTCGCTAATGCAGTCCCGCAAACGCGACAGAGACACTTTTGACCAGTGGAGCACACTGATATCCCAGCAGGACACCAATAACACCACCAACAGCAATATTAACAGGCTAAATGATATAAATAACCCCATAATTTTGGACTCTGACTATGAGGACAACGACCAGGATATGCAGCTGTCGAACACTCTGTCGGACACTGGCGACATGCAGCTGTCGCTGAACGCCAACACCACAAACACCACAAACGCCAGCGACGTGATAACGAGTTCCGACCTCAATAACAACAATAATGAGAACCCGTTTGAGATTGAAATCGACACCCAGCTCATCATCGGGTACAAGAAGAAACGCACCAACTCACTGCCGCAGCTGCCCCTGTCGCAGATCTCTTATAAGCGGGTGGCCGAGATTGACAAGATTGGCGAGGTGGAGCCAGACCTGATTCTGCCCATCTCGTCAGCCAACAAGAAGCAGAAGAAACACAAGGCGCACAGCGTGTCATCGGAATCGTGCTCGTCCGCACTGCATGGGTCCAGTCGGAACAGGCTGTTTGTGGACACCAGCAGCCAAAATTCCGACGCAAAGAGCGCCAGGGCTCAGAATTACAGCTACCAGTCGGGCACGTTGTCGAGCTCGACGCAGTCGCTGAACGGGCAGTCGCCGGGGCTGGGGGCCGCGCAAGGATGGGCCAAGGGCCCTTCCAAGGGCTCCAAGGGCGCCAGGGGCGCCAGGGGCACCCACCGGCCGCAGGCAGCCGGGCAGGACCAGCACGAGCCCGCAGACTCACCCACAGACGAGGATGGCTATTACATAGCCACGCCCGGGGACTACTTCGCCAACGGCCGGTTCAAGATCCTGTCCGTCCTGGGACGGGGCACGTTCGGCAGAGTCATCAAGGCGCTGGACCTCACCAACAACGAGACAGTGGCCATCAAGATCATCCGGGCAATCCCCAAGTACCGCGAGGCTTCCAAGATCGAGCTGCGCATCCTTAAAACGCTCAAAAACGCAGACCCGCAGAACCTCAACCACTGCATCCACCTGCGCGAGGTGTTCGACTACCGCAACCACATCTGCATCATGACAGACCTGCTGGACATGAGTCTGTACGAGTTTCTGCAGAAGAACAAGTTCAAGCCGTTCCTGGGCTCGCAGATCCAGGCCATCACGCGCCAGCTGCTTCGCTCCATCGCGTTCCTCCACGACCTCAAGCTCATCCACACCGACCTCAAGCCCGAGAACATCCTGCTCACCAACTCCCAGTCGCAGCGCAGCGGCCTCAGAAAGAAGTTCCGCTTCCTCAAGAACCCGCTCATCAACGTGATCGACTTTGGCAGCGCCATCTTCGACGACGAGCACCACAGCGAGCTTGTCTCCACCCGCCACTACCGTGCCCCGGAGATCGTCCTCAGCATCGGCTGGTCCTTCCCGTGCGATCTGTGGTCCCTGGGCTGCATCCTGGTGGAGCTCGCCACGGGCGAGGCCCTCTTCAAGACCCACGAGAACCTCGAGCACCTCGCCCTCATGCAGAAGGTCCTGGACGAGCCCCTGCCCCAGCCAATGGTGCGCAGGATCAAGAACTCGGCGTTCCTCCACGCCCACTTCCAAAAAAACTCCAAAACCAACTGCTACCACCTCAACTTCCCCTCCGCCAGCACCAGCGACAAGTCCGCCAAGTACGTCGCCTCCATCAAGCGCCTGGACGACCTCATCTGCTCCAAGTCCAGGCTCGGCTTCAAAATCGACATGAAAAAGTCCCTCGAGCTCAATTGGTTCTACTACCAGAACAACACCGACGGCATCGACTTCGAGACCTTTGCCTTCTGGTACTACTTTATTGACCTCGTCAAGAGCCTGCTGCGCTACGACCCGCACGACAGAATTTCCCCGATCGAGGCCCTCAACCACCCCTGGTGGAACTTTGGCATCCTCGACGAGGCCACCTCCAGCCTGTGACGACGGTCCCATTAGCTGCTGATGCTTGGATTTACTCGGTGGCTTAACACTTCTTGGTTTGGCTGATTGTGGTTGCTTTGCTGTCTGCTGATCTTTTGCTTATCCTTCGGTCTCTGTCTTTGTTGGTTTACCCCTTATTGGTAATGCCTTATGGGTTGCTATGTGTTATGGGCCTTCATGGACCACTGGGTGGTTTGAGGCATACAACAGCTGTTGGTGGTTGCTGAGTTTTCATGGTGCT
Organism: [Candida] sp.; assembly: GCA_030570575.1. Classification (NCBI taxonomy): domain Eukaryota; kingdom Fungi; phylum Ascomycota; class Saccharomycetes; order Saccharomycetales; species [Candida] sp. The sequence goes on along the minus strand of JAJLVZ010000004.1, from coordinate 674,414 downwards.
GTGCTTCATTATGGTTTTAATGGTTATGGTTCATTTCTTCGTGGTTAGTTCTTGTTTCCATAGTGCACAGTGTGTTTCTGTGGTTCTGGGCTTTCTGGGGTTTGCTGGTTAGGTTCAATGGTCTGTTATGGTTTATTCTGTTTCACTATGCTTTGTTATAACTTCTATGGTTTACTATGCTTATGCTTTGCTATGTTTTCATGTCCAGCTGTCATGGAGATTGATAGGGTCCGAATGCTTTGCTGTGCTCAGCTATGGCCCGTTCATGACCTATTACGCTCTTGATGGCTCGTGTCCTGTTATGTGCTTTCCAGGCCTTCAATGGCTTGTAACAGCCCATGTGCTTTGTGCCTTATTGTGGCCATGGCTATAAGACGTCTAATAACCACCCCAGGCTCCCACTCCATGACATGAGGCAATTTATCATCACCCGCTGGGGCCCATCACGGTTCATCTCCGTTTATATCTTATTAGCTCTATTCTTCAGACCATGCTGCTTTATTCTGCCCCATAATGGTCTTTTTTTTATTGGTTGTTCATTACTTTTTATTTGTTAAGGCGTTGGAACTGGTTAATTTTATATTATTTCATCATTTTACTTAGGTTTTACTTTATATTTCACTTATTTCACTTGTTTGATGCTTTTTGATGTGTTTTGTTTTGTAGCGAAAAAAAAAAAATCACAAAAATTCAAATTCCCTTTGGTTTTGACAATCAGCCCAAGAAAGAAACATCGACTAAATGTCAGGAGCGCCAGGAAACACCTTTGCCAACTATACGCCAACACCCCCAGAAAGAGGCTCGTTCCCACTGGACCACGATCACGAATGCTCATCCATAATGGCCCAGTACTTGGACTGCCTGAAGATTGTCAAGGGAAACAATGCCCCAAACTGTAGACTGCTGGCTAAGAGCTACCTGAACTGTAGAATGGAGAACCAGCTCATGGAGAAGGACGACTGGAAGAACTTGGGTCTGCCTGATGATGAAAAGAGTGGTGAAAGCGTGGAGAAGGAAAGTTTGAAGAAGGGCAGCGAAAGTTTGAAGAAGAGCATTGAGGACAAAAAGTAATGAATAATGATCACCTGTGTACTTGTAAATAAACAAAATTACTGAACAAGTGTATATATATAGTAATACCAATACATCAAACACAAAATAATAAAATAATAAACTGAAATGATATAAAGTAAAGTGGTCAAAGAACTAAAAAATAAAACTAAGTGAACTTTCTGAAGTAACTCTCCTTCTTCTTTGGCTTGCCCCAGAACCAATAGGACTTTCCGTCTCCTTTGGGTTTGGTGTTCGCTTTGGTATCTGACTTAGCGTGGGGTTTACCCTTACTACCGGTGGTATACGAACCCAAGTAAGAATGCTTGAACCCTTTAAGCAGCGACAGCCCATTGTCAGCAAACGAATTCAGCTTTTTAGAGCACGCATTGATCTGCTTATCGTAGTCAAAGCTCTTCCTTTTCTTCTCAGTAAGGTCCCACAGCTCGCTTAATTTGCACCATGCGGCTGCACCCGATTTACATAACCTCTCTTTAGCCGGTGAGTAAACCTTCTTGTTCAACTTCTCAACTGCTGCTCCATGGTTGTACCGGCCCCATAACCCATTAAGCTTGCCATAGCTATAGTGATACTGGTTTTTGAGCTTGCCACCCCAGGCTGCAAGCATCTGTGACACTTCGCTTCTCTGAAGTCTGGCCCTCCTCTCAAATGAGTACAGTGAGTCAAGAGCTGGTTTTGTCAGTTTTTCCAGATACTTTGCTGTTTCTGCAGACTTTTTGCCATAGTCGTAGTCGCGTGCCAGCTCCCAGACTTTGTGGAATTCATTTCCCGCTTTGGCTGAGGCCTCCACTGACGCTTTCTTAGACTGCCTGTAGTTCTCATCGACAAACTGCCCGAGGTTCTTGAATAACACCTTGAGCAGGTCTTTAGAAGATGCACCACTTAGCAGGTCAGCGACGTCTTGTGCGTTTGTTCCTGGGCTATGGAGTGAGTTAGTCTCCTTCGGAATAGTTTCAAACACTGTGACATCGGATGGTAGATACACAGTGGTTGTCACTGTCTCAACATTCACCCACCCAAGTCCCTGGGTTAGCGGCTTGCTGAGGTTCCAGGCAGAAAACTGAATAACCTTCTCAGTTAAGAACAAAACAACTGCAACACTGATCAGAATCGTGTTGTACTTGGTCAACCCGTTGAAATTTGTCCCATTGCTAAACAGCTGCTTGATACTATGCAGCTTTTTGTCACTACCTGTCTCCATTGCTTGCAGTTGTCCCTTTGTTTCTTGAGCACCATCAGTGACCTGTCCGTCTTTCTTATCTTCCTTATCTTCCGTTCTGTCGTTACTGTTAATCGCCGAGTACTTCAGCGTCGATAACGAGTCATGAACGCTGTGACCGCACGCATTCTTCACATCACCATTGGTCTCATCCTCAGTCTCTGAAATGATGTTTCTCTCCTCGCTAAAACTGGATGAATCAGACCTGATATCGTGGTCTGTCGAGTTATTATCATCTGTCAAAATCATGGCCCAGTCGGTCTCCTCACTCAGTTTCCCGTCAGAGTTTCCCGCAGACACACCACCCAGCTTCCCCACTGATCTACTGACCGCTTTGACGGTGTATTTCTTTTCAAGGAGCGCCATTATCTGAAGTAAATAACCTGTACCTTATGAAAACAACCACAAAATACCAATCGCTCAGCCCAAAAACAACCTGCTGTTACCTGGCTGCCTCAAACTGCCTCGCCAATTACAAATCAAGTCTCAAAGCCAGCAAAATACTCTTCTTTGGCCTCCAAACTCGCTGTTCTTCCCTAATCAGCCTTTGCCACAATTGTTTGTTCCTTAAATTTGACACATAATGCTTAGTCACTGCTTATGACACTACGTAGCTCAGCGAACGGCCGTACAAATTAGTTTATACAGAACGTGCAGGCAGCTCAGATCATGCCGTGCAGCGCCGTTTATATTCTGCCCTCGGCACGGTTATCGAGCAGTTTGACTTTCTGGTGGATCTCGGCCACTGTCTGAGAAACCTGCTTGAACAGATTGAATTCCTCGTGAATGGTGGTAATGATCAGGTTCAGGCCATTGATATCGCTGACCGAGTCTTTTTCAATCCCGTCAACGGCCGCGTCTATTTCCAGCAGCGTCTGCTGGTACTCTTCGAGCTTCAGCTTATATTGTGCCAGCTTCTTATTCAAGAACTTATCAAGTTCGACTGACGATATTTTGTTGTATCCGTTCAGCAATCTCTGAAGTATAATAAAAAAGTTCTCTGAGTCGGTTAGTGCCTCATCTGTTGATTCCCTTATTTTACCCAAAACCTTTAAATCGTCATCTAAGGCTTGGTTGGTAAATGAGTACTTGTTTTCCAAATATTCAATGTCCCTTGGAATACTCTCAATAACTTCGGAATGTTCTTCTTGCTCCGTTTTCAGCTTCTCTGCAATCTGTACCTGGTTCTGAATAAAGTTATCCAGCTGGCTGATCTCGTTCTTATATACTTCAGGTAGATCTCCGATTGTGGTTAATGGTGTTATTAAAAACGGCTGCTGTTGTGGCTGTTGCTGCTGCTGCTGCTGTTGCTGTATCTGCTGCTGGTTACCAAAAAGTCCTCCTCCAATGGTGTTACCACTGGTCGCCGCACTGTTGTTATTGCCAAACAGTCCACCCGCTGATGGAGCTGTGGAAGTAGAAGAATTTCCAAACAATCCCCCTGTTGAAGCAGCACCAGCAGGTTTAGCTCCAAACAGGCCTCCAGTGCTGGCTGGCTGTGAAGCGCTGGAGTTACCGAATAGCCCTCCTGTCGTTTGCGTGGTGGCAGCACCTGCAGGTTTGGCCCCAAACAGTCCTCCACTGGTGTTGTTACTGGCCCCAAACCCGGTGTTCGATGCTCCAGTGGTATTGTTTCCACCAAATAACCCGCCAGAAGTGTTTGTGGCACCTGAGTTGGCTCCAAATAGTCCTCCAGTAGTATTGCCTGCTGTAGTGGTGTTGTTACCACCAAATAATCCGCCAGTCGTGCCTGTGGAGGCTGGTTTCGCCCCAAACAGTCCACCACTAGACCCCGTGTTGGTTGTGTTGCCAGCGCCTCCAAAAAGGCCTCCTGTTGTGCCGCTGCCCGCGTTGTTACCAAACCCAAATCCTGTTCCAGTGGTACTATTGTTATTCGTAGCTGCTGTATTGTTGTTGTTCAGCCCTCCAAATGTGTTGGATCCAAACATCCCACTGGATCCTGTGCTCGATGTACTGCCTGTGGATCCAAATAGGCCACCACTGGAGGCTGGCTTTGCTCCAAATAAACCTGTTGAACCTGTGTTGTTATTGTTTGCTGGCGCCCCAAAAGGTGAAGGATTTGCGGTGTTACCCGCGCCAAAAACGCTTCCTGCTGGCTTAGCGCCAAAGGCTGTTCCTGAATTATTGCCAAACATCGCCAATTGACCTCGTTCTATCTGTTTTTCAATACGAGCTTCAAGTTTGTTGATTTGTTTACTTTTGAAAAAAAATTTGAACAAACTTATATTTTTCGGTCCTTCTAGGGGAAATATGCGAATTCGTGAAAAACTCCTGCTAAACTTCACCTTCTTTAATGGGAATTCCTAAATTGAGCTCAATTCTAGCGGGAAAATGGTCGTTGAATGAACAAGTTACTGGGGGAAGCTGCTGGAAAGATGGCTGTGATGCCCTCTACATTGATTTAAACAGTGTTTTGTACACCTGCTGTGGGGTTTCAGCAAGCTTAGATGAGTTCCATGAAAAGATCAAACAGTTTATAACCAAGCTGGTCGAGACTTTTGGGCCTAGAAGGCTGGTGTACTTGGCCCTAGATGGCGTTCCACCACTCAGCAAGCTTAAGGAACAAAATCTGAGGCGCAGATCCCGCCCAAAGAAGCAGTTCATTGACCTGAATGAGTTCACACCGGGAACTCAGTTTATGAATAACCTGTCTAAGGAGCTGGAACAGTTTGCTGGCGAGAATCTAAAGGTGAAATATGTGCTCTCAGACAGCAATAAGCCTGGAGAAGGAGAGCAGAAAATTGTAAGGCACTTGAGACAGCTCGAGGAGTCAGAATCTGCCATCATCTTTGGCAACGATGCTGACTTTATCATTCTGTCCTTGTTCACGACGCAGTCGATCAAGCTGGCTCGAGACACGAACCACAGAAGCAGTATTGATAGAAAGCTGTTTGAGCTCTTTGACATTGACAAACTGAAACAATGTTTAGCCAGCGAAACCGGGAACCCAAATATAGCTAGGGACTTTGGATTGCTGCTTATTCTGTTGGGAAACGATTACCTGCCGAATTCATCAACTCTTCCAGTAGATAGAGCTAGTATTGACCTTCTCCTGAAGTCCGTGAAACAGCTCTATACAGACTGTGGCGGCTCAGGAATTGTTTCCAATAATACTATCGACTGGAACAATTTTAATACCTTATTTCAGCTGCTAGCAGACTACGAACTTGCCCACCACAAACTTCAGTACCCATTGAAAAAGCATGTGATACAGAGAGCCATTTTAGAGTTGGAACTGAATAGACTCTCGCTTAAGGAAAGAAAGTCCAAGATCAAAGCCCATATAGATGAGCTCCATAACAGTCAGTTCCTCAAGCACCGGGCCTATTTCTACGAATCTATGAACTCTCTGGTGATAGAAGACCTTCCAGAAGTCATAGAAAGCTACTACAGAACAGTTCAGTGGATCTATTCCTACTACTCGACTGACTTTGATAACTGGAACTGGATTTACAACTACGAGTTCACGCCATTTTTCACAGATTTGGTACTACACCCTCAGCACGAAGCAATCACCTTTGAGCACGAAAAACCACTCAAGCCATTGCACCAGCTGGCCTTTGTGCTTCCGAGCAAATCACACAACCTCTTGCCCGGTGCCTACCAAGGCCATAAATTCAGTGATGTTTTTGCCAAATGCCCCCTTAATTTTACGGAAATTACTGATGCGCTAGCTGAAATGTATGCATTAGATGGAGCAGCAACCACTCAGCACCTCCAAGCCTCAACTCCCCTGAATAAACTCGCATAAATAGCTAATAGATGCCTTCTCCACAACCCCGGGTAATTGTATTATGTAAGCGGTCTTAAGTTGTTGATTTTACGTTAAATTTGACAACGAGAATTGTTGTTGAAACAAGTTTAATTTAGAAGTAAAAAACTCACAACCCACGTTTATTTCTTGCCATTTTCAACAGGTTCACACAGTCAGATAATAATTCAGCTGTTGTTATTTGAGGTGGAGGAAATTGAAAGCGTTTGAAAAGCTTTTTTACTCTTGTCATTAGTACAAGAAAACATAGATATAAGTATAAAGAGATAAAATGGGTATTCCAAAATTCTTCAGGTTCATCTCAGAGAGATGGCCATTGATCACGGAGTATGTGAATGACCACCAGATTCCAGAATTCGACAATCTGTACCTGGATATGAACTCAATTTTACATACTTGTACGCGTCCAAAAGATGGTGACATGACCAGAAGACTGAGTGAGGAAGATGTCTATGGAGCAATTTTTGCTTATATTGATCATCTCTTTGACATCATAAGACCGCAAAAAGTGTTTTACATGGCTATTGACGGTGTTGCTCCAAGAGCTAAGATGAATCAACAAAGATCCAGAAGATTTAGAACTGCAGTTGATGCAGAGAAAAACATGAAAAAGGCAATTGAACAAGGCCTAGAACTTCCAAAGGAAGAGCCTTTTGACTCGAATTCGATCACACCAGGAACAGAATTCATGGCTAAACTAACTAACTATTTGAAATATTTTATTCATAAAAAGATTTCAACTGACTCAAGATGGCAGGGAATCGAGGTCATCTTGTCGGGACACGAAGTTCCAGGTGAAGGTGAACATAAAATTATGGAATTTATCAGAAATAAAAAGGCTTTGCCAGACTATAATCCAAATTTACGTCATTGTATTTACGGGTTAGATGCTGACTTGATTATGTTGGGACTTGTTTCCCACGAACCTCACTTTGCATTGCTAAGAGAGGAAGTTCAGTTTGGAAGAGTACAGACTCAGGCAAAGACCGCAGAGGACCAGAAGTTTTGCTTATTGCAACTAAGTCTTGTAAGAGAGTATTTAGAGCTGGAATTCAATGATTTGAAATCAGATTTGGCCTTTGGCTATGACTTTGAAAGAATTCTAGACGACTTCATCCTAGTCTTGTATGTTATTGGTAACGATTTCTTGCCAAACTTGCCAGACTTACACCTAAATAAAGGTGCATTCCCATTATTACTGCAAACTTTCAAAGAAACTTTAAGAACTTTGGATGGTTACATGAACGAATTTGGAAAAATCAACGTTGAAAGATTGGGTAAATGGTTGGACCAGCTGTCCAATTTTGAATTGGAGAATTTTGAACAAGTTGATGTTGATTTAGAGTGGTTCAATAAAAAATTAGAAAACATCTCAATTTCTGGTGAAAAGAAACGTGAAAAACAAGGTAAACTAATCATATTGAAACAACAAAGAAAACTAGTTGGTACAATTAAGCCATGGTTGATCAAAACTATCACAATACCTTACGAGGAGTTAATTAAAGAAACTGATGTTCCTTCACTGGACTTACCTAACAATCTAGTTGAAAACAATTTAGATTTTCTAAAAACCTTTGCGTTTGATACCGGGCTGATTGTCACACACTCCAGGTCCACAAACGTCTATTCAGTCAGAATCGATATTGATGGAATTGATCCACACCTAACACCAGAAGAATCTGCTGAAAGAGTCAATGAGGTTAGAAGGGTCATCAAAAGATTCGAATCTGCAGTCATTTTAGATAGCGAGGGTAAAGATGCTGTTGAAGAGCAAAAGCAAATTTACAACGAAAAGTTTGAAAGCTGGAAGGATATTTACTACCAGGAAAAGTTTAATTTTAGTATTAAGGATGAGTCTGAAATGATTGCGCTAACTGAGAACTATGTTGAAGGTTTGCAATGGGTTCTATATTATTATTATCAAGGGTGTGCATCGTGGTCTTGGTATTTCAAGTACCACTATTCACCAAGAATTTCCGATGTTAAAAAAGGTTTAAACATCAAATTCAATTTCGACAAGTCGACACCTTTCAAACCATTTGAGCAACTGATGGCGGTGTTGCCAGCCAGATCTCAGAATCTGGTTCCTAAGTGTTACAGAGCTCTAATGACCGATCCTAACTCCCCAATTATTGACTTTTATCCAAACGATGTGGAATTGGACATGAATGGTAAGACTGCTGAATGGGAAGCTGTTGTTAAACTATCATTTGTTGATCAAAAAAGATTGATTGCAGCAATGGAGCCATTTAATGCACAGCTGACCCCTGAAGAGCGCAAGAGAAACTCATTTGGTCAAGACTTGGTGTACATTTTCAATAGTCAGATTGATGAAGTGTACAAAACTCCAGCTTCTGTTATCTTTGGCGACTTGGAGCACAACAAATGTTACGAAACCCCATACAACTTGGAACACGTTGATGCCAATGAATACATAACCGGGTTGTGCAAGGACGCATTGGTTGGTGTCCATGCGTTATCGGGGTTCCCAAGTTTGAAAACCATCAATTTCACCTCAGAGTTGAAGCTAGCAGGTGTTAAGATCTTCAACCAACCTTCCAGATCCCAGTCGTTCATACTCACACCAGAATCTGTTGGTAAAAACTTTGTTGCGAATGAAGAAAATTTGAACAAACTTTTGAACAAGATCGTTTACACCAGGTACCCATTCTTGAGGGAGTCGAAGGTTCTGTCGATCTCTGATGGCACGACCGAGTACTTGAAGGACGGTAACAAACTAGTCAGAATATCAATGGACTCTGAAGAAACAAAGAATTTCAAAAGAAGTGTCAAGAATTTGATGGATAACTACCTGATCCAAAAAGGTATTGAGCTGAAAGAGATCAAATATCTGGTTAAGGTTGCTCCTATTTTAGGACTGAAAAAGAACGTCAAGGGAGGCTTTGAGAAAGATGTCTCGAAGTTTGATGAGATTTACCCACTGGAACTGGTTGTCAGACACGTTGAGCACCCAGACGAGAGATTGATTGAGAAGAAGCCCTTACCAATCAATGAGGAGTTCCCAATTGGATCCAAGGTGATTTTCTTAGGCGACTACTCGTACGGAAGCGAAGCCAAGATCATTGGATACACATCGAGCACCAGAGTCATTCTTGAAGTTTCAAAGAACGACTTCAAGAATGAGCCGACTATTGGAGCTTACAGAGCATCCATCGAGCAGAAAGAAAACAGATACTATCCTTCATATGAGGTTGCGAGAAAACTGAAGCTGCACCCATTGTTCTTGTCAAGAATTGCTTCTACGTTTTTTGTTTTGGGCCCATCAAACCAAAGAGTAAATGTTGGGTTGGACCTAAAGTTTGACTCACGTCGTGAGAAGGTTTTAGGGTTTGCAAGAAAGAACGAAAAGACCTGGGAATACAGTGTCAATGCCATCTCCTTATTTGAGGAGTATAGACGCTCCTACGGGGATATCTTCAACTCACTGATGAACTTTAAAGAAATCTCGCCAGGAAAATACCCAAGTATGACTGAAATCCTGCCTAAGTTACCGAAGGATCAGGCTATAAAGAAGTTTGACGCTTTGAGAAAGTGGTTGAAATTGCTCAAGGCTAACTTTGTGCACGTGTCGCTGGAGAGTGACGGATTGACCAAAGTTGGAATTCAAGAAATTGAAAAAGGAATTGAAGCGTTTGTTGCCAGCAACCAAACCAAGCTGGAAACTAAGAAACTGGCGGGTGTCCCAAGAGATGCAATCTTACAGCCAGCGTATGCTATCAATAAGCTGAAAACACAGTCATTCAAACTGGGTGATAGAGTTGTGTATATTCATGACTCTGGTAAAGTTCCGCTATTTTCCAAGGGAACTGTGGTTAAGTACGTCAGTAAAGGTTCCGATGTTGACTTGGAGGTTGTCTTTGACAACGTCTTGGTGGGAGGAAACAAGCTGGACGGCAAGTTGAGAACCAACCGTGGACTGAAAATCAACTCCTCTTTGGTTCTGAACCTGAGCTTCAAGCAGTTTATCTTCCATTCCAAAGCTTCCAGACAAAAAACCGGTGGTCAAAGCGTCAGAAAGACTGTTGTCAAGCCTAATGGTACTCCTAAGGCTGGTGCTGGCAAGCCTAACGGTGCTCAGTCCAAGTTTAATGGTGCTCAGTCCAAGCCTAATGGTGCTCAGTCTGCTCCTAAGGCTGCTGCGCCTAAGCCTAAACAGCCTCAGCCAGAGCCTAAGAGGGCTGGCAACGAGCTGCTGTCTATCCTCAAAGGCGGAAAAGCTGCTAAAGCTGAGACCCAAGAGTCAGTCCAGCCTGTCAGTATCAACAAGCTGCAGAACAATTACGCTCTGAAGCACATCCAGTACTCGATCCTGAATCAGCCACCACAGCAGCCTCAGCCTTAGCTGAAATGCCTTTTATACTTTATTATTTAACACTTATTTCACTCTTGAAACTGTGTAGCACGTGACTGGTCATGTGACTTAATGTGTTTCGTCGGCAAGCCCTTTGATGGCCCTGCTGGCCACCGCTTACTCATCGTCTTCTGTGTAGAAGGCCTGTTTGGCGTTCAGCTCCTGCTGCTTTTGGAACCACCGCTGCTCAAAGCCATTCGATCTGTCAACGCCGTCCCATCTCCAGCCAGGCTTGATGTTGAACCGGTTTTCGGGGAACGGCTTAGTGTACAGTTTCCTGCCGGTTCTGGAAATGTGCTGCCTCTCTTGCTCAAGCGGGTCGACGGGCTTGAAGGAGATCAGTGGGTCTTCAAAAGCGTTTTGGTCGCTTGGTTTGCTACTGGAACCACCCAACTTCCCTTCCTTCCGTTCCTTTTCGTCCAGCAGCTGAACCAGTCCCGCATTAAGCTCCCGCAACCTCTTCTTTTTCGCGGCTTCCTGCTCTATTTCAGACCGCTTCTCGTTTTCTAGGTGATGCTCGATATTGATCTTCTCTCCCTTGGAGTTTCTGAAGACCGTCTCGTGCTTGTTGTCTGTAATGCCTGCCTCGCTGGACAGCTTCTCAAGCTCTTTCAGGCGTATCTGGTGTGCCACATCCTGTGCCGTCTGTAAACCGGATTTTGCCCCAGACGACATCAATTCCTCCGCTTTTGGGGGTGCTTCCCTGGAACTTTCGTCCTGCAGTATAATCTTCTCGCCTGTTCCCACCACCTGCCATCCCTTTTGGCTCTCCTGGGCAGGCTCGGCTGCCCCAGCTGCCTCAGCTTCTGCACTTCTCTCGCTAAAAGCTTCCTTCACCACCACATCTCCGCCCTTCCTCTCCTGGCTCTTCTTCTTCTTCTGCTTCTTCTCCTTCTTCTCCTTGCCCTTCAGGTAGTTCTTGCTCAGATACTCAGACAGTGACATGGCTCACACTAAAGCTGTTTGGCTGTTTTGTACGTTTTGTTTTCTTTCAATTTTTGGTCTGCTTATTACGCGCTTATGTCATCGGCCGGTGGTGATATGCGAGATACTGCGGGTGAGCTGATTGTTTCGATAATTGCGTACTTACAGCTCTGTTGGGAGTCCTTACAGGCTCTAGGCAGAGAGAAAGGTATAATGACAGTACAGAGAACTGAGAATTTTCAAGTTGTGCAAAGTTCCAACCTACACTTAAGACGAAATTTGTCCAGAAGAGGATAGTAATTGCTTTAGCAAGGAAAGAGTAAGCAGCTATATGATAGAAGAAGTATTAGCCATAGTCAGTGAGACATTGCATGATAAAAATCCAAGGTGAATAACTGTTTGTTAGAGCAGAGTTAGGGACAAGTACAAGAGTTGATGGGTAAAGAACCTAAGGCGTTAGTATTATGTAAAAAAGAAACTATGTACTGATTCCAGAGCCTTAACCATATGACTTTTGAGATAAGCCTCTGATCGATGACTTATTGAACGAGTTGCAAGGATGCCAAAAGTAGTCCATAAGGTATCTTAGATAGTTACCGCAAATAGCTCAAGAAGACCGCTTTCAGCACTCCATTTCAACCCTAAGTAAGAGATGAGTGGATGTCTGCTTTGTGTGAAAAGGATACTACCACTTGCCTGTACCACTTACCATTGACTTCTACCACAAACCCCCGCTTACCACACAATACTCATTGACTCACCACTGGGGCACTCGGCTAGATAACTGTCGGCTATAGCTATTAACTGCTGTGCTTCACCGTTTCCACTCCTCTCCTCCACCATTCTACTTTCAATATGTGTTTGATATTTACTTGCTACCTATCTACTGCTGCTGGCAGCTCAGTTTTAGGTTCATGGTTCAACCTCAGTTTCAAAGAAATCTATTTATGTGTCAGTATTATCACCAGAGGATGAAAGGTGAATATTTAGAAGAGAAAACTACCAAATACGTCGTGGACTATACCAATCAAACAGCTACTAAAGTATCAATATCATCCTCGTGATGGTCCAGTTTTGTCTAACCAACACTGCTTCCAGCTTTGAAATCACTTTCTCGGATTGCTTTACTGTATAATAACTATACAATATTGCCGTAATGATATAGCTGGCTCAGGATTACGTCTTACCTTAGTACACCCATAAACTAGGATATGTATAAACTATCATTACTAGTGACGTAGAGTATACACGAATTTGAGCAAGAGATACCTCTTATAATAGCACGCCATTAGAGACAAATATCGGTCTTACAGAGAATGGTCTTGCACTATAATATGACTCAAATGGATTGATATGTCGCATATGGGCCAGCTAAAGCTGCCCTGATTCAATGTGTTCATCCAGCCTAGTCCAAGAATACTTCTTCTGGAAGTTGTCACGGCTCTGCTTGCATCACTTGTTTTATACTGCCTGCTGTACTGCAGCATTCCACTTCCATTCTACCACATTCGCTACTTCCTAACTTACTGCTAAACACTATCGAAACTTCTTACTGCTGAGATCCTGCATCTGCAAGCCTGTGATATCTAGTGCTAAGATTTACCATAGGTTGCTCAGTCATACTCTTTCCAAGCACAGTGGGATCTGGAGCTTGTAAGGACTCAAGTATATGAACAACAATTCACCCAGTGTCCTCCATGTGTAATATTATCTACACTTTCCACTCGTCAATGGAAACACCTTATACAGTGCTAGACTTAGCTCTATCTTCATGGCATAAGGTGTCCCATCTCACTCTATACCAGCAAAATGGTCCTACACGCTATCATCCAACGACTCTTCAGCTAGTTACTCTCACTCGATAGCTACCAGAACTTACAGCAACCCTACAAGCTGCACTATATAAAACTCATGAACATAACTTGTTACTCAATGTTCTGGTATCACACTGGTTCTACAGTTGGCAGGTGTGTGGTTACCTGTATGGTTGGACATTACAGCTATTCCAAAGCTACTAGCACAAGAACAGGTGCTTAGTGTCTATTTCTATAAACCTGTTTCTTTCTTTAGTTTACTTTGGAAAAAACAACTGTGAAATGGAAATTCAACAGTGGTTGGAAAGCACGCCTGAAATCGTCCGAAGTAAGCACTTTTCCTGTGGCATGTGGGGACCTCACTAATCGCAAAAGAACTGAAGCAGATCAACGACGAGCTGGTGCAGAAGACCTGTGAACTCGATGAACTGAAGGCAAAGTACAATTCTGTGGTGGCCGACAATCTGCGCCTGAGGAGACAGCTGGACGCGGCCAGGCACAGCAGGCCGACCCAGTCGAGCTATCTGGCGGACACACAGATCTCCAGCCAGGTGGAGCAGCAGGAAGAGGCGGCAGAGGACGAAGAAATTGCAGAAAACCCACCCAGTGAGCCGCCCAGTGGGCCGCCTAGCGGTGCTGGCGACAGCAGGCGTCGCACAGAGATCGAGTCCCTGGAGATAAGGAGGAACGACCTGCCGCTGCCGAGCTCATCGCCTCTCAAGAGAGAGATCCCAGACTCCCAGTACGAGAGCTCTGACGAGATTGTGGTGAACTCTGACCTGGTTGTCATCAAATCTGAGCCTGATGAGGCTCCAGAGAGTCCTGCAAACGAGCCAGGTGGGCACCCAACCCTAGCGAGACACCCCAGTCACCCCAAAGAGTCAGCTGAGTCAGCTGAGCATCTGACAGACCTAACGAGGCACCCGAAGCTAAAACGAGACTGGATAATCGAGGACTTCAAGATCAACCCGGCACCCAATAAGGGACTCAACTACGCATTCCACGAGGTTGTCAGAGGCAACAAAAGGCAGTGCATGCACGGCACGTCCTGCACCGACTGCGAGAAGTTCTTCCAGTCCACAAACGTCCCCATAACTCTCGCAAAGCACAAAGGGTCCACCTGGGACAAGCTAGAGTCGCCGCCAGACTTTCGAGAGTTCGATTTCCCCTCCACCCAGCAGGTGCTCAAAAACAAGCAGATTGCCCAAAGGATGAACAGGCTCAAGGCCATGGAACGGCTGGTGTCGGCCGTCAACCAGGGCAAGTTCCTGTTCAGGGACGAGTCTTTCAACAGGATCGTGCAAACTGGCAACTTCATCATCGATCAGGTGTACATCGATGATGCAATGGGTAATGGTTAGTAGGAATAGCAAGGATAAATAGCAATAAATCATAATAATAAATAATAAATAGTGGTGATAAATACAGGCAGTTGGTGCTATTTCGGCACAAGGGGGTTTGTCAGCGTTGTACTTGTGGCTGCTGCTCGGGCTGCTGCTGCTTTAACTCCTGGTAAAACTTCTTGTACACATCGTAATCAAACTCTTTGAAGTTGTAGTCCAAGTCAATAAACGTTTTGGATATTTGCAGAGACTTGTAGTAGTAGTTCAAAAAGTACTGCTGCTTGAACTCGTCGTTGTTAGTAACAAACGAGTTTTTGGCAGGCACATTTTGTGGTTTGGTTGGCTTTGTCGGCAGCAAGTTCTGGAAAAGCTCATATGCCGCTAAAGTAAACCCGAATTGTGGCGAAGACCTCAACACTCTGGCAGCACCTCCCTTGAAGAAAGACTTTGGTGACTCCTCCTTCAGTATAGTCTTGAATGCGTGGAATATGCTGTGGTACTTCGTCTCGCCGGGTTTGGGTACTATCTGCAGTCTCGTTTTTATAACATCACATGGTGTTGTTAGAAACGCTGCAGGCATACCAGCTAACCCTCCACTTAACAGCAGTTCGTATGTTTTCAGCTTTCTTTTGCCGTTCTTACTATTTGGATCAAAGTTGAAAAAATCCTTCTTAATATGTGCATAAGTTGGGAAGTAGATGGCTGAAAACGGTATATCACGAAGCAAACATGCCGAGCACCCTTTATAAAGCCCACGTAGCCCCAATGATCTGATGACTTGAATGGCGTTCAACTTTGGCCCAACATGGTTTTCTCCTTGCACTTGCAGTCGGATCTTAACAATCTCCAGTGGATTTGTGAATATAACTTGACAACAGCCAGCAATGGCTCCTGATAAAACCTCATAGAACACATTTATCTTATTTGTCAGCTTGTTTGTGAAGATATTTCTGCAAAAATCATTCACTGTAAGTTTAATGGCCTTTTCTGGTGCAACCCCAATCAATTGTGGCCCTAATCCTGAATACAAACCTCTAAATCCTTCATTTTTGATGATTTTTTTCAAGCAGTCAATTGAGTTCTTATAAATCAAGCTTCTTTGTGCTTGCAACCTCGTCTTGATCATATCAATTGGGTACACAATTGTCGCACCAATTGCTCCAGCTATCGATCCAAGACAAAAGTTAGAAATGGAGTCAAATATTGGGAAAAAAGTGTAATTTGAATTAACATGCTGTTTGATAAATAGAGTCTGGATTGAGTTATCGATTGCAAAGTTTGGATTCAGTATCTCTAAAAAATCCTTCAGATATAATGAGTCTGAGTTTTTATAGTCCTTTGCCAACTGAAATAATAAATCAATTTGTGCTGGAGTGAATTGGTTTATGTTATTGATTTTATTATACTCAATACTCAAAAACTGATTGAAGTCTTGTTTTCTCACTTTCATATTCTGAATATTTAAATTTGTGGAGTTCAATTTATTAATTTGATAGAACTTCAAAAACATTTGATTTAGTAAATCGAAATTATCAATTAATATCTTGAAATCTTTGAAAACTGTAAAGTTTATAAAGTTGTTGTTATTGTATTTATCTTCGTGGTTGATATTGATTGACTCAAATATCCCACTTGGAACTTTGTGGCTGAACAATAATTTCAGTAGATAAATTAACTGATTTTTCGATATTTCGTTGATTTTGTTGAATGAGTTGTAGTTTGATAAATTGTCAAATAGATAAGTCACCTTCTCATCCAGCAAGTCATTTTGCATTATAGTAATTAATGAGTTCAGATTTATACTCATGGAGTCATTCAAATAGTAGTGGTTCAACCAACTGATTCCATTCCAATCAATATTCAGATTATTCTTCACTAAAAATTCATTGTTGTTGAATTTTTGTAGCTTTTCAATAGTTGAGATCAATGCTTCTTTGCTGATGTTCAGATCATGGAAGTTCAAGAACTTATCATTGTAGTTGATAGAACGTCCGTTAGAAGTTTTATCAAATTTCCTCAAAAATTCATATAAAAATATAAAGTTAGAGTTTCTATTTGCAATTAAATTATTAAACTGGAACCAATCACTGATGGATAAATAGCCCTTATTGTTCTCATCGATAGTTAAAAAGATGATCCCAAAGGTCTTCTCTGAGATATCTTTATTGTAATTAATATTAGGAATTGAAGCAGTAATCAGCTTTATAAAAGCATCATAGTCCAAGATCAGCTGGCCCTGGTCATTGAGTTTGGCAAACTTTCTGAAAATCTGAATCTGATGCTTCTTGGAGTTGGAAATCGAATTTGGGAGCTCCATAATTGGAAATAAGTTGAATTAAATGAAAGCAAATAGTTATGATAATAACAGTAAAAAAACACCACCCACACCCACAATAAAGACTGTTAAAACAAAGCTATGAAACTTTATAACGAAATGAAATGAAAGACATATAACCACCTCTCAGGGCTGGGGGAAATAAACTGATTGAAACAATTCTCGGTTTCAAAAGCTCCAAAAGCTCCAAATTTGTTCAAAAAAACAAATAAAAAAAAAAAAAAATCTGGAGACCGTAAATTTTTTAAGTTCTAGCAAAAATCTGAAAAAAGTGATGCAAATCACGGTAAAAGTAGCAAATGAATAAGCAGGTAAATAAGCAAATGTATGCAAAATAAATATGCAAATAAAAATAAGCAGAATATGCAAATAAATAAAAATAAACAAAATGCAAATAAATTAATGATTATGCGAATAAATAAACAGGTTTAAAGCAAAAAAGTAAAAAGGTCTATCGAGTTCAGCCTAGTCTTAGTTTAATCTCCAGCAAGCAGTGTGCTAGAATTCTATAAACAACAAATATGACGCTGACAGCAATCATATCAACGGCATAGTCACTCTCTAATCCGTACTGCTTCAGCACTGCGCTTCCGGTGTCTAAAATGCATGACTTTGAGTCATCAATGCACCTAAAAGTTTCATGTTGGAAGCCTAATTTAGCCAAGGCTAACACTTGCCACTTCAATGGTGATATATAGTTGAAAGCTCTGAACAAAATAGGCATATTCAACGACATTGTTCCTCCCATGAAAATTGCGACAATCATCAGATTAGATATAATGTTCATTGCAAGTCCTAGATGATCAAATATCGTGTTGAACATAGTACCTACACTCTCACCTGTGTTCATACCAACGATGCAAAGATAGAACATTGTGAAGAACATTTTGCCAGTGCGAGGTAGCCCAACAACCAGGACACTGAAAATTGAAAGGAAGAATGACGCAAATAACTCAAATGGCAGTTCTGTTAAAAAGTAACTTGATGAGAATGCTAATGGCGAATAAACATTGTCTCCATATTCGTTGTAAAAAGTCCATTTCTCAACTGTATAGACTGAAAAATTGTTGATCAATCCAACAAAATACATATTCAGAATCTCTTGAATTAGTCCTAATCTATTCGAAATCGACTCTGATGAGTTTCCTATTGGAGCAAAGAATAGTCCATAAATTATAGATAGAACCATTGCCTGGCCCACTCTTGCGAGCAATATCTCAGAACTTCTGAAATAAATCTTTAATTGCCTGTTTATCAAAACTTTCAATGCAATGAAATAGTTTTGTCTCTTGTGGATTAGTTTTGTGAAATCAAATTTGGCATCAACATTCAATTGGTTATTAATATCATTATAGTTAGAAAATGGAGCTTTCTCGTTTAACTTCCAGCTATTAGTCAACGTGGTCAATGACTCCTTCTGTGACAGCAAATCTAACAAATAATCAGCAAAATTCATCTCTTCATCGTTCGGTTTGAACCCCAAGCTTTTGAAATATTCAATTAACTCAAATATACCACCATTGTAAATAGTTTCACCTTGGCCTAGCAGTAAAATGTTATCAAATTTGCTGAAAATCTCCCACTTGGGTTGGTGAATAGTTAAAATAACTGTTTTATTCTCCGCTACTGAAATTTCATGTAGCAGATTTAATAGGTTTGATGATGTAAATGAATCTAAACCTGAAGTTGGTTCGTCCAATAATAAGATATTTGAATCATTTAACAATTGAATAGCAATTGAAACTCTTCTTTTCTCTCCTCCACTTATACCCTTGACGTAATTATCGCCAATTGGAATATTCTCCACATCTATCAAACCCATCTTTTTGATCAAACTATTGACAATTTCATTCAAGTATGGCATTCTATTTTCATTCAATCTTAAGCGTGCTTGGTAAACCAGTGTTTCTCGAACTGTTAGCTTAGATATCAGGAATGAATCATCTTGTACAACATATGATGTTATTTTATTTAATAGGTTGAAAGGTACTTTATTTGAATTCAAATATATCTCTCCTTCAATCTTTAGTGAATTTAATCTTGTTCTACCTGTTAAATAGTTCAATAAAGATGTCTTTCCTGAACCCGATGGTCCCATTATTGCATTAACCCCTGGCTTAAAAATCGCATTGATATTATTCAGTATTTTCTTCTCCTCATTCCCACGATTTGACCTTAGTTTAGTGAATACGCCTGATTTCAAAATTATGTTGATGTTTGAAATATTGATTGTAACAGGATTTTCAAATTTTCCATTGCTTCTTGACTGAGCCTCCAACTCATTCAGTGAATTGGCATTGTAATTCTTGAAGTTTTGAAACAATGCATTTGTTGTTGTTGATTTTGGTTTGACAATTTTAACAATATTCTTTTCTGATTTATACCAAATCAAAATCCCAGCAAAAATATAATAACCTAGAAACCAACAGATACTCACACAGAGTGGTAAAGCAAACCAGTTCTTTGGATATCCTAATTGCTTCAAAATATATTCACCCTGGTATTCATCACACAACGACAAGTCTTCGTAGGGACAATCACCACTAAACTTTGTAAAATGATTTGAAACTAAACTTCCAAAATTATACCAGAAATTACTCAAGTACTTCAACCATCTGACATAAACAGGCATAGTCTTTGCATTAATGAAATAGCCGCAAGCCACATTTTGTAATTGATAAAATACTGAGGATAACAAACTTGCAATTGCAAAAGTGTAATCACCTAAAACAAAACAAAGCATTGCATTTGTGATACCAATCATATAAATGAACAAGTTATTTATAAAGTAAATCCCAAAATTACTTTTCCCATTAAACCCATCAAGTCCCCACATATAATACGTAATTAAAGACCAGATCATGGAAATTGGAATATCTTCCAGAATTGCTTTAGTAAGCTTTCTTGCAATAAAAAAACCTGTAATTGAATACATTCCATCCTTATATTCTCTAACCAAGAACTTTCCATCAGTATTTGTTAGTCTTTCAATTTCATATAACATCGGGGTGAACCCTATCACTTCACAACAAACGTATAAGGAGGACGTTATCGAACGGATAGATGATAGCGACATTCCAGGTTTGAAGAAAATCCAGCCACAAATGATGGATAATATTGTGCCAACACCAAGAAGCATTATGAAACTTTGCAAATCTCTTGTTGTTAATAAAAAACATCTTCTTGACAAGACAACTATCTCTTTCAAAAAAGGGATATTATTCTTCTTCATTGGAAATAGTTCATCGCCCTTGGCAAATGAATCAGTCAACTGTATCTCTTTTTCTTCCCCCGATTTGATTCCAGAATGGACCTTCCAATCTTGAACCAGTTTTTCAACTCTTTTCAAAGTCATTAATTCCAACTCCTTGGAATTTGTCTTGTCAATTGACGAAATATCTAATAAAAAATCTGCAAAGTTCAAATTGGAACTCATTTTATCATCACTTGAGCTCAAGTTCTTAAAGTATTCCTGACCTTGAGCCAAAGATCCATAAAAAATCATTCGGCCACCTTTTGCCAACACTAAAATTTTATCAATGATTTCCAAGATTTCATATCTGGGTTGGTGAATTGTTAATATTATTGTTATACCAAAGTTTTTGGCTAAATGCTTGACTATTTGGATTAGTTTGATTGAGGTGTTGGAGTCTAGACCAGTTGTCGGTTCGTCTAGAAAAAAAATTGATGGTTTGGTTAGAAGCTGAATTGCTAACGAAACTCTTCTTTTTTCACCACCACTCAGAGTGCTTCTATACTTGAAGTCATTGATTTTTGTGTGTTTGATCTTGACAATATTCAACTCATCAATTAGGTAATCTATCAAGTCATTTTTTTCAGTTTCTGATAACGAATGCAATCTCAGATCTGCAGTGAATTTTAAAATCTCTCTCACTGTCAAACCAGGCATGAACAGATCCTCCTGTAGAAGATACGCCATGTTAGGTTCCGTCTGTGTGTAGTGCACCGTCCCACTAAACCTGAAGGGGTTCTTGTGGCTTTTTGAAAAGTTCATTCTGGAGCTTAAAGTGTTCAGTAAGGTGGTTTTACCACAGCCTGAAGCACCTAAAATAACCAATACCTGACCTGGCTCAAGATCAAAACTGACATTGTCTATTACTTTTTTGCCGGTCCGGTTGGTTCCATTGTCGGCATTGCCGTTATCGTCATCAATGTCACTTTTATTATCATCATTATTTTCATTATCACTGTCAGCACCTGCTCTTTTGACACCGAACCAGCCTGTCCTCGTGCCCTTCTTGGTCCTGCTCTTTCGACTCCCAGCACCTATCGACACATTCAGATCTCGTACTGTAAGCCCCACTCGCTTATCAGGCGCCACAAACAAGCCGTCCATATTTTCACTTCCCACTATGTCTCTTTGCCACCAAAAATAAAATTATTTTGTGCTGCGAAAAACAATCAAAAGCTTTAAAACAGTCGCTGAAACTCCTCTCTTTATATCAAATTCAAATTCACAACAATTTTAATGAATTCTCCTTTTTTATAGACGCATTTTTCTGGTTTTAAATCCTCTAATTTGCTTTTTTGAGTTCACTTTTGGTTTTTTTTTTTTTTCAAAAGGCGCCAAATTTAGCCTGGGGTTTTCTGTTAAATTTTCCATTTTGAACTGAATTCCTCCTTGAAGTGAATTGCTGTTTATTGATTTGTTTTACGGAAAGGCTACTGCAAAGTGCTGGGCTGGAGTAATTTTAGGTGCAGCAGTATGCAATAACAATTCTCACTGAGTGTTACTGCTAGAAAATGACTTTTTTACTGCATCGCTGTTAGTCGTATTTAATCGTATAAGCTGTTTATTCGTAAAAACAAGATGTGTCTACTGCAAAAAGTTTAGGTGCAAATTGTTAATCGTACGAACTGCTAATAATACAACCTTTTAATCGCAGAGTCTGTCTAATCGTGGTTTTCTGAAGTGTACATATCGTCACAAACCCTTTTCAAGCTGCCAAAGTTTCTTCTGACGCAGTTCCTGATGAGCCTAGAAAACTCCTGTGCCACTTCCCAGTACATTCTACTGAAAATGCTTGACATCATTTTGAGCAATCCCCCCAACTGATTTTTATGCTTGATCAACGGCAAAATTGATGACGCTTTCATCAACAGCTTGTGCTGCTCGATTGAGCCGGTGTCATCAGCACCATTGCCATCGCCATGCGAGTGGAAATGTGACGTGTGGATAAACTCGCCGCACAATTCCGTCAACTCAGCTCTGATCCGTCTCAAGTATGAGTAGCCATCTTCTTTTGGCACAAGTTCATCATATCCCAGTGACTCATTGTCCTTTAGTATATCAGATTCCGGCCCTTCCATCTGAAAGTTGTAACTCCAGACCAGTAAAGTCACTAACGCAAGAGCGTTGGGTCTGTCATAAAACACTTCACAATCAGGATTGTACTCCAGATTCAAGTCTTGTGGAGAATTCTGAGGTGATAAAAACATTTCAAATAGAAACAAGTACCCGTATATGACTGACATTCTACCACCTTGAGACCTTGCCCAGTCGTGAACTTTCTTCTCGCTCATCACATAATCTGATTCTTCTGCGCCAACATTCATTCTCCATGGCGCCCCGGAGTAAATATAATAATCATAGTGTTGAATTCTAAGTGTAATCTGTGCCATGTGGTACTGTGGGAACTTGCATCTTGTATCAGTGCTTCTCAAACAGGATGGCAATGTGGTTTGATCAATATCTTTCAAGTAAAAAGTTGAGTCTGTGTTACAACAATCTTTCATTATTTCACATTTCCAGAAATCTAATGCTAGGCTAACCGTTTCTTTCCATGTATCTCTCAACTGATCTATGTCAAGTATCGAACCTTGTAAGTCTCTTTGTTGTAATTGGAACAAGATCGTGATTAATCCGGCTAATAGGATTTTCTTACCAAAGCGACTAGTTTCCACATGTTCTCTGTTGAGCAGTTTTTTCAGACCAACCAAAAATTGTAAAGAGTTTTCATTCTTGGTTGGAGTTTCCCCAGGCTTGGAGCTTGATTCCCACAATTCGTCGTCACATGGCAGTGTCACCTGAATTTGTGGAACTGATAGCATTATCAAATAGCCAAAAATCATCGAGTGGGTGGCATCAATGAAAAACGCAAACAGTGCCACTCTTTTGACTGTTTCGTACTCTATCCATTTCTCCCAAATAGTGGCCTTCTGGAAAGTTTCGTGTTCAGTCTTGTTTCTAAGAGGGTTTCCTCCTAGTCCCGGGCTTCTTCTTAGTAATTGTATAGTTGTTCCATGATGGATATATGATCTCTCATGCAGCATTCTATTGGTTGAATATCTTTCATAGCACTCCAATATCAATAAGCTTTGCACAATCCATATTTTGGAAGGAGGATTGAAATCCTTTGAGCTGAAGATGATCATTCTCAATGGCTCAGCAATTAAATCACCAAATTCTCTGGGTTTTTTAACAAAATTGGTAAATATCGAGTTTGGTTCAGATTTAGCAAAGCCTGCACCCGTCATGATCATTGCTAACAGTAGTATCGGAGGACATGTGAATGTGTTGAACGAAGGTTTATGCAAAATGGGGTACTGAGTGTGGAAGTACTTCCAGTATAGCTCTAAAAATTTATCTAAATGTGGTAGAAACTCACTTTCTGCTAGGTTTGGTATGAGCTCAATCAGTGATTTTGTGATGTCTGGGGTTATTAACGTCTGCTGCACCGGGTTCGGGAAGTTTGGTGGAATATTCAGTATTTCATCCAGCAGATTAACAGAAAATCCAAACGGATCATCTGGAGAGTTGAAAAAGTTCCCGACACTTGAGGTCCCTGGAACATCTGTTAGGTTTGTGTGGTCTTCATCGAATAGCCAGGTCATGAGGTTGGAAGGATTTTGGGTTGGAACAGAAGTGTTACGATTATTTGGATCCATATTATTGCTGGGATTGGTTGTGTCAACTGTACTGGTGGGGGTCAAGTATGGATCATCTCCAGGAATAATGTTTTGTTTAGCTCCAGAGTTGAAATTGGAGTGTGCTAATGCGTTCAGCTCATGCGACGCTATGCTTATGTGGTTCTCATCGTTGTAGTTGTGAATATTGATTTGATCTTGTTCTTCAACTGTCGGAAGTATAATTGAATCTAACTTATTGATTGGTATTCTTTGGTCTGCGGGGTTGTTGTTGGTGGTCAAGGCCACACTTGAAGGGTCTGCTGGGTTTATGGCAGTACTAGGGGCAGTGGTGGGGACAGCCACACGCGCGGTACCACTGGCAGCACCAGCACCAGCACCAGCACCAGCACCAGAACTGGTACTGGCAGCAGCAGCCTTAGCTCTGGTTTTTCTTCTTTTAGTTGGAAGATTCGCCTCATTCAGCTGTTTGCTCAACCGCTTAGCTTCTTCCTTCAGCTTCTTCGCGTTGTGCCTCTTCACATGGCGCTCTCGCAGATCACTTCGAACAAAAGATTTTGAGCAATCTTCCCACGGACATTCATATATAACCGTGGGATTGTGATTGAGCTTGTGTCTTGCCAGATGTTCTGCTCTCGTGAACGACTTGCCACAGTCTTTGTAGTCACACTTGAACACCCCGGTTGGCCTCTTGCGCTTACTCGTCTGCTGATCTGGCACTTTCGCTGGCAGCCCGCTCATTGCCTTTTTTATGTACACTTTCAATTAACCGTTAAGCTTTGCGATTTTTTCGTTTCTATTACCCTTTTTTTCAGGCTTATCACTATAGGTTTCCACTATCCGAGTTGCTCCGTACTATCCCTTTGGCTATGGGCTCTCTTTCAACAGATTCAAAGTGGTGGAATACCTATAATTTTACTATATTTGTCAGTTAATTTTTCACTACTGAAATTTCACTATTTCTGTTTATACTATGAAGGGTTCCGCAAAAAATTTGTGAAAAAATATGCCAGTTTTGCGCGATTATAGCACCTTGCAGAAACCGTTGAAAATCTACGAGTTTACACCTATAAAATGCTTTTTTTCAAAATTAAAATAACCCATTTATTACCCATTATGAAAGTGTCATACTGGCTCTATTGACTAGTTTTTCTACTAAACAATAGAACAATAGAACAGCAAAATAACACAATACGATAAGCCAATACCTCACACTAACAGCACAGCATTGACACAGCCATCTCTGTCTGGCTCGTTGGTGATCTGTGCGTACTTACCCCAAACAACCTTACCACCAGCAGTAACTAAACCAAGCTCACTGACATTGACTTCAATGATGGTACCCTTGGTCAGAACACCTAGCTGAGTGTACATTGGACTCTGTGGGTTCTTTTTCACTGCTAGGATTGGCAGGAACACAGTGACACCCAGCTCTGGGTGTGTCACGTTGGCCTTCTTCTGTCTAAGTGCTGATGGTCTAATGATTCTCTCCATCTTGACTGGTCTTCTGGTGAACCCTTCCCCAACAAATGTGTGCTTAGTGATCATTCTTTTCCATGCCTTGGACTTCTTAGAACCTGTTTTGATGACTTTGAACATCTCTTCTTCGCTTATACCACGCACTTTTGGTAATGGGACTGAGAATTTATCCGCCTTCTCCAGTCTCTTTTGCTTGATAGACGAACTTATAGCTTTGGCTGTGTTTGTTTGCTGACGGTCTAATAAATATGTTGGCAATGCATCACCATCTTCTTCCATTGGCTTGCTTGGTCCTTTGATCTTGGACTCCTCATGAGCTCTGATCTTCTTCTTCATAGCAACCTTCTCAGCATAACGCTTCTTAGCAAATTGCTTACCTCTCCAACCTTTCAGGTTCTGGGCATCTTTAGCAACTCTGTGCCCTTCTCTGGCAAGCTTCTTACGCTTTCTCTCCTCATGGTCTAAACGACGTCCATGTTGCTTGATATGCTGCTCGATATACTCGTTTTGAGGCTATAAAAACGCAATGTTAGTCGGTTCCTTCCTCTAGCTTCCCTGTCACAACCCTATCAACTCACCATCTTGGCTCAATTACTCTTAAATTAGTGATTGAATTTACTTGAATTTTGTTAGTGATAAAAAAAAATTTCTTTTAAAAAAATTTTAAGAAAAAAAAAAAAATTCATCGGCCGGGTTGCGAGTATGATGAGCTAAAATTCAGACTGATTAGAAATAGTAGTTTGACTGGTAAAGCTTTGTAAATTGTGTGTGTTAGACTGTAGTGACTAAGCAGCACATAACAACGTTGAAAACCAGTAAACTCCAGAAACTTTCAGGTATAAAAGAAGCAGCAGAAAGTGCCATCGCTTTCCGGTACGTCCACGCCAGATAATTTTTTTTTTTTTGTAGTAGAAGATCAAAAATATTTGAGTTTTATTTCACATACAGTAGGACCATCGAGGATCAGGACGAATATGGCTGGCTTGGATGAGATACTGGAGAATATACTGAGCTCAGTCAATGCGACAAGTGGCGGAATAGAAGCCTTGAGCGAGAAATTAGAGGCAAATGAGCTGCCATCATTAGCCACAGAACTACTGCAGAAGACCGGCACCTCGGTCCCAGAGGGGGTTTCCTTACTAGATTTGAAGAATCATGCAATGCTATCCTACTTGAACAACCTGTGTTTGATTGTGCTGAGTAAAGTGGAGGCCTTGAAAACCAATGATACAAAAGATATCGAAGAGGCCAGACTGAATGCCGTTAAAAACACTATTGTGCAAAGGGTCACGATGGAGAGGGGTGTTAAGAATCTGGAGAAGAAGCTGAACTACCAGCTGGAGAAGATGGTCAGAAATTACAACAAGATGGACAAAGAAAGCACTGAATACGAAAAGAATCTGAGTAATGGAAAGAAAGAAGCGAAGCAAGATAGAGCAGATGGTGAAGATGGAAGCGAAGGCGAAAGTGGTAGTGATGATGATGAAAGTGAGAGTGATAGTGAGGATGAGCTAAACTACAGACCGGACGCATCAGCATTAATCAAAGCATCACAATCGAAATCCAAATCGAAATCGAAATCATCCGCTAGTAGCAAGAGAAGGGAAGACCAGGAAGATGAAGAAGACACCAAGGCATCAGCAGAAACGTATAAACCACCTAAAATTGCCGCAGCGCTTCCACCAACTGAATTCAGAGACACCAACACAAGAAAACAAAAGAACGCCAGAAAACTGCAAGCCATGGAGGAATATCTGCAAGAAACTGGAGATGCACCAATGCTGGAAAGCTCCACGGGTTCGAATATTCTGAACAACGGACGTGGTGGTGTTCAGACCGCCAAAGACAAGCAAAAAGAGGAAGAAATCAGACGTTACGAAGAGTCCAATTTCACCAGATTGTCGAACAATATGGCCAAAAAGGAGCAGAAGGGCAAAAAGAGACACAATGTCGATACTTTCTTTGGAGAAGACTGGTCTATTTTCAACAATTCGAGAGATGATGGCAACATGAACACCTCAAGAAAGAGTAAACCTCATAATGCTTGGGACAGGGCTAAGAAGAGAAGAAACAAATAAACGGCAATACTTAAATAATCAAATAAATACTGGCTTCTTATCATATCGTAAAACAACATGTACTTTTACGCCATTTTGTAGCTTGTTGCATCGTTTTCTTCATAATTAAGAATTTCCTCCTAGTTAAGCTATAAAAAAAAATTGTTTATGAAAATTAAATAATTTGGAAGAAAAAGTACACAAAACTAAAACCTAAACCTGAAATAACAACGATTCTAATTACCATTTACTGAGATAACTTCGCTTTAAAGAAGACAGATTGATAAGAAACTGGTACAACAAGCTATATATTGCTGGATTGAGTTGTTTTTTGCATATATTGAAGGCTAAATAAAACAAAAAGAATAAATTAAACTATCAAGAACCAAGCACAAAATGGATAAAGATAACAATCTTATCACCCCACAATCGCCATCGAGATCCACCAGCTCCAACATCAATCTCCTGACACAGTCGCCCAACAGAAGAAAGAATAAAATCATCTACAGTGATAGGTACATACCAAACCGGACGGGTGTTGATTTACAGGCGGCTTTCAGTTTGAGTAATGAAGAAATAAGCTCGAGACCACAAACCTCACACAGTTCTGTGAGTGATATTGACTACAGAAAAGAAGAAGAGGCAAATAGAACGTTCAGCACGGCGTTGAAGAATGAGTTATTTGGTGACAATATCCCATTGTTGGGCGCAGGAGGCGGCGGTTCCAGTCTCAGTGGCTCTAATTCCAAAGACAGCTTACAGATAACGCCGCCTAGGTCTTCATCCAATGGTGGAAATAGCAGTAATTTTGCTAGTAACGGACTGAACAGTGATGAAGTATTGGATATCAATAGTATGTCCAGCACCTCCAATAGCCTGAATTCCAACAGCATACTGAGAACACCCGGGAGAACCAATTCCAACCTATTTTCATATCAGTCACCAAACAAGAGTCGGCCGGTGTCCACCTCTATAAACAATGAATTATACTCCTTATCGCCCGTTCGACAGGAAACTCAGCGATTGCTACTATCGCCTTCAAAGAAACCAAGATCTATTTCAAAAGTTCCATATAGGGTACTAGATGCGCCTGAACTAGTGGATGACTTTTACTTGAATCTATTAGACTGGGGCTCGCAGGATATACTGGCTGTCGGGTTGGACTCGAAAGTTTATCTTTGGAACGCATCAACAGGATCTGTTGAGAAACTGTGTGATTTAGGAACTGAGGACAAAATCACAAGTTTGTCGTGGATTGGGGCTGGAACTCACGTCGCTGTTGGTACCAATAACGGAAGTGTCCAAATATGGGACGCAGCCACTTCAAAATGTACTAGAAAAATGACCGGACACAATTTGAGAGTTTCCTCATTGGCATGGAACGATCATATTTTGAGTTCAGGATCAAGAGACTGCTCTATTCTACATAGGGATGTGAGACAGAGTGAGCATTATAATACCGTTTTGAAATATCACAAACAAGAAGTTTGTGGGTTGAAATGGAATGTTGAAGAGAATAAGCTAGCTTCTGGTGGTAATGATAATAAGCTATTCGTGTGGGATGGATTGAACACTCAGCCACTACACAAATTTGAACACAATGCCGCTATAAAAGCCATCAGTTGGTCACCGCATCAGAGAGGTATATTGGCTTCCGGTGGGGGTACTTCTGATAGATGTATCAAGATTTGGAACACTTTGAATGGTAATAAACTAAATGAAATTGACACAGGCTCACAAGTGTGTAACTTGATATGGTCCATCAACTCTGTTGAATTAGTGTCAACTCATGGTTATTCAAAAAATCAGATTATGATTTGGAAATACCCACAGATGACCCAAGTTGCTTCGCTAACAGGCCATACCTATAGAGTGTTATACTTATCTTTAAGTCCTGATGGTCAAACCATTGTTACCGGTTCCGGTGACGAAACCTTGAGATTCTGGAATGTGTTTGAAAAAAACAAACAAGACAGTGGACCACAATCAGTGTTGTTAGATGCTTTTATGCAGTTGAGATGAACTCAAAATACCTTTAGTTCTGTATTATCTGAGATAATACTTAATATATACAAACATATATTAACCTTTATATATCACGTTTATTCGTTTATTGCTCAACTGTGTAAGTTATCGACCATAGTTATTTGCTGGTTGGTATGATCTCGAAGGCACCTTTGGAGGATTGCCCCTGTAATTTTTGAAGTTCGCGCTCTCGGGAGGATTGTCAAAGGGAGATTTGTGGTTCATTTCCTCTAGTTGCTCCCTCTTGTTTCTCTCAATGATCTGCCTTGACATGAATGTGTGTACTATTGCGGCATTTCTTGTAGAACACGAACTCATCCAGGCAAATAAACTGCCTAATATAGGTGGTAATGAAATTAGTAGATCAAATACAATATTTCCATGCATTTTGGCAACTAATTCTGGTGGTAAGTGTAGTTCCTTATCGGCAATTTCTATCAACCTACCATGAATTGCATACATTATAAAAGGTCCAATTACCGGTAGCCATGCCAAAAATGGAGCCAGTCCAACCCCCAAATCAACGGGATAACAACCACAAAAGTTCTTGTCGTCCAACCATGCTCTATTTCTCACTTTTTTCCATGTCTTTGATTCCTGTTTTGTGTAACCATCTGGCAGATGTCTTCTTTTCCTTTTACCATCGACTTCTTCATAAAATGGATCTTTGGTGACTATTTTCTCACTGGCTTTGTCATTGATCCAGTCGACCGCCATCCCATAGCCAGGAATACTCTCTAGCTGATTGGCAAAGTTATTGATGGCATTCATTTTTGCTCTGTAATTGATTTATTGTTTATAAATAGTTTTGACTGACATATTCAAAACTGTAAAAACCGTGCATACCGGTGGTTGACAATAAAACATTAAAAAAAACACATTTCCAGAACTGTGACCTCAAAACCCAGAATAATTTTGCTCTGAAGGTGAACGGCCTCACTTGCCAGGCTTTTGGTGTTGTTTAACTAGTGATTTTGGCTAATGTAATTGATGTGTCTCTGTATTTCCTAAATAGGAAGCTTTGGCAAAAGTGCATTTTGGGACAACCAGCGAAAAAATTTAATCTCAAAAAAAAAATAAACACAAAAAACAAACACAAACAAAAACTGTTTATTTAATAAGAAAAGACTGGCAAAAAAGATGAGCAACCACGGAAACCAGTCGCCTCAGAAAAGCAGTTCGACATTTAAAAATGTTCAACCCGCGAAAAAGAGCGTTTGGGGGTCAAATAGCAGCGTTTTCAGTAACAAAAATCCAACAAATAGCCAATCAACTGTTAATACTAAACGCCAAACAACTAAAGACCTACTGGAAAAGACTCAAAAGGAGAGAGATGACGAGGATAATGTGGAAAAGCTAACATCCGAAATGAAAACAGAGCTGAAGCCAGAATCGAAACAAAAAATAAAAGCAGAAATCAACTTGGAAAAATCAGTATCACCAACTGCAAATGTACCGCAACAACAAATACCCAAACAGAAAGTTGTCAGATCCTTCTCAAGCTATTTAGAAAATGTTGAAAATAGAAAAACTGAAATTGCTGAACAAGATAGAAAAAGAAAGCTAGAAGAAGAGTTAAAATTGAAACAAGAAGAGGAAAGTAAGTCATTGATTGCTGAGATGGAAATTGAGAAGATTGATGAGAAACTAGAGGAAAATGAATTGAATGCTGTCAAGGCGAAAGAGGACGAACAAGAAAAGCAAAACTTAGAATCAAATGATATTACGAAATTTGATGATGCACCAACTTCTCCATTATCAAACTTATCTTCAGAATTAACTATACTACCATCAGAGCGTTCAAAACCAAGTCTTGATATACCTCCAAGTATTTCAGAGAGAGAAAGTGAGAAACAGTTGGACCAAAATGAAGACTCTGATGCTGAAACTGTCTACACTGAATCTCCACAAAAACCGAGACGAGGTCGCTTAGTTAGAAAATCTGATCTAGATAGAGAAAACTCAGCCAAATTAGAGAGTAGTATTGACAGTCATGATAATAATAAATATGATAATGAACACAATGAAAATAATAATGATAATGATAATGATGATAATGATAATGATAATGATAATGGTAATGATAATGAAAATGATAAGGATAACAACGTTTACAAATCTCATTTAAGGAGCTCCTCAAGATCATTATCACCAACAAGACCTGGTGGTAGTAAAAAGTCGAGAATTGGAAGAGATTCAAGTGGCCGTCTAAAACTACAGAGAGCATGTGACAAAGGAAAATTTGAGTTAGCAAAAAAACTCATTGAAGAAGGTGCAGACGTTAACGATCAAGACTATGCAGGAAACTCTGCACTTCATGAAGCAGCATTGAAAGGTTATACAAAGATTGTTAAATTGTTGTTAGATAATGGGGCAAAAGTTGATATTAAAAGTGGACCTGACGATCTAGATACACCATTGATTGATGCAGCATCAAACAACCATGTGGAAACAGTTGAATTATTATTGAAGTACGGAGCTGATCCAAGAATTCAAAACGCACATGGACAAAATGCTCTTGATTCCTTAGATGACGAAAATATCGATGAAGAAAATCAACATGACATTAACTATTTGAAGAAAATTTTACGTGAAGCTTCCATCAATCTAAAGTCAAAATCAAAAGCCAAATCATTAGATAAGTCAAGCTCGAATGTTTCAGATGATATTTCAACTGATGGTGAGATTAACAGTAATAATAAAAACAATAATAGTAATAGAAAAACAACCAGCAGAAGAACACAAACAAGAAACGATTTATTCTGGATGGATTTTACAACAAGGAATGGTAGAGAAGAAGTTTATCAAAGAGCAGCAGATGGAGATATTGAATTTGTTGGCACTTATTTAGCAAATGGTGGTAAACCTGATTCAAATGCATTGGCATTAGCAGCAAAATTTGGACATACTGATGTTGTTAATTTATTTTTAGGTTTTGGATGTAAAGTTGACAACTTTAACGATAAAGGTTTAACTCCGTTGATGCAAACTGTTGGTAGAGGGCATCTGGAAACTGTTAAATTATTGCTACAAGCCGGTGCAAACCCAAATAAAAAATCGAAAGATGGGAAATTAGCTTTAGATATTGCTTTAGAGTCTTTGCTAATTGACGATGAAGAGATAAAACTATTGAAAACCTCTATGAAAAGTGCGAATAGTGGTGAAGAAACTGAAGCTAGTGATGATGATCATATTAATAAGAGTGATAATAAAAATGCAAATAGAACTAAGCATGATAATGATAAAAAGAGAAAAATTAGTTCATCAAATAGTTTTGAAAATGAAATCGAAGTGAAGAAGAAGAGATCAGTTAAACCAAGTCCTGAAGTTAGCAAAAAAACCATTGATAAAGAAAGAAAGAGCGTTGATGGTAAATTAATCAACAAGTCATCGGCGACCACAGCACCATCGCCAGCAATACCGGAAATTATTATGCCAAAGAAAGCTGAAATCATTCCAAAACACATTGAATCGAAGTTTTCACACTCAGCTAAACACGAAACTAAAAGAGTTGTGAGCTCATCGTCTTTGTCTCAGACAAGCAAAGATGAGCAAATGCAGGATGCCGAAAGTCAGCAACAAGATTTGGCAGATGATGCTAAAAAGAGAGAGGAATATGAAGCAGCAAGATTAGCTAAACGTAAAGCAAGAGAACAAGAATACTTAAACAATTTCGAAGTTTTAGAGAGAAAAAAACAAGAGGAACTTGAAAAACTATTGCAGCTTGAAGAGGAAAAAAGATTAAAACAAGAGAAGGAAAATGAGATGAAATTAAAGCAATTAGAGGAAGAGAAACTATTGGTTTTGAAGAAGGAAGAGATTGAAAAAAGGTTGAAAATTAGAGAAAATTACCCATCTGGATTAAAATTTGCAAAGTTCAATATCAAACTAAACGAAGAAGAAATTCGAAAATATTTACCGGTTTATTTCAAGAAAATTGGTGGGGTCAAGTTCATCTCAGATTTACAATTAATTTTAATTCTTCGAATTGAGAATTTTTATAAAAAATATAATTTTCTGACAAAAGATTTGGTGAAGATTTCAAATAATGAGAAATATAAAATCTTCAACTACTTCTATTCATTTTTGGGAAATTTCAATAGAAAGGGCTCACAATCAATAAATAGTCAAATTGAGAACTATAATGAAGAATTCAGTAAGTTTTTGAGATTATCAATCAATTGGATTAATTTTGACGAATTAATCTTGAACCAAGATTTCATAAATGAGTTTCCAGTTGTTTTTAAACTGTTGAAAGAGGAACAAGATGAAAACATGATTGAACTCAATGATGAACTTGACAATGCTGATATCATCAAATTCAACCTGAACTTGAATGAAAACAAAAAGACTAAGTTCAATTCTCAATTATTACCAATCAAATTTAGAAATCGCCCATCCATTTTAAAGACATTTTCCAAGACTAGTAAACTATGGTGATTATCTACTGAGAGTGCCATCAGCATTTATTAATTTTCCCAATTATTTATTTATTTGAACCGAATTCAACATTTCCTTCACCTCATTAGACTCTTTATCGAAGCCACAGCCTTTCAGTACAGTTATTATCGAGTTTCTGAATGAGTCGTTATAGTTTATCAGTAGCTTGGCCACTGGGCCACCCCTTCTGATTGTTTCATTGAACTTTTGTTTATATGAAATGGATAGATTGAGCCAAAAAAACGACTGCAAAGAGGTCAAGTTCAACGCTTTCAGCACTTTGTTGATTAGCTGTTTATTGCTTATCTTCTCAAAGCTGTTGAGCTTGGTTAAACTATTTGAAATCTCAATCAAATTTGAATTGAAATTTTTGGGAGAGTTCAAGTTCTTTATTAGGATGGAGTTTGATTCGTTCACCAGCTTGAAAATGTATCCTTTAATGAAGATAATTAGTTTTTCTGTGTCAACCAAATCAAAACAGTCGATCAGCAGATTTATATCTTCCTGGGTAGTGTCTTTATTTGACAGCAGTTGGTTCTCCAGAAAATCGATAACCTGAAAAGACTTGTCCTTCAGGTTTAGTTCAAAGTCCCTGATGATTTTCAGCGACTTTAGTGATTTGTTATCAACTGAAATCAGGTTGTTGATTTCTCTAAACAGTTTCGACACTTTATGAACTGAGTTCAGGGTCAACTTGGCGCTTAGCTGGTGCTGGATATTCCTGTACAGATATATATAATATAGCACTGACTTGAGTAGTATGGAAATGGAGTTTATTTTCTTTAGAATGTCCTGGTTTTCGATCGAGTTGTTGAATGGTGTTAATAGGTTGGATTCCAAAGCGCCAAAGGAGTCGTTCAGCTCGCTCAGGTTCAGGATTTTTTGATAGTTTTCAAGCATCTCATTGTTGTACTGGAGCTCTTTGGCAATCTCGGTGTAGTTATCGGAGCACGACTTGTCGATCTGTTTATCGATGTTGTTCAGGTCAAAGTTGATCTTCTTGATTGACGTTAGCAGGTCCAATTCGTTGGGATTCGAGTTGGTGATGGTCAACAGATCGTTTGCAAAGGACACCGCACTAAAATTTGGGTCCAGAAGCGGCTCGTAGTCTTCCATTTTGCTGCTCTCTACACAGTTTTATTCAGTAAATTGGATTTCTGAGCTGTTGAAAATAAACGGTATAGACATCCGGACATTTTGTCTGGAGCTGTTGCAGGCAGGCCATTCGAAGTTGCAGTTCGAGGCTGACCAGTGCTGGATGCGCAGTGACCCGAGCGTAGGGATATGGTGGTGGGGTGTAAGTGGGCAGCTACAGCTGGTTTGTTAACAGCAGGATATCATTAGAAAAGGTAGGTAGTGCTGGGCCATCAGTAGGTGGCCAGCCACAACATAGACACGTAGGGTCATCAGTTGGGAACCAGGTGGCCAGCCACAACATAGACACGTAGGGTCATCAGTTGGGAACCAGGTGGCCAGCCACAACATAGACACGTAGGGTCATCAGTTGGGAACCAGGTGGCCAGCTGTAGACACTATAGGGTGCAGTAGGGCCATCAGGTGGGAAACATGGTAACCATCTGGCTGTAGTCAAACTCCTCGGAGGTTATGGGGTCCTTGACCTCGACGTTGTCGTAAATCTCGCTGAACCTCAGCAGCTTGAACTTGTCAAAAATGTTGCCATTGGGCAGCATCACAGGGTTGTCGAACAGGTACGATTTGATGTTGTGGGAGTAGGGGAAGTTCTTAGCCAGCTGGTTCATCTCCAAAGAGCAGATAGGGCAGCTGGTAGACTCGACATTGGACAGCTTCTTGGCCAGCAGCTCGTTGAAGTCTGTTATATTGACATCCACCACGCACTGGTGCGTCTTCAGTGACGAGATACCTATGGATAGGTAGATGAGCAGTGGGTCATTTTTGGGGATCCCGTACATCTTGTAGTAGATGTCAAGGAACAGGTCCGACAGGTACTTGTACCGGGACCCGGACAGCAGCTTGGTGTACTGGGAGAAGGAGCTATTGGCGTGGTGCGGGCTGCCGGGGTTGAGCTTCTCGGAGAAGATGAGCAGCCCGGAGGCCAGCTTGATCTCGTTGAAGTTTGTGTGCGTGAAGGGCGTGAGGTGCTGCTGGAACGCCTTGAGAGCCCCGGCAAAGTCCTTGGCCACTATCAGCTCGATGAACTGCTGCAGCCTGGTCTCGAACTCCAGGTTGGACTTGATTTTCTTCAGGAACGACTTGTTGTCGGTGATCCAGCCCACCAGCTCGCCCAGGTCTCTGTTCAGGGTGATGCTGTTAGAGATGCGGTTGGCTGTGAGCAGGATATCGTAGTCAATCAGCTTCTTGTAGTTGGGGTGCAGCTTGGAGAAGAAGTCGTCTTCCGCACCAATCTTGTCCACCAGCGCCAGGTCCCTGTTGTTCCGCAACAGGTAGTCAATCACCAGCAGATTGGTCTCGTTGCGGTACCAGTTGAGCAGCTTGTCCTCGCTAAAGTTGCTCTTGATGTCTTTCAGTTGGCTGAACTTGCTGATTCTGGCCTCAATTCTCTCCACAAGCTCGTCCTCCGCCCTGATTTTGGCCTGCAGCTTGCGCTCAAACGCCTTGAAGCTGCTGATCATCAGCCGGAGCACCTTGATCTGCTCGCTTTTGCTGCTGCACTGGCCCAGCCGGGCTCTAAAGTCGGTCTCAAACTTTTTAAACTGCTTCTCATCCAGCTTCTGCACCGCTTTGAAGTTCTTGCGCATCGACTCAAACGGAATTTTGAACGAGGGCTCCTGCAGCTTCAGCTGGAAGTCCACTGACTGGTCGTTCATTGCCGTTATCTTGCCGTTTGTTTGCTGGAAATAGTTCCCGTCTGCAAAATTTAAGGATTATGTTAGGAGGAAAATGCGAAAATGGGTGCCAATTTTTTAGCAGCTTTGGGTACCTACTATGCACTGTGTTTTGAAGCTGCGGAAATTCTGGTTACAATGGTTCCAATTCTTGCACCCTCACCGCCTAAACTCGCAGACTTATCGGCGGTTCTGTTATCTCGCCATCTCCATTAGACACATTTTTTGTGCTGCAAGCGCGATTGGGGTGCTTAATTTTTTGAAACTGTGTGTATTAGTGTTCAGCCAAGCCCAGAAGCTTACCAGGTCGTTCGGACGCAACACGCTGCTGCCCAATGCCCGCCTCCACGGCCATACACCACACCCACGGCCCAGCACTCGGCTTATGTAATATCTCTGCGTTTTATGATGTAAGCACATACCGTATGTTTATGTAATACATTACTACTTTGCTATGCAGCATACATTGAAGGGCTACACCAGTGACTGAACTCGTTTAATCAATAACATTCCGTACTCTAATGTGTTTATCTTATTTATTTGTATATACCTTGTATACCGGCTGGACTCGCGACAAGCTTAAGCCAACTTTTCAATAACAGCTTTGGTAAAGTCTTTGGTAGAGGCACTACCACCAATGTCGGCAGTGGTGGACTTGCCCTCCTTGATGACGCTGTAGACAGCCTGGGAGATTCTGTCTGCACTCGAGTCCAGGCCTAAGTGTCTTAGCAACAGACTTGCGGACAGGATCATGGCAGTTGGGTTGGCCACGTTTTTGCCCTGCAAGTCCAGGCCAACATGTCTGGAACCTGGCTCGAAAACGGCGTATTCTCTACCGTAGTTGGCACCTGGGACCAAGCCTGGGCCTCCGACTAGCGCAGTACCGATGTTGGACAGGATGGCTCCGTACAAGTTTGGTGTGACCAAAACATCAAATTGTTGTGGGTTTGACACAGCTTGCATGGATGCATTGTCGACAATGATGGTGTCAACTTTGATGTCTGGGTACTCGCTGGCTCCGACATCTTGGACTGTTTTTCTGAAAAGTCCGTCAGCTAACTTCATAATGTTGGCTTTGTGGACCGCAGTAACAGTCTTTCTGTTGTTCTTCTTAGCAAAGTCAAACGCAAATTTGGCAATTCTCTCAGATTTGTATTGGGTGATCACTTTCAAACTCTCAACAACACCTGGAACAGACTCGTGCTCCAAGCCTGAGTACTCACCTTCGGTGTTTTCTCTGATTAAAGCTATGTCAATGTCGTTCAATCTGGTTTTGACTCCTGGAATGTTCTTGATAAGAGTCAATGATGCGTAGATGTCTAATTCTTTTCTAAAGGCAACATTCAGTGATCCGTGACCAGATTGTGTTGCATCGGTGTGCCAGATACCCTTCAAACCAACTTTATTTCTCTTTAACGAATCAACAGCTTCTTTGACTCCCTCTTTAGATCCATCTTTACCCGAAACGTTGATGGTTTCCCATTCGATTGGCAGGTTCTCGTGCTTGAAGATCTCGACAACAGAATCAGTGATTTCTTTACCAATACCGTCACCTGGAATTAATGTAACTGTGTATTTTCCACCATATTTCTTTGGCAATAACGCTTCGTTAACCGCTGTGGCAAATGTTCTTCTCGAAGCACTCAATGATTGTCTAAGCATCTTGTATTTCCTAAGTCTATTTTCTATATTAAATCCTTTACTTCAAAAAATTTAATTCGGTATAAATTAATTCAATTAACTGAGAATTGTTGATTTTATAACTTTTTTTAATGCGTTGGTTAATTGCGAAAAAACGGATCCGTGAATTTTTTCTCATATTCTGTGTTTTTTATTTTTTTTTTTTTTTTCAATTGATTTTAACGATCGCAATTTGGTCGGAACTGGTTTTGCGAATTCCGACAAAAAAATTTGGCCAGTCGGAAGTTACAGGTCTGGGGCGGCAGTTCGAGCCCTGCCTCTGCTGCGGGTCCATTACCAAAATTCACTTTTTTTTTCTTTTCACTTTCACAACACAACTAAAAGCGCATTGAAAATGGTCTACGAAGCACTCAAAAGGGAGCTGATAAACACCCTGAAAGTATCGACGAAAAAGCAGAATGCCACGCAGCTCAAGAGGGACCTCGCACTGCTCAAATACCAAAAGATAAACGCACTAAAAGAGAACAATATTGATGAAATTAAAAAAATCGACTACAGAATAAGCTTATTAGAGAAGAAATCCGATATAAACAAGATCGAAATCGACCCAAAGCTATGGGAAGGGCTCAAGCTGGAGGACAACGAGTTCAACAATACCCACATTGCCGATGTCGCAAACTTTCTGTCGTACCAAAGAACGTACCAAGAGCTAATTGAACGTTATAACCCAGGACTCACCATGACCCAGTCTGACAAGATCAAGAAGACTGCCAACAGAGTCGGGTACGAGCTGCCTATCACCAAGGACTAGCTTGGAAAGCTCTGTAAATATTAACTATCATTATGAAGTGGATTGATTGTTGTAGCAGCGAATATCAATTATTATGAAGTGGATTGATAATTGTGACTGGGAGCGACAGATGCACCGTCTTGTACGAAAACATGGACGGCTTCTCGTTATACGCCATGTGGAAGTGCAAAGTGTACTGCCTGGCGATGGTGGAGTAGTCAAACGTAGGTACGAGGTCACGTGACACAAGCTTCTCTCCCAAGAACTCTTCCAGGCCGGGCAGTGGCATCTCAGAGTGGTCACAGTCGCTGCTATCAAGCGGTGGCAGCTCAATGCACTCCGACAGATCAACCTTGATGTTGTCGTAGAACTTGTGAAAGATGGTCTTCTCGATAACCAGGGTTTTCTTGAGCTGGTTCTGAACAATCAGTGAGTCGGTGGAGATCAAGCTTATTTTGATCGACTTGATATGGAACACCCCGAGCCCCGAGCTTTCTCCGTCCAACATCCTGAACTCTTGCGGGTTCAGTGCTGGGATCAAGAACACTCTGAAATTATATGGCGAGTCAATTGTTTCGTAACCCACTGAGCT
Source organism: [Candida] sp. (assembly GCA_030570575.1). Lineage (NCBI taxonomy): Eukaryota > Fungi > Ascomycota > Saccharomycetes > Saccharomycetales > [Candida] sp. The sequence continues at coordinate 634,806 of JAJLVZ010000004.1, read as the reverse complement.
TCTAATTTCCACGTAAAACTGCACCTCTTTAGGCTTCATTTTAATCACTTCGGGCTCCCGGGCCCCACCGCCATCGCCACTGCTGCTTCCAGCACCACTGCCCCCGCTACTGCTGAACACCTCCTTGAACCTGCTGTATTCCACCACCCTTGTAAGCTTGATCTTGGGCTTCAAAGAGTTTTCGCCAACTTTATTTGATACAAAGTTTGGAATCTTCTTGATTGTCAGCAGCTTTCTCACAGAAATCGGCTTGCTCGGTATATTTCGAGCTGGATAGCTGGGCTTAAACGTTATTGGGTAGCTCTTGCTCACCTTTTTGATCAAATTCGTTTTTTTGTTGATGATGAGTTTCAGCTGGTAGTAGACATTGATGTTGTCATAAACTTGTAAAGAAGGAGGCAGCTTACAACTAGATTTAAACTCCTTATTGATAGATCTCCAGAATAGCGCACTCTTAATCTTTGTTATCTTGGGGGTACAGCTCTCAGGAAACCTGAACTTAAACTTGTACTCGTACGAACCATTTGGTATATTGAAGCTTTTACTGCTGATATCACTTAGGCTCTTGGGTGGGAACAGCTTCTCCTCCTGTTGGAATATCAAATGGTTCTCCTGGTACCTTTTCTCCTGGGCCTGCTGCCCCAGCAACGAGCCTGTGACTTCCATAGTCTTGATCTCTGAGTGCAGCTTACTCTCAAACCGAATCAGAATTGACTTGATTTCAGTGTCTTTGGGAAACTGCACCTTGACACTTCCCTCGATTTCATCATTGTCGGTATACACAAGCCGCGGGTTGTTTATATTGAACTGGATATGGTTCTTCATGCCGTTCATTAGGGTGATAATAACTGGCATCTGAAAATAAATAAACAAAAATGACAGAAAAGTGTTTAATGCGGAAACTTTCCCGATAAGGCAATCTGATAAGCGATAACTGGATGCCGCAGCAGGTATTCCTTCCTGCGGCATTGACCTGTGCTGCCTAGTGTAGTAGTGGGCACCACGATCCCCCAGTAATCTGAGCACAGCGGCTGCACCCGCTCGCTCAATTTCGGTCCAACAGCCCGCAGTGAAGATTCCTTATCGATTCAATCTCAATAATTGCCTAATTAGGAAATAATGCAGCAAAGGAACGAGGCCAGCGCCTGAGCCACGTTGCGAAGCTTTTACTTCACCACGTTAACAGGAGGTGTGTGTTGGTGTGCTGGGAAAAGTTTGAAGATCGGTAAAGTGGGAAAATGTAATCAGGCAAAATAAATTTAGTTAGTGCGTAAATTGTTGTTGTGTAGTTGGGCTTTATTCTGCAGTTGTGAATTACGATAACTGTTGGATCACCACTGCTGCACCACTACATCACAGCCACTCAGCTACACAGCTACACAGCCACACAGCTACACAGTCAGCTACACAGCCACACAACAGCTACCCACAGCTACATTGCAGCATACGAATTCACAAAAAACCGTCTATTCAGCCCTATACTCATTCTGCGCTTGCTCTACATTGCTCAGCCAGTCCACCGCCTACTTCTTCTGCTTCTTGCTCACCAGACTGTCCAGCGTGGTGGAGGCCGGTTTCTTTCTCGCCCTGGCCTTCTCGTGCTTCTCAATAAACTTCTTTCTCTCAGCCTCGCCCTGCTTGTACAACTCCCGTGCCTTCAGTTTGAACTCCTCGTCGTCACCATCTCTCCCAATCATCCACTCCAGCAGTTTGACCTCCTCGCCCCACCTCTCAAACCGCTTCTCGTTCGGTGTCTCCAGCACAATCGGGATATTCTCAAACACTTTATTGTTTGCAATGCATCTGAAGCACTCAAGTCCCAGGAACCCTTCACCCAGGTTCTCGTGCAGGTCTCTGTTGGAGTTCAGGGTGGATTTAGAGTCGTTCAGGTGAATGCTTGTCAGGTATTCAAACCCTACAACCTCATCAAACTCTTTCAGAAAGACTTCTAGCTTCTCTTTGGTGGATATGTCATAGCCTGACGCAAACGTATGGCACGTGTCGATACACACACCTATTCTTGACTTGTCCTCCACCAGATCAATCACGTCCCTCAGGTCCTGCAGCTTGGATCCGATCAGGTTCCCCTGGCCTGACATATTCTCGATGACAATCTTAACATTCGAGGTTAGTTTCATCGCTTTATTGATGTTCTTGCTCAGCTTCTTGATAGCCTCGGCGTGGTCCCCCGTTAAGCTGGACCCCGGATGGAAATTATACAGCCCGATTCCCAGCTGCTCACATCTTTTTAGGTCGTCTAAGAACCCACCAAATGCCTTTAGCTCTTTCTCTTCGTCTGGGTTTGCAAGATTGATAAAGTAAGATCCGTGCGGCAGGATATCTGTCTTAGCATCGTACCCGTACAGCTCACACAGTCTTTTGAACTCGCTAGCTTCCTTGTCACTGATTGGCGGCGATTCCCATTTTCGAGGGCTCTTGAGAAAGAATGCAAAGCTATTGGCTCTGCAAACTGTTAGCTTTTCGTTATAACAATACTCAATGTGGTAACATACCCTATGTCCCTGGCGTTCTTTACTGCGTTGGAGACTCCTGGGTCTTTGTTAGTATTCACGTTTCAGCCGGGGTAGGGACCACTACGCACCACCACTGGCACTTATGTGTGCTCCAAACTTATACGACAGTCCTGCGGTTTTCGCAAACTTGAAGCTCGTTACGGCCTCCTTTTTCCTGATTGAAAGTTAGCAACTCCTGAAAAAGCACCCAGTTCCACTTCTGGCCGCACCACACTCACACCATCGCGCTTTATCTGCTGCAACTTTCACTACTAAATGATTTTTTCCTCAAGCTGAAAAATTGTGAATTTTTTTATATTACACTTTATGTACTAGTTGACTACCTACAACCCACCTACTTGGGCTCATTTCTTCTTTCTCTTGTCCTTCCTCTTGGCAGCTTCATCAGCAGCCCTTTTCTTCTTGGCTTTCTCCAGCTGCTCCTTGGTCTTTGGAACAACTTTGAAAAACCCGTCTAGTCTGCCCTGACTGCTGGTCTTCAGGCCCTTCTGCAGCCTTTTGATCCCGCTTCTTATACGATCCTCAGAGAAGCCCTTCTCGTTCACCATGTACTGGATGAGGCCCTCCTCGTTGGGCTCCTTCCACTTGAGCTCGATGTCCTCGGACTTGGTGACCTCTGGGTCCAAAAACAGCTTTCTGGCTTCATCGAACGGCCAGTTCTCTGGCACTTTGTACTTGGAGTCAGGGTTGTTCTCGATGGACTCAATCACGCCCTCGATGGTCTTGTGCTCCTTGATCAGCTTCAGTGCGGTGACTGGGCCGACTCCCTTGATCGATTCGCAGTAATCGCACCCCAGCAGTATACACAGATCCACAAACTGATTGAGGTCCATATCCAAAGCCTCCAGGACAGCCTCGGAGTCAATCTCCTGGATCGGCTCTTTTCTCTGCTCGCTAAACGTCAGGTGGCGAAGCAGGTGTGGTGTGCGGTAGCACAGAGTATCCATATCCTCACTTGCTGCCCCGTACACCTTGCCAGACTTGGCCAGCTCGGCACACTGAGCCTCAGCCTCGCATGGCGCATTCACGTATGGGATTCCCATCAGCTCTAGCAGCTTCTTGGCCTCCTCATTCTGCTCTCTGGTGACTCGGACAGTTCTTCTTTCGAATTTAGCAATTTCCTCTGCAGAGCCCGTTTCCTTCAGCTCCTCGGCCTGCTTGGTGGCTTCCTCTCTTCTCAGCAGTCTCTTCTCCAGCTCTCCTCCTTTCAGAACTGGCGGCTTACCATCGAAAACGTACACCGGCTTGATAGCGTAGTCCACCATTCTCAGTGTCCGGTAGAAAATCCCCATGAGATGCGACGTTGTCTCGCCATCCTCGTTGGTCAGCTGCTGCCCGTCCTGCTGTCTCACCGCTATAAGGAACTGGTACAAGCACATGGACGCATCGATCGCCACTTTTCTGCCAAAATACGACTTGATATCGTTGCTCTTTGACGCCAGTGGAGCATGTTCTGTCAGCAGCTTGTTCAGTCCTGGTTTTTTCCGTCAGTACACAGCCCACACCCAAACCGCTAGCACACCACACTCACCTTTGATACCCATCTCGCTCAGGCACTTCTGCAACACGTACAGAGCTGCGCAAAACTTGTTTTCAGCTTTACGCGTCAGATTATGTCCCGCGAGCCCTCGGAACTCAAGATAAATTCCGACCGCAGCCGTGTTGTATGCGCTCCGCAGGAAGAGGGCACTGCCGGGACCCATTGGCGCCCCAGGCACCGGTGCGGGAACCCTGGGGGAACCCGTGCGAAGCCCCATACGCGCCCTGGACCCGCCAGCTCCGCCAGCAGCCCCCAGCACACCCAAACCGGCCCCTCGCTCAGCCAGTATCGGTACGCGCCACACAGTTACCCGCAGGCTTGAAAAGCATCAACAAAAATTTCCCAAAAAATTCAGTGCTTTTAGCGGTTTGGTAAACAGCTTTCTCTTCTTTTGTGATTTGAACTGCTTTTAGTGGGAGAAACAGACGGGCAAAGCAGCAAATGTTTGGGCGCTCAAACACAACTTCGGGATTCGGCGGGTTTGGATCGTCCTTTGGGGCTTCCAACACCGGCAATTCGGCCTCGTCAGGGTCCATCTTTGGAAATAACAACAACAACAACTCTGCAACGTCAGCATTCGGTGCCTCAAACAGCAACAGCGGCTCTGTGTTTGGCGCCAAGCCCTCGGGCGGGCTGTTTGGCTCGGCCAGCACCACCAGCACTTCTCCCTTTGGCGCTGGCTCCAACACCAATACGGGATCAGCCTTTGGCTCCAACAACAACACCAACAGCATCTTTGGGAGCGCCAACAACAACACTGCCACCAACTCCGGTGGGCTATTTGGCTCCAACACAACCTCAGCATTTGGCTCCACGGGCGGATCAGCCTTTGGCGCCTCTTCAAGCTCGCCTTTTGGCTCCAACAACAACTCCACTGGTTTCGGTGCTATGAACAACAATGCCAATGGCGGCACTGCAATCAAGCCGTTCACCGTGCACACCGAGAAGGACCCAACCTCGGGAACAAACTACTATGAAAACATCTGTTCTATGCCGGAATACAAAAATTTTTCGTTTGAGGAGCTAAGACTGCAAGACTACGAGCAGGGCAGAAGATTCGCCAACTCTCAGCCAGCAGGAGGAGCAACCGGCGCGTTTGGTGCTGCCTCAAGCTCTCCGTTTGGTGCTAGCAACACCGGATCAACCAGTGCATTTGGCGCAACCACAAATAATGCGTTTGGCTCTAATACCACCAATTCCGGTGGACTGTTTGGCAGCAACAACAATGCATCAGGAACCACAGGTTCAGCGTTTGGTGGGTTTGGTTCAACCAACAATACCACTTCGAACGGACTATTTGGTAATAATAACAACACAACTTCAGCATTTGGTTCATCAACAAACACAGGATCAGCATTTGGTGGATCAGCATTTGGCGCAAAGCCTTCAACCGGGTTTGGTTCCACCGCAACAGGAACCAACACAACCGGTGGTGGGCTGTTTGGCTCAACCAACAACTCCTCCCCTTTTGGTGCCTCAAATAACAACAGTACTGGGGGTTTATTTGGCTCCAACAATAACACCACAGGAAACACTGGTGCATTTGGTTCAACAAATACCGGTGGTGGACTGTTTGGTAACAACAACACCACTGGGTCATCAGCATTTGGCGCAACAAACAACACAAGCCCATTTGGCGCTTCACAACCCCAAGCTAATAACGCTTTTGGAGGCTTTGGCTCAAACACCAACAATACAGCATCCACAGGATTTGGATTTGGCTCAAACAACAACAACGCAACCAACACAACTGGTGGAGGTCTATTTGGCTCAAATTCAAACTCAACAGGAGGACTATTTGGTAAACCATCAACCCCGACATCCAATTCAACAACAGGTGGCTTGTTTGGTGCCAAACCTGCAACCACAGGTGGACTGTTTGGCAGCTCAACTGGAACCGGTACCACAGGTGGTGGATTGTTTGGTAACAATTCAACAAATACTGGCTCGACTGGTGGGTTATTTGGCAGCAATAACGCTGGAGCTACCAACACTGGTTTTGGGGCTACCAATAACACATCAGGAGGGCTGTTCGGTGCGAAACCTGCAGCAACCACCGGCGGTGGGTTGTTTGGCAACAACTCATCACAGCCTGCCACTACAGGTGGGTTATTTGGAAATAACAATACGCAGTCAACTACAACTGGTGGGTTGTTTGGAAATAACAATACAGCATCAACTACTAATACAGGATTTGGTGGTAATACCAGTGGTGGGTTATTTGGAGCCAAGCCTGCTGCTACCACTACAGGTGGTGGATTGTTTGGAAATAACAACAACAACAACACCACCACCAATAACACTGGATTTGGAGCCACTAACAACACTAGTGGAGGGCTGTTTGGTGCCAAGCCAGCCACTACCACAACTTCAGGAGGGTTGTTTGGTAACAATGGTGCCACTTCAAACACAGGATTCGGCTCGACAACTAATACAGCCAGTGGAGGAGGGTTGTTTGGAAATAAACCTGCCGCACTCAATACAGGAGCAACTTCCACTATGGGAAGCGGTGGATTATTTGGTAATAACAACAACAGCACCACACAAAGTTCAACGACTGGTGGATTGTTTGGCAACAATGCCAACAACAATAATGCTTTGAGTACTGGATTTGGTAACAACAACAACAATGTTAACAACTTACAGGGACAAGGTAACCCACAGTCATACAAACTTGTTGCGACAATTGACCAAAACCCATATGGCAATAACTTGATATTCAACAATGGATCGACAGTTCAGCAAAACTTACCAGCGTCAATTGGACCAATTGCCACGCCAATCAATGTGACCGAACCAAAGAAACCACAGTTGTTCAGTGTTTACAAGCTAACACCAAAGCCGTTGTTCATTGCATCCAAAGAGTCTAAGAACGGTTCCTCGTCGGAATCACCAAAATTGATTCAAAACAATTCGATTGAGAAAATCGTCATTAACGAAAACAATAAAAACAAGATATTTAACTCGATTTCGGATGATGCGATCCTGGCGAGTGAAATCTTCACGCCAAGAAAGAACTACAAGCACTTGACGATCAACAAGACGACGAAGAACGAGGCACAAGAAGCCAAGGTTATTGATTTTGGTAAAAATGTTGAAAACGGCGATGCCAGTAGCAGTGACAGCAGTAGCCAGCACATTTTCAGCGATAACACCAAAGAAAACAAAGACGCGAGAGAGGTGAAGGAGAGCAAGGGTGTGAATGGTGTGGAAAAAGCAGAGAAGAAAACGGTGAATGGGGACAATGTGGAAGTTAACGAGGAAGGGTACTGGATGAAGCCGAGCCTGGAGGAGCTAGAAAACATGTCACTACTGGAGCTGCGCAAGGTGAAGAACTTTACAGTTGGCAGAAAGGGCTTTGGCAAGATTGAGTTTCTGGAGCCGGTTGATCTGACAACGATTTCCAACCTGTCGAAAATTTGCGGAGAGATTATCATTTTCATCTATCAGAGCTGCATTGTGTATCCGAACGAGACAATCAAGCCCGAGAAGGGCGAGGGACTGAATGTGAGCTGCGAGATCCTGCTGCACAAGTGCTACCCGATCAGCAAGAGTGACAAGAAGCCGATTGTGGACAGCAACCACGAGCTGGTGAAGAGACACATCAGAAAGCTGCAGAGCATCAAGAACACCAAGTTTATCTCATATGATGCGAAGAGCGGCGACTGGAAGTTTACGGTCGAGAGCATATGCTGATGTGCCCAAGATGGCCGCAAGATGGCCCCAGCAGGCTTTGAGAGGGAGCAGAGATGGCCCCAGCAGGCTTTGAGAGGCCCCAGCAGGCTTTGAGAGGGAGCAGAGATGGCCCCAGGAGATAGACTCTGGGAGGAGCAGGCCACTAGCGAGGTGCCACTGGGTGCGGTGGCTACGGTGGACCAAATAAATTCACTCAAATTAATTGCGATTAATTAATTTAAAATTTTTTTTCACAACGGAAATGACGTAAATTGTATAACTTTAATGAAAGACGATAGAGAATTTTTTGCGAAAAGCAGTTTTTTAACGCAAGCATTTAGTGAAAGAAAACGATAAGAAAAGCAGCAGCACACAGCTGGCACTGGTGGAACTGAAAAACTTTTTATTTGCGTTAATAATTTTTTAAAATCGTTAATTGCGACCGAAAATGGCTAAAAAATAACTGTTTTCGGCTTTGAGGATTTTTATAAACAATTTAATTCGTCGACGAGCGGAATTTAATTTCACTATATAAAACTGAAAATAATTTCCATTTCCTTTTCATGAAAACAATCCAAATTTTATTTGTTAATTGTGAGTTATTGCGGGCTGGGAGGGCTTGCGAGTGGGCGCCTGGCACCCAGATCGTTGTACAGAGCGTGAACTGATTGCTAACTGGCGCGCAGAATTGAAAATGCTTCCAGCAGGTGTTATTTTAGTCTTTGTTTTAATCTTCTTAGTTGGTTGTGCTATCTTTGCAGTTATGCTTTTGAACTTTATCAAAAAGAGAAGAGCTGCTTTAGAGAAATTCTAAGCTGCTGCGGTTATTATGAGGGTATAAATCAAATCATGAAGCGATCAGTAATCAACAAGTTAATTTATCAGTCAAATTTTATCGATTAATTTATTAGGCACACAGACAGACAGTCTTTAGTACATTATAGGTTTATCACGCTGGTGTTGGATTGTGTGTGTGTATGTCAATATTTTCTAATATTCGTTGTTGTAGGTTGCAATTGGTTGGTGGTCGGTGGTGTGGTGAGGTGCTCTGCTATCACGGCTCGCGTGCTGAGTAATTGATAAGTGCGCCTGCGCGGTGTCTGGGTGTAACCGGTAACGCACCAATGTTGCCGAGCGGTTAACTATGTTTGTTTTGGTTTCGTCAGAATCGGAAGGTTTGTTATGGAACTCACTCGGAACTCGTCTTGCTCAGTCGGAATTTCTTCTCAACTCATTTAGTCGGAACTCGCTCTCTTTTCCCGGTCGGAACTTTTTTTCTCTTTTCTTCGAATTTCTCGGAACTCCCCTCAACTTCCCACTTTTCCCCCGAAAAAAAACTTTTTAGGAATTTTGCTCAATTCGAAAATTTCTAAATAGTAAAAAAATCAACAAACCAGCAAAGACGCCATTAAAACTCATTAAATCAGCTAAAAAGTAAGTAAAAACCCCCGTGAAAGGGCACCAATGTACCCACAGTCCCGCACAGATTGCAATTCATATCCCAGACACCCCTACAAGCAGCCGCAACATCATCTTTCAGCTGTTTACAATTGCGATTGTTTACATATTGTCAGTTTTTTGTTTTTGTTTTTTTTCCAAAAGGGTGAAATGCCTAAAACAGCCTTGCCACTTGCAGCATTTCACAATAGGCTCTTTTCACAGTTTTGCGCCAAACACCAAGTGACACAAAATGGCTTCACTGGCGTTGTTTGTTTGGTCTTTTGCCATTATTTGGTGGTGGGAAAATTTTTTTAAGGGGTGATGGGTGTGGCAATTTGCGAGCGGGTTAAACTTGTCCCAGGCACCATACTAACCAGGCACCAGTGTCCAAAATCAGCGAGACCCCAGACGAACTAGTCGATAACCAACAACTCAACACACCAACCAACATTGCAGATGACCTGGATGAGGATGAAGAAAAGCCAACTTCTTCCAGAGAGAGAAGAAAAATTGAGATCAAGTTCATCCAGGACAAGTCCAGACGTCACATCACTTTCTCCAAGAGAAAAGCCGGTATTATGAAGAAGGCGTACGAGCTGTCTGTGCTGACTGGCACCCAGGTTCTGCTGCTGGTTGTGTCGGAAACTGGGCTGGTTTACACTTTCACCACGCCTAAGCTGCAGCCTCTGGTGACCAAACCGGAGGGTAAGAACCTGATCCAGGCGTGCCTAAACGCTCCAGAGGAGCCGGGCGAAGACGACGAGGACGAGTCTGCGCAGGCTGGAGCCGGCAGCGGCTCGAACGTGGCCAACTCGCAACAGCACGACTCTGCGGCGGCCGCGGCGGCCGTGGCCCAGCAGCAGCACCAGCAGCAGCACCAGCAGCACCAGGCACAGGCCCAGGCTGTCCAGCAGCAGCAACAGCAGCAACAGGCGGCGGCGGCAGCGGCGGCGGCAGGCCAGCAGGGCCAGCCTGGCTACCCGCAGCAGTTGCCTCAAAACGGGGGCTACCTGAACGCCGAGCAGGCTGCGGTCTACCAGACCTACTTCGGCAACATGAACAACCAGCAGGGATCCTACTAAGCCTGGGCTAGAGGAGACTGAGACGAGAGAAGGAGGAAGAGGTTAACTGTTTATTTTATTTGCGAAGGGAATTGTGTTTTTACTGGTTGGTTGCGTTTCTATTTTTTACTGCCTATTTGTTCTTGCAGCTGCCCTGGCCCACACGGGCCAGCATGCACCACGCTGCGCTGTATAATAACGAATGAAGCGCTTATCTGTTTGCACTGCGTAGACCCAACCAGTGACTGACCAAATAACTGACATAAGCAGCTTACTCAGCACTGAGCTAAGCGGCGCCGCAGAGTTTTGGGAGCGGAAAAGCGTTGTTTACGTTGGCAAAGCAGCAGCTGCAATGGCGTCCGAGGAGTATGGCGAGTTCGAGCCCGGCACGATCGTGCTGGCCAAGCTGAAGAGTTTCCCGCCGTGGCCTGCAATTGTGATCCCCAACGAGCTGATTCCCGAGGGCATTTTGAAGAGCAAACCCAAAACGAGCCTGGCTGAAGCTGGCGCGCCTAGCACCGCCAGCAGCCGGTCCAGGCGCAAGACCACCGCCAGAAAGACCCAGGAGTCTGCGCAGAGCGACAGCAGGCTGTGGTGCGTGCGGTTCCTGCGCGACGACACGTTTATGTGGGCGTCCAGGCGCGATATCTCGGTGCTCACCAGGCACGACATTGAGGAGTTTCTGAGGGCGAAAAAGGGCAAGAAGCTGATCCGCCTGGCGTACGAGATGGCGCTGAACCCGCCTGATGTCGAGGAGTTTATCATCTACGGGTCTGATGGCAAGCCCATCGAGATCAACAACGAGCAGGACGACGAGGAGTTTATTGCAGATGAGGCCAGTGGGGACGACGACGACGACGTGAGCGACTCGGAGGACGACCTGGACAGCGACGCGGACGACCAGGACAGCGACAGCAGCGCTGCGGGCTCCAGGAAGCGCCCGGGCAAGAATGGCAGCAGAAAGAAGCACCCGCAACACAAGAACGGCCACAAGAAGCCCAAGACCGAGCCCGTGGACTACTCGTCCGACGAGGACTGGGACGTGAACGAATACGAGGAGGGCGTCGAGCCTCTGGACCTCCCTGAGTTTCCAGACCCCAAGGCGACGGTGAGCGAGTGCAATAAGATCAAAACAGTCATCAAGCGCGCCAGGCTTAGCCTGCAGAACGTGCTGATCGACCTGAGCTGCGACGAGTTGCGCCAGGAGCTGCAAGCTGGCGAATCCAAGCTGATTTCCAGATTCGACTCGGCCATTGACCAGATCAAGAAGCTTGACAACTACACCCACCTGCCGCTGTCCATTCTCAAGGGCTACTCCATCAACAAGATACTGATTGACTTCAGCAAGAGATGCGACCTGAACGAGTTGGAGACGTTTGACAAGTTCAGGCAGATCAAGAAGACCGTGGCCGCGTTGCTGCAGGACTGGTTTGGGATGGTGGTGGAGCAGGACCCGCACTGGGACATGTCCAAGCCCGACGAGCCTGAGGAGCCTGAGGAGCCTGAGCAGGCGGACGAGATCAAGCAGGAGGGTGCTGGAGACGAGGACGTGAAAAAGGAAGCTGAGGAGGCGTAATTAGCACACCAGTACGGTGTGAGCATAATAAATAAACTGTGGTACCGCGTAGCAACCGAGAATGCAATACCAGACAGTGTGCAACTGGTGGGTAACCGTAACAGAGTTAGCGGTCTGTGGCTAAGAACAAAAAGTAGAAGTAAAAAAATGCGATTTCTGTGGATCGAACACAGGACCTCCAGATCTTCAGTCTGACGCTCTCCCGACTGAGCTAAAACCGCCGATTAATAATTCAAAAAATCCGGAAATTTGACTAGTCCAAGCACAGCTGGTGCCTGCATTAGATTGCGTCTGCAGAATAAGCTATAGCTTAGATCTGGTCTGAGAGGTGTAGTATAAGGAGCAGGGGTGTTAAGCTTTAGGTGCGGACCTGAGAGGCGCAGCAGAGCCTATACACTGAGGTTGAACGAGTGGTAGCGTGTCGGTATTAACTAAGCAATCTGTAAAAGTGTAAGCAGGCAAGCTGTGATGGTGATAGTTGCACATCAGGCTTAAGCTATCTCAGCGGAGTAGCCTAAAACACAGGGTCCTGGGAAGAGTATGGGTGGTATTGATAAAAGCTTAAGAAGTAGATGCAGATTGTATTGGATGAGTGCTAGGAGAATCTGCCCATTGTGTTTGCTGAATGCTAAGAGAATCTGCTCATTTATTGGACGAATGTAGGAGAATCTGCTCATTTACTAGATGACTGCTAAGAGCATCTGCTCATTGTGCTAGGCTCTGATATGGACTAGTCTGCAACGTCTGACCTGGAAAGTCCTGCAATAGTTAAATGTGTCAAATGCTGCGCAGTGCTACAGTGGAAGACAGCTGTATATCGAGACGTACATTCGGTTGGGTGACCCAACCGATGCCACGGGTAGCTGCGTAGACCTGCTTTCAGCCATGTTGTACGAACCTGCTTGGTTGTGCCAGGATGGAGCCTCAGATCCCCGGGGTTGCCCACCACTTTGAGGCCACAACAAGAAGAGTTCGCGTTGGTGGGTACGAGCTCGTGCAGCCTGCTACAGTCTGAACGTAGGTGTGCTGTAGCTGGTTATGGGCGAGGGCCAGGCCAACAGTACGGACTATGATTACGGGTCAGGGACTTAAGTAAGTAAGTGTGGGACTACGGCAGTGTAAGTGACTGTAGGTAGTATCAGGTAAGTGACTGTAGGTAGTATCAGGTAAGTGACTGTGGGTAATTAAGAGACAACCGGTATGCGACTGTGGGACTGAAGCTAGTGACTAACAGATACTCCAACGCCAGTAAGTGAATGTGGGAGTATGGGTGCCTATGTGACTAGGTATGTGATTGAGACTAGGATAGCAGTAAGTGGCTGTAGGTAGTTTACTTGAAGCTACAGCAGGTAAGTGACTGTAGGTAGTTAACTAGAGAGCTACAACAGCTAAGTAACTGTAGGAAGTAACAGCCACTGCAGCAAGTTGGCGCATCTCGAGCACACCACTCGCTGCTAAGGTGAGCCAGGTGCTGGTCGAAGTGTCCGGTGTGCCCCCACCAAAAACGTCACTGAGAAAATTCCCTACTAAAAAATAAACAAAAACCAGCCAACTTTAAGGTTTGTGAATTATTTTAGCACTTGAGACAGCGCGCTTAGCCAGAGACCACACGCAAACGAGCCAGAGCGAGCCCGAGAAGCACAGCATGTCGCGCAACGGAACCATGAACTCGAGCATCTCACAGCAGGCGTTCCAGCAGCAGCAGCAGAACCTGCAGCAGCTGCAGACCATGGAGAACAACAACAACCAGTACCAGCAGACCAAGTCGTTCACGTCGATGGACAGCCGGGCGCGCCAGTACCAGCAGCAGCAGCAGGCGTCGCAGGGCCAGGCACAGCAGCAGCAGCTTGCGCAGGGCCCGGCACAGCAGCAGTACTTTGATAGCGACCACGGCGCGGGAACCAGCGCCCAGCAGTTTGCCAGCACGCCCTTCTCCAACCAGCAGCACCTGAACTCGCTCAACTCCAACATGACTCCGCAGCAGGCAGCCAACAGAATCAACCAGCAGAGCTACCAGCAGCAAATATCATCTCAGCCGTTACCATCGGTTCAGATCCAGCAGCAGTCCAGAAACGTGTCGTCCAACGCCAACGGCAAGAACGACCCGCGCAACGTGTTTGCGGTACAGCTGCCGATCCACTCGAACCCGCCAGAGGTGCTGGCAAACCGGTTCATCGCGTGGAGAAACACAATCACCTCGCTGCAGCAGTACGTTTCCGAGGTGGCCAACATCCAGGACGAGGTGGTGCGCCAGCAGATCAGACTCACCCACGCAGTCAACTTCCCGGCGTTCAGAAGCGACGCAGCCACCACCACACAGGAGCAGGCTGCCTCGCACTCCCACCAGCTCACCAGGATCACCACCACTTCCAACAACAGCAGCGGCTCCCACAAGCAGGACGCGGGTTCCATCCCGGCAAACTTCTTCCTGCCCCAGGGAAACGGGTCTGTTCAGGACCTGCCTAACATCTTGATCAATTACCACTCGTCGTTTGCCAACCTGGCGTCCAAAACGTCAAAAGAGCTCACTTTGAACATAATACCAAGACTGGAAGACCTGAGAAGGGAGCTGCTCATCAAAATCAAGGAGATCAAGGGCCTAAACTCGGACTTCAAGAACAACATCTCCAAGGAAATGGCGCAAACCAAGGCTGATTTATCGAATTTCCTGAAATCCATCGATGACGCCAGATTCAACAACACACAGCCTAAAAGCGACCCTTACCTGACCAAGATCATCCTGGACAAGCAGATCAAAAGACAGCTCATTGAGGAAAACTACCTGCACGAGGCCTTCATCAACCTGCAAAGCTCCGGTAAGGAGCTGGAAAAAGTCGTCGTCATTGAGATCCAGAATGCGCTAACCACCTACGCCAAACTGTTTGGCGAGCAGGCACAGAATATATTTGAGAAGCTCATCTCGCCATTGGACAATGGGTTTTTGACAAAGCCACCGTCTTTTGAGTGGGACAACTTTATTGCCAGAGACGTGAACTTTATTGACGAGAACCTGCCTAAGCGAGACTACAAACTGATCCAGTACGACAAGATGAACGACCCGCTAAGTCTGGAAATCAAGTCGTCCTTCTTAGAGAGACGATCCAAGTTCCTAAAGTCGTACTCCAAGGCCTTTTACGTGCTGACCTCTTCTTTTATTCACGAGTTCAAGTCTCCGGACAGAAAAAAAGATATCATTCCCGTGACATCTTTGTCGATTGATGAGATTGAGCTAGTGGAGTACTCCAAAAAGGAGTCCAACCAGTACAAGTTTGTGATCAAGAAAGTTGGGAAATTATCATCTCAGAAATTCATATTCCGGGCTGAATCGTATGAGTCCATGTACGACTGGTACAACACGATCAAAAACCTCAAGAAGCTGCCTAACGCAATAGCCAGAAGCCAGTTTGCAAGCAAGCTGGTGAAAGAGAAGAAGAGCAAGGAGGACGACGACAACTCCAGAACAAACTCCACTCTTTCTAAAGTGCTGAGACCAGCCTCGATCAACGACGACCAGTACGCAGCGCACGAAACAGACACTATCTTGTCCGTTCCAAACCAGCAAAGATCGCTGCCGCACGAGTCGTCCACGCCGATCCCACAGAACCTCATTGGTAGTGAGGCAGTTATAGTGCAGCCAATCACGTCGAGCCACGATCTGTCTCCGCAGCAGTTGCAGCAGCTGCAAAGGCAGTCCATCTACAACCAGCAGCAGCAGCAGCGTGCGAACGCTCCGTACCCGAACCAGCCACCGTTCCAGGAAATCCCACAGATGAACGTGGAGCTGGCGACGCCTCAACCGAGCAGTCCTCCGCTCAACAGAGTGAGAAACTCGGTCGAGCTGAACCACAGCCAGGAAGAGACCGGGGATGCCAGTGGGTTCAGCGAGGAGACCAGAACCGCTAAAAAGGAGACGCACAACGACGACGACATGAACGGGCAGGCTGGGGAGCCAGACGGGTCGGTCCGGTACAGCAACGGGTACGCCGAGTCGCAGCAGGCAATGCAGCAGAAGCAGTACCTCAAGAACAAGAGGCTGGGCTCGATGGACTCGTCCATCACCAACGGCGAGAGAATCAAACCCAACTCGAACCAGTTCCGCACGCTGGACCTGAAGCAGGCCAAGTCGTTCACGTCTGCGGACCAACCGTACAACAGCGGCAACATCCACTGATCCACTAGCTAGTAATTGACATTATTTTTAGCTCTGTAGCACACCCAGCTGTCACTAAACCCACTGGGAACAGCTGGCACCAACCTACTACGCCCAAATTACTGGGAGTACAGCTACCAGACATTACCTCACAAGGCCCGATATACTCAGACAGAAAACAGCTACAGGCACAGAGGAGCCTGCTCTACTAGCAAGTGAATACGCTAGAAAGGTGAGATTACCGTCCACCAGCTGGTAACCACACTGAGCGAACACCGCTAGTAAATGACACTATTTGATAGACCTGTTGAGTCGTCAGCTACACCCTCAGCTGTGTAGTGGGTGTAGCTAGTAGCCGGTACGTATGCTAAACATGGCAGGTTACACTTAGTGCATCTGGCAGACGTAGCCAGCGGTAGTGAGCCTACTGGTCTACCCCAGCAGACTCAACACCCTAACACACCTACTGGGAGTGGCTACACTGGGAGTGGCTACACTGGGAGTGGCTACACTGGGAGTGGCTACACAGGGAGTGGGAGTAGGCTATGAAACACAGATATAGCAACATTACTTGCCCACAAAGCTCCCAGGCGACCTAGGCAGGGTGCAACACCCGTACAGCTTGTGCAATGGGTCCGCCAGCTATACGGCACCGGGAGTACACCGAGCAGCTTAACTCGCTAAACAGGTGGGACCAGCCGGGTAGTAACTACGCGATGCAAAGGCTAACAATAAGACAAACACACGACGGCCTGGAGGTGCGGTGGAGCTGTGGGTGCGCCAACCTCATCTTCTCAGCAAACTCTTGAGGTACACCAGGAGCAGAGCGAGGGCCGGGATCAAGAACCACACGTACAGCGGGAACTTCTTGATGAGCTGGGAGTCGTACGCGGCCTTGATGGAGTTGACTTTGACCAGGTTCTCGGCCCACACAGCGTTGAACTTTTTGTCAGAGAACTTTGCGGTGGCGCATGCGGTGGCGCGTGCGGCGATGCTGCGTTTCTCGTCTGGGGAGAGCTGGGCCACCTGGGCAAACACCTGGCTGAGGCGCGGGTACGCAGTGTCCGGGGAGAAGTCCGGGTCGTCGTTGCTCTTGAAGAAGAAGCCCGTTTTGTACTGCTCGTTGCCCAGCTCCAGCTGCTTGCCTGTGGCCGGGTCCCAGGGCACCACGATGTCGAGGAGCGGGCCCGCGCTTGCGTGCACCACGGGAACAAGCCCGTTGGCCACGTACTCCACGACGGCAATGCCGAAGTGCTCGTTCCACATGGCGTTGATGCCCACGGAGGCCCTGGCCAGGTAGTCCCGGATGGTGCTGTACTGGGCGTCCAGGACAAACTGGATCTTGCCGGGCGGGACGTGCAGGTCGCGGGCGAGGTCCCTGAGACGGCCCACAAACCTCTCGTCGTCCGGGCCGCGGATCGAGCCCATGAGCACCAGCGTGGGCAGGTCCGCCGAGCTCCCGCTAGAGCTCCCGTTGGAGTTCCCGTTGGAGTTTCCCGGGCTGCTGCTGGAGTTCCCGTTGGAGTTCCCGCTGGAGTTTCCCGGGCTGCTGCTAGAGGCCCCGCTGGCGCGGGCAAAGGCGGCGTACTCGCGGATGATGAGCTCGTGGCGCTTCTCCGGGCGGAACTGCGCGACGCACACCATCAGGTTCTCCTTGCGCGCATAGTCGACGGTAAAGTGCTCGGTGGAGCATGGAGGATAGAGGATGTCCACCTCCGAGTTGAGCCACCAGATGCGCGCAATGTGGTTGTGGGTCCAGGTGGAGTTGGTGAGCACAATGTCCACGAAAGAGCCGGCCAGCGTGTACAGCGCCATGAGCAGCCGCCAGTAAAGCCACTTGGGCAGCTGCGACACACGACCCAGCTTTGCCAGCATGTCGCTGGACACCACCGGGTAGTGCACGTACGCCACGATGGGGATCCCCAGCCAGCACGACACCACCGGGTACGTGAACGGGTACCCCATCGTGTCGATAAACACGTCTGGCCTGCGCACCTTGGGCAGACTCAGCGCCTCGATAACCAGCAAAATAGACCCCATTGCCTGGCCCAGCAGCGTCAGAAAGGGCCAGGTCTCCGCCAGCACCAGCCTGCCCCGGCGCAGAAACGCAATCTTCAGTCTGGTGCGGTCCAGCTCGATGTCAAACCGCTTCTTCACGTTCAGCAGGATCATGCCTTCCGACACGTCTGCATCTGCCGAGTACACGACGACCCTGTTGTGCGGGTCCTGGGCCAGCGTCTGCTCGACCGCCTGCCACAGCACACGCTCGCCACCGCCCCCGGCGTTGCAGAATGGGTGGAAGAAACCGTACAGCATGTTGGTGGTGGTGCCAGCAAACGCTGGCAAAGCGCGAGATCGCCTGCTCAGCGCTGACTAAGCAATGAGTCAGATAAGCTCCTACGCGGTTAGTCGCTGCCCATCACAGGCTGCTGATGGGCTGCTGTCTCGCTTGCAGTCGATGGAGTAGTGCTAGAGGTGGATATTAATAGCTGACACTCACCAGCTATGGTATAAAAAGATACTATTACTGTAGTGAACGAGTTGCTGAATGAAGCTACCACAGGCCCAGTCCATGTATACATTTAGTAGTCTATGAAGTGGTAGAAGTGGATACTATAGCACACAATAGACAATAGTTACCAGAGGAGATATGGCCTAGTGAAAAATAAGCATTACTGTAAAGAATGGGCTGGGCCCAATCCATTATCAGCTGGATACCTAGTGGATAATAAATATATAGTTACATAAGATGAAGATATGGACAGTATGGTACCAGGTGAGAAGTACGCAAGCCCTGCCCCGTGTAGTAGTTATAGGAGACAATGGTTTTACAACGAGAGGGCATGAAACACCGTATTTAAGGGAATATTAATAAGGTGACCGTAAGACCGGCAGTCCATGTAGTAGTAGTCCAGGGACTGGATACTACTAGCAAATGAACAATGGCCATTACAGCAAGAGGAATGTATAAGCCTGGATTACATACTAGGTTGAAAGAAAACCGTACTGGACGGGCTACGTAATGAAGTGTCCACTTGATAATAGTTTCAAAAGCATGAATATACTAGTAGAAGTGGATTACCATCAAGAGAATACATGATTCGGGATGATGCCAGGTGAATGGCAATTAGCGTAATAAACAAAGTCCATGTAGTAGTAGTAACAATAGCTACCAGTAGAGGAATATATAAACCTGGATTAGCTGCCAAGTGGAAGGCTCTAATGTACTAAGTGACCGTACTGAGCTACATTCCATGTAGTAATAGTAGCTATGAGTTATAGCAGACAGCTAAAACTTAGTTACCTAGATGATCCCAAAGAAGTATATATATAAAGTGACCAGGACCTGCAGTCGATGTAGTGAGTGTAGTATACTGGATATGATAAACAATTAGTTACCAGAGGGGAGATATATAGAAGGGCTGATCTACGGCTTATGTAAATATAACTGGATACAAAAGCAGACAATTGTAGGCGTTAATATCATCTCAATGTTTAAAGAACTGGGCCACAGAGCTGCAGTATTACTGAATAGGTAAAATACAAGGGTATTGTGAATGATGGATGGGTGTGTACTAAACAGGCTGACAGATGATTAACAAATAGTCACACTAGAACACGATATTTGAAGAAGATACTACCGTGCAATAATTAAGAATAACTTCAATACCTTCTCTCTTAGTTGGCAAGTAATTTGCCTGATTACAATAACGACCCCAACCGCAACTTGCTAAATAGTCTAGCTTTA
This sequence comes from [Candida] sp., assembly GCA_030570575.1. Classification (NCBI taxonomy): domain Eukaryota; kingdom Fungi; phylum Ascomycota; class Saccharomycetes; order Saccharomycetales; species [Candida] sp. Next base: position 615,082 of record JAJLVZ010000004.1, on the reverse strand, counting down.
CTGGGAACCCTTAGAGAGACTATAATAACCTTGATGCAGTAATACAATAAAAGTACACCATACAATTACAGACGGTGGGTCGGAAAAAGGCTCATCGTTCACCATTTCACTACATCAGTAACATCAATACTGATCGAAACCGGAGCTGAATTGAAGGTGAACCTGCTCCGCCTACATCCATGTGAATCCAATCATCAACAGTGTTTTGTGTTAGTAGCTCGAATCAGGATTTACGTTAAATTTATTTACTGTACAACGGCTACTTTGATGTGCGAAGGGCACTGTGAATAAATGAAGAGTATAATGACTGAAGTGGGGCAGTATGCTTGCAGTCCGGTGCTAGACGTTCACCATCTCCAGGACCAGGGTCTGGAGCGGGCCGTAGTCCTTAGGAGCAATCAGGTTGAACTCGTCGGCAAAGAGCAGAAAGTGCTTGAAGCTGGTGTTGAGCAGCGGGTTGAGGCCAAGCTCCACGACCTGGGAGAAGTGGTGGCAGTAGATGTGGGCGTAGACGCGGAACAGGCGCTTCATGATGGTTCGTACAAGGGACTGGAACTGTGGAGGGAAGGGCTGATTGGACTTGACGGGGAAAATGTTCTCGTCGTCAAACAGCGACTGGATCCACTGCATGAGGTTCTCGACGTACTTTGGGGCGCTCACGCTCACGGGCTTGGCTTGGCTCGACTCCTGCCACAGGTACTCGTACTCGTTGGTGGCAATCATGCGCGGACACGTGGTGGGGGAGCAGAACTCGGTCAGCGAGCCGTACAGCATGTTGATCTGGTTGTAGAAGTCCACGGTGTGCACTGCGAGCCACTCGTTCAGGTTCTCGTCCTTGGGCAGCTTGACCGCCTGCGCCAAAGCCGTTCCAGACCCCAGCGTCGACTCCACTATCGACTTGATGTCCTTGTGCGACGTCACTGAGCTGTACGAGTACTGCTGGAAGTCCTGCTCCTGCTGGTACGGGTCCCTCTTGAACCCCTTGGTCGACTTGATCGTGTGCCCGTTGTTCAGGTGTCTGGTCTTGTTAGCTGCCTGCTGCCTGGCAAAGCAAATCGCGGCCCCACCGCTCCCCTAAACTCACAAATTCTGGAATAGCGACATTCTCTTAGCGCGTGTGGTCTCCTGGGTCTCTGCTAGCGCGTCTCGTCACCTCCTGAGCCTGTATGACCGCTGCTTGTTGCTGAATGGCGCTTTGTGCTGTTTGTTTGTTTGTTTGTTTGTTGTGGTTTTCGCTCAGATTCCCGATTGGGAAAAAAATACTCCAGGAGGCGGATGGTGCCAGCAGTGCACCAGGCACCAGGTGGCACGCTCAGCACGCATGTTCCGCCCCGCATTCTGCTCGCGCGCGCTTTCTTGTTCCGCCTGGCGCACTACCGCGCTGCCCGGCACAGACACCCGGACACCCCCTGCACTCTCCAAAAGCATGCAGCGTTAACGTGATGCACCAAACCACTTTAGCAACCAGTTAGAGGCTGAGAGCGGACGTTTCACAGCGATAGACAGCCCGAGCAGTGCGAGACAGCAAGCAATTGACTAGTAGCACACAGATGAGCGGACGCAGCAGAGAGCTGAACGAGGTGGCGATAACCTCGAGCTCAGAGGAGGAGGATGAATCAACGCAAGTGCCGCTGGTGGAGGACGCCCCTGGGGTGCACAGCAGGCCAGCGGGCGCAGGTGCGGGCCCAGCAGGTGCCAGCAGAGTGCCAGGCAGCAGCACGGGGCCGGGGACCCGGGAGATCAAGGCCAATTTCACGTTCAAGTCGCCTGGCAAGGACCACGAGGTGAATAGCATGGGCGCTACGCTCACCAGCGCTTTGGCACAGCACGCCCTGCCCGACTTCAACAAGCGGCCGCCCACCGACACGCCGCTGGTGTCGACGTCGACCTCACCAGTCATGTCGAACATCAACTCGAAGGACACGTCGATGGAGAACTCGCCCGAGCTGAAGCCATCAGCAGCAACCACGGTGCCGCTGCCGCCCGTGTTCAAGCTGCCCAAGAGAAGACCCACGACGATCGACCTGCCGGGGATCACGCGGGTCAAGTCGCGGCCCAACGAGTCGCAGACGGAGCCGGCCCCAAACAACGACCCCAGCTCCAAGCTGGTGATCATCATGGTGGGGCTGCCGGCACGAGGCAAGTCGTACATCACTAACAAGCTGACGAGGTACCTGAACTGGGTGCAGCACGAGTGCAAGGTGTTCAACGTGGGCAACACCAGGCGCAAGGAGAACCACAGCATAGGCCCGGCAAACAGGCCTGTGAGCGACCTGTCTACGCCGGCGCACACCGAGCACGACGCCAACTTCTTCAACCCGGACGACGTGTCCAACACGCAGATCCGCGAGAAGTGGGCCATCGACACTCTGGACGAGCTGCTCGATTACCTGCTGTACACCAACGGCGCAGTGGGCATCTTCGATGCCACCAACTCCACCAAGAAACGCCGCCTGCACATCAAGCAGCGCATCGAGGAGCGCTGCAAGGACCTCAAGATCCTCTACCTCGAGAGCATCTGCACCGACCCGGTCATGATCAAGAAGAACATTGCCCTCAAGCTCAAGGGCCCGGACTACAGGCACATGGACCCGGACCTGGCCCTCAAGGACTTCACCGAGCGCCTCCACAACTACGAGAAGGCGTACGAGACTGTCGAGGACGACGAGAACCTCCAGTACATCAAGATGATCGACGTGGGCAAGAAGGTGGTGGCCTACAACATCCACGGCTTCCTCGCGTCCCAGACCATCTACTACCTGCTCAACTTCAACCTGGAGGAGAAGCAGATCTGGATCACCAGGCACGGCGAGAGCGAGGACAACGTGCTCGGCAAGGTGGGCGGCGACTCGGACCTCACCTCCAGGGGGCTCAAGTTCTCCAAGGCGCTGGCCAAGTTCATCGAGAACGAGAAGTACAAGTTCATCAACTCCAAGCTCAGCCAGTACGAGCAGGGCCACAAGAACAGCGCTGCAGGTGCTACAGAGGACCACGACATGGCTGACATCGACACCAACTTCCTGGTGTGGTCCAGCATGCTGAAAAGGTCTGTGCAGACCGCCAGCTTCTTCAGCGAGGACGAGTTCGACATCCGCGAGATCAGGCTACTCAACGAGCTCAGTGCCGGTATCTGCGAGGGTCTGACGTACGAGCAGATCCAGGAGAAGTTCCCCAACGAGTTCAACCTCAGACTCAGGGACAAGCTGCGGTACCGGTACCCGGGCATCGGCGGAGAGTCCTACCTCGATGTCATCAACAGAATCAGACCCATGATCTCCGAGATCGAGCGAACCACAGAGAACCTGCTCATCATCACGCACAGGGTCGTTGCCAGGGTCCTGCTGGGGTACTTTTTGAATCTCAACAGAGACGTCATCACCAACCTGGACGTGCCGCTGCACTGCGTCTACCTGCTGGAAACCAAGGCGTACGGTGTTGAGTGGACGCTGTTCGAGTACAACGAGGCCCTGGACACGTTTGAGAAGGTGCCAAAGAGCGAGATCAACCAGAAGAAGTACACCGAGGTGGGCTTCAAGGAGAGAAAGTACTCTATTGTTCCTACGATTCCGCCCAACTCGAAACCGCACGCGTCCAGGGTGACCAGCAACCCGCGCGCAGTGGGCCCGGACTACAGGGGCAAGCCCAACATCGAGTTTGAGAAGCTGCAGGAGAAGCTGGCCAAGCTGAAGAACCAGCGGAGTTGAGCTGTTGCTGTGGTGCGCTACACGAGCACAGCACCGTACGAGAAATGAGTAAATAATGTTATGAGCTATACATGTAGTCCCCCAGCAGGGGGCACTGCTGGGCAGACCAACTGGCGAGGCCACCTGGAGAACCACCTGGGGTGGATTGTGGCGCAGTAAACGAACTGGCCAGGCCACCTGCGCTGGCAGCCACCTGCCCAGTCAAACCGCGCGGGGCACAAACACGAACCCGAGCGAGTCGCACCACTGGCCGCAGCTGCCAAACAGTCCCGCAATTTCGAACCCACTCGGTGCCTCCACCACGCACTCGCCACCTCCACGGGAGTTCCCCAGCATTCCTGAGCTTCTGCCCGTGTTGGTGATGATCTCGATTGCGTCGATCCACTGGCCTGTTCTCAGCCGAAATTTCAGCAGGGTCTCGCCCTGGTAGAACTCAAAGTCTGTAAAGTTGGGGGTCTCGTTGCCAAACTGGACGGTTTTCAGCTGCTTGCTGGCACCAGACAGTGACGTGGCCTTGAACAGCGACGTCAGCTTGTTCTTGTAGTCTCTGCTTGGGACTGGTGGAGGCACAGGGCCCTTAGAACTGGCAGCAGCATCACCAGACACATCCAGGTACAGTTTGAGCCCGTCTAGTGCACCACCATGGTACACTCTTATTTTAGCAATCTTGGCCGGGTTGAACTGCACCAGCGGGATCACTCCGCCCTTGTTCTGTCTGCCAAACTCCTTGGACTTGATACCGGTGATCAGCCCCCTGCCCAGGTTGAAATCGGACTGGATAAAGTTGCTGACATCGTTCGACAGTTTGCAAAAGTCATGGTACTCGTCCTGCTCGCCATCCACAGTCAACACACGCACCATAAAGTCGTTGCACCCCTTGGACTTGTCCGGCAGCAGGGATCTCAGCGCGTTGCAGTTCAGCGTGATCTCCTTTGGCGGAGGTTTGCCGTTGGGGTTTATGGACAGTGGCAGAAACTCAATGAACGCCTCAGCCAGGTCGTTAGGCTGGATCTCCACCACCATAACCCCAGTATTGGACTTGACCAGGACGCTGCCATTGCCCAGGGGGATCAGCAGCGGCTTGCCCGAGCCACGGGTCAGCTGTTTGCCAAAAGACTGGTCCAGCCAATCCTGGGGCTGCGCAAACGAAGGGTGATACAGGAATCTCAGCAGGTCCAGGCGGTGCCAGGAGCACTCGTCCTTAGGCAGGATAGGGCACAGTCCCATCTGCTTGGTTCTGGTGGAATACACCTCTCTGGTCTGGAACGATCTGTTGAACGTGACGTAGTCTCTTAGCATGACACCGTAGGTCTGATGCGGGCACCCCAGCGAGTGTCCGATCTCGTGCATGAAGGCGCCCATGGTGATGTTGAGGCACTCCCAGTAGGAGCCACACTGGTTGCAGTCGTTGGCAACCTCGCTGATCGAGGGCGTGGACGTGTCCAGGAACGCGGGAATGATGCCCTCGATGCTCGAAGGCCACGAGTAGATCCCATGCGACCCGAAGATGGCCAGCTTGATCTTGTCGTCACCCCCACCGAGCGCTGCGTGGCCCAGAATCAGCTTCAGCTTATTGTCCCAGTGAGTGTCCAGAAACATCACTGCCGCCTGCACTGGCTCGATGTCCGTGTTGCGCGGTGCGAACGGGCCCCCGTACGCGCGCAGGGCCTCCATGGCAATGCCGAACAGCGCGCCAGTATCGGTCCCCTTCGAGTTCTGCTGCGCAATGTTGGGGTCCCTGATTTCCTTGAGAGTCTTGCTGGACCGCAAGATGTGGATCTTGACGGTGTTCCTGAACACCCTGCCGTTCTCCTGGGCGAACTGCGTGTCCTGGGCAAACTCCTCAGCAAAGTTGAACGTCCTGTTGCCGAACCCAGCACGCACCATTTGCTCGTTGGTGAACGCCTGCATCAGCCTTGCACCAACCCTGAGCTTCTTAATGGCCAAGTCCAGCCCGTTGCCCTCCTTCTGCATCTGCTGGGCGGTCGTGTCGAACGTCAGCGGCGAGTCCTTGGCCACAAGCAGGCACAAATGGACCGGTTTATTTTGCGTCAACGGGACATAATTGATGTTGAACGGCATTCGCTCCTTCTCGGCCTTGAAAACGGGCACGCCGGTCTTGCCCACCTCGCCTGCAGAGCACACAATGTCGAACTCGTTCGTCCCAGGCTCCAGGAACGCAATGATCTTGAAGAACCCGTCGTTAATCTCGTAGTGTACAGCTGGCACTTTATTGCCCCGATGCAGCAAACTGGCCACTCCGCTGCCGCCCAGCGAGCTCTGCCCGTGCAGCACAATAATTGGCGAGTGCACCGTCCCGCCGCTCTGTAAGTTGTGCACCTGGATAGTCATTGTAGTCCTTGCACTCGTTGCTTTACACCTGAGCTGTTAAGTTCCGGATTTCACAACCTTTGACCACCGATTACCCCCGGAACTCATTTCCCCGGAACTCAGCAAAACTGATTACCCCCGGAACTCTATTTGCCAACGAAACAAAATTTCATTAATTGGAAATCTCAACTTCATCAAAACAACAAGTTTAGCGTTCGAAATGTCCAGCAGAAGACGTCACTACCCAACCGCGCAGTACCAGCAGACCCAGGGTGCCATGGCGCCAGGCGCACAGCCAGGCATGCAGCAGCCAATGGTGCCAGGAATGGCGCCAGCGCTAGGTCAGTTCAACCCACAACAACAACAACAACAGTTTGATCCAGTGGACTCGGCGGCCCAAGCTATGGGCAACATGCATCTGGCAGGGCAGCCAGCAGTGCCTCAGCAGCAGTACCAGCAGTTCCAGCAGTACCAGCAGCCTCAGCAGGCGGCACAGCCTGCCTACGGAGGAGTCCCAGTCCAACAACCACAGCCAGTCCAGCCAATGTACGGAGGAGTTGCGCCACAGGGCCAGGTGCCAGTCCAGCCAGCGTACGGCGGAGTTGGCGCGGCTGCCGGCGTCGGCAGTGCTGCTTCGCCATTGGAGTACAACCAGCAGCAGCAGCAGCAGTACTATCAGCAGCAGCAGCAGGCGCTGCCTTTGAATCAGTTATACCAAACTGATTTGCTAAGAGAATTGCCACCACCAATCAATGATCTGTCTCTGCCACCACCACCAGTCATCTTGCCTTCAAACATCTCAGTCATCGACTCGAATCCGAACTCTGCTGCTCCTTCAGAATACTTCAGATCAACCTTGAACGTTGTTCCAACCACCAATTCCTTACTAAAGAAGTCCAAGTTGCCACTGGCTTTAGTTATCAGACCTTTTGTTACCTTGAAGGACGAGGATCATCCTATTGCCGTGGTTGAAGACACCATCATTGCACGTTGTCGTCGTTGTCGTTGTTACATGAACCCGTTCGTTGTGATGGACGACAAAAGATGGACCTGTAACCTATGTAACCTTAAGAATGATGTTCCAAAGGGCTTTGACTACGATCAAATGAACAGATTGAGCAAAAACAGATACGAGAGAAACGAAATAAGTTACTCAGCTGTTGAATTTATCGCCCCAGCTGAGTATACCGTCAGACCTCCACAGCCTTTAGTTTACCTATTTGTGTTGGATGTTTCCGTCAATTCGATCAAAACCGGGTTACTGGCAACTGTTGCAACAACAATCTTGGAGAGCTTGGACAGAATCCCAAACGAAACTAACCGTGCAAAAGTTGGTTTCTTATGTGTTGACTCAACTCTGAGTTATTTCAATATCCCAGAAGACGAAGAAGAAGGAGAACCTTCTTTGTTAGTTGTTCCAGATTTGGAAGAACCTTTCAATCCATCACCAGATTCGTTGTTGGTCAACTTAACATCAGCAAGAAAAAATATTGAAAAATTACTAGGAAGCTTGAACTCAATTTTTGCCAACAATGTTGATCCAAACTTGGCTTTAGGCCCTGCATTAAACTCAGGACTGCACTTATTGCAGTCCATAGGTGGTAAGATGATAGTTACTTGCTCAACTTTACCAAACATTGGTGTTGGAAAATTGCAGATTAGAAATGAAGAAAACTTCTATGATAAACCAAAAGAAGCAGCAAATTTGCTACTATCAAACAACTCATTCTACAAGACACTAGCAGTGGATTGTAATAAAGCATCGGTTTCCGTTGACTTCTTTTTAACTTCAGCTAGTTATCAAGACGTTGCAAGTTTGTCAAATCTATCCAAATACACTGCAGGTGAAACTCACTATTATCCTTCATGGTCTGCCAGTGACTTCGAAGATGTCAACAAACTAACCAAAGAATTATCGAACGATCTGTCCCAGGACATCAAATTGGAAGCAGTTTTGAGGGTTCGTGGATCCAATGGACTAAGAATGAATTCTTATTATGGTAACTTTTTCAGCAGATCTTCAGACCTGTGCTCATTCCCAAGTTTCCCAAGAGACCAGAGCTACGTTGTCGAACTGTCAATTGAAGATAACATAACAAAGCCATTCGTCTATTTCCAAACTGCGATCTTACATTCCACAATCAATGGAGAAAGAAGAATCAGAGTTTTGAACTTGGCATTGCCAACGTCATCAAACATCAGTGAAATCTATGCTTCTGCGGACCAGCTTGCAATCACAAGCTATCTGACACAGAAGGCTGTTGAAAAGATTTACTCGTCGTCGTTCAACGATGCAAGAGAGTACCTGAACAAAGTGCTGATTGACATTTTGACGGTGTTCAAGAAGGAAGTTGTTGCTGGAAATGTTGGTGGATCATCACCATTGATGCTGTCAACTAACTTGAGAATGCTGCCACTGTTAATTCACTCATTGTCCAAACACATGGGACTGAGATCCGGAAGAGTGCCATCTGATCACAGAGCCAATGCACTGAACCTGCTGACCACATTGCCGCTACCTGCGCTAATCAGATACATTTACCCAACGGTGTACTCGCTGCACGACATGGGCGACGAAGTCGGGTTGCCATCGAGCGAGACTGGCGAGATCTTGTTGCCAGAGAATAAGAATGCCAGCTCTGAGATTTTCGAGAGATACGGCTTGTACCTGATCAACAATTCGACCGAGCTGTTCTTGTGGGTTGGTGGTGATGCGGTGCCAGAGCTTGTGAACGATGTGTTTGGTATTCAGGACATTTTCCAGATCCCAATTGGTAAGCACGAGCTACCAATCCTGACCAACGACTTCAGCATTAAGGTGAACAACATCATTAACAAGATCAGAGAGAGCAAGGAGAGCCTGACCTACCAGAACTTGTACATTATCAGGGGTGGTTCTGTCAACGAGCCACTGAACGGTGGATCCAACGAGATTACAAGTATGAGAATGTGGGCTTCGTCGTACCTGGTTGAGGACAGAATCAACAACTTACCAAGCTACCGCGAGTTCCTGTCCGCCACCAAGAGCAAGATCAACGTCTAGTCAGGTCCAGGCGGTGTTCTGGATGGGCGGCTGTGTGGTCTGTTAGAGTAAAATAAAATGTTTAATAATAAGCGTATGTGAATGTAGTGGGTGCTGGGAGGGCCTAACAGCCACAATGCAGAGGCAATAGCCATGCAATGGTATACATAGCTATCACAGGTACGTAGTGTATGCACGGATATAGCTGTAACAGGTACATAGTGTATGCATGTATATAACTCTGTATGTTGTGTAGGTATACTGTGAAGTACACTACAACAGGAATATCACTTGTGTAGCTTCTCACTTTGTGGACCTATCGCATGGCTGCTCAGCAGAAACAACCAGCTAACTGCTCATCTCACTTTAACCCACTACAAACCCCAAATGGTTCCTCAAAGGGTGGTGCTTGGTTCCTTCAGGGTGGTGGTTGGTTCCTCAAAGGGTGGTGGTTGGTTCCTCAAAGGGTGGTGGTTGGTTCCTCAAAGGGTGGTGGTTGGTTCCTCAAAGGGTGGTGGTTGGTTCCTCAAAGGGTGGTGGTTGGTTCCTCAAAGGGTGGTGGTTGGTTCCTCAAAGGGTGGTGGTTGGTACCATCATGGATGGTCGTTTGTACCACCAGGATCGGTGACCTCTCATGGGTTCAGGCAGATTCCCGCCAAGATGCCCAACTGGGAAACACCGGCAACGGGAGTCTGGTTTTTGCCAAACTTCCCAATACGGCAACCAAATTCCAGCCAATCAAAACCGTTTGGTTTTAACACCAACTTTTTTTTTTTTATTTTTTGCAAGTTTTTATAGGCAAAAGAAAAAAATCAAACCATCAAATTAGATTTAAAAGAAAAAAACAATTGTAATTGGAAATTGTCATTTCAAAACACACCAACACACACAGACACAATTTCACAATGTTTAATTCCATTGCTACCAAACAATCCTTACAAGTTTTAGCCAGAAGAACCTTGGCCACTGCGTCAGCTTCAGCGCCAACCTCCACCGCGGCTGCAAAACCAATTTCCAACGCTGCAATCATCGAACTAGAAAAAAGATGGGAGGGCTTGCCACAGTCAGACAGACAGGAGATTGTCAGCAAGCTAGCTGAGCGCCAGAAGCTGCCATGGACCGAACTTACCACAGCAGAAAAGAAGGCTGCTTGGTACATCTCATACGGAGCTTGGGGTCCACGTCGTCCAATCCACCCACCTGGTGAGGCTGCCAAAATCGCCAAAGGTGTCTTCATAGGTATTGCGGGCTCGTTAGCTCTCTTCTTGGGAATCAGAGCCATCACCCCAGGCCAACCACCAAAGACAATGACCAGAGAATGGCAAGAACAGTCTGACGAGTACTTGAGATCTAAGAACGCCAACCCATGGTCCACATACTCTCAAATCCAATCCAAATAGATTGTTGGCATGAAGGGATAGAGACAAGAGGAGAGAAGAAGAAGAAGGAGAGGGTGCTTTTTAGTTATATTTATTTAATACTCACCAGAATAAATTCAATTACTTCAACACACAGCCACCAAACCTTGTTCTTTTTTGCTTTTTCCTTGTGTTTTCCGCCTCTGCTTTACTACTACTGCTACCAAGCAAATTAATTCAATGATACAATCAACTTATTACAGTCTAACTACAACTTATTATTTCACACGCAATTTTTAGTCATTTACTTATTTATTTATTTATTTCGCTATTTAGAAAGAAGTAAACGATTAGGGAAGTATACTGTTGTAGGTGCCATTGCTTGCTGTTTCCGCCTTTTCACTGCCAGGCCTTTGGAAATAAAAACATCCCCCTACAGTCCCACTAAATCTCCAGCCAGAACTTCCCTGGAACCCCCTAGAAAAAAATTTTCCCCTACAAGTCCACTGAGTTTTCGCCAGAAGTCTCCCAGCACTCGGGGGAGAAAAGTTTTCTCTCCGCCTGGAAAAACTTGTTGGAGGGAAGATTTAATTTCTCGGGGAGGCATTTGGGCGGAGATTTAGTGGGAAATTTTAGTGGGAAAATTTCTCGGGGAGGACATTTGGGCGGAGATTCAGTGGGAAAATTTAGTGGGAAGAAAAATTCTCTGGGGGAATGAAACTTCTTCCAACTAACAATGTCATTCTCGTTCAATTTTGGCGACGAGGACGTGGACGACGGCGTCGGGGCCGCTCCAGTGCACACAGATACTGCTGAGTTTGTGGATCCGCTGGAAGTGAGCGCAAGCGGGCTCAAAGAGCCGGAATTGGTACCGTTCGATGCCCTAGTGGAATCGATTGTGGGCTTGCGATTCACGTTTGAGGAGTTTGTGACGCCCAAGGGCAACGTGATCTTCCGCCGGGAGCTGTACGACGTCAAACACCAGCTGATGAACGAGGACGATGCGCTGGGAAGCGCGCAGGGAGCCCAGGCCGAGGCAGAGGACGAGTTTAAAATCCTCGTGGGCGATACTGGCGAAGACCTCAAGAAGAAAGTCTACGAAGGGGGCCTGAAGAGCTGGGAGTGCTCGATTGACCTTGCAGACTACCTGGACTCTGCTGAGCCTGACCTCAAGCCCACCCAGGATGGGGACTGCTGCCTGGAGCTGGGCTGTGGAACGTCGTTACCCAGCCTGCTGCTGTTTACCAAGCTCCTCACAAGCGGGTCCCACAGCAGGTTCAAGTTCATCCTGACCGATTACAACAAGCAGGTGCTGCGACTGGTGACGCTGCCAAACGTGGTGATCAACTGGGCGCTCAGCGCACTGAGCAAAGACGAGCTGGAGGCGCTGCAGCGCACCGACAACGAGCTCATCCCCATCGTCAGCAACGAGCTGCAGGTGACCAAGGAGCTGGTTGCCCGGTTCAAACGCTTCCTGGCTGAGCGGTCCATATCGTTCGAGTTTGTCTGTGGCGGTTGGAATAAGCAGTTTATCTCACTGATTGATTCTGTTTCTGCTGGCTTCAACATCAGCCTGATCCTCACCTCCGAGACCATCTACTCGCAGGACACCCTGAAGGTGGTGGTGGAGATGCTGCTCAAGCTGGCTGGCCAAAACCCGGGCTGTGTGAGTCTGGTGGCTGCTAAAGACATTTACTTTGGCGTGGGCGGGAGTATTGTGGAGTTCAGGGAGTGCCTGAACGCCAGAATAGCCGCGCTGGGCCTGCACCATGAGATCAGCACCGTGGAGTTTACTACTGGCCTCAAGAGATCCATTGTGGTGATCAGATAGCGTTGTTTGTCTGAGACAGCTGTGGCTGCCCAGTAGGGGCTGCTCGAAAGCTGTAAGTACAGGCTGCTCAGTACAGGCTGCTCAGTATAGGCTGCTCAGTATAGGCTGCTCAGTACAGGCTGCTCAGTAGGGGCTGCTCAGTACAGGCTGCCCAGTAGGGGCTGCTCAGTATAGGCTGCTCAGTATAGGCTGCTCAGTACAGGCTGCTCAGTAGGGGCTGCTCAGTACAGGCTGCCCAGTAGGGGCTGCTCAGTATAGGCTGCTCAGTAGGGGCTGCTCGAAAGCTGTAAGTACAGTCTGCGCAGTAGGTGCGGCTGCTTAACTAAACAGAGCAGGTGGCTTGCCCCAGATAAGCTGGCTTGCGGGCTCAGCAAACACTGGCATCGGAGGTTTCCTACCAGCAGCGTTCACACTCGTCATTGTTCGCCGGTACGTGAGGCTGATGGCTATCAATAAGGAGGTGTATAGTCACTACAGGCCATTACATGCTGAATTCTATTATATAGTTGGTGGCACCACCAGATGACCCGGGGACGCTACTCACTGTCGCTGTCGGTGTCGCGGTTGCCCTTTCTCTTCTGGCTCTTCAGCCTGTACGCATCGCTGTCGTGGTATTTCTGGAAAATGTAGGTTCTGGCGTTTCTGGTACTCGCCAGCTTGGTGGTGTTCTGCTCGTTGTTGGTACGCTTGTGCACATAGCCCTTGTAGTTGTCGAATATAAACTTATTGGATCTCTCAACCACCAGGTTGAGCTCTTTGCCAATCCTCTTTATCTGCCACGAGTCGTACGGCTCGCCCTCAAACAGCGTGAGACCAATCCTCATGGGGATCCGCTGCGACCGGAAGGAGGAGATGTTCAGGTCGCTGGTCTTGTCCTGGATAGGCGACTGGTTAATCACTTTGATGAAAAACTCAATCGACGACTTGAAGTAGTTCTGCACCAGGATCTGGTGGTTGTGGATGTTGCGGTCCTGGTCCTTTATGCCCTGGCCCAGATGCGGGAAGTTGAACAGGATCAGGAAGTTGTTGTTGCCGTTCTCACCTAGCCTGAAGAAGTTCTTTATATTGAACTTTGTCGGCTTGAACGACTTGATCAGGTTCGTGGCGTCGATGTTGAAGAAGACGCGCACGCTCTCTTTGTACGGGCCCTCTTGCAGCTTGGTGTAGTTCTCTCTGAAGGTTGTAGGGTACTTTTCAGCCAGCTGGCTCTCGCTGTCATAGCTGGTGGTGATGATCCTGTTTTTGTCCAGGTTGATCAGCCCGTTTTCCAGCACCGCCAGCGTGAAGCTGAAGTCCCCGTCCCCGACTATCAGCAGGTTCAGGTCGTGGTCAAAGTTGTCAAAAACGTCTTTATTCTTCAGGCTTAGAGCTGATTCCTGCTGCAGTCTCTTCTTCTTGTTGATCTGCTGCTTCTCCTGCTCGCTTTTTGCCGCGCTTTTCGCATTCTGCTTCTTCACCAGCTGCTGGTGCCTCAGCAGACTGCTCTTAAGTCCCCCAGCATGCTTTTTTTTAGCCATTTTGGTGGTGCTCAGCTTCACGCTGAATTTTTTTCTTTCGCCTAATATCTGGAAATTGCCTATTTAGGAAAGTCGTTTTACATCAATTTCTCTTGATTTAAAAGTGTGCATTTGGTGCAGCTGAGTGCGGCGAATATAAGCGAGCTGAGGTGGTTTGCAGTGACTCGCAGCACCACTCGCTATTATGCTAGGCCATAGAGTAGGCTGCCAGACAGCGTCGGCCAGCGGGCCCTGTCTGTTCCCACTGAGGCAGCCAGGAGCAGGCACGCGCCAAATTCACAGCTCAAACATCCCACCACCAGCTGCGTGCTACTAGAACACCACGCAAAGACCGAGGATCGATTCTAGTCCCATCCAGGAGAGCAAACTAGTGAAAATGACAGATTAGCAGCACGTTACCGGCAACTGCACAATGCATGCTACGCGTCAATAGTGTTTGATAACGTCTTAATAAGCGGGCTAGGCAACCGTACCTGAAACTTGCATCTCTCTGTGCTGGTTTACAGCCCGCACAGTGCGAGCCAGGCTCGGCTAAACCTCAACCTAACCCCACAGCACCCGCACACCCGCACTTAGCACCACACACGGGCCCAGGATTGCTCAGCAGCAACAATCAGCACCGCAGGCACATTTCCTTTTCTAACTGTTACTGCTTTTTCAACCTGCAGGTTGTAGATCGCGACGATTTACCATATTACTTCAGCTAATTACTATCAATTTTTAGCGCTCCATGAGGTCCCTCGTTTCATTCATAAGCTGGACAAACCCCCCTGGTGTGTTCTTAATCTCACTTCAGTTTTCTGAACATATAGCTTCCAAAGTAAAATGGTTTCCATCTCATCCGTCTTCACTATCGCAACTGCTCTATTAGCAGCCTCAGTACAGGCCAAGGAACACAAGTCCAAGACCCACAACACGCACAGAGGTCACCAGGGTACCCACACTGCAAAGACCCACAACACGCACAGAGGTCACCAGGGTACACACTACCACAACTCATCCACCATTGCAACTTCCAGCTACAACACTACCTCAGAGTCGTTCATCTATTCACCAACCATCACCTCGACCCTCACCACTCCAACTCCAGAAGCATGCCAAACCCGTTACGGCCAATGTGGTGGTGAGAACTGGGACGGTCCTACCTGCTGTGCTGGCGACAACCATTGTCAATCCATGAATCCATTCTACTACCAGTGTATCTCAGGCTCACCAACCACCACCACTCCACCTGCAACTACCACAGCTTCATACAACGACTCCAAATGCCAAATTCGCTACGGCCAGTGTGGTGGGGAAAACTGGGACGGTCCAACCTGCTGCAAACACGGCAACTACTGTCAATCAATGAACCCATGGTACTACCAATGTATCAGTGGCACACCAACCACCACTGCTGCACCAGCCGTCACCACCACTCTCAGAGACGACTCCAAGTGCCAAACCAACTACGGCCAGTGTGGAGGTAACAACTACGAGGGCCCAACCTGCTGCAAAAACGGTCACCATTGTCAATCCATGAATCCATGGTACTACCAGTGTGTCACCGGTGTTGCAACTAACTAAGCCGTCACAGCTTTTCGGTTTTAGCAGCTTGCTTTTGGCTTTTGTCTTTCTGAAAGCCCAAAACATTCAGCCCCTTAAACAATACAGGAGGTTTCTTTAATAGACAAGGGGCATTGGAGACTTTTTTATACCTTTTATAGCTTTCTATAATTCTTTTTAACTTTTTGATCAAAGTTTGACACGTAGTTGCTGTTTCGGGGAGTTTTGGCAAAAACGGCGGCACCCCCTCTCCCCATTTGGCAGAAATCGTTATCATATGCTGCCAAGATTGCCGTATCAGGCAATTACAGAATCACATCATCTGAATTTGCATTGGAAAGCAGCCAGCACGCTAACTGGGTCATATCGCAGTAGCACCACCGGGCAATCGCGCCAGGTCCACACCAGTGCAGCACCTGTTGCGCGCAAACCCATAGAAAAATTTTTTCAAATGTGACTAACATAAATAAGTCGTCGAGGAAAAATTCAGTTTCAATTTCACCTTTAATCACTACGAAACAGTTTCGAAATGCTTAGAACCATCAACAGACGCCAATTTAGCTCAAGCGCAGCAGCTTCAGCCAAAAAACTAACCATTGGATTAATTCCAGGTGACGGTATCGGCAGGGAAGTCATCCCAGCAGGCTCCAAAGTGTTATCAAGCCTACCAAAGCACTACGGATTAGAGTTCAACTTTGTTGAACTGCTAGCAGGTTTCGAGCATTTCAAGAAAACAGGCACTGCACTGCCTGATGAAACAGTTGAAGCTCTCAAACAAACAGACGGTGCATTGTTTGGAGCAGTTTCCTCACCAACCACCAGAGTTGCAGGTTATTCCTCACCAATTGTTGCACTGAGAAAAAAACTGGGCCTGTATGCGAACGTACGGCCAGTCAAGTCCGTGGAGGGCGACCCTAACAATAGACCAGTCGACATGGTTATTGTCCGTGAGAACACTGAAGACCTGTACGTCAAGGAAGAGAAGATCTTCACTGACTCAACTTCAGGTCTCAAAACCGCTGAGGCCATCAAGAGAATCTCTGAGTTTGCTTCCAAGAGAATTGGTAAGATTGCAATGGAAATTGCGCTGCAAAGACAGCTACAACGTGACGAAGGCTACAAATCGCTGCACAAATCCCCATTGTTAACCATCACCCACAAGTCCAACGTCCTAAGTTTGACTGATGGGTTATTCAGAGAGAGTGTCCGCCAAGTTTACGAGGCCAACTCTAACGTTTACTCTTCAATTGACTTGAAAGAGCAGATTGTGGACTCAATGGTGTACAAATTGTTCAGAAACCCTGAGGAATTCGACGTCATTGTTGCTCCAAACTTATACGGAGACATTCTATCTGATGGAGCAGCCGCGCTGGTTGGCTCTCTTGGTGTTGTGCCAAGTGCCAACGTTGGTGATAACTACGTCATCGGTGAGCCATGCCACGGTTCAGCTCCAGATATCGAAGGTAAGGGAATCTCCAATCCAATTGCCACTATCAGATCCAGTGCTCTGATGCTGGAATTCTTGGGCTACTCCAAGCCAGCTGCTGCCATCTACAAGGCTGTTGATGCCAACTTGAAGGAGAACAAGATCACCACTCCAGACTTGGGCGGTAATTCCTCCACTCAGCAGGTTATTGACGACATCATCAGCCGTTTAGAGTAGTTTATAAATAGATGAGCTGAGTGAACTGTACAGTGGATTGTAGACGTCGTGTGGCCATGTACCTACTGCTTAGAAGTCTGTTAATATATACTTGCGGTTCAGTAGCCTGCTACAATATACCTACTGTCCACTATATACCAACTGCTCAGTTCAGAATGCCTACTATATACCAGTTGCTTAGTTTAGACACCAACTGTTCAGGTGTTTGGAGGAGAATTCAGTTACGCCAAAACTTGTGCCTACTTTCAACGACTCGATACACTAATCTGAGAGTGAATGAAATGACGATTACTAGGTAAATGGATCTGCTGTGCTCATATATAATGAGCAGTTGAGGTGTTGTAGTTAAACTGCTATACCCAGCAGCTTGACCAGCTTTGCAATTCTATGAAGGTATATAAAGTAGTACACAGCCAAGCTGTTGCATAGTCGTTTCACCATTCACTGTAGCTTGTAGTCCACTATGAAGCAGGTGATTTAGGAGTGCTGACACATTAGTGCACAGTACGTAGTTAGAAAACGCTGGCAACACCCACTACGTTAGGTATTCAGTACTGACTTATTAGATTAACTGCATAACACCAATCTCTTAGAAACGTCAAAGGTGCTCAATAGCTCTGTATTATTGTTGTTATCAAATAATGTGTCAGACGCGGTAGTACATTATGCCAGTAGCAAATCAAGATGCTAACGGTTACCATCTACAAATCACCCCTATTAAGTAACTATCTTCTCTATGACATGCTAATCCCTCGTAAACAGCACCGCAAAGAAGCCAATGCCGCCATCAACTTTAGGCAGCGACCTGATACAGCCGTCGCTGAGCTCCTGGGCGTTGTCAAACTTGCTGAACTCCTCCACGAGCCCACGTCTTTTCCAAGTCGGTATAATCGACTCCTTAGCACCAATCTTCCAGCCCTGTTTCTGGACCTGTGTGTCGTTCAGCAAGTCTATCACGACGTGCTCGTTCTCCTGCGCGTGGATCGAGCACGTGGAGTAGACGATGCGCTTCACGTTGGGGAAACTCATGGCGTGCTTGACTATGCTGAACTGGAAGCTCGCCAGTTTCTGCAGCCGCTCCTCGTTGTAGTCGTCCTTGACCTCCTCCTGCTGCTCGCCCGCCGCGTCTGGCTGCTTACTGGCGATCTGGGCGTCCACGGCTCGGCCAAAGATCCCACTGCCCGAGCACGAAGGGTCCACCACCATCCCAGTGATCTCAGGAAAGTCTGCCGGGTTTGTGGAGGTGAAGTCCGCCACATGGACATTGACGCACTTGTCTGCGCCGGCTTTCTTCACCATTGTCTTGAGCACCTCGCCTCGTTTCGGGTTCTTTTCAAACGCAATCACACTGTTGGGCCTGTTGCGCACAAAGCTCGCCAGGTGCGTGGTTTTGTTGCCCGGTGCAGCACATGCGTCAATCACATAGTCGCCCTCGCTTGGGTGCAGAATGTACGCAGGGAAGCACGAGGCTCTGTCCTGGATGATGATATCGCCGTTCTTGTAGATATCCAGTTTGGTGATCTTTTCCTTGGGGTCGACCCCAAACAGGTCGGGAACGTACTCGTCGTGGTAGATTTTGCCCGGGGAAAGCTGGTCAAGCGACGGCACCTGCTCCAGGTGGGCCAGGTGGGCCAGAACCTGCGCCTTGGTGGACCTGATGGTATTTACCCGGAACCACCTGACGGGCGTGTCGTCCTCCTCAATCAGCTCGTCCAGGTCCCTGACCCTGTGCTTAAGCTTGAGCTTGGTGAGCTCGGCATTCAGCCTGGTCTTGTGCTTCAGCACGGCCTCCTTCACGGGCGTCTTGCCCATCTGAATCCGCCCCGACTTGCTGAACAGCAGGTCGTGCACCAGCAGCAGCGCCAGGTTCTCCCTCCCAAGCACTTTTTTCTCCTCCTTCAGCAGCTTGGACTTCTTGATGATCTCCAGTAGGAACGGCTTGTACTTGAGCGTGGACGACACCAGCGCATACACATGCTTGGGATCTGTTTTGATCTGTTTGGCGCTGGATGCGTTAAAAATCCGCGTCCGGAGCGACCCATCTTTTGTGTTTCCGCTCAGAAACCTCTCAGCGTCTCGGTACAGGTTCATTGGGTCTAGGTGGGTGCGCAGGTCCTCTGGTTGTTGACTGCCTGGTGGTTTTTTTTCTTTTTAGATTTTTTTTTTTTTTTTTTTTTTTTTTTTTTTTTTTTTTTTTTTTTTTTTTTTTTTTTTTTTTTTTTTTTTTTTTTTTTTTTTTTTTTTGATTTTTTTTTTTTTTTGATTTTTTTTTCTTTTTAAATTTGGGTTTTGTTTTGTTTTCTTTTCACCAATTCCATTAACCAAACCAACTGGAAATTGTCATTTCATCTGCGCAACAGTGCTAGAAAGACGGCGGTACTTGCTAGGGAGGTTGCTACAGCAGAGACAAGCAGAACGAGCCCACATTTGCGTGCACACCGGCAGACAGCGTCAGGCAAGGTGATAAGCTGCAAGCACAAGACAACAACATCGCAAAACAATGGAGGCCAATGGAGCTGGGATGGGCTCAGACAGCGCGGTAGGCAGTGAGGCACCAGATGCAGAACCAGCACAGTCTTTCCAGGCGCCAAACTTGCTGAAAAGGAAGCTGGAAGACACAGAAGAGGCGGGTGAACACAACAATAGCGGCAGTAGCAAGAGCACTAGCGGGCCAGGAGCAGCGCAGGAGGACAAAAAGGTCAAGCTAGAGCCGCAGGCCGAAGCCGAGGTGCCGGGAAAGAAGGTGATTGTGCCCGAGGTGGCGCCAAAGGTGCGCTACATCCCGCTGAAAACAGGTTTGTGTTACGATGTGCGCATGCGTTACCACGCCAAAATCTTCACGTCCTACTACGAGTACATCGACCCGCACCCGGAGGACCCACGGCGTATCTACCGTATTTACAAGATTCTGGCTGAGGCTGGGCTGATAAATGACCCCACGCTGGCTGGGGTGGACAATATTGGGGACCTGATGCTTAAGATCCCAGTTCGCGAGGCTCGTGCCGAGGAAATCCTGCAGGTGCATAGCGAGAAGCACCTCAAATACATCGAGAGCACCGCAAAGATGTCCAAGGAGAAGCTGCTCGAAGAAACAGAGAAAGGTGACTCTATTTACGTCAACAACGACTCCTTCCTGGGTGCCAAACTGAGCTGTGGAGGCGCCATTGAAGCATGCAAAGCGGTCATTGAGGGCAAAGTCAAGAACGCCCTGGCAGTAGTGCGGCCTCCAGGCCACCATGCCGAACCTGACGCTCCTGGCGGCTTTTGCCTATTCTCAAACGTGGCAGTTGCTGCAAAGAACATATTGAAAAACTACCCAGAGTCAGTGCGCAAGATAGTGATCCTGGACTGGGACGTGCACCACGGAAACGGGACCCAGAAGGCATTCTACAACGATCCAAGGGTTTTGTACATCTCGCTACACAGATACGAAGCCGGCAAATACTATCCTGGAACCATAGCAGGCTCGGCTGACCAGGTTGGTGAGGGCGAAGGAAAGGGCACAAATATCAATATCCCATGGCCGGTTGGCGGAATGGGTGATGCCGACTACATGTACGCTTTCAATAAGGTGATTATGCCAGCGTGCTACGAGTTCGATCCAGACCTGGTTATAATCTCGTCTGGGTTTGATGCAGCCGAGGGCGACATGATTGGGCAGTGCCACGTCTCGCCAGGGTGCTATGGCCACATGACACACATGCTAAAGAGTTTAGCTAAGGGGAATTTGTGTGTTGTTCTAGAAGGAGGGTACAATTTGGACTCCATTGCAGTCAGTGCACTGGCTGTGACAAAAGTGCTAATTGGCGAGCCCCCAGACGAGCTCAAGACCAAAGTCCCACAAAGAGAGGCTGTGGAGACTATTGAAAAAGTGCTGGAGATCCAGTCCAGCTACTTCAAGTCCCTAAGACCGGGCTACATTGGCATTGAGAACTGCTCGCCATTCTTGGACGAGGACTCACACTCAAGCAGCAGCAACCTGAACAAGACGTTTAACCTGCAAGACGCAATCAGGTTCAAGCAGGCTGACATCTTGCAGACCAAATACAACTTCATTGAGCTACCTATACTGAGTGAGAAACAGGAGTCAGCAGCCAACGGAGTGGCCTCGACCAATTCCAGTACAGCTGCAGCGACAGCCACACCAAAGCCTGCAGTGACCGGGATCGAGAACCAGATCCTGGCGTCTTCGAATATCTACGACGCCGAAACGGTGCTGATAATAGTACATGACCCACTGGAGGTTTGGGCCAAGGTTGATGCGATTACCGGGCTGATCAATCCAAGCAGCTCCCTCATAATAGACTCCACGCTCAAAATGATTGACTGGGGTGTGTCGAGAAACTACTCGATCATCGACATCAACATTCCCGAGTCGTCGCTGATTGATGACTCGTACAACTCGATGAACTCGTCACAGGAGATACTGCTGTACCTGTGGGACAATTACCTGCAGTATTTTAGTACTAAGAAGGTTGCATTTGTGAGTTTTGGAGACGCGTACTCGGGAATTGTGCATTTGCTGGGACACAGAGAGACAAGAAACATTGTCAAGGCCTCGATTTCCATTGTGGACAAGAAGCCCTTGAGACCAATAGTGCCATTGATAGACGAGTCCATCACAGACTGGTACTTCAAGAACTCCCTGGTGTTTACGAGTTCCAAGAACGCGTGCTGGGGAGGCAGCAGCAACGAGAACAAGAAGCCTAGAAAGAAGTACGGGCGAGTGCTCAAGTCTGAGATGGAAGGCATTGACAATATCATGGAGGAGAGGTTTGAGGAATGCACTGATTTTATTCTGGACTCGTTTGAGGAGTTTGATAGCTCCAGCAGCGAGTAAAACCCTGGCGGGGCGCTAGACCGACACCCAGGCCGACAGCCAGGCGGAGTAGGTGGAGCTCTTAGGCAGAGTAGGCGGAGCTCTTTGGCAGAGTAGCGGGGCTCTGAGGCAGAGTAGGCGGGGCTCTGAGGCGGAGTAGGCGGAGCTCTGAGGCAGAGCTAGAGATTAGGCAGAGTTTTAGGCAGGGCGCTAGGCGGAAACCAGCAAGAGCCCTAGAGACGAGAGCCAGGCGTCAGGCACCAGACACCCAGGAACAGTAATAAAGTGTATTTTCTCTATGATAGCTGTAGAAGTCACACCGCGCTGGGAAACTTCTTGTTGAACTGGTCAATGTCCGGGATCGAGTACTCGCTCGAGATGCTGGACGACTTCTTATGGCGCGGTGTCGGGCCCGCGCTCAGGTGCGAGGGCTTCTTGGGCTTGGGCGGTGGTGGCACCTTCTTGAGTAGCGAGTCGTTGGTCCGCGTCTTGACTATGGCCACCGGGGTCTGGTTGATGGTCTCGGACGAGTCGTTGATGTTAGGGGATCGGGTGATGGTGCTTGGGGTGGACTGTGCCGACAGCGACGGAGGGGTCTCCGGGGCGCTTGTGGCAGAGAGTCTCGGCTTTGGCTTAGGCACAGGCTTCTTGGTAGGCACTTTTGGCGGCACCTTGATAGGCAGAGGCTTTTTGAACTGGGTGTCGTCTGACGCGTGCTCGCCATAACCCTTTGCTGTCTTGACGATCGGAGGGTCGTTTTTTCTGCTGAGCAGCGCCTGCACACGTCTCTGGATGGAGTTGGATCTCGTCATGGGCTTCTGCTTGGGAATGTCCTCCACAACTATCTCCTCCTCGGATATGCTCTCCGAGGACGACCTGTACTTGGGAGCCTGTGTCTGAGAGGAGGTGGCCGCCTGGGGCTGGCCTGGGGCCGAGGACTCGTGGATCGAGCTGGTTCGGGAGCTGTTACGCGAGCTGGAGCGGCTCAGCGACCGCGACAGGCTGAACTTGCCCGTGAGCTGGCCCATCAGGCTGTTTCTCTTCTTGCTGCCCGTGCTGATGCGGCGCAGCGAGTTGATGCTCTCGCCCGTGTGGTGCTGGATCCACGACTTGCCGCTGTCCTGCTGCTCCAGGTTCTTGAGAAACTCCATGTTGTTAAAGTTGTTGGGCTCGCCCAGGTCCAGGTTGCTGGACGTGCGCGACAGCCCGGTGATGATCTTCTTCAGCGTGTAGCTCGAGTCCTCGGTGCTGTCCACGAACATGCTCTTTGGTCTCTGTTTCTTCAAGCTGGCGACTGGGGCCGCCCTGGCCCGGTGGTCCTCAGCGTGGGCTTCTTCCTCGCTTGAGTCGCTCGAGTCCGTCGTCTGCACCACGCTGTCGACGTACTTCTTGACTGGGGCCGAGCGCAGCGACGCTGACGAGTGGTTCTGCAGAGAGTAGCTCTGCGACAGCGACGGAGCCAGACTGGCGCCCGAGTCCAGCGAGAAGCTGGACAGCTTGGTGCTCAGCGAGCCCACACCTGGTGCTGCGGGGCGTGGGGGCTTTGGTGGCGGCAGCGAGGCTGCGGACCCGTTGGACACGACGGGTTGGATGGGCACCTTGAAGCTGTGGCTGGAGCTGAGGCCGGGGTTGTGGCTAGTGCTGTGGCTGGAGCTGAGGCCGGGGTTGTGGCTAGTGCTGTGGCTGGTACCGGCAGGCGCAGCGGCCATAGGCACCTGGGGCACAGGCTTCGCGTACGGCTGGGTTCTGGGCTTGAGCTTGGTAAAGTCGGCAATGCCCACCTGCTTGCCCAGCATCTTGCACACCTCCTCGAGCGTCTGGTAGGCGTTGGGGCGGCGGCGCGGGTCCTCTCTCAGCAACACGGAAATCAGGTTCTTGAGTCTGCTGGAGTACACAGGTCTGCTGGGGAACTCGAACGACGCGTGCAGGATGGCCAGCTCGCCCTTGCTCTCGAACGGCGTGGTGTAGTAGCACAGCTTGTACAAAAAGATGCCCAGCGCCCAGATATCGGATTTCTCGTCGATGGGGTATCCTCTGTACAGGTCGATCATCTCTGGGGACCGGTACTGCGCAGTGGTGTTCTTCAGGATGTCGTTCTGCAAGATCTGAAACTCGTCCGAGTTCCTTGGGGGTCTCAGGACCGGCGAAGCAGACCCAAAGTCGCACAGCTTGTAGTCGCCGTTACCCGAGATGAGAACATTCTCAATCTTGATGTCCCTGTGGATAAGGGGCGGCTCCAGTGCGTGCATGTTGCAGACGCCCTCGGTGACCTGGCTCATGATGGTGAGCACCTCGATCTCAGACAGCCGGTTCTGCAGCCTGGTGTTCATAAAGTCGATCAGCCCTTTGCGCTCGCAATACTCCATCAGCACAAACACCTCGTACCCGGAGCCTGCGCCCGAGCCGGTGCGTGCCGCGTGCGAGTCGATGTACGACACAATGTGCCTGTGGCCCTTGAGCCGCTTCATCGAGTCCACTTCTGCTCTCAGGATGTTCAGGCTCGCCTTGTCGGGCACTGCCACCCGCTTCAGGCACGCCACCGCGCTGCCCTGCTCCTTGGGCGTGATCTCCACCTTGTACACGTGGGCAAAACCTCCTTCTGAGACGTACTTGACCACCACCGCGGTGTGGGAGCCCACTGTCAGCACTGTGCCTGGCCTGTAGTGTGCTGGGTTCGGCGTCCCCTGGGCGGCCTGTGGGCCCTGCAGCGGGCCCTGAAACGCTTGCTGCTGGTTGCTCGTGCCAACCGCTGGCTGCGGCGCGGCTCCTGCTGGGCGTACTGGCGGCATTTGGGGCACAATGGACGGCAGTTTTCTTGTTCTTGGTAGCTTTTTGTTTATTTATTTAGTTTATTTATATTTGGCAATGTGAAACACCCGGACATTTTGAAGTTGGAGTATGGTGCCTGCCCGGTGGGCTCTATAGGACCGGTGGGCTCTACCACCGCCCAGCAGCAGCCTGTACTGGGACCTGCAAGTTGTAGCACCCGCTTGCTGGGCACCCATGCGCGTTCTGGCAGTGTTTGCAGGCCGCGCGCCGACACTGGGCCCCTGGTGCCGCCCTACTGGGGCGGTGCAGGTGCACTGGGTGGCCCTCACCGCTCAGTACGGTTTGAACCGGTCCCTGGACACTTTGGACGACTTCTTCTTGCCGCTGCGCCCCGCCCTGGACGAGCCAGACGGCTTTTCCTGCGCGCTCGAAACCTCCAGGCCGTCCACCTCTTGCTTCAGGCTGTCTATCTTCTCATCCACCGGTATAAAACTCTGCGCAAACTCAAACGCACGGTCGTGCTCCCACACTCTCACATACCCGTCTTCGCCCGCAGTGTATACCAGCTTGCTGCGGGCTGGAATGTGCACGGACCGCACCACCTCGCCCGTGTGGCAGCTGGGGATGACCAAGCGGGCCCCCAGGTCCACCTGCTCGTCGTGGAACGGGATGATGCTCACTTCAGACGTCTCGTGGCTCCCCGTGGCAACGTAGCCCGGATAAACGTTGATCACATACTCGCAGTTCCATTTGTCTCTGACGTCGCCAAAGTCGGTGACCTCAGTCAGCTCGTCACGCTCCGTAGCGTCGTTCAGCCGGTGGATCGCAAACGTCTCCATGTGCGACCGTGTGAAGATCTTGTTGTGGGGCAGCCAGTCTGCCTGGCTAATCGAGCTGAAATTCATAACCTGGTACAGACAGTCGTCCTCTTCCTCGTGCTGAAGGTCGTACACGTTGACGCACCCGTCCGTGGACCCACTCAGCAACAGGTGGTTGCTCTCGTACTCCGGGTGGAACCGCAGCACCGTG
This sequence comes from [Candida] sp., assembly GCA_030570575.1. Lineage (NCBI taxonomy): Eukaryota > Fungi > Ascomycota > Saccharomycetes > Saccharomycetales > [Candida] sp. The sequence goes on along the minus strand of JAJLVZ010000004.1, from coordinate 589,494 downwards.
ATATCGTCGTTGTGCGAGTCCACCAAACTCTTCACCTTTTTGCCCGTCCGCCAGTCCCAGATGTGGATCTCAGCGTCCGTGTTGTTGTACAGCTCAGTGCCTGCTGCAACAAGGTCACCGTGGAAGTCCAGAGACAGCACTGGAATGTGTCTGTCGGTGCCCAATGTCATGATCGGCTTATCGTTCTTGACCCGCAGGTCAAAGATCTTCACCAGCTCGTCCCCAGCCGCACAGGTCCCGACCAGGTTGTGCCCGTCTGGCGTCTTGAGCTGGTTGATGCTGCTGGAGTGCGCCATAACACTTCTCACGGGCTTGAACTCGCTGTGGCTGTCAGTTGGAAATATATTCAGACGCCCATTACTCAGCGAGCTCACCAGCCCGTGCCGCTGGAGCTCAACTAAGTCTAACACCCAATCCTGCGCTTGGTACTCGGCCACCAGCTTCACCATCTTCTCGGCGCGTCTGCTCGCTTCTGCTGCTGGAATGCCACTTTGCACTGTAGAAATAAATTTTATTCTTCGTGATTACATAAGTGATTATGACAAAAAAATTACATAACAAATCACCCAATAATATGATTACATAAGCATAGTAAGAATGTCAGTGGAGCGCGGCCAGCGCTGCAATGGCTGCGTTTCGTGCCCTCAGTGCGTTCAATAAAGCGGCGTGGCTCCATGTGAGATCCTGAGCGCCCTGCATAAAGCCCGTGTTTCTATTGAACTGCTCGCTGAGCGACCCGGTGGTGCTGTCAATGTGTTCTTTAACCACGAGCAAGAACGAGTCGCTGTACCTGAACAAGTTCTGTACTAACGAGGTGAACAGCACAGACTTGTACGGAATCACCACCTCACCTTGCGCGCTGCTCAACATCCGGGTGTAGTAGAATGAGTCTAAACGCGAATTCAATTTCAAGTCTTTTCCATCACTAACCAATTTTACTATAAGTTTGAACAACAACTCGCTCACTGAACAGGTTGTCAAGAACCACGGGTTCCCCTCGCTGATGCCTACACCATCATACACATCTTCAGGGTACCTGCCAACGGCAATGCCTAAGTTTGTGCCTAGTTTGCTGTTGTTAATTGGGTATAGTATACTCATTGAGCTTATTAGTTCGTTCAATGTGTTTAGAATCCTGAAATTGTCAACATTAAAGTAGCTAAATTGGGCACCAGGGCTATCGTGTGTCACCAAGCATGCCAATACCACCGAGATATCCAACCCAGATGGTCTGTTGCTTAAGTTCAGCGGGGTTTCAATAATCATGTTTTTATCGTAATCAACGTATCTGTCTAAAAAGTCGAGTAAGCTGGTAAAGGTTGTGTTTAACTGAAGCAGCAATTCTGTGTTTGCAGGCTCAAGCTGTTGAACCAACTGAATTCCTTCGCCAACTGCTTTCAATTGTGTCAAAGACGTGAAAAAATGGAATGAGTCTATTTCTTCCCACAAATCAAAGCTCGTGCTGTTCCAGTACTTGTTGATAAACACTAAATCGTTTTTGAAAATGTCCTCAAATGCCCTTGTACTCCAATTTGTAGTGGGAGTGATGATATTGTCACCATTGACGGCTTTTGAACCACTTAGTAACAAATTTGCAATGGCTATGCTTCTGAGTGCAGGCCCGTCGTTCTGTGGACGTCCCCATGGCTCGTCAAAGGGCTGTGAATTGACTAGGAATTTTGGCTCCCCGAGGTTCATGTAGCTTGAAGCATTTCCTGATAGGTTATCGATTCTTTGTAAATTGTAGTTGTTTTCCAAATACAACTCAAATGTGGTGCTGAAATCCACATCAAGCTTACTGCCACTCAAGTTAATTAGTGCATTCAAGACAATTGCCTCGTCTCGAATCCACTGAAAGTAGTAGTTTGGGAATTGCTTAGATCTTGATGCAACTATAACGCCATTTGAAACAGCTGGATCAAGTTCTCTCAATGAACTATTCAATGAGGGATCTGCAATGTTGCGGATTATCTTGTCTATTGATATTCTTGACTGGCTGCTCAACCATGCATCTAACTCATGTTTTGTAATGTTTTCATAGGTGTTTATTAGCTTGAAATAAACTTCAGGTTCTGAATTTGAACTTTTAGGAAATAGGTTGAATAGTACAATTGCAGATATAATTGCTGAAGCAACTAAATTGAAAATCATTTCAAGCTTGATGGTCCCAGATGGTTATCTAAAGGTAATAACTGTTTACAGTTTTATTGTTCCCCATAAAGGTCACAAATTCACAAAAACAATTTGTCAAGAAAGATCACAAACACAGTGAAAGCTTATCAGCACAAGTTCCGGCTCACTAACACCACAACAGGCACAGCAGCTGGTTGGTAGACAATTTAGCAATGATTGTGAAATGTTTTTGTTTTGATGTATGTATTACAAAGCGCTGAGTCATTACGATTGTGTCAAGCACAGATACTTGGGGCGCGCTGATGAGCTGGGTTACCGAGGAGGAGGAGGTTGGTTGAGGTCAACAGATAAAGGCTTAGTGGTTAGGGGCATAGAGCTCGGCTAGAATTCTGCGGGAAAAGTTCACACCGGGGAACCCAGAGCCAATAGCACCACTTGCGATCAATTTGCACTGCAGCTGTAGCCAGAGTTATTCGACTTAGCTGGCTGATAATATGTGAAATAATAGCCCGATTTAGGGGGTGCAGGCAATTCCTGAAGACTAAGAGTTTGTGCCTTTTCGAAGTGAATTTAGACCGTTACACTACTTTGAAGCACTACAAACACTACACAGTTTTCTCATTTTGTCCCAAGTGTTTCAGTGCAAATCATTACAGTTCTTTTACTTTGTTTCAGGTGTTGTACTGCTTCCCAGTACAGTTCTTTCACATTGTTTCAAGTGTTTTACTGCAAAGCAGTACAGTTATTTCACTTTGTCCAAAGTGTTGTACTGCAAAGCACCACACTTTTTTCACTTTGTCTAAAGTGTTTTACTGAAAAGCACTACAGTTTGTTCTTTCATCAAGTACTCAGACGATTCGTACCAACAAATGTCCTCCAACGTTTTGTTTCCTACGCATTTCCTCCCAAGGTTTTTCGCTGTTCAGCAGCCATACAACCTACGCGTTACTGCCCAAACTCCAGCCTGACTCGTCGTCACCTCTCGCTATTCTCTACCGTGATAACGAAGCTAATTTTGTGAATACCAGAGCTCACGAGATTGATGTCCCCCAGTAGCAGAGAGCATGTTCTACCAACAGCAGCATCACACCATACTACTAACCACAGTAAACCTGAATGGCCTGTGATAAGACCAAACACAAGTTGATGTAACACGTTGCGTCAGTATCTCACGCGTGGAAGCTCAGAGAGTCCCAGATGACTCAAGACAGAAAACAGTAAATCGACACGTCCCACCCACTGGAAATGCACAGCTATGCATCCACAACGGTGACATAATAGCTGGGAATCACCGGGACGTGCATGTACCAGGCGGTGGGTGTTCCCCGGAGTTTTCAACAGCCAACAAAATGTGCAAATATTTTTATTGTGCATGAAAAAAAATGTGACATCACCAATTAACATCACCATGAGGACTGTGATGTCACTAAGTACCAAATTAACGTTGAAATATTATAAAAACGAACCAAAGAAGCCGAAATGAGATATTTGAGTGATGAAACTACCAAACAGAATAGTCAGTCACTCCCTCAAGATGCTTTCTACTGCGAACCCAGCTGCTGCCAGACCACACTCACCATCGTCCATAACTGAAAAGGCCAACACCGAGCAGTTTGCCCACCACGACGACCACCACAACCATCAGCACAACCACGAGCTGTTCACGCTCAACAAGGCCTCTACCCTGCAGGACTACCTCTACAACAACAAGCTGTACGCTGAGAAAATGAACGAGTTCAACAAGGGCATTTTCGAATCTAACGGGAAGGGACAGGCTCCTCACACGTTGTGGATCGGATGCTCGGACTCGCGTTACAACGAGAACGTGCTGAACGTGGCCCCAGGCGAGGTTTTCACCTTCAAGAACATTGCCAACATCCTCAACCCAAACGACATCACCACCAAATCCATATTAGAGTTCAGCATCAACGTGCTCAAAGTGAAGAAAATCATTGTGTGTGGGCACACCGACTGCGGAGGCATCTGGAACTCGCTGTCGTACAAGGACCTGGGCGAAAGCAACGCCAACCTCATGACTTACCTGAAGAAAATCGACGAGCTCAGAGATCTGAATAAGGCTGAGCTGGAAAAAATCACTAATCTGCACCAACGCTGCAAGAAGCTGGCTGAGCTGAACGTGCTCGAGCAACTCGCCATACTCAAGAGCCAGCACACGGTCACCAACGCGCTGAATAACGGAGACATTGAGATCTGGGGACTCATTTACAACGTTGACTCGGGTCTGCTGGAAGTGGTGGAAGCGTAAACCTATAGAAATAATACATAATTTGCATACGGTAGTTTGTCGGTAGCAACAATCTCGACATTATTAATGCAAGGCTGTTTTTCCTTATCAGCTTATCAATAAAATAAAAATATTTGGTGCCCCTGGACCCCAACTTTGGGTGTGTTTTGCAGCAAACAACCAGCACCAGGAGCACACACGCACACGCACACACACACACACACGCACAAATGATCAAGAAAAGGTCTAATTCGTTGACCAACCTGGCCGCAAACGACACAGTTAACTACCCCATCAGCCAACCCAGCTCCCTCTCCATAGTCAAGAAAAAGTACATCTGCAACATGGACCAGAGGGCGTACATCTCGGTGTTCGAGTACCAGCTGAGCAACCAGGGCTGGGTCATATGGGACTACCACACGGGGTACGTGTTCTTCACCGGGCTGTGGAAGTGCTGCGGCAACTCCAAGGCCGACCTGCCCAAGATGTTCGAGAGCTTTCCGGGCCTGCTGGGCGAGATCAGGCGCATCAGGGGCGGGTACCTCAAGATCCAGGGCACCTGGCTGCCGTTCGATCTGGCACGCAAGCTCGCTATCAACTTTGCATATTTCATCAGATTTGACCTGGTTCCGGTGTTTGGCGCCGACTTCCCAAGCCAGTGCCTCAAGCCGGACCACGCCCACTTCGGCAAGCTGATTGACCTGGACCAACCCGTGGCTCTACTGCGCACCAGGAAGCAGTCCCGGCCTAGAAAGGGCAGCTATTCCATGCCCAAGCCCCACAGCCCCCAGGCCATGATCCCCAAGTCGTACGCGAACCTGGCACCCGCAGGCACCACAGGCACCTCGCCCACCGGCCCCACGGCAGACCTGGACGGCATAAGCTCCATACTCAGGGCAGCAGAGCACCTCAACTACTTTGAGAAGTTCGAGAGCTTCCAGTTCAGCTCAGGCATCAAGAAGAAGATGGACATCGCCGAGCTGCTGTCCTAAGGTGCCTGCGCGCATCGGAAGGGCCCCCCGGCAGGTCACCGGGGCGCCATTGGGTCACATAACGGGGGTATTTGGGTAATAAATAACTATGGTTTTCTCACTATGTAGTTTTGCCTAAGTAAATAACACAAAGCCAAAATGGAAAATTGTCGCCTTGAAAGTAAACAAGAAGAAAGAAGCGGCTTGCACAATGGATTTTGTGGACTACAACGTGTACAGCAGCGACCTGCCGGAGCCTGCTGCCCCAATGGTGCTGTCGAGTGAAGTTGAGGTGAAGGAGGCGGCGATTGAGGTGCCGCAGAACGGCAACAAGTACAACAAGCTGGCGTCTTTGTTGTTATCCGGTGGGCTTGATGCTGGGCCTGGAGACCACCGCCACCACCACCTGGCAGAGAACCACCTCAATGTCAAGCTGAACCAGATCCTGAACAACTACCAGGACGTGGACCCGACGTTGAAGGACGCGCTGCATTTCCTGCAGGCGAATTCCATCAACTACAGGGACTTGATCGACTCCAACTATCTGAGCAAGCTGAACAGGCTTAACTTCACCTCCATCATTGAGAACAACCTGCTCAAGAACTACTCCAGCAACCTCAAGCAGTTCAGTCCGCTGATTAAGAAGATTATCAAAATTGAAGACTGCCTCAAAAACCTGAATGATCTGAACGCTAAGCTGCAGCTGAGCCCAAACGACAACAATGCGCTGATAGCCCGGATCCAGGTGCTGGTCAGGGAGAAGAACTTGATTGTCCTGAAGAAGCAGCTGCTGCAGAACTTTAAACATTTCTTCACAATTTCCCAGATGAACCAGCACTACCTGCAGAACGAGGACATCTCGCTCGAGTTTTTCGACAACTTGAGCCTGGTGAAGCAGAAGCTGAAAAACTGCTCTATCCTGCTCAGTTTGAACAACCAGAACTTGGGACTCAAGATCATCAAGAACCAAACCAGACTAATCAATTCCTCGCAAGAACGAGTTCTGTTCTACCTGAACAACCAATTCATCAGCAACACAGACGCCACTAACAACAGTGGCAACGAGTTGATTAACCTGTCCATTGAAGAGCTCTCAACCAATATCGAGCTGTTTGACAAGTTCAAGATCCAGCTCATCCAGTCCAGATCCAAATTGATTCTCAACGACTTTCTAAACCAGCTAAACAACTCTAATCTGACACTCTCCATCCACGACCCAATAAGATACATTGGGGACATACTGGCATACATCTACTCGCTGATCATCAACGAGGTTGAGTTCCTGAACAATTTCAAGAAATTTGAGATGCTCAACGAAATCTTGAACGAGATTCTCATCAGTTTATCAAAACCACTGAAAGTTTCTATTGAGTCCATCATTAGAAACCAACCAGACTTGGTCATCCAGTTCAAGGTTTACCAGTTATTGAAGTTATACATTCTACTGTTTAAAAAGATTATAAAGGATGAAAAGAACTTGATATTGAGTACAGTCAACCAGCTACTAACCATTTCAAACGATTGCTTCTTCAATATTATCAAAAGCAAATCCAAGGAAATTGATAATGAAGAGAAAAGTGAAAAGGCTAGCGAAGAAGATAGATTACTGTTGCTGCCACCTGACTGGTTGAATGACTACTTACTAGTGTTCACAGAGTTTTTCAAAGAAATTTCAATTGAGAATCTGAATACTGAATTTTCCAGCGAACAAGTTGATAACCTGTTTAGTTTAGTGATTGATAAACCAATTGAGCTTATTGATCGTGAAACAAAGCAGAACTTCAAAAAGGAAAAGTTGAATGGACTAATTTTCAAATTGAACTGTTTTGATGAGATCAAGACAAAATTGTCAATTTACTTATCCTCAACCAAATATTTAGAAACAATCAATTCGAAGATTGATGATGAGATAGTCAGTGAGATTATTGAACTACAGCTGAAATTCATTCTGAATGAAACTGATTTATTATTGAATTACGAATTAGTTAATTTAGTATTCCCAATTAATCAGATTAAATTCATCGAAGACTTTGAGATTTATACATCTTCAGTCCAGGAAAACAAGATATTCAACTTGAGCAACTTGAAGAAGCTGGCTAAGCATTTTAATGAAGCTATATCAACTTTGACAATGAAAATGGAACTCAATTTGGAGAAAATTAGTTCACCAATTTATATCAATAAGATTCAGTTTTATGCCACAGAAAAATTCCTCCGGATATTTTTGATCCTCAATAAGATCATTGAATTAATTTATCCAAATGAAGCATTTTTCAGCTGGAATTTCAATCAAATCTTGAACATTCTGAATTTGAACTTTGACAATAATGAAATATTAAACAATTTATCTGACATTATTCAGATTGTGTCGAGCCGTATGGACCAGGAAGAAGAGGAAAACACTGTTTAAGAGCGCACAGGTTTCTTGCCACGGCCATACCCATCCTTAGCATAATAGTCCATTGGATAATAGTCCTCATTCCACATTTCATCCTCATTCAATAAAACGTTTGCTTCATATGGAGTCAATAACGGTTTATTAAAGGCATACCCCCAATCTATAGACAACCGTGGGCATGCTATCTGAATGAACACATCAATGTCATCAAACTTGGATAGTTTCTGTGGAAAGATCTCACTTAGTATAATCTTAACAATTGTTTTATTCTGTTTCTTCAATAAATTCTCAATATTAATTAGCGTGTTTAGATTTCCCTGTCTGCCCAGAGAACCCAGGATCAAGCCAAACTTTTTGCCATGTCTTGCAGTTTCAAGAGATTGTGCCCGAACACTGACCAGCTGGGATTGGTCGTAATATTCCCTTGTGAAGATTCTTGAGTATGGATCATACCTGAAGGCCTGGATCTTTGGGTTGTGAATCATGGAGCTTTCCAGATGGAAACGGCCATCTCCAATATACACCATGCAGTCCACAGCATTTGGGTCCAGCCGTTGGGACGTGCAGCCCAGGACCTCACCTTTGGAAAGCGGCATTATTTGCGGAGTGATTATATTGAACTTTGTCAGGCTTTGTTTCAGCGAGTGGATGATGGGGTTGAACTGGATGGTTCCAAACAGGGCTATGGAGTGACCCTCAGGGAAGTTTTTCTCCAGGGTCTTGAACAGGTGGGTCTCATCAATGTTGATGGTGACAAAGATGTACAGCACCTTTATCAGAGTGACGTCGATGGGCACCAGGCACGAGTGCGCATAGTGCACTATGAAGTCGCAGTCCAGCGATCTTGCGGTGAAGTCGTCAATGCAGCACGCACCGTACGAGACGTCCCCCATGATGATAACCTCACAGGCACAAAACTCTTGCAGAATGTCAGAGATAATGCACGAGTATATCAACAGGCCCTCCGGCATCTGGATCGCGACCCTTTTGGCGTTCTGCTTGCGGATGTTCCACACGGTCTTGTGGATCTCAAAGTTATAGTTGGACGGCAGCAGCTTGATGGCCTGGTTCAGCTCCTCATCATTCAGTATCTCATCAGGTATCTGCACCATCAACCTGCTGATGGTTTTGGCCTTGGGTTTGACCAGTGCCGAGGTGTTTCCGTCAGCCTGGTGCTCGGCCCGCTTGCCCACAAATCTTCTTTTGGGAACACGTTTGGCGTCTGTCTGCTGGCTCATCGTGGTGCTTCAGTTTATTAAAAAGAAAAAATATTTTTCGAGATGAGCTGAATTTTTTTGCCCATAGTTAAGCAGAGAGAAAGAGATGCTGACGCCGGTTTTCAGCTGCACGCAGGACGACGAGTTCGTCTACATCAACATCAAGCTGTCGCATGTGCGTTTTGACGCGGTCGGGGTGCAAATCGTGGTGGAGAAGGAGCTTTTTGTGTTCTCACTGAGCCCGTATTACCTAAGGCTGAGGTTCCCACACGAGCTGGTGGATGACGAGGAGCGGTCGTACGCCAAGTACGAGGTGAAGGAGGAGATGATCCGGGTGCGGATGCCCAAGCTGAACAAGGGCGAGGACTTCCCGGACCTGGACCTGCCTAAGAAGCTGCTTGCGAGAAGCGGCGAGGCCAGCAGCGTGCTGAACATTGTAGGCGGAGATGCGGCCGAGGGCCCCCAGGAGAAGAAGGTGCTGATCGAGGAGATTGGTGGCCGTGACGAGCAGGGCAAGCAGGACGAGCTGAAGAAGATCGAGCTCGAGGGCGGCGAGTTCAACTGGGAAATCAACCAGGACGAGCCAGCTGAGGCCAGCATCAAGGTGCACTACGGGTTCAACAACAGCTACGACTCTGTTATCGGGGTGTCGCTGTCCAACGGGAACGACATCAACGAGCTGGACGAGCCCGAGCGGACCCAGCCCGACGACAGGATCAGGCAGCGACTGCTGAAGGAGAACTACAAGTTCGACCCGGAGTACTACGCAGCAGAGTACATGACGTTCAAGTACGGGGAGGCTGAGGACAACGGGTACATTTCGGTGAAGCAGCTGCTGCAGTGGAAGAACGCAGACATCGTGCCGTTCACCGAGTTCTCCCAGAAGGAGAACGAGCAGATGATGAACCTGCCCAAGTACGCCAACCATCTGATCAGCAACCCGAAGCCCATCTACTACACGATTCTGTCGGTGCTGTTCAGCTACTGCTTTGAGATGCGGCAGGTGGAGGGTGACCTGAACACGGAGTCGATGTGGACTATCGGGAAGCTGACTCCACAGCTGGCGTTTCTGGACACCAAGCTGGTGCTGCCTGGCGCAAAGACGCCAATGGTGAAGGCTGTTATCATCACGGGCATCCGGCGGTCGCTGTGCTACCCTCTGCACCGGAACTACGAGCTAGCGGTCGCGGCGTGGCAGGACGTGGTGGAGCTGCTCAAGCTGGGGAAAAAGGTGGTGATAAAGCAGCTGCTCAAGGTGCACGAGCTGTTCCGGTTTCATGACGTTTATTATGTTTATAACCGGATTATGCTAGATGACTTGCTCAACTGGCTGAGCGTGGACGGGACGGTGGACCAGGACTTTGTGTTTGGGTCGCTGTCGCAGGAGGTTGCGAGCCAGCTGGCCCGGCTGGGGAAGGACCAGATTGTGTTTGAGCAGCTGGATGCGGACGGGGATGTCGACACGAGTCTCACGATTGCTGAGATTGAGCACATTGCCGAGACAATGTATTTGGAGGGTGGGTCTTGCCTGGGTTCTTAGACCTGTGAAAGCTGCCTGGAAATGCTGTCTGGAATCTGCCTGGGTCCCGCCTGGAAAAGCTGTCTGGAATCTGCCTGGGTCCCACCTGGAAAAGCTGTCTGGAATCTGCCTGGGTCCCGCCTGGAAAAGCTGTCTGGAATCTGCCTGGGTCCCGCCTGGAAAAGCTGTCTGGAATCTGCCTGGGTCCCGCCTGGAAAAGCTGCCTGAGCTTCCCGTGCAATTCCTGAATAGGGCTCCGCCTGGAGTGCACTCCTGGATATTTGGCTCCGCCTGGAGTGCACTACCGCCTCTTGCGGCCATCCCCAGGGGACTCCTTGATGAACTGCAGCGACGTGAGCGTGCCCATCATCGACTTCTGCCCGCCACTGAGCTGGTAATAGTTGCTATAGTTGTTGACACTGGCAGCCCTGGACGGCGACGCAGACCAGCTGGGGTCGCTGCCGGCCCCCGGAGCGTTGCCTGGGCCCGCCACAGGCATTGAGTGCGTCCGTTTGTGCGCCAGCAGCGCCCCCGGCTTGGATTTCGGCTTGGGCTGGGGCCCCGCGTCCTGGCCCGCACCCGTCTCCAGCGCACTCCGCACACTGTCCAGCTCGTTGTCAAACAGCAGCGGGATCAGGCACGGCGGCACGTCCACCGCTGAGGCCAGCTTCAGCAGCTCAATGGACTTATGCAGGATTTCTAATCTGCAGGCTTGCTGCTTGGAGATCTCCCTCTGAATCTCCAGGTTGAGGATGTCGAGCGCCGTCTGCTCGTTAATCTTGTTGGTGCTCCGCAGCCGCAGGATCTCGGCCACAGAGACAGAACCCTCGCTGGTCATGGTGCTGGTGTGCCTAGCGTGATGATGTTTGGCTGGTTCAGGCTGCTTTTTTCCCTGCTGAAAAAAAAAATAAAAATTTTTTGCTGGCAAAGATGCTCAATTTCCTGAGAAACTTTACGAAGATGCCCCACCAGCCGCCAGCAGCAGCAGCAGCCGCCAGCGCAGCCTTGCCTGCAGCCCTCGAGGCCAGAAGACCCCGGAGCCAGCCGGAGACAGACTACTCGTCGCTCTCCAGCTACAGAGACTTCCAGGTGAAGCACACCAGCCTGGACCTGCGCATCGAGTTCGCACAGCGCCAGATTGCCGGGACCGTGCGGTACGAGCTGCACAGGCTCAACGCGCACGCGCGCGAGATTGTGCTGGACTCGTCGTTTGTGCACATCAACAGCATCACGCTGAATGACACGGCAGCCAGTTTCCAGCTACGCGACCGCACCGAGCCGCTGGGGTCCGCCCTGGTGGTCGAGGTGGGCGAGCAGCTCCACGCACACACCAGCCTGAGCCTGCTGATCGACTTTGCCACCACCGAGCAGTGCACCGCCATCCAGTGGCTCAAGACGGACCTCGACAGCCCAGGCGACCGCGTCGACTACGTCTTCACGCAGCTCGAGCCCATCCACGCGCGCTCCCTGTTCCCGTGCTTCGACACCCCGTCCGTCAAGTCGCCGTTCAGTGCCACCATCGCGTCCGAGCGGCCCGTGGTGTTTTCCGGGCTCCCGGTCGAGGCCCAGGCCGCCGCGCCTGGCGTCTACCGTTTCGAGCAAAAGGTGCCTATCCCGTCGTACCTGGTGGCCCTGGCCTCGGGCAACATCGTCAGCAAGCGCGCGGGCCCCAGATCGCTCATCTACGCGGAGCCGGGCGTCATTGACGACGCCATCAACGAGTTCCAGCACGATCTCGAGAGTTTCATCCAGATCGCTGAGGACCTGGCCACGCCGTACATCTGGACAACGTACGACGTGCTCATCAACCCGGCATCGTTCCCCTACGGCGGCATGGAGAACCCCAACATCACGTTTGTGACGCCTACGCTGATTGCCCACGACCGGTCGCAGGTGGACGTGATTGCGCACGAGCTGGCGCACAGCTGGAGCGGCAACAACGTCACCAACTGCTCCTGGGAGCACTTCTGGCTGAACGAGGGCTGGACAGTGTACCTGGAGCGGCGTATCACGGGCCGCATCCACGGCGAGAAGACCAGGCAGTTCCAGTTCTTGCTGGGCTGGAACGATCTCGTCGAGGCCATCAACTCCCTGGAGAGCATCGAGTACTCCAGGCTGGTGCAGGACCTCCACCGCGGTAGCATCGACCCGGACGACACCTTCAGCTCCGTCCCCTACGAGAAGGGCTCCAACTTCATCTACCACCTGGAGACCCAGCTGGGACTCGCCTCCTTCGACCAGTTCATCAAGTTCTACTTCGCCAAGTTCTCCAGGCAGAGCATCGACACCTACCAGTTCGTCGACTCGCTGTACGAGTTCTATGCTGGCGACGAGAAGAAGCTGGCGGTGCTTAACGGCATCGACTGGGAGCTCTGGCTGTTCAAAACCGGCCTGCCACCCAAGGCGGACTTTGACGGCGAGCTCATCCACAACGTCGAGAAGCTCGTTGCCCTGTGGAAGTCCAAGTCGTTTGGCTCCGCAGCAGAGTACACCGCCTTTTTCAGCAGCAAGCAGGTTAAACACGACCTCTACGACCAGTTCTCGTCCCTGCAGAAGGTTTACTTCATCGACCAGATGAACAAGGAGACCTCCACCATCACCAACGACAAGGTTTCCAGCTCCATGCTGGAAGTGTACACCGACCTTAACGAGTCCAGAAACTCGGAAATCATCTTTAGATGGTTCAAGTTCAAGCTGCTGTCCAACCACACAGAGTTCTACCACAGCCTGTCCGACTGGCTGGGCACCGTGGGCAGAATGAAGTACGTCAGACCAAGCTACAGGCTGCTGTACGAGAAGGACCAGCAGCTGGCCATCGACACGTTCAACCGCTACAAGAACCGCTACCACCCTATTGCCGCCAACCTGGTTAAGAAGGATCTGCACTTGTAATCACCCGCTGGCACCCAAGCCCACTAGCCCACCAGCCTAAAGCCAAAGCCAAAGCCAAAGCCAAAGCCAAAGCCAAAGCCAAAGCCAAAGCCAAAGCCAAAGCCAAAGCCAAAGCCAAAGCCAAAGCCAAAGCCAAAGCCAAAGCCATAGCCAAAGCCAAAGCCAAAGCCATAGCCAAAGCCAAAGCCAAAGCCAAAGCCAAAGCCAAAGCCAAAGATCTGTGTTTATAATTGTTAATCTATTTGGTGGATTCTGCACGTAGTGTCTATCTCAGTGACTGCCTGTTCATAACACCTTCCATTCCAGTTCCTAGTAGCTAATACAGCAATAAAAAACCTCTGGTACGATAGAGAAGGTTAGCCACAAACGACTTTTAACTACTTGACTAGTAAATAACGTACCTACAAACCACTTGAGGTACACTTGACTAGTAAATACTTATCTACAGACACTTGAGGTGCACTTGACTAGTGAATACGTATCTACAAACCACTTGAAAGGAGATACAACCATATAAGCTAATTCTTCAAAAACTGAGCTTGGACAACCACTTCTGAGATATTTTGAGGTTTAGAAGACTTCTTAACTGAGATAATGAGCTTAGAAGACCACTTGATTTAAGCTTGGAATCACTTATAGCTAGTTATGGACTTATACCTCACCAGCTACCTGTTAGTAAGTTACCCAATGGATTCACCTGACACAGGCAGTGTTATAGGTAGGTAATGTGACCACCTGAACATTGATAACTAACACCTTTGGTATTCCCAGATATCTACTGCGAGTGCCTGCCTTTGTATAACAACTAGTATGTACTAAGTGTAATGTGCACCTGCCAGTACCTGTAATGTAACTGGTGTTATACCCCATCACTTGAACCCACTTATAAACAGCTTTCTGTTATTACCGCATTAGGCAGTCAACGTTTTTTTTTTTTTTTTTTTGAAATTTAACACGAAACAAATTCAAAAATAAATAAACAAAACATCTTTAGATTTAAAATAGAACGCCCACCAACGAACAGACACCGCCAGCATGAGTTTAGCACAATTGTCCAACATTCCAGTGAGTGCAGGCAGCCAAGCACGCGCAAACGAGCAGAATTACTAACTAAACAGTTTTCACAATTCACAGAAAGATTCAGCCTCGATAGATTGAGAGTGAGTAACACCCAGTGATCCAGCTTTAGCACGAAAACACGTACTAACCGAGCAAATACAGAGTGAAGCGTCGTCTTTGCAAACCAGATTCTCTAACATTCGTCCACCACAGGAGTTTTTTGACTTTAAAAGACTGTCCAAGCCAGTAAATTTCAGCGACTTGCAGTCCAGAGTCGGGTACAACCTGAGCTACTTCAGCACAAATTACATGCTGATTGTGTCAGTGCTGTCAGTGTACTCGCTGCTGACCAACCTGCTGCTGTTGTTTGTACTATTGTTTGTGATTGGCGGTATATTTGGCATAAGCAAGCTGCAAGGCGGTGATTTGGAGCTGCCATTCCTCAGACTCACCACGTCGCAGCTGTACACCGGGCTGCTGATTGTTTCGCTGCCACTGGGGTTCCTGGCAAGCCCAATCTCGACCCTGATGTGGCTCATTGGTGCCTCATCGGTCACTGTTTTGTCGCACGCGGCATTCCTGGAGAAACCAGTTGAGACCGCGTTTGAGGAGGAGACCGTTTAGAAATTGTACGGGATATAAACTCCACCTCGTAGCCACCTGGCATGTCTAATGGTTTATCTATTATCCACCTGATATAGCAGCCTGATATAGTACACGCCACCTGTACCACCTCTCTCTGAAGATGCAATGCAATTATTGCACTGTCTAGCTCAGTGAACAGCCACTTGGACCACTGCTGCCTATATCAGTGACTTTGAATGGGCCAGGTTGCTGCAACATTGTCCTTTTATTCACCTCATAACAGGATATAACAGACTTCTATTCAATAACCTAAAAATTGTCCATCCTGCAACCAGTATCCACTTCAGTTGGGGCGTCCTGTCAATAGCGTAGGCCACTTCTTAACAAGAATATCAGCTTACTTCATCTCATGGCCACGGCAGCCCTACACAAAAGTATAATACAATATTGATTCACTGTACACCTATTCAGCGAAGCATTCAGTCCTGATAAATCCTAGGCTGCCTGCACCACCTGGACCACCTAATATCCTGGACCTGGTGGAGGACCACCGTCGTCACAGAGCCCTGCGCAGCACAGTTCTAGCAGGCACGCGCAGCACAACACTTTGCAGCAGGTTCCACAGCACGAAGACTCGTTCTGAGGTGGTGGTGGTTGCTGGATATAAACCGGCTGCTGCTGCTGGTAGTACCCTTGCTGGGGCTGCTGGTACCCCATAGGCGGACCCTGGTAGTAGTTCTGCGGTTGCTGCTGGTACGACATGGCTCTCTTGTCTGCTCTAACTAAACTGCTCGCTACCAAATTGGTGTTAAAAATAGCTGAGACGAATTCTCGCTTGAAGCACTCAGCCACATCGCTGACTCAGCGTTGACTCAGCCGCATTAAATAAGCCTGCCGGCTAAATAAATCAACCGGTTAAATGGATCAAGTCAGCCAGTTGAATGGGTGCCCTAGCTAGCAGACCCCCAGCACCAGACTTAGCCAGCTAAATGCTGCTTGCGCAGCCAGAACTCAGCACCAGACTCAGCCAGCTAAATGCTGCTTGCCTAGCCAGATTCCAGCACCTGGTACTGCCACTACAGCAGGCAAGTCTACTAGAGAAAACTCCTCTTAGGGGCTGTATTAAGATGGCTCAGGTATCTGTAGGTGCAACTGAGCTCTGCGGGTGCTTCACCTGTCTCTCTCTGCGCTTAGCCTTTTCCCGGCGAACTTTTCCTGGCGAACTTCTTCATAAAGCCCCATTGGAGTCCATTTTTCTTTGAAAGCCTCCACACTTCAACATAGGTGGCCTTTTCCCATAGGTGGCACTTTCCCATAAATCGTCCTCGCCTTGGTACATATCTTGGAACCAATCGCGTGGCCAACCTATCTATGAATTTCTCCAGCTTTGGAGGAAGCGACAGGTAAAAGATATCTTCAACGTATTCCTGGGTTCATGGTTACTGTCCTTCTGGATAAATGGACCAGGCCACAACAAAAAGCAGCAACTAAATGAAGTAGAAAGAAGGCACCTAACCGGTCGAGAGCCGAGGTTGGGTTTGGGAACCCTACAAAAGCATATAAGGCCAATACAGGCATAATAGTGACTGTATCCAGAGAAGTACTTTTCTAAAAAGACAACATCCGTATTATTCTGTAGCATTGGTTTTGCAACTCTTGTGGGAGTTGGCGACATTCGTATTACTTTGAAGCTAGTAGGGTGAAATAGGCCAGTGGAGGAGACAGCTAAAAGTTGAAGCTAGCTGAAGTAATTGTCGGCATACAAATTGAATTCATTAGCAGGAAGTGTAATGGTTAACCAGGTATTTTGTCGGGGAGATGCAGGGCATGACAGTTATCAGAGCTAGCTTATTGCTGGGAAAAAGTTGTTTAGCTAAAACAGGCAGAGACTGTGCAATGGACCAATGAAAAGCTGTAGAGTAGTTGTAAAGGTATGATACCAGGAGTATGAAACCACCCATTGTAACCATTAGTCCCAAACACTAGCCTGACCAAGTCGTACACAGCTGCTACTCCATGCAAAGAATAGTGTAATCTCTGTAGCGAAAAAGCTAAGACAGACTCACCAAGACTAAGCAGATTTTACCTCTGTTTAGCTTGATCTGCGATGTCTCAAGATGCTACTGGAGTGAAGTTGGAATTAAGGATACCTTTTACTGACTTCAAAGATCCGACAGTTACACACAGGCGCTCATACTGCTTAAAAACCTGTCGAAAGTGGCCATGATGTTGGGCTTCTAGTTTTGGTGCGTTTTTGAAAGCTGGCCATGTTGCTGGGCGCTGAGTTCAGGTGCGTCTGGATTATCAAAAAATAGCTGCGGTGGCTGTTTTTGAGCAACTGATTCAACTATCGAGCTAACCACATCAGATTGGCCGAGTCTGCACTTGATACTTTTGCTAACAATGTTTTCAGAGAAAACAAAAAAGGAGAGTAGAACCAATGTAGTCAGTTGGTACTGCTTACTGTCTCTACAAGTCTGCTTTTCAAGTTAACCATCTGGTGGGTTTTCAGTGTAACAGGTTTCCCATGATTTTTTGTATGGCCAGCAGCCACCAGTGTCTCACATACTTTGAGAAGTACCAAATACCAGTCCCAAGCTGGGCCTGCTGTGGGCCACTGCTCAGAAATGGTGGGCACGATGGCACTATTTGCTGCACTCCATCGACACCTTCCGCTTTCACATTTCCATACAAGCTAGAAGCCCGGGCTAATATATCAGAATGTAGCCCCAGCAGGCAAGCAAGCACCACCATGCTGCCAGTTGCCTACCAGCTCATCTCTGCCATGGTGTGAGGGTGTGGTGTACAGGTGTCACCTCTCTGCACTATTATGCTCCAGCCGCAGCTGACTGCGCCACAGCGCATTCACTGCTGAGCTTAAGTTGCTAGCAGCAATTAAAACAGTTTCACTCCCTTAGACTCACCAACTGCAAGATGCTACCAGAACAGCCAGAGGAAAAGGGACCATTTGATGTGCAGTACGGGTACAAAGACCTACACACCAAGACGCAGACTTATGACGGGAATTGCGTGAGTACAGCTGCAGAGCTCCAGTAGAGCGTTTAACTAACACAGCCAGTCGCCAATCTGCCCTTCCACACAGCACAGACCTGGTGGGATCGAGAAGTTTGCGAAAAACGAGAACACCAAGAAGGTGGGCAACTTCCTGCTGGGACAGCTCAAGGCGTTCCTGCTGAGACAGTGCCAGTAGGTGCCCGGTGCAAAATGTTAGTAGGTGCCTAATGTGCAGAAGGCACCTCAGTCCCAGACCCGGGACGTGCCCAGCAGCGACAACACTGCAAAGTGGCAGCTCCATAGTAACTTAATATCCAAATTATATATTAAACTGTAATAGTAACTGAGATGTAGGTAGAAGGTACACTCGCCGTATTTAGGGCTTTAAAAGAACCAGAAGTAATAGATACTGGTTTTCATGGAATGAAATGAATATTAGCCTCAGGTGAAAAGCAGCCTCTTATTTAGTATTGAGGATATACTACATTTGTAGGAACAAGTCAGATAACAAAACTAGTAAATCTGAGCTTACCCAATATCATAATAGTGATAGATACTGGTAGTAGACAACTAGCAAAATCACAATAGGAATAAGACATATAAACCTGGATTAGATACCAGATAAAAAACAATACGTTATCACAACAATGATAGACCTATTTCATACATCGGGAGTCTATAAATACAATATAGTACAATTAAATATAAAGATATTAGTGATATAATAAGTCTTAAGATATGATTTGATGAATCTAGATGAAGAATGTGATACCAGTTTCAAGCCAGTATAATTTTATATAATGTATTTCATGGCATGATAGTTATGATCAGCTACAAGTATATACCAATATATCTGTACTTAATTATTACATGACGGAGGCTAACATAATGTATCATTGATTCATAAAATATGTAGCCATGTGGGAGTCTGTGGATGACAAACGCGAGCCACTTGCATATAACCCTGCCCCCAAATACCCTCCATATGAATTGAACCTTATCACATAAAAAATTAGTGTATCCACCTCTATACCACTAAGTCATGTTATCTATCTGATTCGATTTCCAATTGAACTAATATATAATGTATTAAAAGTTGAATAACTGGACATTTAAAGTCGTAAGCCGTACAAATATTCTACACTCTTACCTCGACGAACAGTGTGAAATGACATAACTTATATAACTGATCAAGAGTACAGGACTTAAGCCTGTAATGCTCATCTAAAGTTTGTAGAATACCATTATCTGGATAATCATGGAGCAGTGTTTTAAGTGATCAAGAGCAACAGGGCCTACTCACGATTGAGAAATTATTCAAAGGGAAGAGTAGTTAGGAACGAGGGGGCTAGATCGTGAAGTAATCAGTATGCGTAGTCATATCAACATACAGGACTACAATCTAATCTTGAAGACGTGAAACAGTGTATAAACTACTGTAATAATACAGCACTTGACTTGGGTGACTACCACTTATACTGGCATCTTGACAATAGATTAGTAGGAGCTCTATAACATCTGAAAAGGACAGTACTTGGGCCGACAAGTAGAACAGGTGACCTAAAACATCATCGCGACAGACATAGAACATTTTGAACTACTGTAGTATATTAGGAGTACAACACCTGAACCTGAAGCCGGGCAACCAATAATAGTACGCTGTTCTCCAGCTTGTAAATTGAACTATCACACTTCTACAATCTATCAAGAGAACAGGATTGACGTATCACACTTCTACAGTCTTCCAAGAGAAACAGGAATGAATTATCACACTTCTACAATCTATCAAGAGAACAGGATTGAACTATCACACTTACAAGAGAAACAGGAATGAACCCGCATTATAAGACTACAGCTATCTAAACATCTTGACAAATATAAAGCAATATAAGTTACTCCACTGTGTCTATTAGCTTAAACCAACTGTTGGCTTAGGCGACTGCAGTCGCACATCCGACAAGCAGCGCTGGCGTTTTTATTTCCCAATTAGGCAGTCAACCTCTGTCCCACAAAACCACTTTGTTTACATTGTTTGCAGTACAAACAACAAACCACGCGAATGAGCATGAACAGGGCGCTCCCGCGGTTCGAGGAGTTCAGCACGATCGACTGGGTGAAGGCGAACCTGCACCACCACGCGGCGAAGCAGCGCGCCGCGGCAGGGTCGCACTGGCGCCAGATATACAGCACGTTTCAGAATTACATAATACTGACGATTGTGGGTGTGTGCATTGGGTCGGTGGCTGCGTGCCTCAACATCATCACAGAGTGGCTGTCCAACATCCGCACGGGGTACTGCTCGACACACCTGTACCTGAACCGGAACTTTTGCTGCTGGGGCGAGAGCCACGGGCAGTGCGCGGACTGGGTGCGCTACTCAGGCTTTGGGCCCGCCAACTACGTGGCGTACATGGGGCTGTCGGTGGTGCTGGCGGCGGCGGCGGGCGTGCTCGTGCTGGCGTACGCGCCCCTGGCCGCCGGGTCCGGCATCTCAGAGATCAAGTGCATCATCTCCGGGTTCAACCTCGCCAGGTTCCTGAGCTTCAGCACCTTTGCCATCAAGTCCATCGGCCTGCCGCTCGCCATTGGTTCCGGGCTCAACGTGGGCAAGGAGGGCCCCAGCGTGCACTACGCTGTGTGCGTCGGCAGCGTCGTGTCGCGGCTGCTGCTGCTCAACTCCTCCTCGCTCACCTACCGCAACATTCTCATTGCGTCCTCTGCTGCAGGCGTCGCAGTGGCCTTCGGCTCGCCCATGGGCGGCGTGCTCTTCTCCGTCGAGGAGATCTCTACCCTCTTCAAGCTCTCCACCATGTGGGAGTCCTACTACTGCTCGCTGGTGGCCGTTTCCATCCTGCAGCTCTTCAACCCGTTCCGCACAGGCCAGGTGGTGATGTTCCAGGTGGAGTACTTCCAGGACTGGCACTACTTCGAGATACCCTTCTTCGTGGTGCTGGGGCTGTTTGGCGGGTGCTACGGCATTCTCATCAGCAGGTGCAACATCCAGTTTGTCAAGTTCAGAAAGCGGTACCTCAGCGACTGGGCCCTCAAGGAGATCGTCTTCCTGTCGCTCGCCACGTCCGCCGTCTCCTACTTCAACCGGTTCCTCAAGAACGACATGACTGAGACCATGCAGGAGCTGTTCCAGGACTGCAACAACTCCAACCAGTTTCTGGACATCTGCACCATCGACAACAGCCTCAAGATGGCCAAGAACCTCACCAGCCTGTCGCTAGCGACCGTGCTCCGCATGGGCTTCATCATCCTGACGTACGGCTGCAAGGTTCCAGCCGGCATCTTCGTGCCCTCCATGGCGTGCGGTGCCACTTTTGGAAGAATGCTTGGGATTCTCGTCAACCTGCTGCACTCCAAGCTCAGCTCCAACTGGTACTTCCTCACCGGGTGCCTCATCGACGACGCCCACTGCATCACCCCGGGAACATACGCATTTCTGGGCGCAGCTGCCGCCCTCAGTGGCATCACAAACCTCACCGTCACCGTGGTCATCATCATGTTCGAGCTCACGGGCGCCCTCAAGTACATTCTGCCCACCATGATTGTGGTGTCCGTCACCAAGCTCATTAGCCACAAGTTTGGCAACGGCGGCATAGCTGACCAGATGATTGTCTTCAACGGCCTGCCGTTCATAGACCAGCACAAGTCGTACAATTTTAAAGACTACAGCCTGAAAGACGCCATGAGTAGGAAGGTGGTGTGCTTCGCCCGTAGCACACACCTCACCTACAGGGACCTCAACCTCATACTGCAGAACACCGACTACCAGGGCTTCCCGGTGATCGAGGACACCGCGTCCAAGGTGATCGCGGGATACGTCCTGAGAGACGACCTGCTGGCGTTCCTCAAGTCCCAGCTGTCACGTGCCGAGATCCAGCTGGAGACCGTCTGCACCTTTGGGGCTGCGCCTGGTGCGGGCCCAGCTGTGGATGTGACTGACAATAAGATCACTTTGATCGATTTCAGCGAGATCGTGGAGACTGCGCCAATCACCGTCGATATTGAAACCTCGCTGGCGTCTACCCTGAACATGTTCCACAAACTGGGACCAAGGTGCATACTTATAGACTGCAACGGGAGACTGCAGGGACTAATTACGAGAAAGGACATACTGAAGTTTGAGTATTCTATTAACAATGGCAACAGCGACAGTTCCGGCGACGACAGCATGGACTGGGCCTCGGAACTGTTCCGGAAGATCAAGGTGGTTGATGACCTGCTTGAGCGTGTTAAGTTCAAGCTGTTTTCCAAGTTCCGCTATTCGAGAATAGACAACGAAGAGTGAGCTCATCACTAACACCCTCCGATCACCACCCTCATGCAGGAATTATCACCAATCTTCTGACATGCTCATCTATACAAGGAGAATAAAGAACCATCTGGCAAGCCTAGTTGGTCTGCCACTTGCCAATCTTCTTGTAATCGTCATACAGGTTCTTGTAATAGATTCTGCCACTGTAATCCAGGGAGATTGAAATCAGAGTCAACTCATTCTGCGACAGCAAGTCAAAGATCTTGTAAATACCCAGCGACAGCTCCTGTTTGAGGCTGGAGTTGAATGAGTAAACCAGGTTGAACTTGACGTATGAGAGAAGCAGCACGTAAATGTAACGTCTCAGGTTCTTCTTGATGATTGAAGAGGACGTGGTCAGGCTTTCAGTGTCTTTGTTGAGTGCCGAAGGCTCACACAAGTTGGACAGGATTCTGTTGTAACATTGACACGACTTGATTGAGCTGTTGAGGATATTGGTGCTGTTCTTGGTCAGCAGCTTCATCAATGAAATGAAACTCGAAATTATGAGATGATGACGGTTGGACAATCTGAACCTGTGGTGAAGCAGAATATTGGAGATTGTCAATGTGAGTAACTGGTAGATGGTTTCAGCTGCTGGAACCAGTGAGCTTTTTGTAAAGTAGTTGTTGAAGTTTTCCGATATTTCTGACACTATTGAAATGATGAGCTCCACTGCGTACTGGTTCATCAACCATGTTCTGTTGACCAGTAAGCTTTTCAGCTCGTTCAGAATCAGCTGCAAACTGAAATGGTTCAACCTCAAGATATTAGTGGAAATCAATGACAACGACTTGATAAAGTTGCTGCTACTGCTGCTGTTGAGTTTGCTCAGGTTATTCCAGTAAATCGTCAACAGTTCAAACAAGTAGCTGTTCTCGATATCGCTGGCAATTGACTTTAGCAGAAACTCGAATGACTTGTTGAAACGTTCATGGTCTTCTTCTAGGCTCACTTTTTTCACTGTTTCATTAGCTGAGGATCTCAGTTCAGTGAACTCAATGCCTAAACCTCTTAGATTGATAAATAGACATTCATAATACACTATTTCCAAGTGTAGATAACTTTCATACTTGACATATAGCTGGAACAGTTTGCTCATCTCTGTCAATGAGTTTGACTTGTAGAAAACTGCTCCAATTTCAATCAAGACTGATTTGAACTGATTGAACTCCACCTCACTGAGATTCAGTTCAATAAGAATGGTCAATAACCAAGCTGTGTTTCCATTTGAAGACTTTGCATCGTCTAGCAAGTATTTAATTTTCTGCAGCAGTGTTCTTCTCAAGTTTTTAAACTCCTTTGCCAAAAACTCACCACCATCACCGCTTTTCAGCATGATAAATGCATATCTCATGTGATTCTCTTTGGGAATGTCGCCAACAACTTTCAGGGAGTTTATAATAAATTGACTTGACGTGTCTTGAGTCTTGTTTGAGAAATGATGGCTCCAAACCTTGCATAAAATCTCTTCATTGCTGAAATTCAGTAGATATTTAACGTTAGTTTCGATTTTAGACTTGAAAGTTGGTGCCTCTAAAATATGCAAAAGAGTTTCTTCATAAAGCTGTTTATCTCTGAACTCATTTGAGATCAAATTGTTACTCAAATAGTCAATCAAATTAGACTTGAATTCACTTTTTGGGTAACATTGGATTGGGATTTTAGTTAAAATTTCACAGATTGTATTGCTGCTGTCGGTGTTGTTACTGTTGTTTTCCAGTTTGTCTTTGATGACTGTAAAGACGCATTTGAATATTCTCGAACACTCAAAAACTAAGTTATTGTCCAACATTTGCAAAATTAGCTCGCTGTTGTTATTAAACAGCAGCTCGACCAGTGCCAATATTTCTCTATCAGGAAACAGCGTATCAATCAGTACAAACCAACGGTTGAAGCACATTCTCAGAGCATTTCCATTCTCATTTCGGACACCACCACTGACTTTTTTAACAAACTTTTTTGCAATTTTATCAATTTTAAACTCATAGAACTCTCTGATTCTGAAAACTGTGTAAAATTGGAATTCCAGTGAACAAGATCTACTGGATTTGCTGATGATGTCATCCAGTTCTGCTGGGGTCAGGGCATCTTCGTAAATGGACAGAATTTGATACTTCAACCTCCATAGTTCCTCCTCGCTATGCTTTGCTTTATAGCTGAAAACTTGTTTCAAGTGTGGTTTTAGCTGTATCTTGTACTCGGTGTTGTTGACTATACCATCAATGATCGTTTGTAATATGATGATGTGTGAATGCTTAGACTCTCCGATCAAATTCTTGACTAGTGAGAGTAGTTGAGTAATTGGTAGGAAAACAATCTCATTTGAAACTATCTCTAAGAACTTTGGATTACACCAAACTGACTTGTTGTGTAAGTTGAGATGGGTTATAAGAACCTCAAAGAATCTGCTGAATTCTCTGGCTTTGATGAAACAGTTCAGTAGCTCTTTACCTATTGAGATCGTAACAGTCTCATCGGTTGATTGGAGTTCCAAATTGTTTAGTATTTTCTCGCTGTTTGAGATTCCAATTTCAATGTCAATTTGAATCAGCGAGTAGATCAGGTTCCAGTTCTGGGTTTCGCATTCAAACTCCTTGCTGATCAGTGCACTCAGAAATTCAAACGACAAGCTTCGTTTAACCTTTGACAAATGGCTCAATAAGACTTCTGAGCAGTTCGGGTAGATGGCGGTCACTTTATTGAAAACCTGCTCTAGCAAGTCTAAATCCTCAGCAGTGGAGTTCAGGTTCAGCAGCAAGATCTTGTAGAAGCAGATCAAGTTGGTTTCAGTGTTGTGCTCACTCTTCAGCACTAAGTCAATGTTGAACTTCAGGTACTGTTTTTGCTCTGCTGCAAAAAGCAGATTCCTTATAATGCCGTGCAGTTCTTCCGCACAGTCACACTTGTCCAAGATACTCAAAACCCATGGCATCGCAACCGTGGAAAATGTATTCAGGAATTTCTTTGTTATTTTCTCGAAACTGATCGAAAGACTGAAGAACCGGGAAACCTCTGTAACCAGCGACTTCATCAAGTCCATGTCTTGCAGCTTGTACGCGTTCTCCAAATATAGTGAGAATATCTGAATCGTGGAGTCGTATATATTAGGCAATGAGGTTTCACTGATGAGTTTCATATTCTCTGTTAGCTCCAGTAGAAGCAGTAAATCGTCAGTTTTAGCACAAGAGGTCAGTGCACCCACCAGCACCTCGCCATACTTCAAGTTCTGGAATATCCTGGACCTTGTTTTCACATTATCAAAGCTTTTCCACAGTTTGTTAAACAGTCTCCAGACTCCAATGCTTTTCCTGAACTGTGCCAGTTTGGCATCGTTCAGTCGGTCAATAACCAGCTCAAACACAAACACATTGCTGTGTGGAAGGTAAATATCCAGCTTATCTTGTATCAGATCATTGGAAATGCTAACTAATTCATCAATTTTAATATCTTTTGCTCTGAGTTTCCTCGTCACCTGCTCTGCTGACTGCTAAAAACAAGAAAAACATGTTAGTTTGCCTGCTGTGTCACTTATCTAGCGTCTGCGCCTTGCCGCCCGGCTTGCCACTCACCATTGCCCAACTGAACGAAATCTTTTTACTGCACTAACCAAACAAAAAAATTTATAAAAGAAAAAAAACAAAAATCCCGGAACTCGACTTGGAAAGAGTTCCGGTCCTAAACGTAAAAAAAAATCAACAAAACAAAACAAAACAAAACCAAAGTTTTAGCAGCAGCCAAAGAACAACTAGAGGCCGAGATGGAGGAGCTACAGCCGATGGAGGATGACTTTGACTTTATTGAGGACGAGCAGGAGGTGGATCCAGTGTCAAAGACGCTGCTGACGAGGTTTGAGGACGCTCCAATACCTAATGGCAGAGTTAAAGAGTGGAAGGAATCGCACAGATCACTCAAGTTCAAGCTGAATCCGAACGGCATTGACGGTATTGGGTTCATCACCAACGACGAATACGGCACCGGGTCCAAGGTGTTTGAGCAGGAAACGCTGCTGTACCCAATTACCGTGCCAACACTGAACAATTCACAAATTTATGTCGAGTACATTTCCAACCTGTTCAAGATCTACGAGTCGCTGGGAGACGAGCGCTACTACTCCACCAACACCATTGGTGTGATCAACAAGCACTCCAAGCTGCAACAGCAGAAAGTGCTCAATGAAGCGTTTGAGCTGATAATAAACGAGCTGGGGCTCTTCATTGAGATGAAGAATAAGCATGGAGAGCCAATCAATGAGATATTCGAGCTGGAGGAGGTGCTCAACATCCTCAACCTGTTCAAGGCCCTGTACTTCAGCGAGGAGTACGAGTTCACAAAGCTGTTCAGCAAGTGGATCAATATTGCAGACCCGCAGCCAACTAATGAGGACTCCACCGAGATAATGAGCAGTTCAGCAACGCCATACAAACACGCGCTATTCTGGAAGTTTCTGAACCAGCTGATCCTCAGGGGCCTGTTCAAGGAGGCTTCTAATGTGCTCAAGGACTGTGGGTTCGAGCAGCTACCGGAAGCCAACATTTTCATTGACCTGAGCAACTTGCTAGCCAACTACCCGGAGGCCAGCTCGCTAGAGATATTCAAGTCGTGGAAGCAGACATGCTTGCAGCTGCTGGAGATTGCAAACCAGTTGGAGCACTCGTCGCAGGTCCTTAACAACCTGAAAATCAGCATCAGCATAGTGACTGGTAACAAATCGGTTATTATCGAGCACTCGCAGACTTGGTACGAGGCCATGAACGGGCTCATCTGCTACGCCATCCCGTCCCCTAAACTGGTGGACGAGTACTTCAGCCTGATCATGAAAAAAAAGAGCTTTGACAACACCTGCATCTGGGAAAGCTCGTGTATCGACCTGTTCAACGGGAACTTTCTGCAGGTTTTGAGATCCATAAGCTCGTTCAGCAACGCCACGGCCGCATACACGTCGGCTCTACTCGAGGCCAAGGGCCTGCTCAACGGGTACTCGTTCGATGACGATGCTGAAGGCCGTACTGACGACTACTCGCTGCTCAACCAGGATCTGTTCTCAAAGAAGAACAACGTCTCAGAGTTCCTGCTCAACTCGCACGCACTAGACTGCCTGGCAATCCACGAGCTGGTGCCTGTGGGTATTGGGATCCTGTCGCTGTCCAAGAACCCAACCTCCAGATCCGTCATCAGCGAGTTTTTACCATACTACAAGTTCAAAACCAACGACGACATCGAATGGGCACTCACTATCTGTGCCGACCTCAAGCTGTTTGAGACCAGCAAGACAATCTACAAAATAGCAGGGCAGAACTCGCTGTCCATGGGGTACCTGTTCGAGGCCCTGAATTTCTTCTGCAAGTCTGGCGACTTGTCCATAGTCAAGCAGCAGTGCTGGCTGATATTTGAGAACGCACTGATTAAGAGCGCACCCATCGATGACCAGATCATCAACTCTATAGTCGATGACACCATTACCATCGAAGGGATCAGCAAGCAGGACTTCCCAGTGAACTCCATCATCAGACAGTTCTTGTCGCCCTATGCCATCCTGTACCAGTTTTTCAAGTTCAAGGCAGAAAACAACCTCAACTCGAGCATCCTCAAACTGGTTTCTATTCTCAAATTCAAGTACCTACCAAAGAAGTACATTGGTATTCTGCTGCTGCAGTTCCTACCAATCCTGGTCAACTCGATCAACCTGATCAAATTCGACGATCTGATGCTCATAATCAAAATCCTGAATAACTTTGAAATCGACGAAAGCTGCGAGGTGTACTACAACTTCATAGTGCAGACCAGCACCAGCACCAGCACCACCAGCACGCACGACGACAGCCACTGGTTCAGCGAACTGAGTGCAAAGGGCATCAGTCTGCCTGCAAACCTGGAGAACTTGGTCAAGTTCATCAGAAGAAGCTTGTCGATCGAGATCAGCCGCTCCTTCCTGAACGAGAAAGTTTAGCACTGGTAGTAGTAGAGGTGGACTAATAAATGATGAAAAAAAAATTATGCTTTGTATATTTATTTGGATCTTTTTAGTACATACTGTTCGCTTAACAGATGACATCTTGGGTTGCTCTAGAGTTTAACAATAAGGCAACAATCAGTCCATACAAACCCAAGACTTCAGCGAAAATTAAAATCAAGATCATACCAACGAACAATCTTGGTTGTTGGGCAGTACCACGGACACCAGCGTCACCAACAATACCAATTGCAAATCCTGCAGCTAATCCACTTAAACCAACTGATAATCCCGCACCTAATTGGATGAAGCCAGTGTATAGCGCTTGCTGTTGTTTCAGTGAGTCTGACACCAAGACTGAGACAACCAATCCGTAAATGGCAATGATACCAGCCATAATGACTGGAACAATGTTCTTAACTAGCAAATCCGGTCTTAAGACTGAGGTGGCACAGATACCGACACCAGACTTGGCTGTACCGTACGCTGCTCCAAAACAGGTAAAGATGATGGCTGCTGCACAACCCATTGAGCCAAAAAATGGTGCATAAACAGGACTGTTGGAAGCAGTTCGTTAGTAAAAATCCTATCCCTTTTTTTCGCACCCTTGCACATGCTGGAGCTGGAAAACTTACCAAAGTTCAGACATCTTGCTAGTTACTATTCAACAATTCAGTGATTCCGCAATCTGTTTCAAGCCGTTATTAAATCTCACAGTATTTAATTGCTTGAAGATTAAATAATTTAAAGGGATAATCAATTATTTTTATTTTTATTCAAAATTTTGATTCTATTTGGAATTGTCGAATTTTTAATTACAGAGAAACTGCCTGTTTCGGGGAAACTGCCCTTTCGGGCGGCCCACCGTGCTGTTGCACCGGGTAATTTTTACTTTTTTGGTGAGCTGGTGATTATGTAACTATTTTCGGCTGACCCTTTCATGAAATTTCCCTTTTTGGCAGTAGGGCCCAGTGCTCTTGCTCGTTTCGGATATTGCCGTTTTTGGTAGTTATTTGTTGTATTTTTATATTTTTTTTATTAAAAAAAAAATTTTCTACAGAAAAGAAAAAAAAATTTTACTAATTCTTTTAACTTAAAACTTCAAGAGGCGAGCTTTAAAATCTTTTAAACCAGTTAATTTCGCAAGGAACCTCCATAACTTATCAAAATGTCTGCACCAAACCCAAAAGCCTTTCCACTAGCTGACCAAGCTTTGACTCAACAAATCTTGGATGTCACCCAGCAAGCACAAAACTTACGTCAATTGAAAAAAGGTGCTAACGAAGCAACCAAAACTCTGAACAGAGGTATCTCTGAATTCATCATCATGGCTGCTGATACCGAACCAATTGAAATCTTGTTGCATTTA
This sequence comes from [Candida] sp., assembly GCA_030570575.1. Classification (NCBI taxonomy): domain Eukaryota; kingdom Fungi; phylum Ascomycota; class Saccharomycetes; order Saccharomycetales; species [Candida] sp. Next base: position 559,835 of record JAJLVZ010000004.1, on the reverse strand, counting down.
CCTTTATTATGTGAAGATAAAAACGTTCCATACGTTTTTGTCCCATCAAAAACTGCATTAGGTAGAGCCTGTGGTGTCTCAAGACCAGTTATTGCTGCTTCAATCACCACCAACGAAGGTTCTGCTTTGAAAAACCAAATCTATGCTGTCAAAGACAAAATCGAAACCTTGCTTATTTAAGTACCTGTTATTTTTGCTTTTATATCGTCATTAATACACTAATTTGAGTTATATCCTAGAATATCAACTGTAAAGTTGGCATCTTTCCCATCAACAATCTCATAGCATGGATCATTCACCTGGTTGCTCAGCTTGATTACTGATCTGAAGTCCAGATACTTTTCCAAATCGCTTTTACGCTTGAATAACCTTTCAACGCTTCTCTTGAACTTATTATCCAAATTCAAATCAATCAAGTAGATCCCTCCAGTTATCGATCCAAGTAAAAACCCCTTTCTGAAAGTTTTGATAATATTGATCTCGTCCTGGATGTTAAATCGTGATTTGATCTTGAAGCTAAATTCATTATCCTCTTTCAAATATTCATAAACGATAACATTGTTCAGTGAATCAACCAGAATGATGAAGTTCTTGTAAACTTTGAAACATCGAAGCAAGTTGATGAATTGGAATTCTGCGTTCACCTTACTATCTCTGAGAAACTCAAACAACTGTTTTTCTTTATTAAACTTCAAATCAAGCTTAATCAAACCTGTGAATATATCACCAATGATCACTGAATTTGAGTTAATTGAGTTCAAGCCGACAACAAAATTGTTTGATTTGTATATTTCTGTTATTCTTTTCAATTGAAATTTGGAATCCGCAACTAAATATTCAATTTGATAGCCCACTAAAAAGTCGCCATTGGCAATTATGATTCTGTTACCAAAATTGTTCAATGAGTAAAAATTGATTGTGTTGTTTTTCCCATTTTCCTCCTGGTTGAGTTTAAGTTGTTCTTGAATTTTCCCATCTTCGTCAACGGAGAATAAAATCAATGGTGAGATTTTATCATCATTGTTTTGACTGATACATGAAACGATAAAACACTGGGATAAAATGTTTTCAAACCCAACACTGATCTTTCCCTCCTCATAGTTTATATCAATTAATTTCTTATGATAAGAGGTATTGATTGCATCAGTGATTTCAATTCCTGGTGCTAATGAAAAAGAATCTTTAACTTCAAAAGTATTATTATCAATAGTCATAATTTTAGACAGTGTGGTTAGCTTTTTATCGATTAAAACCTCTTCAATAGTTATAAACAGGTTCAAATTCAAATAGTTTTTGAACTTGATTGATTTTTTGACTAATGAATTTAACTTTATCTCATTTGATAAATTTTGTAGGTTCTTGTCAATAGTTAAGTCAGAAATTTCATCTCCTTTGAAAACCAATAACCTATCATGGCACTCAAATCTAAAAATGTCATCCACTCTCAACCGTAAATAACCCATTTCTATAATCTCACCATGGACGTCCAATTTGAATAGTACAACATTTTCATTGTTATAACCTATGAATTCGTCTGAATTTTTAAGGCTAACAATTGAAACTGGTGAATCACCAATTTTTAATGTTCTGATTAAGTTTTCAGAATCTAAGATTATTACATTCCCTTCACAGTCACCACAAAGGTAAATGATTTTCTTGCTTGTTAACTTCTTGATCTGTACTGAATTTATTGATAATCCTTTCTCTTTCAAGATCTTTGTCTTCTTGTTTAAAATCAAACAAATGGAACCATTCCAATTACCCAGAAGTATATGATCCTGGAAAACATCCAAACAGGAAGCTTCGCTATCTAACTTTATATGATTATCGCCAAAATCTAGATAATTAGATGTAATCGTATAAATGACATTATCAACAGTTTTACCTAGATTGATTGTTTTTGTTTCAACTATTTCAAAACTCTTGTAGACTCCAAAGTCAGATATGACTATTATTTCATCTTTAGCATTCAGGTAAACATCTAATATATTCCCATTTATTTCATTGAAAAAATCATCAAGTGAGTCAGTCTCTGAAAATCCATCTAAATCGATGATTTTCAGCCCAGAAATTAGATTCAGAATCAAGTAATTCTTAACTTCCCAAATATTCAATACTTTCAGATCTTTTATTGGCAATAGCAAGTTCAGTTTCGTTTCGTAGCCCTTGAACTCTGACTTTATTGTTCCCTGGTTCAACCCACCTCCACAAACCTGTAGTTTCGGTAGCTCTTTGATCCCTGATATGTTCAAATCTAAAATAGGATAACCAGATTGGTATCGATTTAGTATTCGAATTTGTTTATTTTCAATTCTGAAAAGTATTGAGTGGGAGCTTTTTGATAGTGTAACTATTTTATTGTCTTCCAATATCCTCAATTGATGAACATCCTTTAAACTCGTATGATTTAACAATTTATCTATGTTCCAGCTGGTTATCGTTAAATCACCTTGGTTATTGACTTCTTTTGTATACTGAGTCATATATACGTCGCCATTATAATCCAACACCAGCATCTTCCCATCTTGCAGTCTAACACCGGCTGTTATGTTCCATTTCCTATTTTTGGGTAGTCTCTTTCTGACATACGAGTCGTTAACCAATTCACAGTTGTTGTTTTCTAGTGAGCCACTTAAGTCTATCGACTTTCCTCGCCCATAAGGTACCATTAACATTGAGTTGTTATTGAAACAAACCAAGACGTCTTCTGTATCTCCGGAGACGAGAACTGGTGCAATGTTTGACTCTGATAAGTCAATTGTACTAAAATTAGTGAACTTCTTACCTTTACCACTCTGTAGTTCGGAAATGTACATATTATGAGCTTCATCCCTGTGCAAAATATTGTAGCTAGCGACAGTTTCAGTTTTTGTTTCATTATCAAACGCTAAAGGCCTCACATGGAGGTGACCAATGATATCTGCTATCAAATCACTTTTCTTAATTCTGAGCTGCTCTTTCTCATAGCCCAGTTCAAACACCAAGCCCTCATACGAAGTTATCCACAGGGACGTCAAAGACACATCATTCTGCACTTTGAGTGACTCGCCTATTATACTGAAAGATCTTTCAAGCAGCTTTATTTCAATTTCCTGTACCACTTCCAGCTTGGCATGTTCCAAGCTCAGTACAACCAGCTTGCTAGACTCAGTTGCCACTATAAGCTTATTTTCTCCCCATAAAGCTCCTCCGGTAAGCGTTTCAAGCATTTCAAGTCTCGCTAAAGGCTTCTTGCCAGTCTCGCTGAACACTTCAACTGCATGCAGCTTCACCAAGACCAAGCAGTTTTCTCTTAGTCCAAATTCACACCCAACAATCTGGACAATTGAGCTGACATTGTTCACTTTATGGAGCACAGTCGCCATAATTACACCACTTCAAGTGTCTAAACTTAACCGCTGATTTGCCACTATAGAATATATTTTTTGTACACAAAAAGAATATTTTTTCGTTTTGTTTACATGTCAAATATCAAAAGTAGAAAAATGGACTTCAGGCAAAGACAGTTCTAGCGCTAACTTTGATATCAAGTTAGGTGCTAGATAAGAGAAATTTGGATTTTTGCTAACAAAAGTGCTTTGAAATATGCAGTTCCTTTCATTTTTTGGGACCTTAGAAACTGCTGAAGTGAATAAAATTGTGTCAAAACGAACACCATTTAGCTATGGCCAGTGTGCTTGTTGCGGCATTGCAATGAAGTATGATTATGGCGCATTACAATACAAGTGCTTTGCATGTAATACCATAGTTACAATAGTAGAAAGAGGAGCGACAAGTGATACTTTTATTGATTTAAGTGAAATACTCTTAATCAAACAGCATTGCGAGTCCAATAAGACAAAAATGGGACCCCATGAAAAGTTCAAACCCTTAACTGAATATTTAAGTGTGAATGTGGTTTCAATAGATGCTCTGAACAACTCCTTCAAGCGTGACAAAGATGTTTTGACGTTAGATCTAAATTATGATGAAATACTTCAATTTTATGAATTATTAACAAACTTACCAACAACAAGACCCTATTTGACATTTTTAAGTAGTTGTTACAGCCTAGTAAACAACTGTGCCAAACCATTAAAACTTATAGGCGATTTAAGATGGTTGTTTATCATATTTGAATTGCCCACATTGAAATCAGCACATTCGTTCAACCCCAAGAGAGCACCAAAGAGTAAGTTTCAATCACCAGAAATTAGAAGTTTATCTTACGAAATTTGTAAGAAATGTGTTGGGTATTTATCAAACATTGATATTGAATTAAGAAAGAAACTCGTAAAGCTGATTGACAGAAAGGAATTTAATGATGGTTGGTTTGAAGATAAAACCAGTCTTTTGAACATTTGCATTACATTTAGCTTGATATTTATAGCTAATAATAATGATCAAATATCAACTGAGGAAGAGGTCATTAAGGACGATATAAGTCCAACGTTTGAAGATTACTTACATTCAGAGAAACTAAATCCAGATTTAGCGAGTGAAATGGTGTTTAAAAAACAGAAACGAGAATTCATAAAGAATATATTTGGCACTTATTTTCTTGGTGAAAAAGTTTCGCAGAGCTTGTCCCGGCAAGACAAACTCAATCTGAAACATTATGAGAATAATTCATATATCAAAAACTGCTTAAAGATATTGTCAATCCTGTTCAAAAACAGGTATAAATTTAACTGTAAAAATGACAGTATTTTTTATAATCCAATGGTTGATTTTATAGATATTCAAAAGGATTTTAGACAATGGGAAAATGGCTACTCAATCAAGAATACCTTCAAGTTCTGTGAATACCCATTTGTATTATCACTGGCAAATAAAATATCAGTGCTAGAAAATGAGGTGAACTATATAAAAGAACGAGAAAGCGAGGAAGTTTTCAGACGTGCTATTACTTCAAATAAACTCATTGATATGTACTTGCGAGTCAGAGTTAGAAGGGAGTTTGTAACTACGGACTCACTGAATTTTTTGAAAACACATTTGAACGAGTTGAAAAAGTCGATCAAGATTGAGTTCCTTGGAGAGCCAGGAATAGATTTAGGTGGTTTAACAAAAGAATGGTTTTGTTTAGTGATAAAAGATCTGTTCAATGAAGATTACGGGATGTTCTACTACAATCCCGAATCATTGTTCTGCTGGTTTGTACCAAACTCCCTTGAGAAGAAGAATTCAAGTCTGTATTTTCTGATAGGCGTTATATTGGGACTGGCAGTTTACAACTCAACAACCTTGAACCTGAACTTACCGAGAGTTTTTTTCAAAAAGCTGCTGGGTAAAAACGTGTTGAGCATGAATGATTTCAAGGAGGTATTTCCTGAGCAGTTTTGTGGGTTGGAGAAGTTGGACAACTGTAACGACGGCAAGGAGATCGAGTTGATGGAGCTGTATTTTGAGACGGTTTACAGAGATCAGTTTGGGGAGCTCATTCAGCACGAACTAGTTGAGAATGGATCGAGTACCAGGGTCACCATAGACAACAAGCACATATTCATCAAACTGTGGGTGAATTTCTACTTGAATACTCAGGTTGAGGGCCAGTTCATGTCGTTGAAAGACGGGTTTCACAGAGTTGTGGGTGGAAACAACGCACTAACGCTGCTCTCCGAAGAGGAGCTGCAAGCAGTGCTGTGCAATGGTGTAAGGTGCGCCAGCAGTGCCAGGTTGAACGTCCAGGTACTGAAATGTGTGACTCAGTATACCGGGTTCAAGTCGCGGGAGGAGGCCGAGAGCAGCGAGACGGTTTACTGGTTCTGGAAGTGGCTGGCATCAACCACACAGAAGAACCAACGGCTGCTGGTGAAGTTTGTTACAGGCAGGGAGGTGCTGCATTTCAGTGATGAAGAGATTTTGGGGAAGCTGAACTTGAAGATATCCCGAGGCTCGGGCACCAGGCTTCCCGTTGCGCACGTGTGCTTCAGCCAGCTTGTGCTCTACGAGTACGAGTCGGAGCTCGAGTTTGTGGCATCAATTGAAACTAGCATAGCAGAGTGCAGCGGGTTTGGCCTCAAGTGAGCCTGCACGATACTGCGAAATGGTGCAGGCGCAGCCCCATGTGTATTCATGCACAGCGCTGCCGCCATATGCATCCCAGGTTTCTGGCCAATCAAAAGCTGCGCATTGCCAAATTTCAAATAAAAGTTGATAACCCAAACATTTTTAACAGTTTTTTCAAATAAAATTCCTTGAAATTGTCCAGTTTGAAATTATTTATTCGAAACAATAATAATAAGTGAAGTTGAGATTAAAACAGACTCAAGAACCAGAAGATGCTATCAAGAATCATTCGCAATAAAAGCTTAGCAGCTCAATCCACCAGATTGCTTTCCACAACCTCATTAGTGGCCAAATCGACCTACAGAACACCAGATTTTGGCAACTACCTGAAACCAGAGGGATCCACCGACAAAGGCAGAGTTTTCACCTACTTCACTGTGGGTTCGCTGGGTCTGCTGAGTGCGGCAGGTGCGAAATCCACTGTGGATGCGTTCCTGAGTGCGTGGGCAGCCTCTGCGGATGTCCTGGCTATGGCCAAAATCGAAGTTGACTTGTCCGCCATCCCAGAAGGTAAGAACGTTGTTGTCAAATGGCAAGGTAAGCCAGTGTTCATCCGCCACAGAACCGCGAGCGAGATTGACGAAGCCAACCAGGTTGACATTTCAACCCTGAGAGACCCACAAACCGATGCGGACCGTGTCCAAAACCCAGAGTGGTTGGTCATGCTGGGTATCTGTACCCACTTGGGTTGTGTCCCTATCGGAGAAGCGGGTGACTTTGGCGGTTGGTTCTGTCCTTGCCACGGTTCCCACTACGATATCTCTGGTAGAATCAGAAAGGGCCCAGCCCCATTGAACCTGGAGGTGCCACAATATGCATTCGATGGTGATAAATTAGTTGTTGGTTAGGTATGCAGCCTGTGCCAGAAGAAATCATTTATTACATTCTATTTATTATCATCAACCCACGAGCCCATCCACCACCATTGTCAATTTATGAAAGGAAATGAAATACAGCACGCAAGAATCTTGCCTGCTTAGAAAACATAAAACTAGTACTTAATCAGTATAAATAAAAGATAAAAATAAGATGCCACTGTAAATATGTCTATAGCTGGGCTGTCGTAGGGATATTAGGAGCTAAGTGGCTGGTGGCAGTAACCAAACTGCTGTAGCACCGCTGTGAGCTCGTCCGGGACGACTCGCCAGTGCTGCCTGTCCCAGCAGGCCACGCAGTCCAGCGCCTGCCGGTACGCTGTCTCCACCAAGGCTGCGTCCCCGTCGCACAGCTCGCCCCCGGCAAACTCCCGGCCCTCCATCACGCACCGCACGTACTCAGGCACGTTCCCAGGCCGGTAATCCCGCCCGTACCTCATCCTCCAGTACACGCTCCAGTGCACTTTGGCATATTCCGGGACACACCTGGCCCTACCAAAGTTGGGCACGTAGTGGTTCATCCAGACATCTTGCCTGTTCTGGATCTTCTTGCCCACCGGGAGCAGCTCCACGACCCACCAGAGCAGCGTGGCCACGAGCGACGTGTCTCCGCGGCCGTCGAACATCGCCACTGGCTCGGCCGGGAGCCCCTGGTGCATGTGTAGTGTATTTTTGTGCGGGCTGGCGCCTCCTGCTGGGCTGCCCACCGAGTTGAGGTACAAGTTCTTGAGGAAGAACTCGGTGAGCGACTGGTTCTCGTCTATCATCTCGCACGACCTGAAGTCCGGAATGTACTCGATGTTCTTGTGGAGGAGCGAGCTGGTGTACTTGAGGATCTCTGCGCGCTCTTTGCGCGAGATTTCGTGCGTCAAGTTGAACTTGCGCACCGACAACACGTCGTGCACGCACGATAGGAGGCTGTCTGTAGACGAGTACCGCTCGCAGAACCGCACAATGACGCTTTTGTCGAACTGCACGCCTCTTTTGATGGCCTCTGAGATGATCCACCGGAGTGACAAGTTGGAAGAGAACTGCCCGTTGCAGTCTGACGGCCACGACCCGCCCACGTCGCAGTGGTCCCCTGCAAACCATAACTCCTGGTACTCCCCGCTGAGGAACCGGTCCTTGTCGATGGTGGAGCTCGTGAAGAAGCTCTCTGTTCTGGCGCCTCGGCTGGGGCGACTGGGGCCGCTGGGGCCCGTCCCGCTGGTGTTGGAGCCCGCCCCGCTGGTGCTGGAGCTGCTCCTGAACCGCTCCAGCTCGGTGAGAATCCGCCTGGCCTTCTCCGCGAGTTGGGCAGACACCAACGGGCTGGTTTCTGTGTCTCCCAGTGGGCTGGCCTCTGTTTCCCCCAATGGGCTGGTTTCTGCTAGCCTGGCGGGCTCTGCCAGTGGTTCACCTGCCAAATCACCTGCAAGTGCACTGTCCAGTGGAGCACCCAGTGCTCGGCCAGCCTGGCCAAAGAAACCGGGCCTGTACGAGTGCGGCATGAGCAAGTTCTGCTTAAACTTGCCGCGCCTCTCATCAATGCTCACTGCGTGGCAGATGTACTGCACGTGGTTGATCTTGCACGAGTACGGAAACAACTTGTCGGTCAAAAAGCCCACAGAGTTCACTGTGTCAAAAATGCCAATGAACCTGATATCAACCGCATCCCGCCTGGAAAACGTCCGCTTGTACTCCTCTAGAAGCGTGGTAGAGTAGTCCGGCTGGCTGGGCTGCGCAGCGTACTCCCACGCGTTGTAGATGTCCCAGGCACTGTCTGCCAACTGCTCGAGGCCCCGGTGTAGTAGGCCCACTTTCCCAAGCATGGAGCTCAACACCCTCGCGATAAACGCCCCACGGCTGAACCCAAACATGTACACGGCATCTCCTTGCTCGTAGTGCTCCACCAAGAACCGGTAGCTCCTGGTGATGTGCTCCCCAAGCGTGCATGCAATCATCGAGTCCACCACATCCATCATCGTCTTTCGGTTTAAATTGGCTATCACGCCCCCGTTGTTTAGTCTCGCGTTCATCGACGCCCCAATGCCCGGCTGGTAGTAGCACAACTGTGTCTCTTTGTCCAACATCCTGAACAACTTCAACACATTGGAGTACGGTGCCGGGCCAAACTTGTTGTCTGTGCCGTCAAAGCACAATATGATGTTTTTCATGCCCTGCAACACCTCAATGCTTGCTAACTGTGCTATATGGCATCTTCTGGGTGTACTGCTGTGTGTGCTTGCCGGCTCGTTTGTGCTCTGTCTGGTTTTGTGTCAAAATCTAAAAAGAAAAAAAAATATAAAAAAAAAAAAAAAAAAAAACAGCAAGCAACGCTGAGTGGGCTGACATGTCGTTCCTGTTCAGCTGGGTAGTTGGTCGGGTAGGTGTCCTGTAGCAGAGCAGTGCATAAAAAGTAGCAGCTTTTCTAACAAAAAACCACAGAAATTAGGGAAAATCAACGTTGGTAGCAAGCATGAGGAAGATGCATTCTATGAGGAAATCCCTTATGAGGAGCTGGGTCTGTTCCAGCGACAGGGTGCTAAGCGTAGAAAGCCCCTGCCAGAAGGCCTGTCTGCCAACGACGCTCAAATACTGAAAAGTATGAGAAACAGAGCCTACTACCTGGACATGTGCCTCTCATGCTGTGGGTTCAAGTTTGGCATTGCCAGCTTGATTGGACTCATTCCGTGGGTTGGCGACTTACTTTGCTGCTACCTGGCGCTCCAGCTGCTGGCCAAGGCCAAACAGGTTGACGGCGGGCTGCCTGCTTATATCCAGGCGCAGATGAGCGCCAACATTGCGTTTGACTTTGGCATTGGGCTGGTTCCAGTCGTTGGGGATATGGTCAATGTGGTTTACAAAGCCAACTGCAGAAACTGCCTGATCCTGGAGAAGTACCTGAGACATAAAGGTTTGAGCGGGCCAGTGGTGGGTGTGTGAGCTGGCATGGCTTGACTCTGGTGGTACAACACTCTATATGTATGTTTAGCAGTGCAGTTAGTACTGCACCCTATACTGCCGTTTAGATTCTATAAATATTGGTATGTTGCTACTCCATGTTCAGTGTAGCTGTAAACATGTTAGTATATTGACATGGTGAGCCGTGTATATAGCAGTTTGGTGGTATTTTAGTTTATGAAATTAGTGTGGTTTAGTTTCAAAAAGTATTCTCATGCGTATATTGCTGTAGTGGAAATGCTATAAGTATTGTTTTATTTTCGGTAACACACACTCTGTTCTGTAATAATTCTTGACAGTGCCACACAGTATGATATCACTATTAGTGGTCCCATTGGTGTATCACAGTAATTTGAGTGCTGAATCCTTGCCCAAGTCTGCCAGGTCAAAAATATCATCATCACTCCCATTATCGCCATTATCCAACAGATACTGATAGTTATTACTATCACCGTTAATAGCTGGAGTCTTATCTAGCGAGTTATCATTTTCAGAAACCTCATCAGATTCAAGTTCATCTTGAAAAATACTCGAATCTATCGAGTAATCTGAGTCAAGTTCGGCATCCAATTTCGATTGAAATATCAGCCCAATCAAACTTTCTTTGTTGAACACTGATGATTTGGTTATCCTCGCTTTAACCTCTTTCAGTTTGTTGTCTTTGTTATTGCTGTTGTCGTTATCATTATGATCTTTCATGTCGTTGATATCCCTCTTTCTTTTGCTCCTGTTGTTGTTCCAGCTAGTATTCCTATTGTTGGCCCACCGTTTCCTACCTCTATTACTTTTGTTTCTCTTGATGATGCTGTTCTGGTCGTCGTCATCATAGTTCATGTCATTATCGTTATCATTCTTGTCTTCAGCATTCTCATCTTTCTCATCTGTGTAATCCTTCTCAGCATCTACAGCTTCTGGTAGATTCCCACTGAGATAGAAAAATGACTGCTCGCCAATAATTTTTTTCTTGAATATTGAGACTGTTTGTTGGAACAATCCTTTGATGGTTGGTGTTGGCGATGGTGTTGGCGATAGTTTTAATGCTGAATCTGATTGTGGTGTCATCACTTCTGCAACCTGATCAACTTCTTTCAACTCTTTCATGTCATCAGCAGATGTTAGATCTGTTAAACTTGTTTCTTTGTAAGGTACTGCCTGATCACCAAAATTTGAAGGCAAATCAGAAGCAGACCTGGAACTAGAATTTGATTTCGATCTTTTCCTTTTTACTGATGTACTTGCTAGTGTTGATTGGTTATCATTCAGTCTTATTCTCGATTCTGAACCTGACATCACATTCAAGATCGATTCAATTCTTGAATCGGATGTGGATGCACCTGAGTCCTCACCTCTTTCCTTGGTATCAGTTTGTTCAACATGTTGTACTATTTCTACAACTTTTCCAACTTTAGAAGCTTCACCATCTCCTTCAGCTTGTTGGACTTGTTGGACTAACTGAACCTGTTTTGCCTCAGTTTCGTCAACTTCTCCAGCCTCCCCGTCTTCACCATCCTTGGATGCAGCCATATTCTTCCTTATCCGTCTATTGACAATCTCAGCTAATCTCAAATTTAGAGCTGAACTGTCTTTCAATCTCGTTTGTAAATCTATTTCAGGTAGCCAAATAGTGGACTCATTATCTGAATCCATATCGATATCGGCATCAGAGTCAGAATATAATAGATCAAAGTTACCAGATTTGTAATCTCTTGATAATGGCATTTGCTCTTGAAGTTTCTCGACATCATAAATGCACATTCTTGAAACTTCCCTATCCAGTCTTAATCTTCGTATTTGAACACCAGGGTTACTATAGTCTCTTTTTATAATATCTGGCCATGCTTGCTGATATATGAGCTGGTGTCTTGCACAACGAGGACAGTACTCTTTGTAGATATGTTTAGATGACAACTTAAAATATAATCCACAATTTTTACAATCGTAAATCATTTTTTTATCTGCATCTGGAGCATACAACGGTGGGTTGTACAGTCTATGCAGCCTCTTATTAGTTCTTCTTTGTTTTTTTTCTTCTTTGGAAATATAATGATCCAGAGATAACGAGTCAATTGAATCATCTTTAGGGCAAAGATGTAAAATTGATTGTTTTGGTATTGAAAAATCCACATCTATCCTCTTATAAGACCTTTCAATATCACGGCGCCGTAGTTTTCTGCCTGCCACGTCTATACCAGTGGGCTCAGCAATCTGTGAATCAGCCAGTGAAGTCTTCAGGTTCGCCAGGATTGTTGGCTGATGTTGTCTAATATTTAACGATGAAGAAATGGTAGGAGTTGATACCGGAGTTGGCGTCAGTGTTGGTGTTTCAGTTGGTGTTAACTGGGATGATGGTGTGGGTGTATTGCATAACAAGTCACTGCCCTCGTCGCCCTCAGAATCACTAGCAATGAGAATAACTTCATCTTTTTCATTTACGTCCTCTTCATCTTCTTCCGCTGCGCTTTCTTCTTTCTTCCCCCTGCTACTTTCTTTGGTGCCCTTTTTGCTATTCTCGTCGTCATAGCCAGCATCAGTAACCTTATCACCTATAGATCCCTTTGTTCTGTTGGGATCAAACCAACCTTTCTTGGTACGCTCACACGTGGCACACAAACACTCTTTGTTGTTCTTTCCAAAATACCCATTTGCATACATCACTGTGATTTCTTCGCCAGGTAAGATCGTCTTTATTGTTTTTAATGCAGCTCTGCCACCTACTTTCCTAAATTCCGCATTAGGTTTGCAGTCGTGATTGAGAAATCTCGTAGGCCCCAGCATCAAGTGGGAAGTATCAAACTTGGACTTGTGATCCGACAGCTGAATAACACTAAAGTCACTACCACCCAGCATTTCTTCTTCTTCTTTGGTCAGTCTTGCAAATGTCCCAGTTAAAAACTCCACCATTTCGTCAGGTTCAAACTGCTTTCTGGCAACGATACAAGCCTCAGACATCTTTGTTCTGACTTGGTACCGGTCACTGGTAGATATCTCAAACCCACACTTCGGTGAATAGATGTCCAGGTACCCCTTTAGGTGCTTCTTGAATTCCTGGATGGTGAACTCATCGCGCAGATGATTTAGCAAGATCTTGGTAGGTTCCAGCTCCAGGAACTTGGAAATGAATCCCTTCGTGTCTGGCGTCTTCGCATCTATAATGTACGTCCGCAGCATCTCCAGGATCAACTTGGGCGACACATCTGTGGGCACCTTAAATCCTTTATTGACTTTCCTAGTCTCTATCCAAAAAAACAAGTGATCTATAAGCACTGTGGTCAGATAGTCGTCTGCCTCAGCCAATGGGAGCCATCCAATAGTATTCTTCCTGTGTATCTGGCCTTGTAGCTGTGTGTGTGGAGTGCCGCTGCCACCAGATGAAGTGCTGGACTTGGACCTAGTTGGCATTCTTCTCTAGTAAACAAACCAAGCCAAAATATAGTCGAAAAACCTCCCAACAAACCAGCAGTCTTCACAGCCTGTGATGTTCCTATCACCCTGTAAGCTATCAGATGCAGCAGCCGGTTTCCCACTTGAGTTTGACAGTTGGAAAAGCGTCCGCTGGGTATTTTGTGTTTGTAGTGGCACACGAAATAAACGAAAAAAAATGAAACATTCCAAGTAATAAAAGTTCATCACCAACTTCAGTTTCCGTGAGGGTTCTACAGCTGTACTAAAACGTTTAAACATTCGTGTATTTACCTATTCTCCTCCTCTAGATCCACCTACAAGCTATGAAAAAGCAGTACTTAAGCGGTCTCGGCCATTAGCTCCACTATTTCGTTTGCTGGATCAGCATCGTGTTTGGCCGTCTCGATATTGGTCAACACCCTCTTAATTCCTATATTGAACCTGTCGCCCATAGGTGCCAGGTTATTGATGACCTGTGCTCTTTGCTTGTCTGATAGGAAGTTGGTTTCGACCAGCACTCTGTTGAAATCTTCCAGTGACGTTAGGTTTGGTACTGCAAGATCGTTGTCAAAGCAACTCAAGATATCCATCTGCTGCAGCACACTGTAGGTGCTTGTAGTCGAGATGATCAGCAGACGACGGTCCTTTGGTGGCTTTCTCTTCAGATACACTTTCAGTATTTGCAAAATGTTATTGGAGAATCTTGGTCCAATTGGGACCCAGTCCACAATGGTCTCGATCGAGTCCACCACTAAGATGTTCAGTGGTGACTTGTAACTGTCTCTGAAAGAGTTATCAATGTATGCAATCTTTGCCGTTTCTGACATACCCACCATCTCCTCAGGTGAAATCATTCTGATAAATGGGAACTTCGAAGCCAGCGCTATTGCAGCAGCCAGCGCAGTTTTCCCTGAGCCCGCTGGTCCATGCATGACCAAGGAGACCAGTCTAGTACGGTCAGACTCCCTGACTTGGCGAACATATCTTGCACCAGATTTCAAGATTTCGTCAATCTTTGGAGAAAATTTTAGGATTCCACCCTCCAGGCAGGTCTTCAAATCTTCTTCATTGACACCAAACGCAGGTGTCACTTCGCCCAGTGCATCAATAAAATCTTTTCTCGTGACCTTCATATTAGAAATATCTTTATCGTTGATTTTGGTCACTCCGTTACCAATATTGACTTTTGAGTTGATTGCAAACGATGTAGCACTCTTGACTAAACCTTCAATCTCAGCACCTGAAAAGTTCTTGGTTAGTGCCGCCAGCTCATGCAAATCAACGTCGCTTGAAATCATTTTGCTCTCTCTCATTTTCTTGGTTTGAATTTCAAGAATTTGATAACGACCATTCTCATCAGGCAGTTTGATCTCAACTTGCACCTCAAATCTACCAGGACGCAGTAGCGCATTATCAATCAGGTCACGACGGTTAGTCATACCGATAACCAGGATGTTATTTAGCTGATCAACACCGTCCATCTTAGCCAATAACTGATTAACGACATTGTCACCAACACCGGTTCCGTCACCTCTTGAGCCTCTTTGTTTGAACACGGAATCCAACTCATCAAAAATAATGATATGCAAGGAAGACTCCTCGCCTTTGGCTTTGTATTCCTCTTCTGCATCTTTGAATAAGTTACGGATGTTTTCTTCACTAGAACCAACGTATTTACTCAGGATTTCCGGTCCGTTAACAATCTTTGGCTCTCTGGCGTTAAGCATGGTACCAATTCTTCTTGCAATCAGTGTTTTACCGGTACCTGGAGGACCGAACAGCAGCAAACCCTTGACGTGATTTATACCTAGTTTTTCGATGATAGCTGGAGGGAAGATTCTGCTTGCGAAGGCTCTTCTGAAGATTTGCGTAAACTCCTTGTCTAGCCCACCAACGCCCATATCCTCGAATTTAAAGTCTGGTCTAATGATCGCGTCGGATCTTGGTCTGATGGAGCTTGATTTCAAGTTCACCAGCCCATCACGGCCTTTAAAGAAGTTGATGATGGACTGCGACAGCAGCAATCCCTTGGTGGAGATATCCCTTGACTCGGGACCGTTGTTCTCCAGGTCAGCCAGGTCCACAACCTGGATGCTCTGGATTCTGATCTCGAATATCAGGCCTTTAAAGTCAAACAGAAACATCTGAGTCGGGGAAAAGATTTGGGTCTGGAATGTGTTGATCAGCACCTTGGCCAGCTCGTCTTGGTCGAACGGGGTCTGCACAGCTCTCTGCTTGTTCTTGAATGAGATTTCCAGGTTCATTGTGCCAATGTAAGGCTGCTTGCCGGTCTCACTAAAAATATCGTACTTTCTGACGCGAACCTCCTGGTTTGGGCTCACGCCGGCCCAGAACCTCTGTGTGCCGTTCAGCCCAATTGTGCCCTGGGGCGTGAGTGGCGAGTGTCTCGTGGTGAACACAAAACAGCCTTCGATCTCAACGTGGATGTTATCTGGGAAATCGTCTTTGTTGACTGAAACAACATTAGCCACCGCAAAGCTGTTATCAGGTGCAGACCCAATTCTCAGGGTCTTGAAGCTACGGGACCCGTGCGCATTGCCCAAATTGAGCTTGTTGACCAAACCGCCACCGAATCCAAGCTTTTCCATCTTCAAACAGAGTTGTTTAGCTGTTTAAACTAGAAATTTGAATTTGGCAATTTGCATTTGTTTTATACTGAGAGCGATTACTTGATTGGGTAGTTGCCTAATGCGGCAGTTGATGTACATTTATTTCGACTATTCCGCTACTTGGACTCTTCGTGCCCGTTCGAGGTGAGCAGGAACATTATGAGGCCTGGCACAATGTACATCCAGTACTTCTGGATGAAGGACTTTTCGGGCTGCGGGTCAGTTAGTTTGGGTGCGGAAAAAACTGAAACAAAAAATACTCACCAGCTGCTCGTCGTCGTCAGCTGCTTCCCCGGCTGATCTGGCTGAGGAGCCCTTCTGGCCCAGTCTCTGCTGCGACTTCAGGTTCGGCTCTGCAGCCTGCACAGACCTCTGGACCACAGGCACAATCCCTTCTGCTTCAGAGGGCTGCAGCGCAACTGAGATAAACTCGTCGTTTGGCTTCACGCTTATCACCAGACTGTAGTGCAGGGGCTTCTCCAGCTCCACCAGACTGCTGCAAACAAACTCGCCTTGTGCGCTCTTCACGCCTATGCAGTTTGTTCCCTCTGTGGCTAGCTCGATCTGCTCAGAAAGCGTGAGAACCGGCTCCCCAGTCTCGCTATCGATCTGCACGTCCCCCAGCTTCACAGCTTCCTGGCCTGCTAGTGCCCTGGTGTAAACACTGAAGTCCGCTAAGCACGTCGTGGCCACAGCACAGCCGTACAGAATCGTCGAGATCTTCATTGCACTGAAGTTTGCTGGATAAATTCAGGCACTTTATTTATTTTAGAATTTCTGTGGTTTTTTAAACTACGTGGTGAAAGTGGAATAGCGAGATGTTGGTACCAAAGCTTGCTGCTGTGCTATCGGTGCTAGTGGCCCGGTCCCAGGCGTTTTTCAGTGTCAATGACGACCTGCAAGGAAGCCCAAAGTACGCCGTTAGCTACAACGATCAGCACATTATTTCCAGCGATGAGCTTTCCCAGCTGGATAACAATTCCATCACAAAAGTCGTCAGAAATGGCAACGAGTACATCTGCCAGCTGCCAGCGGCCTCCAGAACCAAGGAGGAGGACTCCAGGCTGCTGCTAGACGACTCAATTGACTTCCACAGCATCGTGAGGGACTCTTTTAACGGGACCTGTGTGTTGTACACGTACGGCTACTGGAGCTATATTGTGTGCCCTGAGACCGAGATAGCGCAGTTCCACGGGTCCCACATGGAGTACTTCAAGGAGAATCCGCTGAAATTTGTCCTGGGAAGGTTCAAGAAGCCTGCGAGCGAGCGAAAACTGTCGCTAGACAAGCGGGGCGAGCAGTGGTATCTGCGAGAGATAGTTGACGGTGGTACGCTCTGCGATGTCACCAGGAAGCCACGTACCTCAGAGATACACTACGTGTGTGACCCGAACGTCAAGGCACCAACCATCAACTGGGTCAAGGAGTACAAATCCTGTGGGTATTTGTTCCAGATTAGCATTCCAGAGCTCTGTGAGTTTGAATTTCTGAAAACCACGCAAGCTGAGCAGACCAATAAAGTGGTGTGCAGGAAGAGACTCCCTGATGCTGGTGCAGGCTTGAACCAAGCTGACCTCCTAAGCTTGAATGACTATAAACTATACTCATTGAGCCACCATGTATTTTTAGCTGAACCACTTAATAGTACAAACACTAACTTGGTATCGCTGCTCTACACCTCACCAGACGAGGACAACTTGCTAACAGACCTGATGGATGCAACAGTCATTGCTATAAAGAGAAACCTGCTTAAACTAAGTGACGGAACTGCAATCTCAAACGAAAACGTCACCAAGTTTTCATTCAACTGCCATGTTTACGATCACAAAAGAAACTTCCTGACAACTGTTCAGATAAACTTGTCGAATGGCTTACTGAATATCACGGGCTGGCCAACCAAGAATGAGATTGAGGACAATTTCAGCAATGTGGAACACAGCTTGGTGTCTGTGGAAAGGAAAAAAAGACCTAAATCAAAATCGAAACCGATGAACAACAATGCTGATGACAGTCACAAGCTACATGACGAATTATGAATAACCTAATTGAATAAATAAAAAAAAAAATAGTTAATGAATAAATAAACCAAAAACTTGAATTAAATCAAACAAATCAAACTGACAACCCACTCTCTAACTTAACGTAACTGATCTAACAAAAATATGACAAAAGCTTGAAAAACACAAATAAAATAACTACTCTAAATCAACAACATTATTGAACTTCTTGCCAATTTTAACCAATGAATCGCTGATTTTTCTCTTCAATTGAATATCAAGGTCTTTGAACTTCAGGATTCTCGAATCACCTATCCACAATCTCAAGAATATGCATAGATTCTTAATGACTGTACATTCCTTATTATCAATCCACTCTTCAGGAAACTTCTCGAGCAATTTCAACATTGAGATGAATGAGAGTAACGTTATTTTTTCTTCACTGTTGGTATCAAAACTCAAAAACTTCAACAGATTCAACACCTGTTCTTTCTCATCCAGTTTGATATATTTCAGTATAGTTGCACAAGTTAACGAATTGAACAAATTTGGTGAGACACTATTCTTAAAGTTTGAGTTGATTCCTTCTTCTTCTTCTTCTTCTTCTTCTTCTTCTCCTTTTTCTTCTTCTTCTTTCTCGTCATCATCTTCCTCCTCCTCCTCCTCATTGACAATCTCCAACACACTATCTAGATACTTCTCATTCAAAATTGATTTGAACAATTTTACCCTTAGACTAATTACATTGGAACCACCATCATAATTCGACGAGTTTTCAACTGAAGTCAAGCTGTTCCAAATTTCAAATTTCAGCATTTTCAGCTCGTTTTTATTCAATCCTTTACTAAAACTTAATCTGATATACTTTAATAGGATATTTCTGAAGATCTCGTTTGATCTTAAATCAATAATCAAATCTTTGTAATCTGAAGTTAACGAATAATAATTCTCGTCTTTCACGATTAGCTCATAGGTTAAGTCTTGATATCCCTCATTGCAATTCAAATTGATGTTATTATGCATCAACACATTCAAGACTCGCTTGAAAGTTTCAGTATTTCCATTGTTTTTCACCAAATCTTTGACTAATTGATTCAATTTTGGATTTTCTTCTAAATCAACTTGATTTAGCCTCATCAACAAAATATCATTTCTGTGACTGATTTTGAAAAGCTTGAACAAATCGCTATAATTAACTAATAAATTTCCAATAAAAATTTTACAGAAAAGAACTTCAGATGTCGTTTCATATTTCTCTAATTTCAAGTAAATGAAAATCAGTTTCAGAATTGAGAACGCATTACTCTTTGTAAACAGTTCTTTATTGATCATTTGGTTTAGCTCATCATCTTTGATAACTGTTCTAGCTTGATTTCCAGTTTTTATTAAAATCAGCGATTTTGTTAGTTCAACCCAATTTTCTGTTCTTGCTTGTTTTGGATCTTCGTTCTTCTTGTCCTTCTTTTCAAAGCAGTTGAAAATTGATAAGAATAAGTATGAGAATGATGTAAAAATCAAAACAATTTTGAATACATTATAAATTTTCAAAAAGTTTACTGAGCCTAACATTGGTATGGAGTTCAAGCCCCTGAAATCATTCATGTTACTGTTGCCACCGCTATTGGAATTTAGCATTGACTGAGCCATCATTGTTGCCATACCACCCATAAGAATTTTTCCAGTATTATTCATTTGGAATTGCTGCTGTTGTGGAACCTGTGGGTAGGCTGTGGCGTACTGGTTTTGTTGATAGACTGGTTGTTGTCTTTGTGGCTGCTGTTGTGGCTGGTATTGGTAAAGCGGTTGCTGAGCCTGCGGCTGCTGCTGAGAACCAACAGGGGTATACTGGTTAAAAATCTGTTGATTCTGTGATAATGAAGAGATGTATTGTTTCAAGCTATCATTCTCTTTCATAAGTAGCTTGGTCTTTTGCTCCAAATGCTTTATGTATTCGGTCGCTTTACTCAAAACACTAGCTTTGTTAACCTTAGCAGCTGGGGACAATCCATCTAAGTCATCAATAGTTGTGGATTCATCACCAGCGGCAATTCTCAAAGATGGGACGGCATTTCTTAAGGCCATAATCTTGGTGTTGATATTCGTTCTGTACTTTTTTTCAATGACATTATGAACGGTTCTATCCTTTTTGAATGGTTGTTGTTTAGAAACTTTGGAAGATTTACTATTGATTGATGAAACTGAGTTTTTCTTACTAGATCTGGAATCTTGCTCTTCTTCCTCATCATCTTCCTCGTCACCTTCATTATCATTAGCATCGTTATGTTCATTATCATTATTGTCATTAGTTTCATTATTACTGTTGGACGTTGAAAAAGCAGGGGGTAATTTAAGAAATTCCTCTTGTTTGACATATTCTGTGTTTATAAGTGGGAACTGTTGGTGCCCCTGTTGACTTGAGAAATTGTTCAAGTCAAACACATCCTGTATGTAGGGGTTTTGTTCATTGTCTTGTTGAAATTGTTGTTGTCGGTTGTGGTGATTATTACTAGCAGAATTAGCGAATTGCCAATGGTTAAAGAACTGCTCATCTGGGGAAAAATGCTCAGACAGTGATGATTTGGAGCTAGCATTGTTCTCATTATAGTCACTGTTATTATCTGGGGATAGTGTTGGTGCACCAGAAGAGGAAGATAATGAAGTTAGTATCGCATTGGTCTGGTCAAAGGAATAATAAAGCTGATCAGATTGTACCTCCATTTCCGATTCTGTGGGTATAAACTTTGCTCTGGAAGGAAACTAACACTGAATTGAAATGAAACTGTACCAAATTTGGTTATGGGGTTAAACTTGAACAAATTATGGGTCGGGATTATTCGAGTTTATAACTGTAATCCAAAAAAAATGGTTTGATGCTGGTACTTTTTATAAGATATAAAATGTAAAATATAAAATGTAAGGTATGAAATCCCAGTAGTATAAAGCTGATGTTGCAGTTTTTGATTAGACTTGTTCTGGAAGGATGATAAATAAGTTATCTTTTTCAGTTAATGTTTGTTTTTTTTTCCCAATTTAGTTTTATCTAATTTGATACTATTGGAATCTGCTCTTATAAATTCTCTATAGCAAATCGGTCTTTATATTCAAACAGTTGCTTCTAAGTAGCCAAGAAAGCCAACAAACAGCAAATTAACAAAAAAAAAAACAAAGAATTCAAGTGTTGATTAATTTAAAATTAATTTAAATTGTTAAATTATCGATTAAAAGATGGTAATTTTTATTAATTAAACCAAATTTTTGGTTAAGAAAAGCCATTTTTACAAAAAAACTCATAGAAAAACAAGTCCGTTGCCGTGGGATTCTGCATCCTGAAACATCGCACAACATTGCACAACATTCTGAAACCTCACTAAACATTCCGTAACGTCTTGCAACATCCCACTGCGCCTAAGGGACATGCGGGTGCATCTTCGGAAGGACACAGTGCCACAATTATATGCATCCAGCTGTGGTATACTGCCGAATACTGCAGTATTTGCAACGGTGCGCGCAATGGTGCGCAGAAGTGTTGACATCACTGATAATCCATTAGTCTTGAATCTATAGCTTTTTCACGGTTTAAGGTGATAGAAGTAAGTATCTAACATGTAGTAAATTGGAATATAGTTCTTGAGAACATGTATAACACAGTGATTGTATGAGAAGTGAACGAAAACTGCTCAAAGAAGGTGGAAATCAGCGTAATATGGAAATTGTGTCAAAATCGTGATACTCGACGTGCATGATTTTTGACCCATTTTTTGTTCTTTTCTAAAAAACGATGAAAAAATTTTAGGAAAAAAAGAAAAAAAAAAAAACAAGAAGCTGGGAACTATTGCCAAACCTGACAAAAATGCTGAAAAGACCGTGAACTTTAACTGTTTTTTTGCAGATCAAGCTTTGTAATCCAATTGCTATTGTGCTGTTGCTTGTTGCTATTGTTGAATTATTATCTCTCGCGGTAGGACTACGGTAAATCATTTCGTCACCCGACTAGAAACTAAGAGAGTAGCAAATAGTAAACTGTGCATTAGCACTAACTAATTAACACTTTGTTACGACATTGTCGCCAACGCCATCATCACCATCATCAACTTCAACTCCCTCATCAACCAATGTCTTATCGTGAGAACTGCTTTTTCGTAACTTGCTGAAATGTTTCAGATCGCAGACTTTAGCAACATTGAGAAGTTGTTGCGCCAACAACTGTTTCAGATGAAACTCTGGTCTATGGGACGAAAGTTGCCTGACCCAAGGTTTGAAAACAGCGCATTGATCAATACAACAACCAACCAAAACAGTAACACCAACACCAACACCTTTCCAAGTACTAGTAATTTTTCAATAGTTAGCTTACGCTCGAATTTTGAGGAAATATGTACCATGCAAATCTAGCATCAAAATGAGTTGGATTTTTACAATTTATGTAGCACCTTAACACTAAGATAAAACAGAAGTAATGAAAAGGCTGCATATCCCATTAATCTAGAATTATATTTTCCTGATTGATTGATAAATTGGATCCTGCTGTGATTGCGTCAAACTTGTTTTATAATTATGCACTCACTTATGTTGTTTAGATCTAGACATTGAAGCTGGAATTTACCCAACACCTTAATTATAGTAATGCTTGCTACAATTGTGAAGGAGTTGCTCGAAACGTGCGAGTGTCAAACTAGTGGAATTTACTGCCATTGACCTTCTTCTCGCTACTTTCATACATACATTTAAGTTGGTGGCAGATTCGAGAAGCACTGATGGACATGCCGATTGCCTTTTGTCATTGGACCATAACGTGAGAATTGGCTCTAGATGGTTAGTTCTAGTTACTGCCCCAATTCAGAAAACCTATTAACTTCAAAGTTCGTAATTAAATTAACTCAAACTTCGGCTCGCTACCGTAAATTTGAAAAGTTCCTCAACTCGTTTCGAACAATTTTTTTTATCCTTTTCACTTCCTTCTCTCTGAAACTCCGCACAGAATCGAAATCTGCCATTTTTATTCGGCCTTCTCTGCTGCTTATCTCATTGCTTATTACCCGCTTGTGTTTTAACCAACTGTGGCTTGTCGGGCTCTTGTATATTTTAGGTTACCCTTCCCTTTGGGCTTATGTAATCCTTCTGGTAATCGGCAATTTCGTCCAGTTTGGTTTTTTTCCAGAATTTTTCAAATGAAGACAACAAAAAAACTTGAAATTTCACAATTTTGCCAGAAAAGGAGCCCTTTTTATCACAATACAACAACAAGTGTTAATTTTAAAATTAAAATATTTCACTTTAATTTACACCAAATTTTAAAGTTATCATCATAGAATGTCGTCAAAGAGAATTACAAAGGAACTCAACGATCTTGGAAGGTGAGTTTTGCTTTTATTTTGTGTATTTGGATGAGGAAAATTTGCCACCTTGTTCCCGCTGATATTTTGTGGGTTTTGAATTTGATTTGTGCTCGTTGTCGAGACTCGGCTGGTTGTATAGATGACACCACGTTGACGCCCTGGTTGGCACAAACAGATATCACAAGTCTGACCCCTTGTGGAACCCTTCAACCTGAAGGCGTGGTGAATTTTTTTTATTTCCCTCAAGGTTAAAAATGATTCAATTACTAACATCATAAACAGAGATCCTCCATCCCAATGTTCAGCAGGCCCAGCTGGTGATGATCTTTTCCACTGGCAAGCATCCATCATGGGACCACCAGACTCTCCATACGCTGGTGGTGTGTTTTTTTTATCAATCCATTTCCCAACTGATTACCCATTCAAACCACCAAAAGTCCAATTTACAACTAAAATATATCATCCAAACATTAATGCAAACGGTAATATTTGTTTAGATATACTAAAGGACCAGTGGTCTCCTGCCCTAACAGTGTCCAAGGTTTTGTTATCAATTTGTTCTTTACTAACTGATGCAAATCCTGACGATCCTTTAGTTCCTGAAATTGCTCATATCTATAAGACAAACCCAGAACTTTACCAAAAAAATGCAAGAGAATGGACTAAAAAGTATGCCATTTAGTTGATTGACTTGTCAACTGAATAGCATCTTTTTCATATCAGTTCTAAATTATACTATAAATATATATTGTATAAAGGAAATAAATTTTGCATTGATACATCTCGTAGTTTGTGGCTTTTACTTGGCTATGTATGGCCATGCCATCTCTTCGTGCTTCTCATCACCGCCCCCTACTTCACCACACAACCAAATACAACTTGCTCAACTGCTGAGTAAGCTGTTACAAAGCGATGCCTTCAATTTAAAGATTTTGAATTTTTTTAAAAAATTTTTTAAGCAGTTAAAACATCAAAATGGATGGTTTAAAGCTTGACTTGAGTGGTTTGAAAGACAAGGTCTCAGCCAAGTTGAAATCGCAGAACAAGAAATCCAGTAAGAAGGGTGGCAAAGCTGGAAAATCGGAAAAACCTGCGCAAACTGAGAAGTCTGACAAGAAAGAAGAGAAGAAAGATGGTAAATCTTCTGAGGACGATGATGTGTTACGCCGTGAGGCGCTAGAGCTGGGAGCAACAGAAGATGATATCAAACTGGTTGAGGATGTGGGTGAGGAGTTGAGTGAGCAAGAATTCGAAGGAGAAGATGCTGTGGAGAGTGGATTAAACAGTGATTTAAGTAAATTTATGAACCAAATTGGGTTGAAGACCACTGAACCAGTTGTTGTTGCTGAAGAGGAGGTTGAGGCTGAGCTGGCTGATGAGGAGGAGCAAGAGGAGGAAGAGGAAGAGGAGCAAGAAGAGGAAGAGGAGCAAGAACAAGAACAAGAACAAGAACAAGAACAAGAACAAGAACAAGAACAAGAACAAGAACAAGAACAAGAACAAGAAAAGGCTCCTCAGCATGAAAGAATTAAAGTGACCAATATACTGGACTCATCCAGGCTGACTGTGGAGCCACGTACTGACTGGTACAATGTGGATATCAAAATAACCTCAATTGAGCCGGAAACTTTGTCTCAAGAGCAAATAGATCGTTTATACAACAGAGGAAAAGAGTATTTAGAGAGTGATAACACTACTTACTATGAGGAATTCACCAAATCTTCTTCCCAAAAACAGTTCATGTCGCAAATTTTGTCTGATGGTACCTTAAACGATAAAATCTCCGCATTAACCTTGCTGATTCAAGAGGCTCCATTGCACAACATCAAGGCTTTTGAGACTTTACTGAATTTTACATCAAAAAAATCCAGAAACTCAGCTTTACAAAGTTTGAATGCACTGAAAGATTTGTTTATTAATGGAATTTTACCAGATAGAAAGCTAAGATACTTCAAAAACCAACCTTTGAACTTACTCCTATCTAAGAGACAACTAGCTGTTTTTTATTTTGAGGACTATCTCAAGAATTACTACTTCAAAATAATTCAAATTTTGGAAAAACTGTCACACGATCCAATTATTTACGTTAGAATGAACGTTGTCGGTCATATTTTTGATTTATTAAAGTCTAAACCAGAACAGGAAGTTAATTTGTTGAGATTGGGAGTTAATAAAATAGGTGATATCGATAATAAAGTCAGTGCAAAAACCTCATACCAAATATTACAATTAGAGCAACAGCATCCAAACATGAAGAAGATTATCGTCCAGAGTGTCATTGATAACATCTTCAAACTAAACAACGACTATCACTCTAAATACTATTCAGTCTTGACTTTAAATCAAACAATCTTAACAAAACGTGAACCAGAAATTCCAAATGTTTTAATTAAAACTTACTTTGCATTATTTGAAAAACTGCTTATTGAAATTGACAATGTTGAAAATATCGATAAGAAGTCTGAAAAGGGTGTTAAAGAGTCGAAGAAAGATAATTACAACAATAAGAGAAAGAAGAATTTCAAAAAGGGTAAAAAAGGTGGGAAATCAATCAAACCAAATGAGAAAACTGAAAAAGAAGTGCTAGAAGAGAAAAACTCTAAGCTGTTTTCAGCTTTATTAACCGGTCTAAATCGTGCTTTCCCATTCTCTACTTTACCAACAGAAATCTTCAATAATCATTTAGATACTTTGTTCAAAATTACTCATTCCACCAATTTCAATACATCAATTCAGGCACTAATCTTGATTTATCAGATTGTCAAAACCCAGAAACTGAATGATGACAGATACTATAGAACTTTATATGAGAGTTTACTGGATCCAAGATTGGTCACTTCATCCAAACAATCAATCTACTTGAATTTATTATTCAAGTCTTTGAAAAATGATTCAAACACCTCGAGAATATTTGCCTTTGTCAAGAGAATTGTTCAGATCTGTTATAACTGGATCAACATTGGTTCTATTTCTGGTATGTTTTACCTACTACTGCAATTAGAGAAGTCAATTCCACAAATCAGAAACCTGTTCTTGAATTCTCCTACTGACTATAAACTGGCTGAAGGAGAATTAGCAGAAGCAGGAGAAGAGCAAGAAGAAAAGCAACCGGCTGTTTACGATGGGCGCAAGCGTGATCCTAAATACACCAACGCACTAAACTCTTCATTATGGGAAATCAATGAATTTTTGAACCATTATCATCCAACAGTCCAGACATATGCTCAAGGCTTCTTAAACAAAGAAGATCAAGTCAAACCAGATCTGGGACTGTTTACTCTGTCACATTTCCTAGACAGATTTGTTTACAGAAATGCGAAACAAAAACCACAAACCAGAGGTTCATCCATTATGCAACCTTTGGGAGGTGCTCATACGGGATCACTGTTAGTTAAGGCTTCCAATGTAATTAATACCGAGGTTCCAGCAAACACTGAGGATTGGTTGAGCAAGAAGGTTGAGAATCTGAAACCTGATGAGAAATTCTTCTACAACTACTTTGTCACCAAATCTGCTGGTGAGGGCACTAAGGAGAAGGAAGAAGAAATCAACGAGGATGATTTCGAAGAAGAAGGAGAGTTTGACGAGGAGGAAGTGTGGAATGCACTGGTGAAATCGCAGCCTGAAATTGAAGGTGAATCCGATGCAGGTTTCAGTGATATGAGTGACTTCGATGAAGCTGACTTCGGCTCTGATGACGAAGAAGAAGCTGTTGACGCTGAAGTTAAAGATGAGATGGAGGATGGTTCAGAAGATGGTTCAGATTCTGAAGTGGAACTGCAGACCATAGGAATGTCAGACGAAGAAGATGAAGATGGAGATGTTTCAGAGGAGGAAGGTGCACAAGAAGGTGTGTCAGATGACTCCGAAGTTGAACTGCAAACGATCGGGATGTCGGACGATGATGAAGACAAACTACAATTCTCAGACGAAGATGAAAACGAGGCGGAATTGTTCAAAGGGGACTCTGCAGATGAAATTCCTAGTGACGAAGAAGTGGAAGCGGCAGCTAAACCTCAGAAACGTACCAAAAGCAGCTCGTCGTCTTCTACCCAAAACAAAAAGAGAAAGAAGAAATTCCATGACCTGCCAACATTTGCAAGTGCAGATGACTATGCGCAATATCTTTCAGATGATGAATAGACTAAGCCCACTTTTATCGTACGTTACGCTAACCGTGTAACACCGTACTGTACAATACAATTGCAAGAGCAAAATAAAATAAAATAAATACAATAAAGTAAGCCTCCAAATACCAGTAGTCTCGAGCTGTACGTACCGCAGTTGTTCTCTGTCCAGTTACATCACTTCCAACTTTCAATGGACGCTATGATTGTTGGACTGCTACAATCATCTTAATATAACATTTAGCGCAAATTAAAGAATTCTGTAGTAGGTGAAAAAAAATTGGATTATGTGCTGTAGTGGGTGAAAAAGATGGGTTTCACCAGGTGAATAATATTCTGGTTTTAGGCTAAACTGGGCTACAACTCAACTGAGACCTCAAGTCGCTAGTCTCTACTGAAACCTATAAGCGGAAGTCTCAGTTTGATTGAACTTGATCAAAAAATTTGGCTAATGTCATCTCTTTAAGTAACTGTACAGATTTCAGCAGCTGCCTGATGCAATTATCCACACCAATGCCACATTCAGCGCTTAGCAATAACGGTTCACAGCATTGATGCAAAACAGATTGATGCTTAGGTGCATATTATCTCACGATTGATCTGAAATGCGGACTACATCTCATGAACAATAATCGCTCATTGGTTGTGTCAGCAGGGTGTTACGAGACATATTGCACATCAACTATAGCTGAACTGGCATTTTGGTGTAATGGGGTGTAGGTGTGCGTGCATATAGGCAGTCCAATGCAAGTACTGATGCTGCGTCGCAGATAATGGCTCCATTCGGCAGAGACTTGCAAATCCTTCTATAAATAAACCTAGTAAAGTGAACGATGGGTGGGTGCAGCTTGCAAGGACACGAGGGCTTTGCTGGGAGCCAGGCTAGGATGCGAAAGAAGAGCGAGGAAAACTGTAAAGATTTAGCGTGCGTCTCACTGAAAAAAAAGCAATTAAAGTGTGTAGTACCAAGATGTGGAGCTTGCAACCTTTGAGAAGTTCCTGTAATAGCCATATGCTGGGCGTGCATCGAGTTCTTGGTTCTTTCGTGAAGTCCCAGCGGTTGAACTCTTGGTTGGTAACTGCCCAACTCTGCACCGTCATCATACTATGAAAAACTCAAACTCAGTAGTTCGTGCACGAATGCCGAGGTTGTACGCTCAGGAAATTGCTATTACTACTTGTGCGGATAAACTTCTTTTTTCCGCTGCCAATGCCCACTAGCCACTAGCCCACATTTATCTGCTAGTGATGAGCAGAAACCGTTCCAGCAGTGTGATAAAAAAACGGCACTGGCTGCAGCCGCTGCGTATAACAGGTTGTTGTTTAGCTGCTCACTCACTCACAATCACCTGTGTCTATTTATACATATGAACAATAAACGGCGACTGAACAATATAAATTACACGCTCTACCTCAAAATCTGAAAAATATGCAAAAAGTAGCAACCGATCTGCACAAAGAATTGCCGTTTTGGCGAGGTGTATGCACTTTATAGTACCGATGGGATTTCTGAATTTACTCGTTAACCCACGTTCTATAGTGAACTGTGCTTTTGTCCCACTGGCTGGTAGCTGACTGGCCAGTCTTGCTACATGTGTCCTGCTATTGGCTAAACGGGTGCGTGCGCTAGTTGCAGCTTCACGCTGGATGTGTATGAGGTGACTTCACAGCCGGTTTTTGGAAAAGTCATAAATCCTACAAACCTATTTAAAGTTTGCCAGTAGGTGAAACTGCCCCTAGTAAACTTTATCTTTGTGAGACGGTGTCAAGCTGTATTGTTTCTATATATAGACTATATGTCTGTGAAACAGGGTTCCATTGGGGTTGTTTCATGGTCAGCCTCGAACTTTGTTCTTTGCCAATATAACTGACAATATGGATCAGTTGGAGATGAATCCTAAGTGTTCACATGTACAAAGGCAAGGAGCTAAGACATTTTTGACAAAAAACAGGCACCTCTGACGGAAATATATGGTTTCTACCAGCTTATGTTTGACTTGCATTGTATCTATTGTGCGGAAGTATGACTTGAGGTGACAGCCGTGGCCGTAGGAGCAGCACGACACCGCCAGCACGATCAGGGGCTTGGTTTCCACCAGCTTATGCTTGACTTGCATTGTGTCTATTGTGCGGAAGTATGACTTGAGGTGACAGCCCTGGCCGTAGGAGCAGCACGATCAGGGGCTTGGTTTCCACCAGCTTATGCTTAACTTACATTGTATCTCTTGTGCGGAAGTATGACTTGAGGGTGGCCGTAGGAGCAGCACGTCACCGCCAGCACCATCAGGGGCTTGGTGAATAACGAGAATTGTGAAGATGTCAGTCAGAAAGTGGTCCCACGGCCCATTGATCCATTTAGCTTGTACCACCCGGCTACGACAGAAGCTGTCATACTGGACAAAAGGTGTTTCCTAACGCCTGACGATTTACAGTTTATCAATAGATGTAGCAGTATTGACGTTTACCAGTTGAGGAAGATCGTTCGGGTCTGAATGCTGGTCGTTTAGTAATTTTTGCCCTGCGATCCAGCTTGCTGTTTGGAGTTGCGCAAGTGTAACTTCACCAGGGCCATTCAAATCGCTAGCTCAAGGCTGATCAGGAAGTGCCCTTATCTTATTTAGCAGCTTGATCTGCTGTCTACGGGCTAGCTACGCCAGCAAACGTATGCGAGTTACTAGGACACAGGTCAGGGCCTGTGCTGCACAAAATGCTAACATTTGAGCTGTACACACCCAGTGATGTAAGTTGGAAGCTGTTTCAGATCGTAATATGAGGTCAATTGCTTGATTTCACGGCAAGACGTTAAACTCTATTTGTGGTGTAGTGCCCGAGGCTCATGTGGTGGAAGAGGGTAGGGCTAGTAGCAGCAGAAGGATTCGGTAAATTAGCGCACTAGACCGCTTCAGCAGTTGCAGCCCAGCAGCCGCCCAGGGGCAGCCCAGGAGCGCCCAGGAGCACCCAGCAGCCGCCCAGGAGCGCCCAGGAGCAGTCCAGGGACGACCAGGGCCCGGCGTTGGCCTCATCACAACTATTAACGGCAGCAGTTTGCGCTCCAGGTCGCAAAAAGTGTTCCTGCATCATGACAGTTGGGCCTGGATCCCAGCACAGCAGCCATGACCTCAGTCCGTCTGCAGGCTGCGCATCAGTGTGATTGTGCTGCAAGATCTGGCCGGCAGCAGCTGGCAGCAGGCGCACGGCGTGCATGCCGGGACTGCATGCGGATGCCGTTTCTGGCAACACAGTCCAACCGTACTGAGCGTAGTGCAGCAGTTCTGGCCGCATCCTGTCCCGACCGCGTTGCTGCTATCACTTTGATATATAATCGTGCAGGATCTCGTTTGGGTAGTTGCTGATAGTGCAAGTGAGTGCTGGTTGACAGACGAGGAGCACAGTAGTGACATGCAAGCAGCCAGACGAAGCTCGAAGCCCATCATAGTGGACGTGTCGCTGGACTCCAGCGGCGCGCAGGTGTACCAGATCCACGACAGCACCAAGGCAGCCGGAGGAGGAGCTGTTCCAGCTGGCACTGGAACGGCGGGGACAGACGGCAGGGTCAGCAAGCCCGCGGCGGCGGCCAGGACGAGCAGGAGCGTGCTGAGCAGTGTGTCGGCAGACCAGCTCAACAGCCCGGAGGTGAAGGTGGTGAAGCACGAGGGTTGCAGTGACCCCAGCACCAGCAGCAGCTCCGCCAGGGCTAGCAGCTCGAGCCAGGACGTGGACATCTGGAGCGAGGAGGTGGAGAGCGCGTTCGAGGAGGCGCTGGCGATGATCCCCAAGACCGGGCTGTCCAAGATCAAGATCAGCGGCAAGTCGTGCGGGCGCAACGAGCTCATCAGCGAGTTCATCATGGTCAAGACGGGCAAGCTGCGCACCAGAAAGCAGGTGTCCAGCCACATCCAGGTGATCAAGAACCTCAAGAAGCGCGCAGACCTCATCGAGCTCATCAACAACGGGCCCGTCGACCACGACGCCCTGGACAGGTTCGACAAGGTGTTCAGCGACATCTCCTTCAAGAAGTCCACCGGAGGCGGCAACATTCCCTTCAAGAAGTGCCACACTAACGAATTTAACGACCACACCACTAATGACGACGACAACGACCCCACCAGCAACGACACTGACTCGACCGTGTCGCCCGTGACGCCCGGCGCGGCCGCACTGCGCCACGACATTGAGCTCAGCATTGCCAGCTTCGAGGTGGCGTTACCCTCCCACACTCTCACCAGACTCTCCACCAGCACGCTGGAAGCGCCCCTCAGGCTCAAGCCAGACGCAAGCCTGGCCAGCCGGTTCCCGGACCTGGCTGACTGCGTCACCGTGGACTCCAAAATCAACCCAAACCTGCCCATCCTGCACAACCTGTCCCACTTCTACCTGTCGCACGCAGAGCTGGGCCGGCAGAGCACCGGCTGCTCGGTCACCACAGACCTGCAGATCGAGCTCGCCAACGTGCCCGCTGACGACACTGACCTGGGCTGCCTGACCGTCATCTACTCCTTTGGCAACGAGGTTATCAGGCTGTTTGACGATGTCACCGTTCTGAGCTCGGTTCCCAGCTCCGACGGCAAGACAAGGTCCCTCAGGGTGCTGCTCAACTTTGCCAAAGACTTCTGGAACGTGTTTCTGCAGAGTCTCACCATTGGCAGCTCGCCAAAGGACGAAAACAAGCTCACCATTGCTGTCAAAGCCATCACAATCAAGCAGGTTATCTTCAAGAAATCCTCCACCAACAACCCGCAGACCTTCTCCAACAAGCACATCAGATGCATTCTGCTGTACGAGTTCACCAGAAGCTTCAGCACGGCCAACAACCTGACAACCTCCAGAAGGCTTTTTATGCCAAAGGAGGTGCACTTTGAGCAGCCTAATATCAACCTGCTCACCGATAATTTTGAGCCCGTCCACGACAACTACTACGATGACAACCCCATCGCCAGCTTCTTTGCTTCCCAGTGCCAGTTCCAGCAGCCCAAGCAGCACGCGCTCAGCACAGACCTACAAAAAGAGGGCTTCAACAGCGACGAGCTCGTCCCAATCAACTACAACCTGGAGAACGATCTGCGTCACCACAATATCCATGGTATTCTCCAACTCGACAACAGGATCAACTTCCAGTGGTAGTCCCGACTTCCACCAACACTGCACTGTGAGTGCCCACTATTATTACGTACATCAATTTACTGAACTGAATGTTCCTCGTAGAAACCCCCTGACACATAGCCAAACCACGGTTTTGTATTTAGACACCGTGTGCCACACCAAGCATCTCCAAACCTGTCTAACTGCACAAAGCTGCTTCCTTAGAGAGATGTCCACCGTAGGTATGGCCTCTGCTGAGCAATTGTCTAACACAGACGACTCCCATGAGCTTGCAAGTTAACACACCACCATTACGAACCACAACTTTGCATCACACTCTACTACACCTATCACTAAAAGCTAACTAGTAATTAATTTGCACCCATAAAAACTACATCACCACATAATCCACCACATCACCCACCACTTTTAGCACCTCACAGAAAGGCACCCAGCGTGTCTACAGCACCCTTCGTGCCTCATGTGAGCAGCAAAACCGCTCTTCAGCGGTCGTCTCGGCTTACATAATCGTTATCTCTGGTTCCACGTTAAAAATTTTACAGTGTGGGTAATTCTTGCTTTGGTTGTGTTTTGTTAGGGTTCTGGTTCAGGTGCTGAGGTACTTTGTTGTTTTAGAGGGTTCACCAAGAGCTGTGCATTTTATGTTGACTGTTCCAGTATGTGGATAATTGAAAATGGAGTTAAAAGACACCAACTTTTCAAAATTGGTATCAATAAAAATCAGTTTATTAAAGGGTGCAAGGAGTACATACCAATCTACCATGATGGGATACGGCAGGACCAAGAGGAAGAGGGAAATGAACATCAAGAGGATACAATAGATGGGCAGGACAACAACCAGCAAACAAAGAGGCTAATCCACTTGTGAATCTTTCTCTACACTTATATTATAATTCAGTATTGATATTTATTTTAAATACAATTAGACTAAAATTAAGCATCTTCTTTTAACAAAGCTTCTCTCTTTTCAGCAATTCTTTGTTGTCTTCTTTCTCTTGCAACTCTGTTCTTTGCACGTCTAGCTTCAGCTTCTTCTTTCAAAGCTCTTTCACGAGCTTTCTCAGCCTTAGCAGCAATGATGTGTTCAACTAAAGCACGCTTGTGTTTGAAACCGTTACCTTTTGCTGATTTATATAATTCGTGGTACAAGTGTCTGTCGATTTTACCAGCATCTCTGTATTTTGCTAATAATCTTCTTAAAACTCTCAATCTTCTGATCCAGATAACTTGGGATGGGAAACGAGCTTCTTTGGTACCTTTTCTTTTACCGTAACCAGTGTGACGACCGTTTCTCTTTGATTCAGCTAAAGCTCTGGCTCTTGATCTGGAGTGAACACGAGCTGGTTTTTTGACAATAGTACCGTTTTTGTATAATCTTCTAATTGCTTGTCTTGAGTTAGCTTGAGCAATTTCGGTTGCTTCATTTGGATCCAACCAGATTTTTCTTTTACCAACACCAACGACGGATGCTGCTAATCTTTTTTGAGAACGTAAGTTAGCCATTTTTGTTGTTGTAAAACTAAATGTTTAATAATTTTTCAGTTTAATTTTTGTATTTATGAAAAGTTTGTTGTTTTTGTTTGTTCTGGTGCAAAAAACTTATTTTGGTGCTTGTGTTTGGATGTTAGGCTTTTTCCCACTGTATTTTTGTGTCCAAGTGGAAAATGTTCCGAAATAGGAAATATGGGACTACCTTAGGGCTCACGTAGGTAACGTGACAAGCCCTGCTGATGTAAGCGCCCAAGTTTGTTTTTTTTGCTTATATCAGCGATGACGCTGCCTAGCAGAGGAAAAGAAAATTTTATTTTGCAGATTAAAAGAGTTAAACAGACAGAAAATGGCACATTCATTGCGTTCCAAGCCTAAGCTAAGAGCCAAATCTATCAAGAGGGCCAACGAGTTCCAGAAAGCAGTTGATGAGAGAACACAGAGACTTCATGAAAAGGCCAAACAGGAGCTACTGAAACAGAAGAGTAAAAAAGAAGAGTTGAAAGAACAAGAAGATAAAATTGAAGTGGATGCAGAAAACGACCAAAGCAAACCTGCTGTGTCAACTTCCGGCTACAGAACGGCCAGACATCACCTATACAAAAAGAAACACAAAAAATCGAGCATAGTGTTCAGAAAGAGAAAGTGAATACGCTAAATATAATATTCCCCCATTTATTTTTATATATCCTTACCTTGATTTGATTCTGAATTAAACGCACTGCAACCCTTACCTTCTATATGTGTAGTCATCCACTCGTTGTTGGAGCTGAACTCCTCAAAACAGCCAGCACATCTTCCTGGACTTGAATTTCTGGCAGATTTCGAAATTCCAATTGGGTATATGAAATGGATAGACTTCAAGTGTGCTTTCAGCGTATCCTTTCTTGAAAACTCCCCGTGCAAGTGGTGGCACTTGGACTTGGCCTCATCAAAAAATGGGCACTTGAAGTCCTTGACTGAGTCATGCATCTTCATATGTCTCGTTAGATATGCTTTGCTTTTGAACTGTCTTTGACAAAATGGGCACTTGTGATACGAAAGCTGAACCTTCTTTGCTATCTTGGCCGCTGTTATTGGCTTGAAATGGTCATGTGATTTGCTTATTGGCGATAGAGACGTTACTGATGATGTGGAGGTTGATGAATCGCTTGAAAAAATGGATTGTTGGTATGATGAATCAACAGATTCAGCTGTACTGTCCTTGGGTGTTATCAGAGGAAACTCAAATTTTGTGAGCTCATTATCCAGGGGTTTTGTCGAGTGTGTCTCTGCACTGTTGACCAGCAGATTATAGAATACTGGGTCGTCTATCAAACTGTGCATCGATTGATTAGAAGAAAGCGATTATTTCTGTTGGAAAAAAAAGTAAAAAGCGGTGATTGCGCGGCAGAATTGCGAGATTTCACGTGATCAATCTATAAACTGTGTATCAAAATTAGTTATCTAAGCAATTACATAAGGAACGACACTGCAGCCTCAAGATCATCAACGTTTAGGTAGTCCACGTTGCAGCTATGCAAAACTTCCCAGTAGTGGTTTCTTTTGAAAATTGGGTACTGTGGGAGGTTCCAGAATCTGATTTTCAGGTTTCGCGAGTGTGCGTCTTGGATAGCTGTGCAGATAGCTGTTATCTGAATAGATGAAAGCGTCTTAGGATAGTGCTTGACGTTTAAGATTTGATTTAATGGGGCATTGGTGGTGAGTGCTATTGGCTGCTTCTGGGGCGGGAAGCTTGCTGCAAACGGGATATCGATAAACGTGTTCACTATGCTTTCAGATAGAATTAACGAGTTTAGCCCACTGACATCGCCTGTAAGTATGATCGCCAATTTGTTCATTATCCACTGCTCGGTGGCTTGGTCGTAGGTTGTGAGGTATCTTTCAAACCGACATATGAGCTCTTTGATCTTGTGGTAGGTCTTGACTGGCTGGTGTTTGATATCAATGTACAGTAGCACCATTTGGTCGTTGTCTGACTCGTCCTGATCGCTCTTCTCCAGGATGTCATACAGGCTATCCAGATACAGCGAGCTGAGCGTCACCTGCGGTGAGATAGACAGTTTCTTATGTGCCACGTACAGCTCGTCGTCGAAGTACCATACGTCAGCCTCTATGGAGTAGATACCGAGATGGAAGGCAGAAAACAGCGGGTGCTGTCTCCAGTAGTCATTGTGCGAGTGTATCCTCGTAACCGAGCTGTTGCCGGTTCTGGTGATGTTGCTGTAGAACGTGTGCAGGTTCACGGTATCGGTATTGTAGTCAGATCGAAGTGCTGGAAAGCTGCTCCATCTTGGGGTTGAAATGTATGCGATAAATGCTAATAAAAACAGTATTGTTCCCACTATGGACACTCTGTGCTCTATTTTGTGTAGTGTGATCATCTTCTGAGGGTTCGAGCGAGTAACTCTGACTGATGTCTATAATATAATTTTATTCCTTTCCTGTTTTGTGCCTAATTTATTATCTATTTATTTACCTTACAGTTAAAAACGTTTCTTTGCGTCTTTTGTTATAAAGTGACAAAAATTTCTCAAAAGCTGTTGCAGCAAACGCACGTTCATTGATTTGAGGCTAAAATGGCGTGCAATTTCTGAAGAATTCGAGGTGGGAGGTGAGACTTTTTTATAGACCCACTAGCGCTACACAGGACAGTAATTATTAATAGCACGTCCAGCTAAAAGCAGCTAATGAGCGAGGTGTTGTCTGCGAGCTGTGTGCCAATTAGTGAGTTTTTTTTCGGATTAAGTAGCTCTTGGGATGAGCTGCAGGCCGCACGGCAGCAGATGAGCGAGTAGTTGCGAACTTCAGCTCAAAGACCGAGCGGCAGCCAGTCACGGCCTGGTACGATGCACGCAGGATCGCCTCCGTGCTGGGATGGTGCTCAGCTAAGCAGGCGACTGAGAACAGTGGGTATTCACGGAATATTGTATGAGGCGCGATATTCTGAGATATTTTTCACAGGGCTGAACATGCACAGCAATCCTACCACACCACGGGCACCACACACCACCACGGGCACCACACACCACCCTGGGCACCACACACCACCCCAGGCACCGGCCGTTCCAGGGGTTGGGCCTCTGTAGACATCCTGTGAAGGTGCTGTGAAGGTGTCATGTGCCAAATAGATTTTCCGACTGTCGCACCACTTCAAAGCACATAGAACGTACATCCAAGCAGCCACTGTTCCGGCACCCGCACCGAACTGCTGCTGCCTCGCCACAAAAATCCGGTAGCAGGCGGAAGGAAATCCGGTAGCCTGCTGCAAATCCGGGCGTTAGATAAGCCATTATATAAGAAAACACCCGCTACTGCATGTTGGTGCATCTGGAAGTTGTAAGACGCCGTGCCATGCGGGAACCCACAGCTTCCCGCCGTCGTCTAATTAACACAGACAATTCCCAATGTGGAAAACAAAAACATTTCATTTTTCTATACATTAAATTCTCATGTAAAGCTGGTTAATTAATTCTCAGGTTAAACAAATTTTCAGGACAGCTAGCTGGGAAAAACGTTCATTCATCAATTTACTCATCATACTGAGGCACACACCACCACACGCTCGTTGTAAAGTTCCCCAGCTCAATTTAAGGCACAAGATCAGATATGCCAACTCTGAAAAGACTGTTTCCTGACTCCAGTGTGACTGACCTGATGCAGCATGCGGACCAGTTCGATGTCATGGACGACACAGACTCCTACAGCAAGTACAGGCAGCACATAGACAGGCTGCCGACGCTGTACGAAGTGCTCAACAGGAAGACTGAGTCGCCAGTTGACCTGTGGAATTTCTACATCTTTATGAGGGACCAGAACTCGGTCGACTACCTAGACTTTTGGATTGACGTCGTCACCCACCTGAGACACTGCAAAGAGTACGTCAAGGGCCTGAGAGAAAGCTTGCTGCTGAGCGAGAAACTCAAGAACTCTGATAACTCAAACTCCACGGGCAACAACACTTCCTCCTCCAATGAGCAGAACAGAGCCTCCATCAGCTCCTCGCTCCTGCTGGAGGCACTAATCAACGAGGGGCTGCTTGACGACAAGGATAACAAAAGAGTCTCTGCCTTCTTGCAGGGAAATGAGATCATAAACACCACAGACCCAAGAATTACATCGATATTCAAGAACGACAAGCTCCAGCAGCCGGCTGAAATCCACGACGAGATACAGCCACAGCAACCACACTTTACAGACATTTCATCTCCAAGCAAAATATACAGCTCAGACTCTCATTCCTCAGACTTTCTGCTGCCAGAAAGCGAAAAACCTGAAGAAATCAGACCAGTTGAGATCCACAAAGAACCCACCCCGGTAAACGGCACGAGGGTCCTCCCAGACCTACTGGAAAACTACACGCGCAACGTGAAAAACGGAAACATCACAAGAGCAACGCTCAGATCTTCATCAAAAAATATACTCAACACGTATTTCAAAGAGAACTCGTCCAAGAGCTTGCGTATACCTGAACGTATAAAGCGCAAGATCATCCACGACATTGAGATCCAAGGACGTGACGACCCTGAAGTGTTTGAAGACGCCAAAGAGTACGTTTACCTGAAGCTAGAGAGAGAAAACTTTCCCTTCTTCTTGAAAAAGTACGCACTGCACAACTTGTCCAATTTGTCATGCTTGATCAGACTAATATGCAGTCTGGTGTTCTTGTTCATTGCGTTTTGGCTCAGTTATATCTTTATATTTATTGATCTGAAACCAAAGGCCATCAGAGCTGTTATAATAGTTCCATTTTTACTAGGATTCTACTGCCTCATTACATTCCTGTATAAACTGGACCCTATAATGGTGTTCTTCAACTACTCGGACAACTACGAGTACAAGTCGCCAGACCTCAGAGCGGGAAATCCAAAGAAGAACAGGATGATCGTCAAGAACTTGCACGAACCATTTGTCAAGAAACTATTGGCGAAAAGATCGGTTTGGGTTGTTTCATTAATTTTATTCATTTCTGCCTGTTTTTGTATTCTGTTCGGGTTAGTTCCTGGCTATAGAATATGAAATGCCTCTATTTAATTCACTCTTTAATCCATAACTGCTTTTTACTCCTCTGTAGTCCATGACTGCTTTTTATTCACTCTGTAGAGTCCCATAACTGCTTTTTCCATGATTTGAGTAAGTTGTGCATCTCAAACAGCCGCTTTAGCTCTTTACTGCTTGATTTGCTCGCCTTGATCTCTTTGTACAACTTCTCATACTCTGCGTACTTCAGTTTGAATCTTTCTGCCAGTGAAACAAGATAGTCTTCAGATTCAGTTTTACGTTTTTTACTATTTTCTGGTTTTGGAGCGGGTTTGGCCTTTTGCAGCCTTGCAGGTGCTTGCTGTTCTGTGCTCTTGGTATGGTTTGCTGGTTTTGTGCTGGTGTGTAGCTCTGGGTTTTGTGATTGAGGGTTTTGAGAGTTTTCCGGGGGTTTAGGTGCTTTGGCTTTAGGTTTTAAGTGTTTAGGATTTCCCAGGGGCTTTAGCTTGGGAGGATCCAGTTTGGTTCTGTCTCGTAGTGTGTCTGGAGGTTTGTCCAGTTTAGTTTGGTCCTGCTTTTTGTCTGGATTGGTCTTTGGTTTCACGGTTTTTGCGGGACTAGCAGCCTTGGTAGGGCTCTTCTCTAAGGCTGGAGAAGACTCTTTCGACGACTCCTTCGAAGACTCCTTCGAGGACCCCTTAGAGGACTCCCTCAGCCCCTTGTCATCAAGAATAGTCAGACGGGCAGGGTGCGTGGCTGGATACTTCAGGTAGTCAAACACTTTGAGGCAGTTTTCTTTTATCTTATCAATAATCTCGTTATTTAGTCGCAGCAAGTTGAGCTTCAGTTCTTTGTATGAGGAGTAGTTCAGGACATAGAGCTTGTCAGCAGTGTCCTCCTTGGGCGCAATGGGGTAGGTGAGGCTCAGTTTATTCACAGCAGGGTTGTATTCCATGGAGATGGACCTGAGAACTGAGTCGATATCGTTTTTAGTGAGTTTGGTCTTGGCCATCATCTGGCTGATGCTGATTGGGCCCAGCACCAGCAAGTGGATCAGCCTCTTGGTGATGTTGGCAGACCTTGTGCCACTGGCAATCAGGGACTGGGGCTTTCGCTTGTGGTCAGGCTGAGATGGGGTGCTCTCCAGTACACTAAATTTAGACTCGATTTTGGTCACCTTGACGTAGTTGAGATCATCGTCCAAGGAGTACAGATCGATGGGAGAGTATTCGGGAAACCTGTTCAGCTTGTACTGCTTGTCGTTGATCTTGATGAAGAAGTGAGAGTCTCTGACTATTATCTTAGTGCTGGGTGACGGAACCGTCTCGAGCTGCTTGAGCAACTGCTTGGAAAGTTTGATGGAAAACCCCACGCTCTGGTTCGAGCCCGGCAGCAGGTCAATCATCGCTGGCTGGTGTGGTATCTCAAGCAATTTGGCAAAACCCCCAAAATCAGCTAATGGTGAAAATATTTCAACTCGAACAATTTCAGTCAAAGTTTACCGTCACTTTCTCAATTAAGAAATACCCAAAGTGATTTCTAATGGATTTTGCGTAATGATTTTCAAGCCCCTAAGCCGTTTACTACGAGGTGCATGAGAGGTGCATAGTCACGTGTACCAGCACGTGCTGTTCCACAGCCAGCATCACGTTGTCTGCCACGTGACTGACGCTTAGTCAGCGCAACAGTGTATCACGTGGTGTATCACGTGGTGCGTAGCAGTGGACCGGGAAAAGCTCACCAAAAATGCTTGTCGATATAATTTTTTTTTGTTTATTATTTCAACACAGCTACAGACCACTGATACAAGCAAGATGTTCAAGTGGGTTCAAGGAGGATTATCGGCGGTGACCGGGATTGCCGAGCCGGAGTACGGGCCAGACTACATTCACTCAGTCACCGACTCAGTCAGGGACTCGCAGCCTTTCAGCAAAGCAACAGTGGAGGATTTCCACTGGGTTGCGCCAAACTTCACCAACGTGGAGACACAGACGTTTTACTTCACCGACTTGGAAAAGGGGCTGCTCGGGTTTGCCCAGGTGATCCACTCCAACGTGGTGGGGATCCACACAACCGCTCAATTTACGTTCAAAGTGTTCAACACTAAAACAGGTAAGCAAACGTGGACCTCCACCAAGCTAGAGGACTTTGTCATCAAAGGAGAGAACTTCTACGCCAAGGACCTGAAGATCGAGTACGACGATGCTTCCAAATCGTTCCATGTTGTTTCAAACGTGAACGAGGACTCGATTGTCGATTTGACTTTTGTCAGAGTGGTTGAGCCAACCAAAATTGGCAAGGACGGTACCACCTACTACGGTGACGATGTTGAAAACCCATGGGGCATAATGAGACACGTTTTTTGGCCAAGAAACAAGGTCACCGGAAGCATCAAGACTGCGCAGGAGACGTTTGAGATTGACGGGTATTCCATGTTTGTCATGGCAATCCAAGGTATGAAGCCACATCATGCTGCAGCCACATGGAACTTCCTCAACTACCACTCCAAGGACCACAGTGTTGTGGTGATGGAGTTCACCACTCCAAAGTCGTATGCAACCACCAAAGTATCCGTGGCAATCATCTCCAATAACGAGAAAGTGATTGCAACTTCCATAGATAACGAGGTTATCCATGAAAAGACCCATGTGGACGAGGAAATCGGCTGGCCAGAGCCTAATGCCATCACTTTCAAGCTTAACGGAATTGACACTGCGGCCACCGATGAAGAAATCAAGTCCCAAACTTTCAAAAAGTTCAACACCAAGGTGTCTGGTGACCTCACCCTGATTGAAAGAGTTGATGTGATGAACGAAATCCCAACCTTTGTTAAGAACATTGTTAGTGGGGTTGTGGGAACAAAGCCATACATCTACCAGTACTGGAACCCGATGAGTCTTGAGATCAACGATGACATCAAAGAAACTTCAACTGGTTATGTCGAGACCACTTTCATCTCTGAGATCTGAGTTTTCTCCTTTTTCCTAGCATTTTAACACCCCATAGAGTACGACATTACTTTCAACTGTCTGTACCTCACCACCACTACTAATACACTAATAATACTAATAATAATGATATTTGGTTTGCTTTTTTATACTATTTACTTTTATTTATAACTATCACTTTCCACTGCGCTACCAACAATGATGTTGCTGCCATAGTTTTCTATCATTTCTCTGTAAGTAGGCTACCCACACTCTAATAACACTAATATGACGTCTGGTGATACTACAGATAATGATATCTGGTTGCTCTTTATACTATCTAGTCTCATTCATAAATTTCATGCTTTAGTTGAAGCTGCTGCCCACACACTCGCTGCCTAGTTTCATCTCTCCAGTAAGTCCAAGCTACTTCTAATACATTATGATACCATTTCATAGATTATCATACTTTTCTAGCAGTTTGAAGCAGAGCTTGTCAAACTTATACAGCCCTCTTCTCCAAAAACTCTGGTTCTTCAAGTCCAGCTGAACATCGTCGTCGTGAATCGGAATCCCTTTGACCTTGAACACCTTAACCAGTTTCTTGTAAAAGGCCCATATAACAAAGTTGAAGTAGACTCTCGTCACGAAAATCGCAGCACTCGACACCAAAATCCACCCGTACTCGTAGCCCTGGCTCGCACTCTTGGAGTAGTCCTGTCCCGGCACCTTCACAGTCTTGACATCCTCAATAACAAACCAGTTTATCATGAAATGTATTATGAAGAATAATGTTGCTGCTGAATCAACAGTGTAAATGAGCAGTATTCCGGCAAATGGCAGCACCTCGGGGTTCTTGATGTCGTAAAGTCCTCTGAAGTAGAATGGCACAATGACAATCGAGCTTATATACAGCAGCCACTGCGACAAGTCCAATGGGTGCCCTGTGAAAATAGACAGGATCCCGTAAAGCCCACTCAGCTTGTTTAGCACGGCTATCCCCAGAATAAGCTCAATCCCGATGTAGAGCGGGAGCCCCAGAAAGGTCGTAGGCAGCTTCATCTCGACCCCAAAGCTCATTTTTCGTCTGTAGTTCCTGCTTTGTTTGGATTTAAATCAGCTAAAAAATGTGAATTTTTTGAAAATGGCGGTTTGCTTTGTAATGGATTATGTACGCAATGCTTTGGCGGGCTATAAGCAATGCTTTGGGTGGTACGTGCTGGGTGGTTCGTGTTGGGTGGTTCGTGCTGGGTGAGCCGTGCCATGGGCCAGCTAGCACCTTGTCCAGCCAGGCAGGGAGCTGTTCCACGAGGGAGAAGCGGCCACCCGGAAGTGGCAGCTGGTTCCTGCCAGTACTTCCTAATTGGGAAATTCCCATACTGAGCTGCGCCACTGTTGCGCAGCCCGTTGCTGGGAGCTACAGCGTGGTGTGCAAGTTCCCTGCAGTTTCAGGGCAAACTGCAGGCGCTCTGCGGGTGCCAAAGTGAAATTTTTTGACACTTCCTAAAGTGAAAAATTTTGACAGAAATATTTTTTCGAGTGAAAGCAATGAGTGCTGAAAAAGCAGAGGATAGAGCAGCTTTAGAGAAGCTGCAAGAGCTGGAGATTGCAAGCGAGGAAGATGAGGACTCGTCGAACAGCGAGAACGAAGAAAACCCGGAGAATATCAGCAGCAGCACCACGAATAAAGCTGAAATCCTGACGAAATTTGCGTCCAAGATCAAAACGGACGAGTTTATGTTCAAGAACAAGTCGCTGAGCAAAGACAAGTCCGACAGGGCGACGCTGGAGAACGTGCTGGACCCCAGAACCATTGGGTTCATAGTGAAGCTGATCAAGAAGGGCACGATAACCAAGATCAACGGGTGCATCAGTACGGGTAAGGAAGCCAATGTGTACCACGCCACAAACGAGGAAACAGGCAAGGAGTACGCCGTCAAGATCTACAAGACGTCCATCCTGGTGTTCAGGGACCGTGAGCGGTATGTGGACGGGGAGTTTCGGTTCAGAAACTCGAGATCGCAGCACAATCCCAGAAAGATGATCAAGATCTGGGCCGAGAAGGAGTTCAGAAACCTCAAGAGACTGTACCTGAGTGGGATGAACTCGCCCGAGCCCGTGGACCTCAAGTCGCATGTGCTGGTGATGGAGTTTTTGTCGGATGGTGAGGACGGGTTCCCTTCGCCAAAGCTAAAGGACTACCCATTCGAGGACGAGCAGGAGATTTTGCGGTTTTACTACGAGATGATCTACAGCATCAAGTTCATGTACAAGAAGTGCCGTCTTGTGCACGCGGACCTCAGCGAGTACAACTCCATAGTCCACGACAACAAGCTGTACATTTTCGATGTCTCGCAGTCGGTCGAGCCTGAGCACCCAAT
This sequence comes from [Candida] sp., assembly GCA_030570575.1. Lineage (NCBI taxonomy): Eukaryota > Fungi > Ascomycota > Saccharomycetes > Saccharomycetales > [Candida] sp. Next base: position 515,598 of record JAJLVZ010000004.1, on the reverse strand, counting down.
GGCTCTGGACTTTCTGAGAATGGACATCAAGAACATCAACGACTTCTTTGCGAAGCAGGGCGTCCAGGTGTTTTCTGAGATTTCCATATTCCAGTTTGTGGTGAGCGACGACGACAAAGTGCTGATTGACCAGCACGACGAGGTCATCGAGCAGATCAAGAACCTCAAGCTGAAGCAGCACCACGACGACGAGAACGAGGAGATCTTCAGGTCACTGCACCTGGTGAGATCGCTGCAGCACCTGGAAGAGCGGGACTTTGACAAGTTCAGAAAAGGTGACATTGACACTATGAAACAGCTGACGGGCAAAAAGGAGGATGCTGGCGAGCCTGGTGAGGCCAGTGGCAGTGAAGATGCGGACAGTGAAAGTGATGAGAGTGAAAATAGCGAGGAGGACGAAGACCACGACGAAGAAGCACAGGGAACCAAGAAGTGGGTTGACAGACCAGCAGTGCTGAAGGGAAAGAAGCATGAGGACAAGGAGGCCAAAAGGGAGCGGAAACTCAAGGCCAAGGAGGACGCCAAAGAGAAACGTAAGACCAAGATGAAGAAGCACATCAAGAAGAAACTGGTAAACAAGTCCAAGACTAAGTAGAGTAATAGATAGCATTGATACGAGAAGTAGTACTGTAGTGGTTGGGCAGGCCCCTACTCATAATTGGAGATGATAATGGGGATCTGAGACTTGTGGTATAGTGATAGGAGTAAGTAATGGTAAGCAATAGTACAGCAATAGTAAACAGCTTAACAGTGTTATAGTAATGGTACTGAGTTGCAGCGTGATAGTATAATTACATAGACAGTAATAACGGTGGTGGGCTACAGTAAGTAGTGGCCACAGTGTTACTAGAACTTCACAGTGTTATAGAAACCGAAGTACAGCATAAACAGTATAGTTATATCGTAATAGTATTAATAAAAGTAATAGTAAAAAGTAGAAATCTAGTGGTGGTAGTATGTTTACCATCTAGCATCAACATCAACTTCCATCATCAACCTAACAAACATCATTAACAATAAACATTCTCAGTGTAGCAACAATCATAATCACATGGACCCGCCGCTTTGGTGTTGCCCAACCAGACCAGCCATCTCGAGCAACGCCCGGTCTTCCGCCAGGCTCTTCAAGTTGATAGCCTGGCGTCTCTTAACCTCGTTCTGTTCCCATTCCCAGTTCTTCAACTGCTCCTTGTACTCTTTCTCGCCTCCACAGCCCCAGACCTCAATGTTTTTAACCATAAAGCAGATCTCGTAGTTATCGTCATGCACCTCCTTCGGATTGGTGGATCTGAACTCTCCACCAAGCCCCAAGTTTCTGAACACACAGAACTCCAGGTTGGAATCAATTATTATAGACACATTTCCAGGGTTGTACTTCTTGTAATTGTTCTTCATAGTAGGGTGTGCTGCTCCCACGCCTATACCTCCTCCGTTTGTGTTGAAGTAGACTGGCTTTTTCCCGTCGTTCACAGCCACCACGTTCTTGAATATTTTCTGGTTTGGTGAGAGCTCGAATATCATGGTTTCCTCGCTGCCAAAATACTCCTTGTTGGACGCTTTCCACGGCTTGGTGATGTACACGCCATACAGCACCTTGTCGACCTTGGTGTGCAGGTGGTTGTCTTTCAGCATAGGGAAGTGTTCCCTGAACGATTTGAACCGCGACGAGTTAGTCTCACTGTTCACATTGATCCGTTTCCCTTCAATCAGCATGATTGTTGGTGCGTTCCACTTGAACACTTTAGACTCAAACGACCGCATGGAGTAGCCAAACTCCCTTCCAATGTATAGCTTTCTTATATTGGAGTAGATCATGTTTTGGTTCAGGAAGGTGGACAGCTGAGCCAGGTTCCCCGGTGTAAGAATGGAGGAGCCCCCCAGATCCGCTGTGTGCGCGGTGTCTGTCCCAGTAACCTTGTGGGCGTTGTTTACGGGCCCACTAGCCTCACCGGTGTTGTTCAGGGTGGTGCCTGCCCCAGTAACCCCATCAGCGTGGTTCAGGGTGGTGTCAATAAGCAGAAACTCGAGGAACCGGGTGATTGGCTGAAACAGGCCAGGCGAGTTCAACACAACAGTGTTATAAAAGTCGTCAAAGCTGACTTTTGCCTTTATGTCAAACTCAGTCTGCGGGTTGATTGTTCTCAGGATGCTCAGGCCGTTGGAGTCAAACTGGTCAAGCTTGCGCAGGTCGTAGTTGTCCCTGAAGTTCTCCAGTGGTTTGATTCTGTTGATCAGCAGCAGAAACTTGATAATCTCGAGCAGTTCGTCGCCATGGATGAACAGCTGGTCCACGTCGATCCCGTCAAAGGAGGTGACAACCTGAGAGTTTGCCCAGGCAATCCGCTCGTGGGAGATGGCGACGCTGAAGGAGGCATTGTGGTCGTGGCTGGCGGTGGCAGTCTGGGGCAGGGCAAAGCAGATAAATATCAGCTTCATGAACTGGTAGTGGCTGCCCAGGATCTTGTCACGCCTGTCTGGGTTGAGCAGGCACAGGCAGTTGAGGATGCCGTAGTAGTTTATGCCATTGGAGTAGGCGTGGTTGAGCAGCGGGAACCTGGCGAGGTTAGCCATAAGCCTGGAGAGTAGGGCGATTATGAGCGGACGTGGGGTTTCTGCAGGTGGCACGCCAAACATTGCGGCCATCTCGTCCTCGCTGATGAGCTCGTCCCGGCTCTTGTCGAACTTGGTGAAGTTGTTTTGGATGGATAGCAGCTCAACTGGCTTGAAACTCTTTTTAGCTGTCAATTTAAACTGTGACAAGACCGTTTGTGGATCAATGACCGTTTGTCTTGCATTGTCCTGCATGGCCGTTGTAACGGTTTCAGACGTTTGACTACTAACGGTTTGTCCCATTTCTGGTTCGTTTTCGTTTCCACACTAATTGTTGCTCAAACACAGCTCACTTGGCTGCCTTAAATTCCCAACCTGGTGTGGTAGAGTGTGTTTTGGTGCGCGCACACCTCATCGCATAGAAAAATTTTAAATATTTTTATTTAGTGAGCTTGGTGCAACAGAAGAAAGCAGAATAGCGAGGCAAGATGGGCAAGAACGAGAGCAAGAAGCAGCTGGTGACCACCGACAAGCGTTTCAGCGGGCTGCACAACGACCCGAGGTTCAACCTGCCTAAGAGAAACGACTTCAAGGTGGAGATTGACGACAGATTCAAGAAGTCGGATTTGGTTATAGGCAAGAAGAAGGCCAGGGTTGACCGGTACGGGAGAAGGATTGCGCAGGACGAGGCCGAGGCTGTGAAGGGCTTTGACAAGTACTACAAGGTCAAGGAGGAGAGTGCGAGCGAGCACAGCAGTGAAGACAGCGGCGAAGACAGCAGCGCAGAGAGCAGTGCAGAGAGCAGCAAGGAGGAGAAAGTAGAGCTTGCTGGGGCGCGCAGTGGCGAGTCGTCCGACGAGGAGAGCTCCAGCAGTAGCGGGGAGGACGTGATGGGCGACCTGGCGCGCGGCAAGGCCGTTAGAGACGACTACGAGTCGTCGTCGGACGAGTCGTCTTCAGACGAGGAGGACTCAGAGATCGAGGAGGAGTCCGAGCTGGAGATCGAGGAGGAGAAGCCACCAGAAGGGGAGCCATCCAGCACGTTTGCAGTGGTGAACCTGGACTGGGACCATGTGAAATCGACGGATCTGATGGCCACGTTCCAGAGTTTTGTGCCTTCGTCTGGCCACATAGTCAGTGTGAGCATCTACCCGAGCCAGTACGGGAAGGAGAGGATGCAGCAGGAGGAGCTGGAGGGTCCGTCGCGGGAGCTGTTCAAGAAGAAGAAGAAGAAGAGCAGCGAAAAAGAGGAAAGCGACAGTGACAGCGACAGCGACAGCGAGATGGAGGCCAAAGACCTGTATGAGGAGGCGGACGCCACCAAGGACTACGACTCCAAGGCGCTGCGCAAGTACCAGCTACAGAGGCTGAGATACTACTACGCGGTGGTGGTGTGCGACTCTGTGCAAACAGCAAAGAACATCTACGACAACTGTGACGGGACCGAGTACGAGTCGACCGCCAACTTCTTCGACCTGAGATACGTGCCGGAGGGCATGTCGTTTGACGACGAGCCGCGAGACTCGTGCACCAAGATCCCAAGCAACTACAAGCCGTCGAGTTTTGTGACGGATGCGCTGCAGCACTCCAAGGTGAAGCTGACGTGGGACGAGACGCCTGCGGAGCGAGTGCAGATGAGCAAGAAGGCGTTCAGCCAGAAGGAGATTGATGACATGGACTTCAAGGCGTACCTTGCGTCTGACAACAGCGACGACGAGGACGCGGAGCACCACGAGGACCTGAAGAGCAAGTACAAGAACCTTGCCGGGCTGAGCAGCAAGATCGGGTCCAAGGACCTGTTTGGGGCGCAGCCGGGCGGCGACAGCGACAGCGACGTGGACGTGGAGATCACGTTTACGCCTGGGCTGGAGTCTGCAGCAGGCGGGGCAGAAGCTGGGGCAGAGGCTGGGGCCAAGGGGGCCGCGCAGGAGCCGGAGGAGAGCACGCTGGACAAGCTGAAGCGCAAGGCCAAGGAGCGCAGACACGAGCGGAAGCAGAAGATCAAGGAGATGAAGAAGCAGGCGCTGGAGAAGAAAAAGAGCGAGAAGAAGAGCAGCAAAAAGGCGGACGAGGAGTCCGGCAAGTCCAAGGCCGAGCTGGAGCTGCTGATGCTGGAGGAGGACAAGAAGCCTGTGCAGCACTTCAGCATGAACGAGCTGCTCAAGTCGGAGAAGGAGAAGAAGAAGAAGTCCAAGCACAGAAACGCAGCCAAAATCATCGACGACGACTTCAAACCGGACCTGAACGACTCGAGATTCGACGAGATCTTCACGAGCCACGACTTTGCCATCGACCCAACCCAGGCCCAGTACAAGGACACGGCCACCATGAAGCAGATCCTGGAGGAGCGCAATAAGCGCAAGAGTGGCGCAGCAGCAGAGGCAGCCGCCGGCGACGCTGTGGCGCAGCAGGCCAAGCGGCCGAAGAAGCAGCCGCGCGCCGCCGAGGACGTGCGCCAGCTCGCCGAGAAGATCAAGCGCAAGCACCAGAAGCAGTGAGGTGGTGCGCCCGCTGGCGCGCAAGCCCGCCCGCTTGTATAATATTTATAGCCCACTAAGCAGCTAAAAAAAAATGTTGTAGGAAAACTTTGTGTTTGTTGATGTTTTTACAATGATCACTGGCGGGTACCTGAAGGCGTTTGTGGCGGCGTGTGGGCGCCGCGGGTGTGTTGTGAGCGAGCTGGCAGAGGTGAAGCGGTCCCAGACGGGCGGAATAGGCGTGTTTGTGGACGTGGACAGGCTGGTGGCGCAGGCGGACCGCGCCGCCGACGATGACCTCGTGCTGCTCAGAGTGCCCCATAGCGAGACGCTCTCGCTGGACTCCATCATGGCCGGGCTGTTCCAGGAGCAGCTGGCGCACGATGCACAGTGCAGAGACGGCTGGCTGAACCAGAGTGAAATCATGAAAACGCTGCTCTCAGAGCTCAACCTGGGGTTCACCAAGGACCCTGACGCCCAGGCCAGGGCCGGGCTCAACGAGGCCAACATCCTGGTCAGCGAGATCAGCCTGCTGGTGTGCCTGAAGGAGATCAGAAAGCAACTTGAGGCTGCAGACGCTGACGGCGAGTACTCGCGGTTCCTGCGGTCCTGCCCCTTCGCGCGCCATGACCACTACCTGGACCTGCTGCTCAACACCGACATTGACTGCCTGAAGCTGGACGACAACTACGGCACCGTCTATTTGGAATACTTCCAGCACTACGAGAGAGTGTACAAAAACAGAATTGACGCTATCAAGAGAAGAGCACTGCTCCAGGCCCTTGCAGAGCAGTCTGGCGGCCTGGACCTGCAGTTCATCACCGACCAGTTCCTGGAGCACGTGCAGATGACGATTGTTTCGAGGATTCTCGAGGTTCCCAGTACCCTGGACCAGCGGGACGAAGAACAGGCTTATGGCTACCAGGTGGCGTCCACCATGGTGCCGCTGATAGACTTTGTTAACCACAGCATAGGCAGGGTCAATGCTGCTTTTGATACCGACCCTGCCACCAATGACGTTGTGCTGAAGCTGAAAAGCGAGTTTATCAACGAGTGCGCTCATTCTCCGGAGGAAGAACGCCCACACGAGGCTGAGGTGTTCATCCAGTACTCAGAGTACGACGATGTGCTCAAGTACATCACAACATATGGATTCATACCCAAAAGTGCCTCTGAAAACGGCTCTATTTATGAGGTCTGTGTGGACCGTGAGTTCAGCGACAGCTATAAGGTTAGCGGGTGCGGATATGAACACCAGCTAGGCCTTCTACTCAAGCACCTGGGGGTGCCTCCCAACTTCCAGTTCATTGTGAAGTACAACAATGACGGAGCCATCGATGAGGTCAAGCTGAACCTTCTGGAGAACTACCTGGTATTTGGGTTCAAAAGCGGGCTAACCTACTACCCAGACAAGGCCAAGTCGATGATCGGCGAGCAGTTTGGAGAGGAAGACGCCGAGAAGGTGCTGGAAGAACTTAATAACTACGACGTGATTCCGCCAGCCGAGGACGAGCAGATTCCGTTCAAATTGCTGGACAGCGAAGAGTTCACCAGCGCACAAGAGCTGCTGGCAAGCACCCAGGACGACGAGGTCGACGAGATGCTGAGGGACCTGGTTGTTTTCATCTTCAAGTACTGTGAGTCCCGAATTGACCAATTGAAACGTGCCGGAATACATGGAACTAATGCTGATAACACCAACAACTCGTTAGTACTCGCAGTAGTCTCGACTGAGGTCGAGATAATGGAGGCGTTTGTCAAGAAATATAAAGAGCTGTTAGCAAATAACGAGGACCCCAGCGAGTACCTAATCGAGTACGAGGAGCACGCCTTTTCAGAAGACTGGAAAGTGAATAAACTCAAGCCACGGGTGATACCGTTTGATCAGCTGATGAAGATTAGCAGAAAATTTAGAACCGAGAACAGTGATGGAGTTGAGGAAGTCACAGAGCTTATTGGCAAGAAGTTATAGCAATGTTGATGTGCTGAGCTGCAGCAACACCCCAGCACCAGCAAATACCAGCAAAGCACGATGCTGTTTGGCTCTTTTTAGAGGGAAAGTCTCCAGCCCCATGCGGACCCATGCAACAATACGCGGGTGTATTTTCCCTTGAATGCTCAAATTTGAACCCTTTTCTGTCCGAAACAAGCATTTTTCTTGGGCTTGGAGGTCCAGTGAGACAGGACAGATTGTGCTGGAAGGGCCCGCACCACACCAGTTACAGCAGTGACCAGAGATAGCCTAAACAGCACGAAAAAAAGCAGAATCAACCTTAGCCTGCAAAATCAACTAAATGGGGCTAAAGATCTTTTTGCACTGATTGAAAAGATTAAAAAGATAATAAACGATAAGTCCAGTGGAAAACTATGATGAGAAACGGACGTCTAACCCCAAAAAGGATCAGCAGTTACCGTATTCGGTGGGGTGCATGTGGATTTTACGCCCTGGGTGCTGCTGAAGGCACATTTTCAACCAGTAGTAAATCTGGCACCAAAAAGAGAGTTTAATTGTTTGGAGGTGTTTTTGTTTTAGTGGATTTCCCGCTGATTTGGCCAAGTATTTAAATGGTGTGTGATCCCAAAGTTTGTGTGTTGGTTATTTTGTAATTTTCAGCACTAATTTGACACACTCGTTTCATATATCACCGTTAAGACAGGACAATGCAATTCAAATTATTAATCAGTGCGCTGGCTACTGCAGCCACCGTCTCAGCTGAAGCACTACCATGGGCCTCGGCCAACCCACAAGCAGCAGCAGCAGCAGAAGCTTACGCTGAAGCATACGCCGAAGCCGTTGCCATTGCACACCCAGACCCAGAAGCTTATGCTTTAGCAGCTTCTGCGGACGACTGTGCCACCATTGCCTGTCACGCAGCGTGTGGTTTACTGATCACGTACGGTTCGGCATGCTCTGAGAACACGGAGAATACGTATGCAGGTCCATACAACACCACCTGTCTATGTAGTCCAGGCTCACAGTTCCTGAGCCAGTACTCCTCATGTATGGACTGTGGTTGGACCTTATGGAAATACTACGGAGGCTATGTCTCCTCAGCTTTGGCTGCCTGTGGTACTTTGTCCACTGAGCCAACCGGTACCTTGAGATGTTCAACTACTTTGACTGATTCCTACACCATTGACACCAACCTGCGTGCATGTGACTACACTGGAGGATGCTCAACCACCACTACTGGAGACAAGACCACCACAACTTCATCCCCAGGTGCCACCACCACTGCCCCAGAGTCCACCAAGGCCTCCTCGGATGCTACTCCAAAGGAAACCTTCACTACTCCAGAAGGGACCTCCACCAGCCAAACTCCAGAGGAAACCTCCTCTACAGCCCCAGAAGAGTCCACCACTAGCGGAGCCCCAGCAGAAACCACCACTAGCGGGGCCCCAGCAGAAACCACCACTAGCGGAGCCCCAGAAGAGAGCTCATCCGCTGCGCCAGAGTCAAGTGCCGAGACCTCCTCTGCTCCAGCACCACAAACTGAGACCTCTGCTGAGACCTCTGCGTCAGCGTCCTCCTCTGCTGAGACCTCCAGTTCTGTCACCATCTCCACCTACGCAGATTCTGCAGTTAAGATTGGTGCCTCATCTGCGATCTTGGCCGTTGTTTTGTCCTTCTTGTTATAGGTGATACAGCTTTGATAGTGTGCTGGTGACAGCCGTTTGTTAGCCTGCCAGTAGCCTTTTGTTCGGCTGCTGGCCTTGCCCGCATGGGACTTTATCGTTTAATACAATTTATGGTTGTACCTTGTAGTGCTTTGGCGTGCCACTCTCAGCCTGGCCGGGCACCACCTGGGCACCACCCGGGAACACATGGGCACCACCTGGCTGGGAACCCCTGCTGGTCCGGCACTTGCCCACAGGTGGCAGGCCAGCTGCGCCACACTAATATTTAACTGCGCCACACATAAGCGGATGTAGCTGCGCCACGGCTGAGGCCACTGCCCGTAACAACAAATACTAGCGGGCTCAGTTTGCAGCACAGAAAGCAAACCACAACAAAACAATGCGCCCCCAACTAGTCCTTGCCGTGCTCTCCCTGCTTCAGTTGTCACTGGCAATCCACTTCTACACGGTCCCAGGCGAGACCAAGTGCTTCTACGAGGAGCTAGAGAAGGGCACGCTCGTCGTGGGCAAGTTTGATGCCTACGCAGAAAACAACGGGCAGTACGAAACTTCGCCGGCCCTGAAGCTTGCAATCACCGTGGACGTGAGTAGCTGACCCCCCACCGTCACCACAGGTCCCCCATAGACTAACAGCGCACAGGAAACGTTCGACAACGACCACCGTGTGGTGTCGCAAAAGTCGTCGTCCAACGGAGACTTCACGTTCTCTGCCTTGGACTCTGGCGAGCACAAGTTCTGCATCACGCCATCGTACTCGGACAAGAAGGCACGGATCAGGGTGTTCTTTGATCTTGCCCTGGCTGGCTCAGAGATTATCGACAGCAAGAGAAAAGACGAGGTTTCTGTGCTGGTGAACCAGATCAAGACGCTCAGCAACAAGGTGCAGCAGATCCAGATGGAGCAGAAGCTGATGCGCGAGCGCGAGGAGTCGTTCCGGGACCAGAGCGAGAGCACCAACGCCAAGGTGTTGCGCTGGTCCATCATCCAGGTTCTCGTGCTGCTGGCCACCTGTGGCTGGCAGCTCACCTACTTGAAGTCGTTCTTTATCAAGCAGAAGGTGCTCTAGCGCAGCAGTGCCTGGTCTATAGCTAAATAGGTTACCTGAGACGCGCTGTAGCCACGCAGTACACCCGCCACATATCACGTGACCGCCGACTACTGCGCCACATCATTTTTTTGGCGTCCGGTGGCGCAGGCAGCGTGCGGCCCGCACCGATGAGATGAAAAGAGCGTAAAAAAATTCGTTTATTGCTGAGCAGCTACCGACAAGCCACTAACGATGAGCGAACAGGAGCTGCTGAAGCAGATCGAGCAGCTGAAGCTGGAAAACAGCCTGCTCAAAGCGCAGATATCAAACAAGCCATCCGAGGATTCGGTCCTCACGTACGACGAGTACAAACGTTACGGACGGCAAATGCTCGTGCCAGAGATGGGCTTCGAGTCCCAGCTCAAGCTCAAGCAAGCAAAGGTGCTTGTTATAGGCGCAGGCGGGCTGGGCTGCCCGGCTCTGATGTACCTGAGCGGCGCGGGAATTGGTGAAATTGGAATTGTCGATGACGATGTCGTGGACATCTCGAATATCCACAGACAGGTCATCCACACCACTGACAAGGTGGGCATGCTCAAGTGCGAAAGTGCCAAAGAATTCATCCGCAGACAGAACCCGCATGTCATGGTGCACACTTATCCTGAAAGACTCACTTCCCAAAATGCGTTTGATATTTTCAGCCAGTACGACCTGGTTTTGGACTGCACCGACTCGCCAAACTCACGGTACCTGATCTCAGATGTCGCCGTGGTCACCGGAATTCCTGTGGTATCGGGCTCAGGCCTGAAAACTGACGGACAGTTGTCCATACTCAACTTCCAGAATTTTGGTCCATGCTATAGATGCTTCTATCCACAGGCACCATCGCCAAACAATGTCACCTCGTGTAAAGATGGCGGCGTCCTGGGTCCGTGCATCGGGCTGATGGGGGTAATGATGGCCATCGAGACCATTAAACTTGTCATAGGAACTTACACCAAGGACAATTTCAAGCCAACCATCACCATGTACACCGGGTTTGACACTCAAATGATCAAAGTATTCAAAATGAGAGGAAGACAGCTGGAAAAATGTGACTCGTGCTCTGGAAGAATCACAAAAGAAGATATAATCAACGGGAAAATCAATTATGATGAATTCTGTGGTTCAAAGAACTATGATGTGCTGAGTTCGGATGAAAGAGTAAGTGTCCAGCAGTATGCCCAAGTGGCCGACCAACCACATTACTTATTGGACGTCAGACCTAAAGAGCACTTTGGAATAAGTCATCTAAGTAACGCAATAAGTGTCCCATTGGTTGATTTGAAAAAAATCAAAACTTTGAGTGAAATCGGACTGAGTAGTGACCTCCCTATCTATGTGATTTGCAGGTACGGAAATGACTCCAGAAGAGCAGCAAGGTTCCTCAATGACACTTTTGGGTTGAATACCAAGGACATTATTGGTGGGTTGTTCAAATATAGTGAGGAAATCAATCCATTAATTCCAACTTACTAAACCAATTTTTCAATTATAATAACACCAAAAGTGGAATTTGCAGCATAATAATTCCCAACTGCGCTGTTAGGATTCCAGTTAATCGAGTTGATTGAAATTTCATTGGGGAAAATTCTGGTTGATGTCAAGTTCTCATTAACATTCAAGTTGCTCAAACCAACATTTGAATCCAATCTATAGCACTTAGCACCTTCATTATAATCCAATTTCCATAGTTTACATATTTTGTGGCTAGATAAACTTGGTTTCTGTGCGTTCAAAATTCTTCTTGATAAATTATTAATTTTGATTTCACCGTCAGCTCCTCCACTAAGCAGCATGGGATGTAATGTTGAGCAGGCCAATGACTCAACAGAACCCTCATGCTTGACAACAGGCTGGTTGACAAACATTGCTCTGGCAGATAACATCTTAACAGGGTATGAACCTTCAGTCATTAAAAATGCATTTAGATGTTTGGAAAAAACTGAAGCCTTTGTCAGTGTCTTGTTTCTTTGGGTTTTGTTCTTAGTGAACTCAATATCACTGATGGAGAAGAGGATTGAAAACCCATCGGAAATCGTTGTGAAAAAAATGGTTTCACCATACGATTTATTTTCACCTGAAATAATTTGAATAACAGAGTTATTTGATATTGGATACAAAAATGATGGGCTTTTTTCTGCCTCGTTTGCAAACACAAACTCCCCAATGTTACCCAATATGGTTCCAAAGATAATTCTGTTACCGTCAAACCAGTCAAACGATGTTATTTTTTCAGTAGTTTGGAACTCATAAGTTGAATGCAGATGAATGAAGGGCTGATTGTTTAGTGTTATATCAATGATTCTGATGACTCCATCATTGGATAATGTAGAGATTATAATAGAATCAGCACCGTGTCTGAGTGGAGCAGCCTTTAAACAGATTACTGTACCAAAATCGTGCAAGATTGTTTTAACTTTTGACGCGGAACGGCTTACTGTGTCAATTTCGTACACAAGGAGCGCATTTCTGTTATTGGTGTCGCCTGAAACGTCCTGCTTGGTTAAAAACTGCAACTCTGTTGAGATAACCGAATCTTCATTGGAAACAGATACTATGAGGTACTGTTTGGATGGCGAGCTTTGGTGCGGAGCCCACACAATTCCAGTGGTGAGTGCTCCCGCATTGAGGATGAGTGCCCGGTCACTTTTGGTGGAGCCGTCGGGCTTCAGAACCTGTTGCGGCTCGTCATCAATTTGAAACTTGATTGAGTTCAGGCTATTAAAAGAGTTTTTGAACTGGATCTCGTCAATGACATCAAAGTGCCCACCAATGTCAACGTCAGTTTCCCCCACGCGCAGCTCGTCCTGGTCACTCAGCAGCTCATCAGGCACTGTAAACATCGAGGTTTCCCAGTCGTCTCTGAGTTTAATCAGCTCGCTCAGTCTCTGCTGGTTGGACCCGAATATCCTGTAGATCTTGTCGCGCAGGCTGTTGAAATACTTGACAGTCTTGATGAACTGCTTTGGTTTGACTGGCGCTGTGGCAACCGCCTGTTTGGCCGCCTTCTTCTTCACTTTGTCCTTTTGTTTACCTTCCGGTTCATCCTGGTCAATTTGTATGATTTCAGGCGCCTGAGGCTGCGCAGTGCCATCACCGTCTCCCGCAGCACCCACTGCCTTTCTCTTTGCGCGCGGAGCCATTGTTTTCTGCCTGTTTCAAAGCGTTAACTGTGTTTGTTTACAATTTTAAGTTATTTGAATAGCGCAAAAATGGTGTACTGCAGGCATATGCATCCAGACGCATAAATATGTATTAAAGCACGATAAGTGGGCTAGTTGAGGGAGAGCAGGGCCTGTTCGAGGTCTGCGATGAGGTCGAGAGGGTCCTCGACACCCACGGAGACCCTCAGCAGAGTCTGGGAGATGTACGGGTCTGTGACGGCTCTCCACTCGATGAGGGACTCGACACCACCCAGGGAGGTTGCGTGGTGGAAGTACTTGAGCCTGGAAGGCAGTGTTCTGGCACTGTCCTTGGAGTCGAGCTCGATGGAGAAGACCGGGCCGTAGCCCCCCACGAGCTGCTGCTTGACAAAGGCGTCTGTTTGCAGGGAGGAGTGGTGGATTTTGGTGAGGACCTTGAACTTGGCCTTATTGTCGTTGAGGAAAGTGACAATCTTGAGGCAGTTTGCGCTCTGCTTGAGGATCCGCAGGTCGTAGGATCTGAGAGATCTGAGCAGCAGGTAGCTTTCCAGGTTGGCGATGTTTGTGCCCAGGTAGATGCGGTCGTCGATGAGCTGCTTTTTGATCTCCTTACTCTTCACTACCAGCACGCCCGCCAGCAGGTCCGAGTGCCCGCCAAAGTACTTGGTGGCGGAGTGCATCACCACGTCCGCGCCGAACTGGAACGGGTACTGCAGCGGAGGAGGAGCAAAAGTGGCATCCACGCTCAGCAGCGCGCCCTTGGCGTGGGCCTTCTCCGCGTAGTAGCTCAGGTCGTACGACGTGCCGTACGGATTCACAGGCGTCTCGATGTGCACCAGGTCGCCCGGCTGCAGCTTGTCCAGGTCCTCTTCAGACAGCGACAGCTGCTTCAAGTTGTAGTTTCTCGTGTGGATGTTGGAGATGGCACGGCACCCGTGGTAGCACTGGCCAATCGCAATCTGCTTCGGGTTGAAGTGCGTCATGAGCGCGTAGAACGCTGCCAGCCCGGACGAGTACACCACAGAGTGGCCCCCCAGGATCTCGTCAAACACCGCCTCCACCCTCTCTGAGTTCGGGTGCGCCAGCCTCGAGTAGATGTACCCGTCCTCTGGGTACCCGTCCGGCATGTCTGCGACAGCAGTCAGCTGCGCAGGGTCGTCTGTGTACCTGAACGTGGTGGACACGTTGATAGGAGTAACTGTGGAGTTAGCGACATCCGCCCATTGGACGCCATGGGGCCCCCAGAATCACACTTGCAACTTACCAACATCTGGGACTCGGTTCTTGTGGTCGTCTGCATGCACCAGGCTGGTGGAAAGGCCGGTCATTGTGCGCTGTTCAGGGATCTTTTTCGTTTAGTTGGTGAAAAAGCGTGAAAAGAAGAATGACGAAATTTCTGTAGATAATTTGGAATTTGCAGCTGTACGACGGGATGAGAGGATTTCTGGCGCAGGCGGCGCTGAGGCTGCTGGGGAAGGCTGGGGAGGCTGATGGGGAGGCTGCAGGGGCTGGGAGCAGTGGTGCCACGGCTGTAGAGGGCCCGGGGGGCCAGGAGATTGAGGTGATTGAGCTGGACAGCGAGGAGGAGTTTTCCAGCCCGAGGGGGAGTCTCAGGGTGTTCTCCAGCCCGCAGGGGGTGCCAGGGAGTCCTAGGGGGTGGGCAGGGGGTGCCAGGGAGAGTGCCAGGGAGTGTGAAGAGCCAATAGAGGAGGTGCAGGTAGCCCAGGCAGAGTCCCCCAAGAGGCAGGGAGGGAGCCCCAGGGAGTCCAAACAGCCACCGGACAGCGGGCAGGGAGGGAGCCCCAGGGAGTCCAAACAGCCACCGGACAGCGGGCAGGGAGGGAGCCCCAGGGAGTCCAAACAGCCACCGGACAGCGGGCAGGGAGGGAGCCCCAGGGAGTCCAAACAGCCACCGGACAGCGGGGTGGACGACGACCTGGACGACTTCTTCTCCATGGCACCAGTGGTGGTGGGCGAGCACCGCACCAAGCACAAGAAGCACAAAAAGAAGAGCAAGCGGCGCAAACTGGAGGCCGCAGCAGCATCAGAAATGGCTGAGCTGGTAGAATCGTCGCCCGCAGCAGGCCACAGTGAGGAGCCCGAGCCGAGCGGCAGTCCCAAGAGGAAAGCCACGTTCGTGGTGCGGCCGGTGACACCACCACCGGCGGACGATGCTGAGCTGCGGCAGCGGCTGCTGCGGGACGAACAGGCCAAAATGGCCACTGTAGACCTCGATCTCGACGACCACGACGACCTGGGAGACCCCTACAGCACCACAGCAGGGGCTGGCAGCGGCGTGGATGCAGTCCGGCTTGAGAGAACACTGCAAAGAAGACTGGGAAAGCAACTGGCACCACCCAACTCCTCGACAGGTGCTCACTCCAGAACGTACATGCTGCAGATCGTGTCGAACCTGCCTGGGTCCGTCAACAGCCAGATAGACATCAAGTTCAAGGGCCACAGGCAGCTGGACGTGGTGTTGAGGAGCTCGCTGGCGTACTTCAAGTCTGCCAACGAAATAAGTCCCGAGCTGGCGCCCGTCTACGCTGCTGAGAACGTTGTGCTGTACTGGAAGAAGCTCAAGATCACGGGCTTGATGAGCCTGGACCCGCTCAACATTCCCAAGAACGACGAGTACGAGGACGTGACGACGGTGAGCCTCGGGCTGTACACCAAGCAGCAGAGCCGGGAGATCGAGCACGTGATCGAGCAGGAGAGGCTCGAGCGGCAGCTGCAGCTGGAGAGGGAGCAGGAGTTTGACGCTGGCAGCTGGGAGGAGGAGGCCTGCGAGGCAGACAGCGTGGTGGAGCACAGGGAGGACGAGTATAATTTCAGCGAGCTGGACGAGAAGATCCAGGCCGGGCCTGAACCGGTGCGCGAGCCTGCCAGTGCCGACCACGAGCACTCCCGCGAGCATTTCAAAGTGGTTTTGAAAGGAGAAGACAACGCCAAGCTGGTGGTGAGAGTGAGCCCCCAGACCAGGATCCAGAGCCTGGTGGAGCATTTCAGGCAAAAGAAGCAACTGGCTCCCGACGTGCAGCTGAGGCTGGTGTTTGACGACGAGGAAATCGACCTGGACGGGGTTGTGGGCGACACCGAGCTCGAGGACGAGTACTCCATCGACGTTTACATAGTCAGATAGTTACCACCGACACTTACATAGTCAATGATAGAGGATACCACCGACACTGACATAGTCAATGATAGAGGATACCACCGACACTGACATAGTCAATGATAGAGGATACCACCGACACTTACATAGTCAATGATAGAGGATACCACCGACACTGACATAGTCAATGATAGAGGATACCACCGACACTGACATAGTCAATGATAGAGGATACCACCGACACTTACATAGTCAATGATAGAGGATACCACCGACACTGACATAGTCAATGATAGAGGGATACCACCGACACTGACATAGTCAATGATAGAGGATACCACCGACACTGACATAGTCAATGATAGAGGGATAATGGATTGGTGAAGCAGCACTCAGTCGTGTGTGGACTGCCTGGTTGTAGCCGACAAGTGTCGCACGGGTATTGAATGCTTTGAGCACCGCCTTATGAAAAGCCATGTATGATGTTTTACTGATGTCCTGGTACCCCAGGCGTGTCAGTGCAGCACATTAACAGTCTTTGTGCCTGATGCTTAAGTTGGAGGTTGTAGTTCTCACAGCAGCATTGCATTATGTTGCGACTATTAAAGCACAAACTATTACTTCACATAAAAGTCTATACCAACTGTATTTATTGCCCAACTAACTCTGATCGAGCAGCATTGCATTATGTTGCGACTATTGAAGCACAAACTATTACTTCACATAAAAGTCTATACCAACTGTATTGCCCAACTAACTCTGATCGAGAGTCATGGCACTTCTCTGGGGCGAGTTGTTACTTCTCGAGACCTCAAGTGAGCTCTTTGACTGGGCTCGCTTGACTGTTCAAGTGCTGTGAAATGCTCTGGGGTGAGTTGGGTACTCTGATGTTTCTTGATTCCAGCTCACAATGAGTTAGTATAGCTACTACAGGTCGATATAGCGAGTGAGAACCTCTCGCTCTAAGGTTTTGGTGGTAGGCTGACACATAGAGCGCAATAGCTAATGCTGTGACTAGTGTGTCACTCAATTAGTGTAACGAGCACGTTTAGCCTTGCTCAGGGTTCCTACACGGTGCGACTGTCCTGGTAAGCATGTGGCAAAGCACCCAGCGCACACTGCAGCAAAGCTACAGACTGGGTTGGGTTTCCGCTGGGGTTTCTACCTAGACGCCAAAACCCGCCCAGGCCAGGCGGAGGTTTAGGCGGACCCAGGCGAGGTTTAGGCGGACCCAGGCGGAGGTTTAGGCGGAGGTTTAGGCGGAGGTTTAGGCAGACCCAGGACAAGGCCAGGCCTGCCAGCCACAAACACCAGCACACAGCACCCCCAGCAGTGCCCACCACAGGACCCCGGCTCACCCCCTGGCGCTCGTCAAACAATAAACATCCAGCCCACAGAATATTTTTTTCTTTATATAGCACTAGAGAAATGGTGATGATTCCAGTGGTTTTAGCGCTGATGGTGGCAGCCGTGTGCAACGCGTCGGTGCCCCTGATTGCGTACTCGCAGAATCTGTAAGTATGGGACCGTTTGCAGCACTTTGAACGCAACTAACAAGGCGTCAGAATACCAAAGGTGCAGAGCTACGTCAACAACTTCAACCACCTGGAGTTCAACAACGACCGTGTGCAGGAGGTGATGAGGAAGCTGGTGGAGCCGTGCTCTGCGGACGCGTTCATTGTGGTGAACCAGCGCGGGCTGACCCTGGACGATTTGCAGGACCCGCAGTACTTCAAGTTCCTGAGAACGTACATGTTCAAGAGCTCGAGCCTGGTGAGCATTCCGCGGATCGAGACGCCGCTCAGGCTGGACAGCGTGAGTGGGATGGTGGAGAAGAAGTGCCGTGCAGCTCGGGTGGTGCTGAAGAACGGCGAGGAGCTGGCAGACTACTTTGACACCAAGAAGCGGGTGATCGTGCTGGACTTTGACGAGCTGCCGCGGGAGGCGGAGCTGCGCCAGGCCACGCTGCTGCAGAACGACCAGCTGCTGCGCAATGTCATCAGAAAGCTGCCGTCGCCCAGCCACGTGCTGATTTACTCGAATTTCGATGCCCACCAGGTCCTGAATAAGCAGAACGAGAGAAGGTGGCGCAAGCTGGACATCTTCAGCGACATCACCAAGGACCCGTCGCGCTCGCAGGAGTTTGAGCGGAACAACAACCGGCTGGAGAACGCCGGGCCGCAATTTAACGAAAAGCGAACCAACCTGCTCTCTGACTTTGAGGAGGAGGACATCGTGGTGTTTGACCGCGAGTTTTTGCGAGAGAACGAGAACGTGGTGCTGGGAGTGCTGGCGGTGGCCCTGGGCGTGCTGGTGTGGCTGGTGTACAGGCTGTTTGGGTGCCTGGCAGCTGTGTTCAGACGCAGCAGGAAGCACCCTCAGAAGGCCCCTCAGACTCCTCAGGGGGAGGCCGCGTCCAAGAAGCACAGATGAGCCTGGGTAATGATGTGTATAGTTGGTATACATGGTGCTGTGTGGCCATTTTGTCCACCTGATGGTGTACACCTGTAGGCAGTACGTAAAGCCTGCACTGTTACCGTATTATACAGCCATTCACTGAAAGTTGAGTGCTATTGGCTCGAGCAGCAGCGGTTGTTGGTTGCTCTTCAACTCCTAAACCTCGTTGTTACTCCAAGGAAGAGGTGTTTATGAGCGTAAAAGAACGAATAGTACAGGCAAGTCTACCATGCACAGCAGATAACCGGATAACTCTTACTACCGTGGCTGGATCAGTCTTAAACAAGTATCCTGCTTACTGTTAGTCTGTGAATCAGTTAATGGGCCTCACTAAACCAGGGTGTAATTTGCAAAGAACTCACTGAATGGCCTAACCTTATAGCACCAGGAATGAGACAGTCATCTGTGTAGATTTTGTCAAGCAATGCTGTTGAACAGCTTGTAGTGCAACTGACCAGTCCATCTCAAAACTTCAATGTAACGACGCATGTAGCTCATGATTGACAGTCTTGAACAGGCTAAAAGCCATGGTCAGCTGTATTGGCATTACCTCACCTACAATCGTTTCTATGTAAACAGTCTATCGTTTATAGTAGTAACCAGGCTGATCAAACCCTCACTATAACTGTGCGGTTTGGTTATCTATCCAGTTGGTCAGTAAGATATATTGAATCTGATCAACTTTAGCAATGGTTGAGAGCTGGGTTGGTTGATTGGATAGTATCATAGTCCATGTGCTCTTGGTAACCCCAATCCGTCCCAGTGTATAACTTAACCAGTACCAGTAGTCTGACTAACAGCAGGTCTGAGTGTACAGCAGGTCTGAGTGTACAGCAGGTCTGAGTGTACAGCCAGTAGCCAGCCTTCTACATTTACACAGCAAGCTGAGACTACATTGGACAACGAGTACGTGCCAAACCAAGGAAGAGCTCGCAAATCGATATTTCCATAGTTGAGTAAAAAAAGTGATAACAGCAACAACAGCAATGTCGTTTAACCAGCTGGATTTCGACCTGGAGAACCAGAAGCCGTTCTCGGACGCGCCACCCGAGCTGGACGAGGCCGTGGACGAGTCTTCAGACGTGCTGCTGGAGATCAACAACTACCTGGTGACGCTCACCAAGCAGATAAACTCGCTGAGCAATGACAACTCAGTGGCCGACAGAATAGCAGGCACCATCGACCAGCTGACCGAGCTGTTCAAGAGGATGAAGCTGCTGATAGTCAAGATGGACGGGTTTGACGAGCTGGGCTCGGTCCAGGAGTTCTCCAGGGACAAAATCAAGAGCGAAGTGCACAAGCTGCTGGTGGAGTTTCAGGACTTGCAGCTCAAGTTCACCCAGCGGACCAAGCAGATGAATTCTGAGGCCCGGACCGCGCTTGCCGAGGAGCATGCTGGCGGTGTGGGCGCAGCAGAGCAGCAGGGCACTGCAAACCAGCTGGTGGTGGAGAGAGACGTGATCAACAACGAGGAGTTCGACTACCAGCAGAGCCTGATAAGGGAACGGGAGGAGGAGATAAGAAACATCGAGACAGGCATCACCGAGCTGAACGAGATCTTCAAGGACTTGGGCTCCATCGTGACGCAGCAGGGCACTCTGGTGGACAACATCGAGTCGAATATCTTTAGTGTGGTGGACAACACCAAGATTGCCGCGTCCGAGCTGTCCCGCGCCGCCTACTACCAACGCAGGTCCCGCTCCCGGTCGCTGTGCGTGCTGATGATCCTGCTGGCCATCCTCGCTGTGGTTCTCCTGGGGATATTGATCCTCTGATTAGCACCACCCTCGACATCAATATAGCTGCTGAACTGTGGTGTATAAAGTAGCTGTGTAGCCGGTTACGCTACTACTACGCCTACCTACTCCGCCTACCGGTTGAAGACACAGCTAGGCTACTGCCACGCTACCGTTGAAGACACAGCTAGGCTACTACCACGCTACTACGCCACTACCACGCTACCGTTAAAGACACAGCTAGGCTACTACCACGCTACCGTTAAAGGGTGCACCTCCATCAACCACCACTGGGCTGGGTGCGGGACTGAAAAACCATGAGCCCACAGTGTGATACCACAGTGTGCTAAGCGTGCCAGCAGCCTGTAGTTTGTAATGCACAGTACCAGTGGCTAACACGAGATGACCAATCAAAAGAATGTCTATCAAGAGGTCAGGGCTAACCACCCTCGCCCGAACTCGTAGACTAAAGTTGGACCATTGGATATGTCCCAGTTGCACTGACTATGTAGTTGGATCAAGTTGCCCGTAACTGTTTCAACTGCGGAGACTATGGGTACATGAGAAAAGCTAAATGGTCACTACTGGATGCCTAAAATGCAGGCAACGTCAATGTGTCACTTCTACGCTCCCGCTACTGTCTGATAGGCAAGTTGTACTTTCTCCCCTACAATCACAGTTGTTACAAAGACGCTAGCGAGCCCAAGCCAAATATCGGCTATCAAACCAACAAAAGTAGGTAGAGAGAGTAGCAAAGTAACCAGTGAGCAACCTACTTAGCACAGTAGCAAAGCTCGATCATATTAATGGTTAAATGGTAAGATTGCAAATCTCTTCAGGTAGAGTCAATTCTCACTGTAGTCTAATGGTTTGTAAATACTCTTCTTTACCCTTAATTGGTAGAGCAACGGTGTGGTGCAGGCACTAACCCATTGGGCGCTAAAAAGTCAGGTATAACCACCCCAGCACCATTAAGCCGTTGTAATGGCACACAGTGGGTCCATTCAGCTATCAGTGGGTCAATGCTAAGCAGTGAGCTATGTGGTGTCAGCCTGTGCTAAAGAGTTATTAAGCGTGGCTCGCTGCTAGCAATAACAATCCTAGTCAAGGATCCAACGTTATGAGCAGAGCAGCCGTTCTAACTAGTGCTAAGGCTGCAGTCTCATTCTGAGCCGTAAACTATTAGCGATAACTACAATAGCAATGCTGAATAACGCTAGTTTCGCAGCACATCAATGCTAAGCCGAGTGATGCTGAGTAATGACAACTCTTCTACACTGGGAAGGCACGGTCAGGCACTGCCTGATGAACTGGTAACACTCTCTGCACCTACAGGTAGTGCGTAGTGCCCTTGCTTCTATATTCTACTCTTGATGGTCGGGTGATCTAAAGGTGGTTATGCTGCATATTGCACTGTTGCTGTACAGCTGTTGTACGTTATGTATCTTAGCTGATAGAACTGTGTACTGGTTTCAGTGAACGTCTATCGCTAAGGTTGAGCCGACAAGGACCAGATGTTCACCTTGCCGTCGTCGCCCGCGGTGACGAGGGTCTCGCCCTCGGTGTCTGCAGCCGGTGCCCAGGCTACGCAGTTCACTTCGTGGCAGCCGTGCGCAAGATCGTGCTGCGCCACAATGCGCCACTCGCCGGGTGTAAGCTCCTGGTACACCACGAGCAGGCCGTCTGCGCCCGTGCTGGCGATCCTGCCGGACACGCCGCTCCAGCTCACCGAGTACACTGCGCGGGAGTGCGCGCGGGGCAGGGTGCACTGGAGGACCCACACCTGGTCGGCGTCGTCGTCCCTGAACTCTGTGCCGGCGTCGTCGTGCGCCACGCGGGCCCACACGCGCACCGTGCCGTCGTCGCTGGCACTGCACAGCCTGGCCGCGCCCGCTTGCTTATCGAAATCAGAGCACCAGACGGTGCCGTCGTGGCCAGTGAGTGTGGCCACGCACACCCAATCGTCGTAGTCCTCCTTCCACAGGCGGACGGTGTCGTCGTACGAGCTGGACGCCAGCAGGTCCTCGCGCGGGTGCCACACCACGTGCTTCACGTCCTGCGAGTGCTCCTGCAGCACGCTCACGCACTCAAACTCCTCGTTGTCCTCGTCTGCCTCCCAGATCCAGATGCTCTTGTCCCTGGAGCACGACGCCAGGTAGCTGCCGTTGTGGGACCAGCTCACGCCCTTCACCTCGTTCTCGTGGCCCTCGATGACCGCCAGCAGCGCCCACTCGCCGCCGTCCTGGCCCCACACCGAGATGGTCGAGTCGAACGAGCCACACGCTAGCGACGGCTCGCCCCCCGTGGGCTTCCACGCCACCGAGCGCGCGCTGCGCTTGTGTGCTCCGTCCAGCTCGGCCACCGCCTGCCTGGTCCCCAGGCTGAACACCTTGCACGTCCTGTCCGACGATGCTGTTGCCACCAGCGCCTGCTGGGGGTGCACTGCCACGCTCCACACCTTGTCTGGGTGCGCCTCCAGCGAACCCACCTGCTCAATCGTTACTGCCATCTGTGTCTGTCGTCTGTCTGTTGTCTGCCTGGCTCTGTCTGCCTGGCTCTGTCTGCCTGTCTGTTGTCTGCCTGGCTGTAGCTGCCTGGCTCTGTCTGCCTGTCTGTTGTCTGCCTGGCTGTAGCTGCCTGTATGTCTGCTGCTAGCACTGCCTGTATGTCTGCTGCTAGCACTGCCTGTCTCTTGCCTGCCGAGCCTGGTGGTTTGGGGTGCTTCCTCGTCGTGTTGCCGGGAAGTTTGCTGCCTGGAAAATTATTAGGCAGCGACTCTTTTCTTCAGGCGGAGCTTCTGCCTAAAATTCTCTCCAGGCTCAGCCTGAAAAGTTTAGCTAGGCGGAAATCGCTGCAGGCTCAGCCTGAAAATTTTAGCTAGGCGGAAATCTCTGCAGGCTCAGCCTGAAAAGTTTAGTTAGGCGGAAATCTTTTCAGGCAGAACTCAGCCGGAGCTTTCCTGGTTTACTGAGGAAACATCCACAATGAGTCTTCTTCTCCTCAGGAGCGCACAGAACGCCGTGGTGAGGCGTGCCAGCCCACTAGGGGCCCACATCAGCATGGCCCGGCAGCTCACGTCGGCCGTCGCAGGCACCACGCCGTCCCCAGGCAGATTCCCAGGCAGAGTCCCAGGCAGAAAACTCGCGCTGCTTGCGCTGCTCGCAGCCAGTGCTGTCACATACCTCGCCCCCTACGAACGCGAGCCCACAGACCTGCTCTCCCCAGCCGAGTTCAGGCCATTCAGAATCACCCACACCAAGGACCTCGACCCAGACCATTACGTAATCGAGCTGGAGCCAGTGTACACCGGGTGGAAGTCGCAGCCCAGCCAGGCTGCTGCGCTGTGGTCCTCCAGCAAGCTGTGGAGCGTCGAGATCATGCAGCCGCAGATCATGGTGGTGCGCAACTACACGCCTCTGCCCCTGGTGCTCAACAGCGAGCACCAGCTCCAGCTCAATGCTGGTTTTGCCGACAACGGCAAGCTTCTTCTGTACATTAAGAAGTACAGCCAGGGCGAGGTGGCCCGGTGGATCAGCAGGAAGGCGCTGGGCGACGAGCTGTACCTGAGGGGCCCGCTCGTGGAGCTCGACCTGGCTGCAGTCGACCACCAGGTGGACGAGCTCAACTTTTTCGCTGGAGGAACGGGAATTGCGCCCATTCTACAGCACCTGCTGTCGTCCAGGCTCCACCAGCACCCCCAGAACAACGAGAACCACTCCAGGACGTTCCGCAACTACAACATATTCTACTCACCGGGTGCCACGAGCGCAGCTGAACCGTTTTTCAAGCTGCTGAGCTTGCACCCGGGCCCAAACCCGGTCCAGCTCACCCAGTTCGCCCACAGGCTCGTAGGCAGGGACGTACCGCAGTTCAGCGACAAGTCGTTCAGCGTCGTGTGCGGGCCGGACGGCTACATCGCCCACCTGAGCGGTCTCAAGCCGTACAACGGACAGGGACAGATTGCAGGCCTGCTGGGCGAAAAGGGCTGGCACCGCAACGTGTTCAAGATGTGACTCGGCGTGCTACAGTCGTGAACTCAGTGTGAACTATAGAATTGTTGTGTGTAGTTTTCTATCAGTAGGTTGCTAGTGCGTCATGCTGGTTTAGTGACCAGGGTTATTAGTGGCCTGGGTTGCCTGCGGTGCCGTCTCCTCCAGCACAATCTCGTTCCCAACAACGTCCAGCTTGGTGAATTTGAAATTCTGGTGGATGACCCCCACCTGAGGCGGCGACTTGTTTAGTATAATCTTCATCTTCGCAAACAGACCTCCCTTAACAAACACCCCATTGACATAGCCGTTTCTCTGCCTGGAAATAACCACAAAGTCAGCAATCTCGATGTTGTCCAGTGTCCCGTCCTGCAAATTCTTCTTCACATCGTTCACAAGGTAATAGTTGCTGGCCATGTTCTGCGCCTGCTGCAAAATCGAGTTCTTGTAGTCCAAGTGCAGGGCAATGCTGCGGGCCTCGTCCTTGGAGAAAACCGGCTGTGTCCCGTTGATAATCGAGTGCAACTGGAAATGGTTTATGATATCGCAGAACCTTCTAAGCGGCGACGTGGAGGGCGCGTACGCATCCGCACCAACCATAAAGTGACGCTGGGGCACAGATGTGAAGAAGGCTGGCGAGATGAACTTGAAAATCGAGATAAACTCTTTGGCCGACAGCAGTTTCCTGTTGTCAACAATCTTCTTGTTCAGATTCTTGAACACATCATTTGCTGCGCCTGAGAACGGCAGCTGGTACATCCCTTTGAACATGCCTGCCAGCTGGTTCTTCACCAGGAACTGGGCCGAGATCATGTTGGCCAGGATCATGATTTCAGACACCAGCACAGTCGACTTGGAGTTCTTTTGAATGCTCAGCGCAACATCCTCGTCTTCCATCACCTCGCCCAGGTTCAGGTTCTCGATCGTGGTCTGCTCGTTGAACCGTGCAGTGTACTTCATCGACCCTTCAAACAGAATCGCGCCTTTGGAGATCCGCTGTCTCTGCAGCTTGTACCCCAGATCGTACAGGTACTTGAGTTCCTGCTCCTCCACACTCAGCTTATTGAAGTCTCGGCCTTCGTTAGCCTTCAATGTGCGGTCGACATCGTTGTAGGTGTACTTGGGGAACTTGGAGATGTACGAGGCCTCGACGTTGATTGTGTCAAAGTCAATGGCCTTGGATCTCCAATTGAAGTTGACTGAGAAGGTGAGAGCCCTGGTTTTCAGCCCGTCGATTCCCAGGCCTGCAACGTTGATGATCGATTTGGGCAACATTCCCAGCGCGAATTCAGGCTGGTAGTTTGTGGCCCCTCGCTCGTACGCGATTTTGACCAGGGTGTCGTTCTTGTCCAGGTACGAGGTTGGGTCTGCAATGTGGACAAAGACTCGTCCTGTGTGGTCATCGAGCTTCTTCATGCTGATACCATCGTCAATCTCGTGAGCCGACTCGCTGTCGATACAGTACACCCTGTGGTCTGTGTAGTCGACACGCTTGCCCGCAGAGCAGTCGCGCGAGGCGTCCGGCTGCCACAGCTGGTAGTAATCCTGCTCGCAGTCGCTTTTGCGCGACACCTTTTGGTACGGCAGGGCCACTTCCCTTCTGAAATGGGTGGGATTCGAGTTGGCCTCAATGTACCCGAGGTCCACCAGGAAGTTGTAGATGTCGGTCTTGGTGATCTCGATGTTGTCATGCGGAGTCAGCAGCTTCATTAGGTGGGTTGCAAAGGTCTCAGATTTGGGGTCGCTGATGTTGCCGATGGAGTACTCCTTCAGCAAGAACAGCACGTCGTCAAAATAAGGTGGCAGTGCGCGCAGATCGTTGGTCTGCTGCGCGTGCTTGACGGACTTGACAAACTCGCTGATGTACGCGTCGTTGGACAGCTCCGAGCACACGGTTTCGATTCTGGAGGAGTACACTGGCGGGATTATATTGACCATGAGCGGGAACTTTGTGGCGTTGTTGCTGACGGGAAACGACCAGCACGTCTTCTGGCGCCGGATGGTGTGGTGGAGGCCCAGCAGCTTGGTGATGTCGTACTTTGTGGGCTGGATGGGCTCGAACTGTTTGCCCAGATTGGACAGGGCGAGGATTTTCGCGAACGCGGGGCGCACCTGCTGGGCGATCTGGTCCAGGGCCTCTGGGGAGTTCAGCTGGTCCTTGTACAGGTCGACGTGGGCCGCAGAGATGTGCTGGAGGAGGTCCAGCATGGTGAAGATGGAGATGTTCTGCGGATTTTCCACGGCCAGCAGCTTGTAGAGCAGGTCGAGTTTGACGTTGTAGAGGCTGGAGTAGCGCCAGGAGTCGACAGCGATAATCCTGATGACGCGGGCGATGAGCCACAGGAAGGTTGGGGCCGCGATGTACGCCTCGAGGGACTTGTCTCTGGACGGCTTGACGGAGCCGTAGCCCGGCTTGGGCTCGGGCACCTGGTAGATGCAGTTGCCAAAGTAGCCGTGCGGGAACACGCTGGGGATCCTGAAGGCGATGTCGGACTTGTCGACGAACTCGAGCTGGCCGTACTGGTCCATCAGGGTGTACCGCGGGTCGTCGGTCCTGCTGGGCAGCTCGACAATCACAAACAGGTTGCTCTGCTGCAGGTTGTTGATGAGCGAGACGCAGTCGCCCACGTCCAGCGGGGTGTAGAAGTCCTCAGGCACGACGGTGGTGCGCGTGTCGCCGTACTTGGCTGCCAGCGCCTGGATTAGAGGCTCGAGCTGCGCGTACGCCGGGCCCGTGATGAGCCTGGGCCCCGCGCCCGCCAGCCCCAGCAGCCGCTGCTCGTCCTCCGGGCCCAGTCCCAGCCGCTTGACCGTCTTCTCCAGCCACTTGCGGTTGATCTTGGTGTACGCTTTGTCAAAGCTTTTGGCAGACTCGTCCATGATCTTGTTCATTTCCGTGCGGTAGTTCAGCTGGCTTCTGTCCAGCCGCTTTCTGAGCTCGGGCGCAGCCACCTCTGTCCGCTTCTTGGCCCGCTGCCGCAGCTCCTCCACGTCCAGCACCAGTCTTTTCTTCTGCTTCGCGCGGTCCGCCCCGAGCACCCGCCCCAGCGTCCCAAACGCCCGCCCATCCACACGCAAACTGCCTCTCACACTCCTCTCCCTCACACTCCTCACACTCCTCACACTCCTCACACTCCTCACACTCACTGCATGCATACCGCCTTAACAAGTAGAATAAATAAATAAATAAATAAATAAATAAATTTTATTTTGTGTTAATAACAATAGTATAGATATGAGCTGGGGCCACAGGATGCTGGGAAGAGGCGGTGGTGCGCTGGGGGCGGCCCATGGGGCACTGCGCGGGGCGCACAGGCGGCTGGGGACGGTGCAGACGTCGAGCTACAACCCCAAGGAGCTGGTGGTGCCGGGCAACTCGACGATCTACTCGCTGATCCAGCCTACGGGCATCTTCCACATCGGGAACTACCTGGGGGCCGTCAGGATGTGGAAGGACGTGTCGGAGGGCGCGCCAGCGAGCGCCAGGATGATTTTCGGGACGGCAGACCTGCACGCGATCACGGTGCCGCAGGACGCTGGGCAGCTGCGAGCCAACCGGTACGACGCGATTGCCAGCGTGCTGAGCACGGGCATCGACCCGGAACGGTGCATCGTGTACCACCAGAGCGGCGTGCCCGAGCACACGGAGCTCAACTGGATCCTGAGCTGCCAGGCGGGCGTGGGCTACCTGGGCAGAATGACCCAGTGGAAAAGCAAGAGCGAGGCCGTTGCCAACCCGACGCTGGGCCTGTTCGCGTACCCGGTGCTCCAGGCCGCAGACATCGTGCTGTACAAGTCCACGCACGTCCCCGTGGGCGAGGACCAGATGCAGCACCTCGAGCTGACCCGCGAACTCGTCGAAAAGTTTAATAAGCAGTTTGGCCGCACTTTCCCGCTGCCAACCACGCTGCTGGCTCCCACCAAGAAGATCCTCAGCCTCAAGAACCCGCTCAAGAAGATGTCCAAGTCCGACCCGGACAGAAACGCAACCATCTTCATGAGCGACGAGCCCGACGTGATTGTCAAGAAGGTGAGGAAGGCTGTCACCGACTCCATCTCCCACGAGTTCCGCTACGACCCGCTCAACAGACCCGGCGTGTCCAACATGATCAACATCGTCAGTGGCCTGCAGAGAAGATCCATCGCTGACATCGAGGACGACATCAAATCGTTCAGGGACCACGCAGCCTTCAAGGCGTATGTGAGCGACGCCATCATCGCAGAGTTCGACGCGCCTAGAAAACGCTTCAACGAGCTCTGCAGTGACCCGCAGTACCTGCGCGCGATTGTCGCCAGGGGAAACGACCGTGCCAGGGAGATTGCCGCCGCCACCATCAAGCAGGTGAAGCGAAACGTCGGCTTGGACTAGACATTTGGTGCCCGTGTGCCGATGTCTTTTCCCGGGCTGTTGTGTATATAGTGAACAGTTGTCGTGCTGTAGACGGTGCTGTTTGTAAAGAGTAAATAGCCATGTAGATGACTGTTATGTAGTAAAAGCTATCCTGACTTCCTGTAGAAATAGCTGTGATGCAGACGGTGCATAGCAATAGCTATCCAGGTGACTACCTGTAGTAAGTAGCTGTGGTGAAGATGACAGTGCTGCTTGGGGTGATTTATTCGATATTGTTACGTTTGAAGACCCTCTACAGACGGTTCCTCTCTATTCATTTTAAACTCTTCTTCTAAAGTCTGTGACACTCTACAGACGGTTCCTCTCTATTCATTTTAACCTCTTCTTCTAAAGTCTGTGTTTGACTGTAGTAGGCTGCATGTCCACTTGCTGTTTCACCTTTACCGGCAGTTCTACCTTCTCTTGTGAGTATGTTACTTCTACACTACTTATTGAGGTTCAACATGTTACTACTTCTTGTACTACAAGTGTTAGTACTTCTGGCACTACTATATGTTACTTCCACTTATTGTAGCTCAATAGGCTCTCAATACGCTTACTCTTAACTACTACTGCTGCACTTACATATGTCAACTTCAATACCTGTCTGTCCGCTCTTTGGCTACTTATGCACAGTTCCAGACCTGCTGTTGCAGAGTGTAGGGGGTGTTTGACTACTTCTACTTTTATCTACTTATGTATGTTCACTTTTAGGTGTGCTGTCCTGTATATATTAGGTGCAAGTGTTCCTGTATAGAAGTACTTAGACAGACCGCCACCGGCTCTCTGTATACAGTACATAGCTCAGGCTACTACGCAGAGATACGTTCAAGCCGGGTCCAGAAAATGCACCTGGTCCAGAATGTTCAGCTGCGTAGCATACTGGATCAAGATCCGCTGCACAGATCTGATTGAGGCGCACTGGTAGATAATCTCCTTTAGAAGATCGTGCTTACTGAATCCCAGCACCTTGTCGTCACCCGTCTCAAAAGTGTACAGCTGCTCAAAAATCTCAAGCAGTTTGGCCTTGAATCCCAGCTCGCTGATCCTTTTGCAGTATATGATCAGAAAGCTCTTAAAGTCCTGTACTTCCTTCAGCTTGACCGAGATCAAGATTCTGTTCTCTAAATGCGCCAGCGAAATGATCTTCTCCAAGTTCTCGTATCCCTCTTTCATCAGCATCGTCTTTGCCATCTTCTGCAAAAATTTACCACGGCCTCTTCTAACAATCTCGTCGTTGGTCTTTCTCTCCAAAATGTTGATAACCGCCCCATTCGACTTCTCGTCTATCGAATCCCAGTACTGTGATCCAAATGCCCACCACGAATCGCTCACAAGCACCCAGCTTTCCATATCCCTGTCGTACAGATACCCGTTACCATTGGCTAAGGTCACTATAGGAACCCCCGAAGAGGTTATGGCTGACAACGTCAGATTTTCAGATCTCGTCAGTGTTTCTGGGTTGGATCTTGAGAGTATTGGATATAACGTTGTTGGCTCAAACAGGGCTTTTCTTTTAAGCACATCCCACGCGTAAACTTCTCCAATGCTTGTAATTGCTAGCAGATATTGCCCTTTACTCTCCAAGAAACTTAGTGGCGTTCCCAGCACTAATGGCGGAAATATTCTTCTCCCAGAATCGCTGTAAACATAAATTATACCATTTGCTGACGACACAGCCCAAAATTCCCCTTCACCGCCTGTAGCTAAACTTATTAGTTTTGGTATGAAATCAATAAAGATTTGCTTTGAGCCATTCTTCATTAGTGACACTTTTGTAGGTTTTTGTTCATTTCCTGACCCATTTCTAATATCCAGCGTTAACGTTGGGTCATTTGGTGATTGTAGTACTATTGAAGATGTTATCTTCTTGGTCGCAAGACGTATTCTGGCAAATGAAACGTTCGGATTGATTGGAACAGAGCCAACTATTTCAATATAGTCGGCTTCACGTTTCTTCTTTTGTTGTTCAGGGTTCAAATTGGTTGGTTGTGTCTCTTCTTTTCTTTTCAGTTTTTTAGATACCAAGTAAGAAGGCTGGTCAAACTCAGACGTCACATTGCCACTGCTTGGTGTAGGTGCTGGGGTTGGCGTTGATTTGGAGGTTGTTTTTGCATCGTCCAAAGAGGTAGACGCAGCTCTTTTCTTACTGTTGTCTTTTGGCGATTCAGTTAGTTTAGCTTCTTTAACAGTGTCTTCGCTTGGCTTAGCTTCATGCAGCTCGGGAACAGGTGTTGAATTGCCAACATCTTTCTCATCAGTCATTGTCACATCAGTTTCTTCTAATTTGATCGACTTAGCAACCTTCAGCGGCTCAGGAAGTTCAATCTGGCCTAGCAACGATTCGAATAGCTGTTGAGAAATTGGTACGCCAAGCTCTGAGTCATCAAAAGTGAAGATGAACAAAGATTCTGCTGCAACAAACAACCCAGAGCCATTTTTGATCCACTGCAAGTCGTTAATATCTGTGACTGAAACGTTATTTGCAGTAAATAGTGGTCTCTGGAAACTCGAGTTCCACACCGCGACCGATTTGTCAGTACCCACTGAAGCAATCAAGCTCATTGGCTTGCTACCACTCTCTGTAAACAAAGTTGGACAAAACTTTGCGATACTGGAATCCTGTCCAAGTAGGGAGCAGTCAACTTTCCAGTTGCCTCTGGAGACAAGTCCCATTCCACTGGTTTGCGGGTCAATTGACACGTTTGGCACGATGAAGCAGTCGCCCAACGCAGACCACGTGAACTTGCATGTGCTGTTGACACATGACAGTGGTGGCAGTGCGTTGCTGGTTATTTCTTTGACTGACACAGTTTCTTCGGTGTAGTCGATTTGGTGAATCAGTACCAGCTTGTTCAAACCGATCGCAGCCAGGTACTGCTGTGTTGGGTCAACACTGATCGCCCTTATGTCAGTTCGCATCTCTATTGGGGTTTTAGCCTGATTGGAGTCCAAATCAAACGTTAAAACCTGGTTTAGGGTTGCCAGTAGCAGCAGTTTACCACCCAGAACCGCCACATCATTGATTTCTTCATTGTGTGTAAACAGCAGCTCGCTCTGAAGGCTCTCTAAGTCCGTCTTGAAGACACTATTCTTCAAATCAACTGAAATTAGCGTCTTTTCCACAACGTGGAGGCTCGTTATAGGCACTTTATCGCTTCCTGGCGTCACAATTTTATACGCCTTGAGCTTGCTGACATCCCTCTCAGTCTGTTTGTTCTTCTGGGCTACCGCCGCCAGCGTCAACACGTCCCACAGACACACCTGTCCATCCTCACCGCCTGTAAACAAAGTCTCAGACTTTTCATCAATTGCCAGGCAATTCACCTTCCCTGAGTGAGCCTCGCCCGGGATCTTTAGTAGTTTCATCGCAGTAAGCTTCCTGTTGGCCGTTCGTTAGCTTCCCCCCTTCTCAATAATGGAAATACGAAAAACAGCTTAAACAAGAAAACTAAATCGAATTTCTGGTGGTTTTTTTGGTGACTTTTTTTTCATTTTAAATTTCAGATTTTCAGGATTTCAGTTGAAAATTTTCAACAACAATATAAAAAGCAGATAAACAGCGTGAAGATGAGCAGAGAGCAGTCAGTCGAGCAAAAGGAGCACGAGGAGGAGTTTACTGACGACTCTGAGTCCAGTTTTTCAGGTGAGTAGTGGAACCCAGGGGGGAATTCAGGCGGGGCTTCTAAGCGAAAAAGATAACAGACAACTAACAATGATTGCAGAATACTGGATTGACTGGTTCCTAGGGATGAAAGGCAACGAGTACTACTGTGAGATTGACGTGGACTATATCACGGACAAGTTTAACCTGACTGGGCTTCACTCAGAAGTGGAGAAACTGCCGTTGGTGGTGGATGTGATAACAGATGCGATCAACTGGAACGACTATGACAAAGACGAGCGTGAGAACTTGGAGTACAGAGCCCGAGTGCTGTACGGGCTGATTCACAGAAGGTACATTTTAACAGCAAAGGGTCTACAGAAGATGATGGATAAATACAAAAATGCGGATTTTGGGTACTGTTCCAGGGTATATTGTGATCTACAGCATCTGCTTCCAATTGGAATCAGTGACCAGACTGGAGTGCACTCGGTGAAGCTGTACTGTCCGAAATGCGAAGACTTATACAACCCTAAATCGTCAAGACACTCGTTAATCGACGGAGCGTATTTCGGGACCAGTTTCCCAGGAATGTTCTTCCAGCAGTATCCTAATCTGGCGCCAGAGCACCCAACACAGAGGTATGTGCCAAAAGTGTTTGGGTTCCAGCTACA
Source organism: [Candida] sp. (assembly GCA_030570575.1). NCBI lineage: Eukaryota > Fungi > Ascomycota > Saccharomycetes > Saccharomycetales > [Candida] sp. The sequence continues at coordinate 482,755 of JAJLVZ010000004.1, read as the reverse complement.
CGACCAGGCCAAACTAGCCAGATGGCAGGAGCTACAAAGAATAAAGCTGGAGAAAAGGCTCAATGCAAAGGGCATTGACACCAGAGATGTCGCCAATGGGTACACTGACAAGTGCCTCGTTACCGAGCATAAGAGGGAGTGATGCGTGGGCGAGCACCACACTCAGCATCAACAATAATATAATAATGAAATATGTATACTAGGAACTGGTCGAGACGGATCAGCCAACTGATGATTGCAGTGCACGAAGTGGCTAATATGAGCTTGATATTTACATCACTAAGCACTGTAGAAGATATGAGCTTGATTTCTGAACTAACCAACACTGTAGAAGCTATCAGCTTAGTATTTGAAGTACTAAGCACTCATGCCGGGTTTCATCGGTTAGCTTCGGCATCTCGCGGAACTCAGAAATTAAGTTTGACACATTTGGAAAATCTGGTTTTCCGCGATAACATCGGTTAAAAATGTATTGAGAAGGTTGTTTAAGCTGGAACTGGTGGTGCCCCAGGTGTATATGTATTCCATAGCTGCGTAGGTACTAGTAGTAGGCAAAATGCAGCTAAACACAGAAATCGCAAGCACAAAAAACGCCAAATTTACTAGGCTTATCCGCCCAAGTTGGTGAGAATGGTAAATCGCGGTAGTTGGTGGCTTCATGGACTTTTTGAGAAATAAGGCATTGATTGGTGTGAAATATTTCAAGTATTTAATGCCATAGAATTCCGCTATGTTTCACTGATTGTTTCCTTTATTAGATTTACTAGTAAAAACCAATATGCCATCCTCAACAGAAACTTGTCAAGTTCCGCTAGGAACTTATTTATTTGACAGATTGACCCAGGTCAACAGCCTGCAGTCGGTGTTTGGAGTCCCTGGAGACTTCAATCTGCGTCTGCTGGAACACCTGTACAACATTCCGGGCTTGAAATGGGTCGGCAACTGCAACGAGCTGAATGCGGGTTATGCTGCTGATGGTTATGCGCGCATCAACAAGTTCGGATGCTTAATCACCACTTTTGGAGTGGGCGAGTTGAGTGCATTGAATGCCATCAGTGGATCTAATGCCGAGGATGTGCCTGTCCTGCATATCGTTGGTACCTCATCAACCGTCCAAAAGTCAAGCAATGCTACTAATGTTCATCATCTAATTCCAGGTGACAGAACCTGGGAAGTTTGCCAGGACCACTATTTGTATGAGAAGCTAGTCCAACCATTCTCGTGTGTTGTCGAGTCCCTAGACGACTCAAACCTCGACAAGGTTCAGGCACAGATTGATAACGCCATTGAGACAGTCTACAAGTCAAGCAAACCTGGCTACTTATTTATTCCTTCAAATATGTCAGATATAAACATCACAGTGGTCAATAGCAAGAAATTAGATCTGACCAAGGCTGACCCAAAACCTGAGCTGACCGTGAAATTGGCGAACAGAATACTAGCAAAGCTTTATTCAAAAAATTTCGCTGTTTTAGTTGACTCCAGATCAAAACCATTTGCTAAAGAGGTTGATTCGTTCATTGAGGCAAATAATCTACACTCCTTTGCCACAGTACAGGGTAAGTCGCTGATCAGTGAGTCAAGAGAAAGCTTCCATGGGATATTTGCAGGGGAAAAGCTTTCAACTGCAGGCACTTTTGATATAATGCAGAGATTTGAGTGCGTATTACACATTGGTGTTTACTTTAACGAGATCAATAACTTCAAGCACGCTAAGCTGTCAAGTATTATTAAGGACGTTATTGAGATCGGTAAGGACTACGTGCTAGTAGATGAGGAGTTGATCACAGATATCAGCGGAGAAGTTGTTTTCAAGAAAATGATGGATCTACTTGACCCAACTAGGCTATTCGATAACTCAAACTTGGCATTACCAAGCTATGAATATGTCACTGATAAAACTTGTCAGGACACAAAATTATCACAGGAAGCACTAGCACAATCGTTATCAGCATACTTGAAACCCAATGACGTTATTGTCTGTGAGATGTGTTCGTTTTTATTTACAATGCCAGATATGAGACTACCACCAAATGTCAGATTCATATCGCAGAACTTCTATGGGTCAATTGGGTACGCTATTCCGGCAACTTTAGGAATTGAGCTGGCACTAAGAGACTCAGGCGACTCAGACTCAAGAGTTATTTTGATTCAAGGTGATGGTTCGGCACAAATGACAGTACAGGAATTATCCAACTACCTAACAACCAAAATCACACCAACCATTTTCTTACTGAACAATAGTGGTTATAGCGTTGAAAGAATCATCTGTGGTGCCACTAGAAGCTACAACGATATCCAACCAAACTGGAAATGGACCGCACTGTTTGATACTTTTGGTGATGTTGGTGGATTTAGTGAGAATGTCAAGGTTGAGAACCTGAGAGATCTGAAAAATGAACTGATCAAAAACGATGACAAGAAACTAAAGCTCATTGAGGTTATTCTCGACAAAATGGATGTCAACGAGAGATTTGGATATATTTGTGGTTCAAAGAAATAAAAACATTTAATATATACACATGATTTTTTAGGGTTTTAGATAAATAGTTAATACAAGAGTTTAGCAATAAAAAACATATATTACTGTATCCATGATAAACTCCTTTCCCGTAACAAAGCCATAATAAAACATATAAAAAGTATAAAAAGTGTAAAAAGTGTAAAACCCCCAATTAGCACATAAAAAAATAAAATCTAATCAAATAAAAAATAGGTATCCGTTCCAATTTGAAAACTGAGCATTTGAGACCTTGAAATTACTTAAGAAGGTCGCCACTGAGTCTTTTAATGATTTGAATAGCTTGAAACCTTCTTCAGACCCATCATTTGTATTGAAATTAAATAAACTTCCAATATTTGATTTGACAGATTTTAAGAATTTTTTTGCTAGACTCACTGAGTTTACTGATGAAGAAGTAGTGGAGTTTTGCAGTTCGAGCTGTTCCTTTATTGATTTATTTTGAAAATAAGTCATTGTCAGTGCAGTTGCAAACCCAATTCCAATCCCAATGGTGAATGCCAGACCAACAAGTAAAAACTGATTTGATTTCTTGTACTTTTTTATCCTTTTAGATCTTGAGTTTGAGTGTGTATTTTCATGATTGTGATGATGTTGGATAATCACTGTGTTCGAGTCTTCAACCAATATATCAAAGCTTGAATCTATAGAGGAAATTGAAGACGACAATGAAGAATCGTTTTCTTCTTCCTTTTTGTTGTAGGAGTTAATCATCTGGTAATTTGCTAATAAAATGTTATCATCTTCAGTTTCAACGTTATTGATAGCATTCATTAGTGATTTAGTCATGAAGGTCTCGTCATCTTTAACAAGTTTTAACAAGTTCGATATCTGAAACTTGTCTTCAAGACTAATTGGTGAACATAGTAAGTTTAGTTCATAATTGTGTAGTATTTTTTCAATTGTCTTTTGATTTATGTTCTTGAAGAGTGGTATGATTAGTTTATCTTGAATCTGATTTTGTTTGATAAAATTCAAGATGTTTCCAATTTTTATTAACCCATCAAAGATCACAATTACAATTTCAAATGGTTCATTGAAATCTAGAGTAAGAATCCCATCTAAGTTCTTGTCTGAGTTTAATTCACGCAGAAAGGTGTTTTTCTTGTTGCCGATAACCAGCACTTTCGATTGAGATAGTGACGAGGATGAGCAAGTTTCTTCTTTTATGTTCGAAATTGATAGTGGTGAGGCTGATTGTAAGATTGCTGGAAAGTTCGAGTTACTTGAAGTGATTGGCGATTTGACAATGTTTGGCAGCATGAAACCAGATGCAAAACCACTGTTAGACACTCTTACTCCCGAGTTCATGTCAATTTCAATAGTCTTATCGTCAGCTTCAGAGACATCTTTGTCCTTCTCTTCAGTAGTGCTGGATATTGCTAATGACACTTGGTCTTCCTCTGTATCTGAGCTTGAGAGTACCGAACTGGTGGACCTGGTACCCCAATGACTTCCAATAGCTTGCCAGGATGTAGTTGAAAACCCACCATCCCCAGCTTGAACGCGCTCAATCACCAAATTACTGCTTATCTGATTGTTATCTCTGATTGTGTCAACATTATTCAACGTCTCCAAAACTGACTGATGCGGCGATAAAAGCCTAGTGGACTGCACACCAATCTCACTACTCGATTTGCTTTTTAATGGCTTTGGCTGATGTAACGAACTAGACATGTTGACCACTCAAACAGCTAAACAGCAATACTTATAATCTCTCCATATCAATTTTAATAGCAGCCAGAGGGCGATTATTAATCACTGACTGCCTAATCAGGAAATAAAAAAGGCTACACTTCTATAGGAAACAAAAATTCGAGCTTTGGAGCTTTTGGTGCTTTACAAGTGGCTAACAAGGCCGAGCGTAGCTATAATTGCGCAAGCTGTTCAGACAGGGTGTTTCACTGGAAGAAGAATGTTCAAAACAAGCAAAAATATAAACATGTTAAAAATTACATCACTATCGAAAAAAAAGCTATTTTTTTTAATATTGAAATTGAAAACAAATACTAATTGCATCAAAAAGTGGGTTTAGGAATAAGCTTTGGAACGCGTGAACCGCACAGAAAACGATTGAAGATACTCGAGAGACTTAATATTTTATTACCTGAGGTTTTGCATTTGGAACCGCATATTTTAGTCATTCGTTTTTCTTTGTGCTGAAGAGCCACCAATAATTTACTTATATCTCTGCATACACCATGCGGGTTTTCAGAATTGGAATAAGGCAGCAGCTTATTGCATTGGTTGTGTTTGTGACAGCATGCTCGCTGGCGATTTTAGGGATAATCACAGGTGTTTATTTCAGTGAGAACTACAAACAGTTAAGATCAGACAAGCTGGTTGTTATAGCAGAGCTGAAATCTTCACAGGTCACGCAGAGCTTGAACAGCTTGTATTATCAAGCCTTTTACTTGACTGCCAGAGACACCCTTCAGAACTCATTGTCAGCGTACAGAGCGGGAAACAAAACAGATGAAAACTGGTACAATGCCCAAGAATCAATTCAAGAGTTCTTGGGCTCATCAAATATTTATACCCATGTCAGAGTTTATGATACAAGTTTCAAGAAGGTTATCAATGAAACAAACAATAACACTGGTCCTGTACCACCTGATATCCTAAGCGAGTTATTCCCACTAGGTCATAATTATACATTTCCAGCAGAACTGGAAAGTACTGGAATATTAACAGGACCTGTAATGAATTCCACGTCATATTTGCTATCAATGACATTACCAGTTTTTTCAAAAGCCTCCATTTTAGTTGATAGCAAGAACTTGGCTGGTTATGTTTCAATCGTTATGGAAGCTGACAGTATAGTTTCCACGTTAGCAGATATAACGACGTTAACCAAAGGAAGGGTTGTTATCATAGCAACAGACCCCTACAACAGCAACAATGCCAACTCGACATATGATTATTTATTCGAGTCCGCCGATAATGTTTCAGCAAATAATAGAGTTTCGTCGAGTTATATTGCAACCCAACTATTTAAGTATAATAAAACTGGATCAGTTTCAAATACCAAAAATGAGTTCAATATGCCAGTTGCAGCTGGGTTTTGCCCAATCAACTTTGAGTTAGCAAGATGGGCTGCCATTGTTGAACAACCAAGATCGACTTTTATGGCTCCTTCGAATAAACTAACTGGTATAATCGTTGGTGTTTGTATTGGTACCGCAGTTTTAATGGCTCTTGTAACGCTCCCTTTAGCGCATTGGGCTGTTAAACCAATTTTAAGGCTACAAAAAGCTTCAGAAACTATTGTTGCAGGCCGAGGGCTGCAGCGAAATCCATCAAATGGTGGAAGTGGATACGGAAGTAAACGAAATAGTCGACTGAGCTATGGTGGTGGTATTGGATCAGGCTCAGATGTTTCTAACTTGGGAGAAATTGAAAACAGCATAGCAAATAGTCATCAGTTTCATCATTATGATTCACCTGGACCAGGAGGTACAATACCCGAAAACTCGTCTACTTCCTCAGGAGTATCACATCATCAATTTACATACTTAAGCAATGCCAGAGTCCCTGTTTATTCAAGATTTGTTTACGATGAGTTTTCAAAACTAACGGAAACATTTAATGCAATGACAGATGAGCTAGACCGTCAATATTCTCACTTGGAAGATCGTGTCAAGGCAAGAACTAAACAATTAGAGGCTGCCAAGATTGAGGCAGAAGCTGCTAATGAAGCAAAAACTGTGTTTATTGCAAACATTTCTCATGAACTAAGAACACCATTGAATGGTATATTGGGAATGACCGCAATTGCCATGGCTGAAGTCGATGTTTCAAAGATAAGATCAAGTTTAAAATTAATCTTCAGATCCGGTGAATTGTTGTTACATATTTTAACTGAGTTATTAACGTTCAGTAAAAACTCACTGAAAAGATCTAAATTAAAAAATTCAGATTTTACTATAATGGAAGTTGCATTACAGATAAAGTCAATTTTTGGCAAACTAGCAAAAGATCAAAGTGTCAATCTTACAATCACTATTTTACCAAATGAAACTAGAAAGAAAATCTTATATGGTGATTCAAATGCATTGATTCAAATTGTCATGAATCTTGTTAGTAATGCTTTGAAGTTTACACCAGTGGAAGGTAATGTTACAGTCACAATCAAAAACCTTGGTGAATATGATGAAGCTGCAAGCGCAGCAACACATTATGAGAAAGTTTTAGTTAAATCAAACAGGGAAACCGAAAGTAAAAATAACTCGCGACCACATGAATATGAAAACGAAAAAATTCAAGCAAATTCAAAAGAAGATAGTTGCGGTTTACCAATCTCACCAATTTCACCAATCACAAAGGCAAACTTGTCAACAACTGATTTTGAGGATGAAAAACTGAAAACTGTTGAATTGCGCCAGCCTAAAACTTGGGTGTTTGAATTTGAGGTTGAAGACACAGGCCCAGGTATTCAACCAGAACTGCAAAAAACAGTGTTTGAACCATTTGTTCAAGGTGATCAAACACTATCGAGGCAGCATGGTGGTACAGGGTTGGGATTATCCATTTGTCGTCAATTAGCATCATTGATGCATGGTGTTATGGAATTGAAATCAACTGTGGGAGTTGGTTCAAAGTTCATTTGTAGGGTACCAATATTACAAACAAAGGAAATAATAGTGGATCCATTTGATGAATCATTTTATGAGGATGAATTTAATGCAGACAGTAGGAAGAACAGGAAAGTGACAATAGTTGAGCCATCTGGAAGTGATTCGAGCTCAACTGAAATAAACAATACATCCGATGATGCTACAAGTTATAAGAATTTAGATAGGAACTCCAACCTAGCCCCTCCATCGGAAGAAGATGAAATTTATAACAGGCCATTATTAACCTCAACTGGAACAGCAAGATCATCAGATGCACTATTAAAGCCTCGTACTGGCTCATTACCGGTTAAAAACTTGAAGATATTAGTGACAGAAGACAACAGTGTGAACCAAGAGGTTATAAAAAGAATGTTGAATCTTGAAGGATTCCATAATATTGATTTAGCAATTGATGGACAAGAAGCTATTGATCTGGTCAAAGAGAGAAAAGGTGAAGATGAGTATGATATAATATTTATGGATGTCCAAATGCCAAAAGTTGATGGACTGATGGCGACAAGAATTATTAGAGAAGAATTGCTATATGATGGACCAATTATTGCATTAACAGCATTTGCAGATGAAGCAAATGCAAAAGGATGCATAGAAGCTGGAATGAGTTCTTTCTTGTCCAAACCAATCAGAAGAAGTCAGCTAAGACACGTTATCTTGAAAAGCTGTCCGTTCTTGAAGAAAGACATCAAAAATGATGACGACGAAGAGCCCAAAATAGAAGAATAAAATAAAATAAAAATCTGTTAAAAGTGATAGATAAGCACACAGTCTACATGATGTTTTTGTTTAAAATAATTTTATTCATTGTAATATTAAAAACAGTTGTAGTTTAACCACTTTAATATAATAAAATATAATAAAACGATTAGCTTATTTAAGTTTCTTCTTTGGACGTAATTGATTGGTGTGACCACATTTTCTCTTACGACAGTTGGTTGCTCTTGGTGGTAATCTTGCGTAACATTTACGGCAGATAGCTTTGTCACAGTTGTATTTAGATGCTAAAGCTTTTAAGGATGGTTCAATAATACCACCTCTCAATCTTAAGACTAAATGTAAAGTTGATTCTTTTTGAATGTTGTAGTCTGATAAAGTTCTACCGTCTTCTAATTGTTTACCAGCAAAGATTAATCTTTGTTGGTCAGGTGGAATACCTTCTTTGTCTTGAATTTTTGATTTGACATTGTCGATGGTGTCAGAAGATTCAACTTCTAAGGTAATGGTTTTACCAGTTAAAGTTTTAACGAAACTGTTCACCCATGTTAGTACTGGCTCTTCGTATGCTTACTCTCTTCTGTTCTGTATTTCTGTCCAACTTACATTTGCATTTTGTTATTAATTAACGTTAAGGTATTGAATGGTAAGTTAAAGTGAAATTTGAATTTCAACTTTTCAAAAAGTTTGTTTTGAGCGTTAAAAATTTTAAAACATTTCGCAGTCACAGAAATTTTACAATTTTTTTCTCATAAAAAAATTTGAAATCAAATGTTCGGGTGCGCATGACCTGGAATTAGGGCTAAAAATTCTTAGGGCAAAACTAACCCGGATGTTTTGGTGAATGCTAAATTGGAACAGCCTGATTAAATTGGTGTGTTGCAAGTAAAAACAGTGGCAAAACAGCGGTTGAGCCTATAAGATGGAACCAGACAACGGAGCCAATAGCACTGGGCAACCATCAGATTTAGAGGCTGCATCTGTGGAGCCAGAAGTCATTTTTGAAGAGTCTGAGCAGCAGGAGCTCAGGTTTGAAGAGATTATTCAAGACCAGCCAACGGGTATCAGTGCAAGCGAAGTAGAAGAAGCAGATGGCGCTGACCAGTTAATGGATGGCCACACTGAAGAAATTGAAGATGTCAATGTTGAAGTTGACATGCCAGAAGTTGAAGAGGCAGCAACTCATGAATTTATTACAGCAGAATTAATTGGTCAAGATAGCACTGGAATTGAGATATCTGAGCCTATTCAAGGTGAAGTTGTTGAACCAGAGGGCCATGTAGAAGTTGATGCTCAAGTTGAAGTGGCTGAGGTTGAAGTAGCAGAAGTTGAAGAAGCACCAGCTAAAGACCCAGCAGTTGAAGAAACACCAGCTAAAAAAGCACAGGCCCAAGAAGATGCTCAGTCAGAGCACGAACAAGAACAGGACGACGAGTTCATAAATAGAACCTTCGAAGTTGCTCAAAGCACGACCCCAGAACCAATCGCTGACAGCACATCATTCATCAACTCAACAGTTGTGCAGGACCAGAAATCATTATCAGTCGATGTCAATTCGTTGTCAAAAGCTCTTCAAATCAACCCAATTGAACTGGAATCAATAAACTCGACAGTTTTAGAGAAAATTCAACTAAAGTTGAATGAGATTGAGAAATTGAAATCAGATAAGTTAAGCTTGGAGCTTAACTTAGAGCAATCAAACCATCTAAGCAATAAAAAAGTTGAGATAATCAAGGGTCAACTAACTAAGGCAAAAGCTGAAATACAATCTTTAACTGAAAATAAAACTTTGTTAGAATCTTCAAGAACTGAACTAGAAAAAAAGCTACTAAAGATTGAGACTGAAATGTCATCCAGCTCATCAAACTCAAAAATCAACCAAGAGAAATTAGATTCAATTTTATCAGAAAAGAGAAAAACAATGGAATTGTTAGAGAGAAAAAATAAAGAATATGAAGAGTTGAAAAGTAACTTGGAATCGTTTCAGGAATCTAATAGCAAGTTACGTAAACAACTAATTGAACTGGAATCAAAGAATCAAACTACAAACTCGAATTTCATTCATATCAAGATGGAAGCAAAATCACTGCAAACTCAAATCGAATATTTGACCAAAAATAACGAGTGGTTAAATACTGAACTGAAAACAGTGAATGAAGATTTTGCAAATTATAGAAAAGAGAAATCATCTGAAGTTTCAAATCTGCAGTTTAACTTGGATTCAAAAACTTCAGAATTGAATTCATTGAAACTACAGAATGAAAACTTGAATACAAGATTTAATGATGTTTCAACTAAACTAGATAACTCTTTAATTGACATCAAAAACTTGAAAGATGAACAATCTCTCAATAAAGAGGAGTTCATTAAAGAGGTTTCATTGAAAAACAGATTAGTCAATTTACTGACCAAGTCAAATGAGGAATTTAAAGCCAAGGTTTCGTACTTGGAAGATCAACTGGAACACTCAAGATCGGATGTTATTAATGAGTCTGCGGCTTTAAAAACCACCCTAGACAGATACAAGGCCAAATATAATGAAAGTGAATTGAAGATCAAGAAGTTGGAAGAAACTATCGACGAGTTAACAAAAACTACCAATGAAGCAGAAGGAACAGATGCTGCAAACCGCTCCATCTCAGCTCCTTTACTATCACCTTCCGCAAAAGTGTTAGCAAATAGCTATCCAGGCTTATCTCTAAGTCAGTTGTACTCAGATTTTGCTTTGCTAAAGAAGAAATTGACTCAAGAACGTCGTGCAAAAGAACGTATGCAACAACAGATTGATTCTTTCATTACTGAAGTTGAACAAAAAGCTCCTTTAATAAACGCAACAAGAGAAAGAGCAGCTCACCTAGAAAAAGAACTAACTGAACTATCAATAGTGTTAGAAAATACTACAAAGGAGAAAGATTCTCTACAAAAATCAAACAATGATCTGATGAATAAAATAAAGGATTATCAATTCCAAATTAGTACACTGAATAGACAGAAAACTGATCTAGCACGTCAAGTTCAGGGATTGGTTGTTCAAGTTACAATTAGAAATGACTCAGGTGGCCCATTAACTCCAGCTGAGAAGAGTGCATTGAAAAGAATTGCTAGTGGTGATAAAATCTTGAATGAATCTGATACAGATAAACTTATCTCAGATAGATTAGTTGTTTTCCAAAACATTGTCGATTTGCAAAAGAAAAATGAAGAGTTGTTGAGAATTACCAGAGAGTTGGGTTCAAGACTAGAAAATGAAGAAAAGACTTCAAAATCTAAACTTGAAAGCTTAGAAAGTACCGCAATTGAAGAGGCAAAGGAAGCCATTTTAACTTTGCAAGAGGAATTAAAATCTGTTGATACAAAACTAAACTCAGTCACAAGAGAGAGAGATATGTTTAGATCAATGCTGGCAAACAAAAACTCAACCAGCGTAAACAGCAACAGTAACAATATCCTGGATTCTGTTCATGATAATGATCAAACCGTCATTTTGAATAAACAGTTGACTTCTCTACAAAAAGAGTTCAATACTGTTCAGCAAGATTTGAAAGCAGTAAGAGAAGAATCAGCTACAACAATTTCATTATTAAACAAACAAATAAATTCACTATCAAATGAAAAGGCTAACTTAGCAATCAATCTTGCAAAAGAACAGTCTTCAAAAGCCTTGGTTGAAGAGAGATATAAATCATTACAAGAAACTCTTAAATATGCAAAATCAGAAACTGAAGAACTGCGTAAAAGAAGCGACTTATTACAGAAAAACTTATCAGATCAAGACCTAAAGACTCAGCAAGTTGCAGAAGAATTGATTCAAACCAAATCATTAATTGACAGTTTAAGAACTGAATCATCAAACTTGAAAGCAGAAAAATCTTTATGGGCATCAATTGAGAAAAGATTAACTGAAGAAAACAAGTTGTTAATTGAAGAGAGAGCTAAATTGAACATTATGCTGGTTAATACTCAAGAAATGGAAAAGGAGCGCGAAATAAACTACAAAGAGTCTCAATCACGCTTAGTTGCTCAAGCTCAGTCATTAGAAAGTGAACTATCAACCATTAAAGATAGACTAAAAGATAGTGAACTGGAATTAAAACATGTTTTAAATAGAAAAGATGCAGATAGTCATGCATATCAAGAAAGAATTGAATCACTGAGACAAGAATTATCAACTGTTAAGGAAGAATTGATCACCAAGAAGTCGTCATTGGAAACTTTAACGAATAGATTTGACTCAATTAGTACTCAATATAACTTAGCATTAGCACGTTTAGAAGAATTTAAGAAACTCTCTGAAGGAGAAAACAACGGCAACTCAAATAACACAAGTGGATTAATTGCACAATCAATGAAATTGAAAACAGAATTAGATGAGGCTAAAGCAGATTTGGAAGATGCAAACAAAAGTGTTAATGAATTCAAAGCAATTGCAAACGCTGCTGAAGAAGCTCTAGCAAGTATGAATGAAACTTTTGACACGTACAAAAAAGAAACGAGCTCTGAGATTAAAGAACTTGAAACTGAAAATAAATCATTGGAAGAAAAGATTTCAATTTTGAATGATGAGATAGCTTCATTAAATAACGAGATTTCAGTAATTCAAAAGAAATCGCAAGGTGAGATTGAGAAGTTACAGACTGAAGCTGAAAATCTACGTTCGCAAGTCTTGAACAGCGACAAACTGAAAGAAGAGTACGATGCTAAAGTGTCGGCAATTGAAAGCTCTCGTTTACAACAAGCTGAGATTGCAAGCGCAGCACAACAAAACTATGAAAAAGAAGTTCAGAATCATGCTTCATTGATCAAAGCTGTTACCTTATTGAGAAACGAGTCGAATGAGTTGAAGGCGAAGGTTCAAACGCTAACAAGTGAATCAGCTCAAGCTAAACAAGTATTAGAGAGATCAGAACAAAGTTGGGATGAGCAAAGACAAATATTGGAAGAGGAATTGAGAATCGCAAAGAACAGAATTGATGATCTAACCTCACAAAACCACATTTTATACAATCAAATAGATATGTTAACCAAGAGGAAAGAAGAGCTCAGTGGCGGCAAGAAAGTTGAAGGAGATGAGTCTATGCAAGTGGAAGAAGGTGACTACGACTTATCAACATTTGAAGGTTCAACAGATGAGCTAAGAGAGTTGATTTCAATATTACGTCGTGAGAAGGATATCTCTGATACGCAATTGGATATTGCTACGAGAGATCTGAAACGCGTTCGCCAACAGTTAGACGTTGCAAACACTGAATTGGACAAGGCTAGACTAGAGTTAGCTAAATCACAAAGCCGTGACACTGATGTCGAACGTTTATCACAAGAGCACCAGAAACTACTTGACGAGTTGAACCAATTGAACTTGTTACGTGAAAGTAATACTACACTTAGAAACGAGTTGTCTGCCAGTGCTACAAAGGTTAAATTTCTAGGAGACAAGTTAAATGAAGCCAAGGAGAAATTGTCACCACTTGAGACACAAATTTCAGAGTTGACCTCATTGAAAGCACATTCTGAGCAACAAATAAAGAGTTTAACAGAAGAAAGAGATCGCTGGAAACAAAGATCACAAGATATTCTAAACAAATATGAGCGTGTTGACCCAGAGGAACATAAAATAATTCAAGCGAAGGTTGAGGAGTTGAGTAAAAAGCTGAAAGAAGCTGAGGATAACTCTGTTGAGTTGAATAAGAAATACGATCGTCTAAGATCAGAGGCTCAAGAAAAGCTGACCAAGGCTAAGGCACACAGTAATGGTGTTAATGAGAAGCTTGTTGCTCTGAACAAGGAATATGATGAATTCAAAGTCGGTAAGCAAGGTGAGATTGATGGATTAAATAAGAAGATTGAGGAGTTGGAAGCTGAGATTAAGAAGCACAATACGGAACCAAAGTTATCTAAAAACGCTGAAAATTTCAAGAAACAAAACGAATCATTGAAATCCCAGTTAGGAACGTTGAAAGCGCAATTGGAGGCTGCTAAAGCATTTGAAGCCCAAGTGACTGAGCTGAGCCAGAACAAGGCCGAGTTTGAATCTAAATTGAGTCAAATGACTAGTGCCAAAGCTGAGTTGGAAAGTAAAGTTGAGTCCCTGGAAAAAGAAGTTGAGAGTCTAAGAAGCCAAGCAGCTGGTGTTACTACTGGTCATGGTGGTGTTGATGGTGAAGCAGAATCCAAGAAATCTGAGATCATCAGTAAACTAGAAGCAAGCTTATCTGAGCAAAAAGTCAAATATGATAAGCTACAGCAAGAGTATAATAGTGCTAAGGAGGCTTTGGAGAAACAGAAATCTGAAGGAACAATCTCCAAGAAAGAAGCTGCCAATACCGAGGAGGCATTAAAGAAACAGAAGGAGCAATTGCAGAAAGACTTTGAAGTTGAATGCGCAAAGAAAGTCGAGACTGCATTGGAAGATCTAAGAAAGAAGATTCGTGCGCCTGGTGAGGCGAAAATCCAAAAGGTTATTGGAATCAAAGTTGAGAAACTAGAGAAGGAGAATGCCGAGAAGCTGAAAAAGTCAGAAGAAGAGATCCGTGCCAAGTTAGATGCCGAATTCAAAGCCAAGTCTGAGGCGCTGAAGAAGGAGTTTGAAAGCAAGAAGGCTGCGGGTGGCTCAGCAACTGATGAAGCCAGACTGAGAAGTGAATATGAGGCACAGATTGCCGAGCTGAAGAAAGAGGTGGAAGAGGCGAAGAAGAAGGGTATAGAGCAGGGCAGAGAGTCTACCCTGAGAGAAACGGCGATGCGTTCTAAGCTTCTGCAGAGCAAAGTTGACAAGCTGACCAAGGAGAAGAATGATCTGCTGAAGCAGCTGGAGAGTTTGGGAGAGACAGGAAACGCAGTAGCACCAGCAGTTGCACCAGGAAACGCCGCGCCAGCAGAACCAAACCGCACCAAGAGACCAGCAGAGAACGACACCGAGACCGGTTCCCAGGAGAAGAAGATCAAGAACGACACGCCAGCCCCACAGGGCTCGTGAGGCGTCCCACAGCGCCGCCTACTGTATAATAGAAATTGTACCTAATAATATTATATAATCGTAGGTTTTTGTTACCAATACTTAACTATAGGAAAGCGCGTTTGGATGGACAATCTGAGCGATCCACGGGCGGTGCGGTCCGACGACGAGCTGGACAGGCTCACTGACGACGAGTCGTGGGTCAATGATAGCGACAAGCGGGAGAATAGTGAGCAGAATGACTGTAATTAGCGGTGAGACCGGGTGCTAACAAGTGGAACAGGAAACAAAGAGGAGCTTCTCAGGCTCACTGTGCGGCTAAAGGAGATTGATAGGGAGAAGGCGGCAGTGGAGAAGAGAATCAGGGAGCTGCGGGCGGAGCTTGGGCAGAGAAAGGGCGTCCAGGTGGAGGCACAGGTGGCAAAGACGCCATCTCTTAAGAAAGCGGCGGTAGATGACGCGGTAGAGGACACGGCGAGAGGGCTGAAGCCCCAGAACCTGAGCCAGAAGCTGGGCAATGCTATGGAGACAACCAGCACGGAAGCTGGGCTCCCGCAGAGACCGGTGGACAACAGCAAGTCGTACTTTGTCAAACTACTGCAGGAGAGTAAAGAGACCCACTCGCAGCAGGTGGACGAGCAGGCCAAGTTCATGAGGTCGCGGACGTACACATTCGACTCGCTGGCAACGGTGGAGCCGTTTGCAGTGGACGAAAAGGAGCATTTCTCAGGCCAGTGGATAACAAAAAGGTACTTCAAGCACGAGCAGCTGAGCGAGTACTTTGCCAACAAGAAGATCCTCAGGCTGGGCAAGCTGTTTGCCAAAGTGACCCCACCGCACTTCACGGAGCCACAGTACCCGAACTGGGCCGTTGTGGGCATCATTTGCAAGAAAACAGACCCTCGAAACACCAGCGACAACCGGTCCAGGTTCCTGACGATTGCGCTAACCGACTTCAAGTTCACTGTGGACATCAAGATCTTTGGCAAGGCTATCGAGAAGTACATCAAGCTGCGGGTAGGCGACGTGGTGGCCATTCTGAACCCTGGAGTATGGTCCTTCTCAGCGCAGGGCCCAGGAAGGCTCTCTACATTCAACCTGAATATCAAGAACGACGGCGACTCCATCCTGGAAATCGGCAAGTCCAAGAACTTTGGGGTGTGTCAGATCACCAAGCGCAGTGGCGGCATCTGTGGTGTGCCCATCGACAAGTCTGTGGAGCAGTGCTGCAACTACCACAACGAGATTAGAATCAAGAGGACTGCGTCCAAGAGACTCGAGTTCAGCGGGACTTACAGCATGCGGGACCCCACAAAGAACGGGACCAAGCAGCAGGTGCTGATGGGGGACCTGCACAGCAAGCGTGGTGCGGCCGGGATGATGATAGACGACCGCTACGCGCCCAAGATCGACAGGATATCCAACTCCATTAGGGCCAATTTTTCCAATGCTGAGGCAGGACGCGCTTTCTTCAACGAGAACTTTGAGAACGTGGAGGCCGTCAAGCTGCAGCGGGAGAAGCGCAGGAAGCTGGACCAGCGAGACAAGGAGATGGAGCTGCGCGAGAAGCTGTCGAAGCTGAACGGGGGGCAGTCGCTGCGGAAGAAAGTCGAGCTTGGAGTCCAGGACGGCAAGTCCCTGGAGATCAAGAAGGCGCTGTTCAAGCAGGCGTTCCCGCAGGAGACATTGTCGGCTATCGGGTTTGATCCCACGAGTTCGGGGGCTTCATCGTCGAAAACTGGGCTACTGGCGATATCAGAGAGAAGTAAAGCCAGCAACGAGGTGTCGGAGCTGGAGTCGTTTAAGAACATCCTAAAGAACAAGACAATCGACTTAAAGCCGAGCAAGGAGCAGATTGCTAAGAAGCGGCAGCTGAACAAGGAGACGCTGGAGACTTTGAACCGGATTCATAAGAAGCCGGCTGTCAGCAGCCAGGCCGGGACCAAGAATGTGTTGACCAAGGAGGTGCTGAGCAAGCTAAACCTCGGCGTGAAGCGTGGGGATGGTGACAGCGACGACGAGCTAGAGATCGAGCTGTGAATGAGCATGAGGCCAGACGGAGTGAAGCCCTGAAAACCAGCAGGTGAAGCATCCTTGATCACCCAGTACATGCATTGCAAACGCACCCTAATAATGTGGAAAGATTACTGAAATCCATATATTGGGATCTAGATGGTTTAGTAGCTTCAAAACAGTTGATTGATTGATCTGACGCCTTTTCAAGTCGATACCTATTGAACTCTGGGGATGTTGATTGAATGGCTTTATTCTGGCAACTAGCTGGTGTGAAACCCTGTTCTGGGTGGCTTGGGCGTGTGCCGCTGGAGCTGTGCTGTGCTCCAGGCTGCGCCTGGTCTACTCCTAGACAAACCAGTTCAGAACAAAGCCCAGCTCGTCCGGGGTGGTGAAGCTCACCTCCACAGACTTGTCGAGCGGGTTCCTGATACTGATTTTGAACCCATCCACAATCAGGTTGGTTGACGGCCTGGTGTTGTTGCGGAAAACCAGCTCAATTCGCCCGCCTGGGCGCACCGTCTCGTACCGAGTCTGCGGCAGGTTCAAGTGGTTGGAGTCCTGCTGCTTATAGGGCTCCATTAGGAACGTTTTGAGGGCTGCAGGGTCGGCTTGTGACAGGCTGAGAACCTGTAGCTCGTCTTGGAACACGTTGCTGCTGGGCGAGATGAGATAGTTGGACTCGATTTTGGGCAGCGCGATGATGGTGAGGTAGGAGAGCTTGTGGGCTGTGAGCTCAACAGGTTGGGTCTCAGAATTCGACCCCGGCCTAGGCCCAGGGCCAGACCCAAGTCCCGACCCAGACCCGTCTTTCACCACAACCACCCCGTCGTGCACCAGACGCGCCTCGTCCCCCAGCACCTTTTCGAAGGCCATCTTGAACCGCTCGACGCCGAACGGGCGCAGATCCGGCGAGTCTGCCAGGGTCACCATGTCGGCGTGGGAGGCCCAGGAAATCAGCACCAAGAACAGCATGTCCCTGATCTCAGTGCCAGCACCGTGCAAGTGCGACTCTGCAGGCAGGCTGGCTCTGTAGACGGGCAAGACGTGCGACGTGTGCGAGAAGAGCCTTCTGACGGAGTCAAACAGGGTCAGCTGGCGGGCGTCTGCAGAGTTGAAAATCGCATTGGAGGTCCCCATGGCCACAATGGCCATGTTGAGGCTGTTGGCTCGGCGGCCTGGGACGCTGAGCGCACCACTGGAGGCGTCCTGCCGGCTGTAGGGGTGCTGTGCGGTGTCTCGCGGGCGCAAACTGTTCACGAATTCCGTTATTGTTGTATCCCCAGAAAGGAAGATCACTGTAGTCGGGACCGCCAGGTCCACACTCTGTGCAAGGCGCTTGCTGGAGCTCGCGTCAGTCGACTGGACGTACCGGTGGCGGATGCCCAGGTCTGTAAAGAGTGGCAGTAAAACCGTGGAGTAAACGTCTCTTCTGGCCCTGCCGGTTCCTGAATTGACCGAGTCAAAGACCAGGATCTCGTTGCCTGGTGCCAGGTGTAGCGGCAGGTGCTGGTATGAGAGCTGGGGGCTGGCTGTGGTGGAGGCTGTGGCGACCAGCTCAAAATCCAGGAATTCAGGAGCCGTGTTCAGGTACCGCACGCTGTACGCTCTGACGGTGGAGTCTGGCAGCTCAGCCGTGAATAGCGGGACTTCGGTGTGCATCTCGGGCTCGTTCTGGTGGCACCTGCCTTCTCTACACGTAGGATGGACGGCTAAACGTGCATTACAAATATTCACCATTTCAAAATTTCATGCGCTTAGGTGTGGCGAGTGCTCTGTGGAAGCAGTTTTCGTTATTGGCGCGTGCGGTTCCGGGATTGGGCGTGTTTGCACCCGCCGGAGCACCGCCAAAGTTGAAGTCCATCTCCACAAACTCGAAGCATCTCTTTCTGGGGGTGCTGGGCAGGTAGTTGTCGACCCTAAACTTGTTTTCCACAATGTGGCGAGTGTCGTTGAAGATTTCGTTCAACGATTTAGCGGCTGGCGGTGCTGCTGGCGGCGCGTGCGCCCGGTACCGCAGCCTGTATGCCTGTAGCTCTGTTTCAAAGCTCTCCATGCACTGCTGGGACCGGGCCTGGCATTTTTTCAACGGGAACAACCGGTCGAAGCAGCTGAACCGCTTGGTGAGCGCACAGATCTGCGTCTCTGAGGGCCAGTTGTCGCAGCACTTGAGGTACAAACTGTGCGGGTCGGCAGAGTACCTGTGCGCTATCTGGCGCAACTTGTGCACGGCTAGCTGGGCCGGGGACTCCGTCTCGAACCCACGCACGACTTGCTTGTCTGGGGACTCGTCGCGGGACAAGACCTCTGCCTCGTACCTGCGGATGGTGCCCACTAGCAGCTGTGGCGAGTCAAATAGCACAGACTTGTCGTAGTAGTAGTTGTCTGTGCTCAAATACTGGCAGGTTAGCGACGACACGTAAAGGTTGACCAAGTCCTGGAGGGAGGAGGACGCAAGCTGGCTGGTTCGGTCTGCCAAGGCCATGAAATCGTCTAGGCACCAGAACGTTGGGTCCAAGTTTTGCAATAGTTCCAAAGAAGCGTCCAAAGTTCCGAGTTTGATGGCTGCTGTTAGTGGTTGTGGTTGGTTTGGCGCCACGAGAGCACAAATAAGAGGAAAACGGTCAATCACCAACCTTCCGCGTTTGCAGCGGTGCCCCAGTCCGCAGAGCGGGATTCTCTAAGCATTGCAGTAAGTGGTGCTTGCTGATATGCGGGAAAGTGGGAACCACAAAAACCGTTTTTCCTGTTGTCAATAACTAAATAAAATTTGACACAAAACGGTTTTCTTTAAAAAAAAAAAATTGTCCAGAAATTTTCAAAGAAAACATTTGTCCAAACAGACAAAACGGAATTTGAAATGTCATCGGCGTCGGAACCGCTGGCACACACTTTGTGAGTTTATGGCGACGGGGTCCAGGTGGAGCACCAACTAACAGCGCACAAGAAGCATTAAGGTGCCTTTCCAGACCAGCAAGCAGGCACAGATCGCCAAGCGGTCGCTGGAGCCAGATCCGATTCTGAAACCGAGCGATTTGCGCGTGGAGTACTCGACAGACAGCAGCACGTTGGTGCTGGGCTTCCAGGCGGTGAGCGCCAGGATTCTGCGGGTGGCGGTGAGCAGCGTGCTGGACTCGCTGAAAACGGTGGTGGAAACCCTGGACGAGTTTGAGGGCGTGAAGGATGAGTATTTGGCTAATTAGGTGGAGACCTGGGAACTGGGAACCTGGCGAGAAACCTGGCGATAAAGGCGAGAACCTGGCGATAAAGGCGAGAACCTGGCGATAAAGGCGAGAACCTGGCGATAAAGGCGAGAAACCTGGCGAGTTCGAAGGTGAGGATGTTGGCTAATCAGGAAAAGTGATGTGGGTGGTAGTTAATCAAAGTGCGAATCAACACGCGTAGTGCGTTTCTCTGCTCCACCTTGTGCTCAGTCTCTTACTTGGTCGGCAAACAAAGCTTATCTCATAAGATGTGATAGGTCTTTAGAGTACCAGTGTTTATAGCTAGTTTTGTAGAAAGATAGAGGTAACCACATTCACCGTATATACGATATGGCTATTAAACCCATAACGATCCTGAGGTGGCAGGGGTTCTCACTGCCCAGTGTCGTGCTGAATTTTGACCTCAGTCCACCTCCTTCATTTCCCACCTCACTCCACCTCAATACCGATTTCCGACCCAAAATTTCCGACCTGAAATTTCCGACCCACAAAATACAAATTTACTGATTTTATTGCTCTGCGTTTAAAAAAATTACAAAGATAAAAATTGGGTATTTTTACTGAATAAACCGCACACCTGCACACCCAGCAAAGCGCACCAGTCTATACAGCCCCCAGCAAGCACTTTGCATAAGCGGACAAGAAGAATCGGAACCCTCAAGAGCCAGTTGCGAAAAGTGGGCCGCGTGTGTTTTCTCCTAATTAATAATAGGAAGCAGAAATAAACATACAGAGATAGCATGAAAGATGATGGCACACAACGCCAATAACAGCAGCAACCCGGAGAGCACAGTGGCTGGCGGTAGTGTGGGCACGCCCGGGGCGCCAGTGCGCGCGGGCGGCGTGCTGGGCAGCGCCAGCAACCACAGCATGAGCGTGAGCGGAGCAGGCCCAGCGCCATCGCCCTCGCCAGCGGCTGCTGGGCGCGCGCGCGCCCGCGCGTCGCCAGGAGTTGAGCTGCCGCTGCCCACAACCACCCAGCAGAAGCGACACAACTCCAACTCGTTCCCGGCCGCAGGCGCTAGCAAGAGATCAGTCACCAACCCAAAGTTCCACCTGCCAGCGCAGCACGCGGCACAGCTCGACTCCACACACTCCACGGCGGGCTCGGCCACGCCCTCGCTGCCCTACACGGGGCAGCCTGCGCAGGCCCAGCTCCCCCAGGGGCCGCTGCCCGGCTTTTCGCTGCCGCAAAGGAGCTCCCCCGCCATGAGCGACGCCAGCTACCTGTTCACGCCGTTCAAGAGCACGCCGCTGCCGGGGTACTCCAAGAAGAAGCACGGCGCGTGGCCCAAGCGGCCGCTGAACCCGCTGTGCCCGCAGCCTAATTGTCACCAGGGCGCGCAGCCAAATTGTCACCATGGCGCGCAGCCAAACACCCAGCCAAACACCCAGCCAACCACCCAGCCAAACACCCAGCCAAACACCCAGCAGGGCTACCATTTCCAGCAGCCGAGCTTGCAGCACAGCCAGGCGGGTCTACAGCAGGCGGGTCTACAGCAGGCGGGTCTACAGCAGGCGGGTCTACAGCAGGCAGCGGGTTGCCAAAGTCAGCCAGGCTTCCAGGCAGCGGGTTGCCAAAGTCAGCCAGGCTTCCAGGCAGGCTTCCAGCCCGCAGACTCGCCCGGCTCGACAGCGAGCGACGGGTCCAACGCGACGGCACCACCAAACTCGATCAGCTCCACGTCGTCCAACACCACCAACACCACGGCCGCCACCAGCAACCCGCCGCAGCCCGCGGCGTGCGCCAACCCACCCGCAGCAGCGGCCGCACCACACAACAAGCTCACCGAGCAGGAGCAGGCGCTCATCCTCAAGCTGCAGGACACGTACAAAACCATCATCCGGCTGGAAACAGACCTGCAGAAGAAGTGCGCGAGCCTGAACCTCCCGCAGCGCCTCGACATGACCGAGCTGTGGGACATCTACAACGTGAACCTGACACTGCTCAACGCGTACTACGACTTTCTGCTGTACGCGCTCACGTCAGGCAAGTCCGGCAAGCAGATCGTCCAGGTGTACCGCATCCCCAGACGCCTGTGGGTCTACGGTATCGTCACGTTCCTGGACGTGCTCAAGAACATCCTGCCCATCTTCATCGAGCACGACATCTGCTCCAGCTTCATCGGGTACGCGTTCAACATCCTGAGCGGGCTGATCGAGCTCGACATGGCGGGCTGGCTCAGCGAGAAGCTGGGCGACCTGTCCCGCATGGCGGTCGCGCTCTACTCGTCCAAGTACATCGACTGGAAGGCCAGCGCAGAGCACTGGTACACCCGATCCATGGAGGTGCAGTACGGCATCGGCAAGGTGTACTACCACATCGCCACGGTCCAGCAGGACAACCTCGACGCCCTCATGAACATTGGCAAGAGCGTCTTCTGCAGAGACACCTTCGTGCCCACCCCAGAGTACATGCGCATGGTGATCGAGAACATCAACCAGCGCAACTTTGTCGACCTCCCCGTCCTGGACTTCATCAAGATCCACAAGATCCTGCTCTCGGGCGAGTTCAACACAGACCTCGAGCTCATCAAGCTCGTCAGCTACTACTCCCAGAACATTGGCATCGACAACAAGAAGGTGGACTTTTTCGTCCGCAACCCCAGCAGCAGCTCCGCGCACCACCCGCTGAATCCTAGCACCGCAGCCGCGCCCCACGCCCTGGCAGAGATCCCCGAGGACCTCGCCGGCACCCTCAACCAGGACCTCGAGTTCGAGAACAAGCTGCACTTCTGGTTCCAGCGCGGGTCCTCGTTTGCCCTCGTCAACATCTGCCAGGTGGTGGGCTTCGGGCACGCGCTGAACCCGTTCGCCAGCCTGTTCGGCCTGCCCGAGGCCCTCAGGGAGCGCCGCGACAAGAAGGACAAGAAGGAGCGCAGAAAGAGGCCCGCCGCAGACGACGACGCAGCCTCCTCCGCCTCCTGCGCGGACCCGGCAGAGTCCACACACCTCGCCACCGACGACTGGTTCCACGCGATGGACCACCTCAACAAGAACGCCATCGAGCTCGCCATGCGCATGTTCGCCAACTACCTGAACGGGCCCATCATCGCGTCCACGCCGCACGTCATCACCCACCTCTACTTCCTGGTGGCTGTGGGCGAGGCCATCCGCAAGAAGCCCAGCTCCCGCGCCTTCTTCGAGTCGCTCGTGCACGCCATCCTGCCCGTCAACTCGCTCATCGGCTACCTCAACGAGCTGCTGGCCAACGTGCGCCTGTACAAGACGCCCGTCCTGGACGAGATGGCCCGCTTCCTCAGCGACACTGACTTCATCATGAGCGACCGCTTCCTCCGCCACTTCTGCCGCAACGAGGCCCTGCTCGAGGTGTGGAAGTGCTGGGGCACGCTGTGGTTCGACACCATCGAGCCCAAGCACGAGTACCTGAGCTTCCGCGACGCGGGCCTCGTGTCCGAGGACCTGCTGGACGTGCCCATCGGCGGCTGCAGGTACTCCAAGCCCCTCAACGTGCACAGGTTTGCCCGCATCCTGCTGCTGGCAACCTACATTGCCGACAACTTCAACTTTGGCCTCAAGCGCAGCCACCACCACTTTGCCTACTACTTTAACGAGCCCCTCATCCGCTCCGAGGCCTCCTACACCTGCTTCCGCAACTTCACCAGGGACACCAGGATCCTCGGGCTGTCCGAGAACGTGTCTGCGGACCGCATTCTGGGGCAGCAGGTGGAGTTCGCCAGCAACCTGCTGGACTGGCTGCGCAGCGACACCGGGCTTGCCCGCCCTGCCCACCACCAGCACCACGACGAGCTCCCAGAGCACCACGACGACGACCTCGGCTCGGCCATGGACTCGTCCTTCACCCACTTCGTCATGGACACCAACATGTGGCTCAAGCACTGCGGCAGGCTGTACAAGTGCATCAAGTCGGACATCTTCAAAGTGGCTGTCCCGCTCATCATCTTCCAGGAGCTGCGCGTCCTGAGACGCTCGCCAGACGGCAACACGTCCGACGCGGCCACCCGCGCCGTCATCATCATTCGCCAGCTGTACCTGGAGGAGTACGTGCTGGCCCTGAGGCTGAACGGGACCGAGGCATCCTCGCTCAACGAGACGGACGAGTTCGAGAGCCCTGCCGACAGCGCCACTGCCAACGCCTCTGCCACGCCCACCACCAACTGGATGAACGACGTGGACGAGCGCATCCTGCAGTGCTGCAAGCTGTACAACCTGCGCATCAACAGCCAGGTGGACAGGAACAGCCACCCGCTCGCGTTCGGCATTCTGATCACAGACGACCGCAACCTGCGCCTGCGCGCCCGCAGCCAGGACATCCCCTCGTACCAGAGCAGGTGGTTCACCGAGGTGCTCGACAGGCTCTCCAATGGGCGCTGCAACGACTAGCCAGGCTCAGACTAGCCAGGCTCAGACTAGCCAGGCTCAGACTAGCCAGGCTCAGACTAGCCAGGCTCAGACTAGCCAGGCTCAGACTAGCCAGGCTCAGACTAGCCAGGCTCAGACTAGCCAGGCTCAAGACTAGCCAGGCTCAAGACTAGCCAGGCTCAGACTAGCCAGGCCCAAGGGCTGCAACAACCAGCTAGCTATTATTGTTTATATTATGATTGCATTGGCAACCTGTAGCGAGTTACCGGCAACTGGTTTACCACCAGTTGCGGTATGGTGGCATCTGTGAGTATTTGGTTTGCATAGACTCCCTACAGTACACCCTTAACCTCTTCCATCTCAACTATAAACTGGCACTACCAACTTTATGAGGTTAGTCAGTGAGGAAGTGACAGAGACTGGAACTCAAACCCGGGCGTTGTGGGCCAGCAATAGCAAAGTTTTACAAGCTAGGTGGGTGCTATGCTACAGCGGTGACTGCCAGTGGGGAAACGGTAGAGCTGTTCAGGCACAAACCAGATGTAATGCATCAGAGACCAACGCCTGTTGTGGTGGTCATTGGAGTCATTGGCTTAGTGGGAGAGCCGAACATTACTGGGTGCTAAACTGGCCACGAGGAACTGTGGCTCTCAAGCTATGCAACACCTTAGCAGCTGCCTTTTCTGCACCACCCTCTGTGTTGGACAGAAGCGTAGCTTTTACCTTACTACAACATTATCACCCCACAGTGCAACATCTGAAATACATCTGTGCTCTATTACTACACCCATGGAGTCTCACGAAAATGCGGGTGCCACTCTTCAGCACAGGTCCACACACTTCTATTCAGGCACTCAAACAGGTGAATCTGACGTGGAACTGTGAAGTCTCGGTGGCTTTGTAGGTGTGTAAATACAAAGTGAGAATACGCTATACGCCACCACCAGTACCGCTTTAGCGGTGGTTAGGCTCTCAGATGACAACCTCGGGCCTACAACGGCTATCTAGTAAAGTAATTGCTATTATGTATTTCAGGTCCAGGCAGTCCAGGCCTCCCAAACTAGCTATATTGTCGCCTACTGTTTGTATTGTGATGACTGAGCACCCAGCAATACCACTGGGCCACCTGTCCAGGCCTAACAACTGGCTATCATTTCCACCCATGGTTTGTAAGGCACCCAGCAAAGATACCATCTTAAGCCCAGCTTTCTTATTTAATGTTTGCAGCGTCAGTGCAGGTGCCACTCGTAGCAGAAGGTGAGGGTGTCGCCCAGGGCGAGCTGCTTGGTGAAGCAGATCCTCAGGTTGCTGTTGTGCTGCAGAATATCAGATATCCTATTGAAATTGTTTAGCGACTGCTTGTAAATGATTATTATGGCCGACCTGGCACGCCCGTCCGCGGCGTACCTCACCATATAGCAAATCGGATTGAGCCTAAACACAGACAGCACGGCGTGGGAGCCAGCATGCGGGGGCACGCTGTCCAGCTTCTGCAGCTGGAGCTGTGACGAGTTGTACCAGCTGTTGAGCCGTACCAGCGAGCCCTGCAGCGCATGGTCCACAACCAGCGGGTGCTGGAGGTACTGCGAGGAGTTGCTGACGAACCGCAGGCTGCCTTTGAGCACTGAAAGCGACTTGCTGTGCTGTTTGTTTACCTTTTGCACTTTGTTTACCTTTGCGGTATGGCTGAGCTGCGACACCTTGACGCTCTTTCTGCGCGTAGCCAGCGTGTTCAGCGTGCTGCTGGACAGCTCCGACAGCCTCACGCCCATCTTACTGGCAAGTGTGCTCGATCACGGTGTGTCACGGGCGTTGCTAAATGAACGCGCCTGGCTGGTGCTTAGTCACTAGACCCTCAAATGATTAGTCAGCTTTTTTTTCTTAGCGGCGCAGAGTTAGCCACCGCTTTGGGCCGCCGGTTTGGGGCTTCGGTGCTCGCCCGGTGCGCCGAGGCAGTGTAGCACTGCAGCCCACTCGAAGCGAGGCACACGCACGCCAGTGCAGCTCAGAGCAAACCTAAACTTTAAATTTTGCAGATGTGCGAAAACTATTGGTGGGATTCCGCCAGTGACCAATGTTCTATGTATGACCGTTGAGGAGCTGAATAGACTATTGGTGAGGCACTAAACAGGCACTAAACAGCATCATTAGGTTCGCCTGGGCCCAGGTTGTCGGTATGTGGTTTCGTGTTGTTCCGGTGGAAGCTGGTGAGGTTTGGAGTCAGATACTACCGGGTTCCTGCTAGCAGAAACGAGACTAATAATAAAATTTAGTGTGGTTAGTGCCCCGGCAAGCGCTTGGATGCGGGCGGTGAGATATCCAACGGTACAGCAGCATTCCAGGCACAAACCAGGCAAAACCAGGCAAAACCAGGCAAAACCAGGCACAAACCAGGCACAAACCAGGCACAAACCAGGCAAAACCAGGCACAAACCAGGCACAAACCAGGCACAAACCAGGCACAAACCAGGCAGCTGGTGACAAACAAGGCAGCTGGTGACAAACGAGGCAGCTGGCGACATAGGAGGCAGCTGGCCAGAAACCAGCCAGCTGACAAACGAGGCAGCTGGGGCTACAGACGTTAGTTTATGCCGGATGGACTATATTCTGCACACTACTAAGGGTGATTGGCCTAGCTGTTTGCACAGCGCACCAGGATACCACTTTACGCGAGGCAGGCACCACTTCACACCAGGCAGGAACTATTGCCCCAGGGCAAAGCATTGCTCAGGAATACCAGTTACGCAAACCCGTTGAAGCAGCTATTGTCCAAATTATCAGACGATTTATGTGCAATCCTGTACAGTCGATTACAAAACCCAATAAGCAAATTACACTTGCTTTAATAATAGGAACAAGAGCACATATATTGTTCACTCACGCACGGACATGCAGCATCATGCACCGCCGTTGGCAAAAAGAAATTTTTTGGTCTCAGGAGGGTGTGAGACCAGTCCCAATTTTCTAGACCTGGCTCTCGAAGGTCTGGGAAAACCCAAAAAGGAACCTGGGACAAGTTCTCAGGCGCAGACGCTGCGCGGTGATGCACCACGATGCCGGTGGTGCATTAGATGTTGTGCGGAAAAAAAACAGCAAATTTAAAATTTAAAATGAAACAGGGATTGGGTGTTCCCTTTTTATTATATATAGATGTCATATACTGTGAAAAATAAGTAGATCCAGAAAAAAATTCGTACAATGGAATTGAAAATTTTTTAATTTAATCCTGTTGAATATTGCTTTATTAGTACTGGAGGCGGTTAAAAAATTCAATTTTATTTTAAAAAAGCACTAAGAACTTCCTTAAACAGCTTTTACGTATTTTATCATATTTTTTTGTTTTTATAAAAAAGGCAGCCACTACCCCAGCCAAGAACCCTTTCCATTCCTTTGCCATATATACCTGGGTTGTATACAAGAAGGAGATAGAACAAGCTATTTGGAACCAGCTGCGTGCCTATTGTTGTGCTTGCTTTTTATCTGTTCTTTTTTTATCACTGACCTTGATCCACATTCATACCCATACCACACACGCAATATCCAGATATCTTCATCCGGTTGGCACAAAAAGACATACCAAATACACACAATACGAGACAATACCAGGCGACAGTACAAGACGCAGTGATATACCAGGCGACTAGAATTAGGTGACAGCACATCCCGGTTAGTGAGAGTACCAGTAACATTCCAAGGCAGTTAGCAACCAGTACCAGAAACAAGCGTTCGGTTGTTTGCCCGCTGACCAGTTTACCAGCAGTCAACCAGCCCAGTTAAGTAACAAGTTAACCAGTCACCAGTTACCCGTTGTTAGTCAAGATGGCAAACGAGGCACCGGCCAAGGACCCATTGGAGAAGGAGGAGGAGAAGCTGAAGCCGCAGTCCACCAAGGGCCCGCACACGATCTTCATCCACAAGCTGTACAACATGCTGGAGGACCCGAGCCTGGACCACCTGATCTGCTGGACCGAGTCGAACGAGTCCTTCATCATCATGCCCGGCGAGGAGTTCAGCAAGGCGCTGGCACAGTACTTCAAGCACACGAACGTGGCGTCGTTCATCCGCCAGCTCAACATGTACGGCTTCAACAAGATCGGAGACCACGTGAGCACGGTGGACGGCAAGGACCTGAGCACCTGGCACTTCAAGCACAGCTCGTCCAGCTTCCGAAAGGGCGACCTCAACAGCCTCAACTCGATCAAGAGAAGATCGTCCAAGCACTCGGGCTACAACAGCAACACCGCCACCGTCACCACCATCACCAGCACGGGCGCCACCAACACAATGCCCATGGCGGCCAGCGCGTCCAGCAACTCGTCCCCCAGCATGAACAACATCAGCATGAACCAGTCCAGCGTGCCCACGCCGGCGCACTCGATGTACTCCAACTCGCCCACGCCCAGCACGATGCACCAGGCGGCCCCCGCGCCGCCGCCCTTTGACGGGCTCAGCTCCCGCACAGACTCGGTGCACTCGGTGGGCAACTCGCTCGACGACTGCGACTTCCCGCCCAGCTCGCGCGTCGCAGACTTTGGCCACGCCATTGCTGCCCTCAGGCACGACAACGCCCGGCTCCAGCTCAAGTACGAGAGCGCGCTCGACGAGCTCCGGCGCACAAACCTCGACATGGTGTACCTGCTGGACATTATGCACAAGTTCATTCTGATCAATAAGGGCCCGGACGAGGACGTGGACATCTCGCCCAACTCGTCGGGCAGGGACCGGCTGAGGAACAAGGACCTGGAGGTGGAGCTCGCGCGGTTCCGGTCGCTGGTGCTGCAGCGCGTGTCGCAGCAGCCGCAGCCCGCGGGCTACGAGCAGGTGAGCTTTGCGCCGTCGTACCAGGTGAGCAGCCAGCCGCCGTCCCGCTCGCACTCGTTCACCCAGGTGCCCGGCCAGGCCCAGCAGGCCCAGCAGGCCCAGGCCCAGGTGATCAACACCGTGCCGTACCCGTACCCGTACCCGCAGCACCAGTTCCAGCAGCAGCAGTACATCGAGCAGCAGCTCGACAGGAAGGGCTCGACGTCCACGGCGTCCACCGGGATCAGAAGACCCACCATCGTCCTGCTGGACCCGCTGCAGGAGCCGCCCGTGTCGCCCCTCAACCAACAGTCGCAGCAGCAGTTCCCGCTGCTCCAGCACGTGCAGCACGCCCAGCAGTTCCAGCAGTTCCAGCAGTTCCAGCAGCAGCAGCCCCAGCAGCAGCAGCCCCAGCCCCAGATGGTGTCGCGGCCCCAGACGCCGGACTCGTCCTACTTCAAGTCGGTGCACCTGCGCCGCAACCAGCGCGCAGACTCGTACCCGGTGCTGCCCACTAACGCCGTGCTAATTCCGCACCCGAACGAGCCCAAGCGACACAGCACCAACGACATTGAGTTCCCACACCAGAGGACCCTGCTGCAGCAGCACCCGCTGCCCAGAAGCACGCCAACCGGTCCCCGGGCGACCTCCGTGGCTCCCCAGCAGCAGCCCCAGCAGCAGCCCCGGGCTCAGGCTCAGGCCCAGGCTCAGGCCCAGGCTCAGGCCCAGGCCCAGGCTCAGGCTCAGGCTCAGGCTCAGGCTCAGGCTCAGGCCCAACCGCAGCAGCAGCCTCCAGCCATGGCCTCCACGCCGTCGCAGAACTCGCTTCACTCTTCCACCACCGCCTCGTCCAACTCCACAAACTCGGGCGTCTACGCTCTGCTGAACCCGTCCGAGCACAAGGA
The DNA here is from genome assembly GCA_030570575.1 of [Candida] sp. Lineage (NCBI taxonomy): Eukaryota > Fungi > Ascomycota > Saccharomycetes > Saccharomycetales > [Candida] sp. The sequence goes on along the minus strand of JAJLVZ010000004.1, from coordinate 452,651 downwards.
CCCGCAGCCTCCTGCTAAAAAGAGCAGAAACAGCTAGATCGCTGCCTGTATAACGATAAAGCCACTAATCCCGGCAGTCACCAACCGTAGTCACCACAAATCCCAGCAGTCACCACGAATCCCAGCAGTTACCACGAATCCCAGCAGTCACCACGAATCCCAGCAGTCACCTACCCAGCAGTCACCCAGTCACCAATCCCTCGAATATTCACAATAATCCAGACGCACATTCCTACAACCTTCGTAAAAACCAGCTCATATCAGAGACTTTGATCGACAGTCTTGCATTGTTGACGATCTGCGCATGCCTGTACGTGTGTGCGCGCGTGTCTTTTCTTCTTTCCTAAATATGCCTCACTTACTGCCCACACCGTCACGGGTGGACTTATGTACACGCACTCGTGAGATGCCGATCGAATAAAAAAGACGTTGGACGTTTATCGTGCTTTGCTCACCGCACTAAAACAGCATCCCGAACTATATATTGGTGGAGGAGCGTGAGACCGGGTGGTACAATGCCCAACGGTTATTTACTGGCTTGTTTTTACTCTCCAGGCAGATGAGGTTCAAGGCGCCAATAGACTTGGTGAAAACGGTCTAAAAGTTTAAGTCTCAAAAGTCCTGTTTTTCAGTTGTTGTCAGTCTCAAAAGTCCTGTTTTTTTGTTTTCAGTCTCAAAAGTCCTGCTTTTCACTGGAAATACACGTTGCCACCTCGAAAACACAGGCTGCATTGTCTACTGCACGCACGGTGGCTAGCGAAGTCGTTCTGAGTCACGCATTACATGATAGTATGGGATTGGATCGCATTACATTGATATTATGGATTGGAGCGGCCAGCAACGCAGCACTTGTGGAGCCCACACAACTCAGTACGGAAATGTCAGCTTATGCTGCAGCGATCTGCTTCCCAGCAGGTCCCAGTCATTCTCATTAATCCACAGCTCTTCAATCAGTTTCAGCCTGGAAAACACACTTGCACCCTTCCACACCAGGATGGCCGGGTCCATCTCCCGTGGCGCAGGCAGCACCTCCACGTTGATGGCTGGCGAGTTGGCGTTCTCCAGCACAGAGCTGATCTCCTGCTCGATGCTCGAGTCCAGCGCAGCTCGAATCTTCTCCTTCTCTTCCTCCGCCTCGGTCTTGGCCAGCTCCCCGTCCGCCTTGGTCACAAGCACCTCCACCTTCTTGAGCAGGTCCGGCAGGCTCAGCAGCGACAGAATGCGTGGCCGGTTGATCAGGATGCGGTCAATCAGTATTTTCTCAAACTCTTTGATCTTGACCGACCCGCCCACCAGAAGCAGGTTCTCGTAGTAGCTCTTGGCCTTGGTGATGTTGTAGCGCGACGCGTTCGTGATGCTTTGGATGATCAGCTTGTCCAGCTCGAAAATCACCGGCGAGTTGTACGCCACCCCGTCTTCAATTATCTCATTGTTGATCAGGCTTTTTATTATAGGCAGGTCGTACTGGTTCGAGTAGGCCTCGCCACGGGCAATCTGCTTCTGCGTCAGCGACACAGGGTTGTTCTCGGCTCCTGTGAAGTAGTCCAACGACTTCCGTTGCGAGAACTTCACCTCCTGGTAGTTTGCTGGCTTCTTGAAGTTCTTTGGGAAAAACAACGACATTGGCGTCAGCATCACCTCATCAAACAGCTTGAACTCGTACTTCTCGCTCAGCTTGTTGGCGTATCTTTTGGTAAAGTTGAACAGCTGCACGAAGATCTCTTCGTCGTTGAAAGTTATAAACTTCTCCTTCAACTCCTCCATCATCACCCAGTCCTGCGGGTTCGCCTTATCAAACTCGATAGGGAAGCTCGACTCCTTCAGCATCTTGTGGAACAGCAGCGTCAAGTCATCTCCGCCAAAGTTCACCACTCCACGGCTGTTGGTCATCACGCACCCTTCGTCCACACAGGCCACTTTGGAGGTGGTTGCGCCAATATCAATGACGCACGCGCTCGTCACATTGGCCCCATAAGTCCCAGACAGACTCTCCTGGATCAGTGCCACGCCAGTGAATCCCATCTTGAGCAGCAGCTCGATCCACGACTCAACATAGATCTTGTCGTACAGATCTGGGATGATCAAGGTGCACTTGTACGTGTCCTTGCGGACATTGGTGTCAAACTCGTTGCGCAGAATGTGCTCCAGGAACAGCTGCACCTCACCAAATACTTCCTGGACGCAGTTGTACTTGTGCTCGTTGAACTTGCCGCTGGTCAGAATTGGGTACCTGAGCTCGTACTCGTCAGACACCAAGTTGATGGCATCCTGGCCTATGTAGTACGGCTCGGTCGGCGACTTGATGTAGTTGGTTTTGCTGATGTCGTCGAGCTCCGAGATCACCTGCGGCTTGGCCTTCCTGTTGAAGTTGGCCACAACATCGCTCGAGTTTGGAATGATTCTTCTTTTATAGAATTTCATTCTCTCTTTGAAGTCGAGGATCAGCTCCTCCCTGGCCTGGGCCTCTTCCTCAGTGGGTTCGTCGTTGTCCTCAGCCACTGGGCGGCCCGCTGGCACGCACTTCTTGGGAACTGCAACCACAAAAGGGAACGTCTTCGGGTAGAAGTCTGTGGCAAACCCAATTCTTATGTTCTTGGACCCGGGGTGAATCACCACGGTCTTGGACCCGTTCTTGGACACGCTGTCATTAGGCGCGTTGTCCAGGTCGTCGTCCATATCCAGGTCGCCGTCCACGTCGTCTATATCGTTGGAAGGCGTGTCACTGCGCTCTTTTTCATTCTTCTCCTTGTTGGCCTTCTGGTTTCTGAGTCTCATCTGTCTTCTTTCACGCAGGATCAGAAACTGCTCGTCCTTCTTAAGATAGTCGGTGACATAGTTCTTCTGGTTGATCAGCGTTAGGGGCTCGAAATTCGAGTATTTCAGCTTATTGTCTTTTCTCAGTATACCTGAATCTTTGATTTTACGCGCCATTGTCTCGGCAGCCTTGAGCCTACCCAGCCGTCTTCTCTCTAGCGCTGCCTGGGATGTCTTTTTAGGTGGCGCCTTCTTCTTGGCGTTGGCAGTGGCGGCAGGAGCTGTGCTGGCTGCTGGTGTTGGTGTCGATGCTGGCACCGAGGGCGTTGTGTCGGTCGGTGCCGGCGACGTTGCAGCCGGGGTCACCTCAGCATCTTCTTCCAGTGCAGGCGAGGACTCTACTGGCGGGATCTCAGCCGATTCGGTCATGGGAAACTCAAGTTTAGTGGTGGTTGGTGTTTTTAGCGATTTTTTCATTTCATTTCTTCCCTGACACTAGGAAGCTGCGCCACAAATAAAAAGCTGCGCCACAAGTGGAGGAGGGGCTGCGCCACGCATTAATGTTTAGCCACAAGTGGAGGAGCTGCGCCACGCATTAATGTTTAGCCACAAGTGGAGGGGCTGCGCCACGCATTAATGTTTAGCCACAAGTGGAGGGGCTGCGCCACAAGTGGAAGGGGTGCGCCACACCACCCACTGAAAAATGGGAAAATTGTCGCACCGGCCGGAAATCCATCCCACTTTTTCACATTTCCGACCGCGTTTCCATCCCGATCAGTTCCGCTTCAGCAGGCAATTACGTAACGGCTGACCCCGGAACAGCCATCAGCAGATTCATTTTCACGATATTTAAGATGGGAATATTATTTTCACACATTTTAATACTCAGTCCAATTGACCCATAGAGTTATATACATACAGACTATAAACCAGCAGCTCAAGATGATGCAATCAATCAGAAAGTTCTCCACCAGTGGAATCAGACGCTCGTACGCAGATACTATCAAGAACCTGAAAATCAACAAGGATACAAAGGTTATTTACCAAGGTTTCACAGGTAAACAAGCCACCTTCCACGCAGAACAGGCAATTGCGTACGGCACGCAAGTTGTTGGTGGTACCAACCCAAAGAAGGCTGGAGAAACCCATTTAGACCTGCCAGTGTTTGCCAGCGTGAAAGAGGCAATTAAGCACACAGGTGCAACCGCAACAGGAATTTTCGTTCCGCCATCAATTGCAGCAAGTGCCATTGAAGAAGCCATCGAGGCAGAAATCTCGCTGGCTGTCGCCATCACCGAGGGTATTCCTCAGAAGGACATGCTGAGAATCGCAAACATCTTGAAGACCCAGTCCAAGACCCGTTTAGTGGGTCCAAACTGTCCAGGTATAATCGCGCCAGACCAGTGTAAAATCGGTATTATGCCTCAATCGATCCACAAAAGGGGTAAAATCGGTATTGTGTCAAGATCAGGTACACTTACCTACGAAGCCGTTGACCAAACCACTAAAGCCGGCCTGGGTCAATCGCTTGTCATCGGAATTGGTGGTGACCCATTCCCAGGTACAAACTTTATTGACGCGCTTACTCTGTTCCTGAACGACCCAGAAACCGAGGGTATCATAATGATTGGTGAGATCGGAGGTAGTGCCGAGGAAGAGGCGTCTGAGTTCCTGAAACAGCACAACTTGACCAGAGACGTGCCAAAACCTGTTGCGTCGTTCATTGCCGGATTATCAAGTCCACCAGGCAGAAGAATGGGCCATGCTGGTGCCATCGTTGCCGGTGGTAAGGGTGGTGCTGCTGACAAGATCAAGGCCTTGGAATCCGCAGGCGTTGTTGTCGAGCCATCTCCAGCTAGACTGGGTGCTGCTCTTGTTGCCGAGTTTGCAAAGATTGGTAAATAGATTTACATATGAGATTAAAACTGAATACAAACACACAATGAATACACGATAAATATTCGCTATGGGGTTGGGTGTAGGGTATGGTGCTGCTAGTACGCTATGGGGTTGGGTGTAGGCTATGGTGCTGCTAGTACGCGGTGAGTACTGGCTATGTAGGGGGTATGATACACGCTGAATACTCGGGGGTGTCGAACGATGGCCACCATGGGAGTGTCGTGTGCCAGGTGCTGCCAGGTGCTACTCTGCGCTGCTGGGTGCTACTGGGTGCTACTCTTCGCTGCTGGGTGCTACTCTTCGCTGCTGGGTGCTACTGGGTGCTACTCTGCGCTGCTGGGTGGTGAGTGCTACTGTTTACTGGGAGCAGGGTAACGGGCGATGAGGTGTGGCCGTACCGGGAATTTTTTCACAAATAAAAAAATTTTAAACGCCTTTAGGCAGAGATTGTGACAAACATGGCTGCTCCTACTGCGATTAAAGCTGACAAGGCTGTGAAGATTGCGGGCGAGAAGCCCGAGGAGGACGACGAAGTGCTTATTGATGTGTCGGGTGCGGCCAGCGAGGCAGGCGAGGCGGCCAAGGCGGCCGAAGAGAAGAAACAGGAATCAACCAAGGTGGTGCTTGACGCAGAGGGAAAGCCGCGGTTCAACTCTGCAGCCACGGCCGGCGAGAAGGTGAAGATCGAGAGCAGAAAGGTGCCAGTGCCACCACACAGAATGTCGCCGCTCAAGAGCGCGTGGCCCAAGATCTACCCACCGCTGGTGGACCATCTCAAGCTGCAGGTGCGTATGAACCTCAAGGCCAAGGCCGTGGAGCTGAGAACACACTCCAAGACGAGCGACCCGGGCGCGCTGCAGAAGGGGGCAGACTTTATAAAGGCGTTCACGCTGGGATTCGACATTGACGACGCAATCGCGCTGCTCAGACTGGACGATCTGTATATCGAGACGTTTGAGATCAAGGATGTCAAGACACTGACGGGAGACCATCTCAGCAGAGCCATCGGGCGTATTGCGGGCAAGGACGGGAAGACCAAGTTCTCCATAGAGAACGCCACCAGAACCAGAATCGTGCTGGCCGACTCCAAAATACATATTCTGGGCGGGTTCACCCACATCAGAATAGCCAGAGAGGCCATTGTCAGTCTGATTCTGGGGTCCCCGCCAGGCAAAGTGTACGGGAACCTGCGTACCGTTGCCAGCAGAATGAAGGAGCGTTACTGAGCATTAGTGGGTAGTATTACAGGGCATTATAGTTAGCATCTTTTGCGTAGAAATTGAGTAAAATTTGCGAAAAAGCAATTTTTACAGCTGAAAAATTTAGCTCTGCAAATTGCGATTTAAATTCCAAGGTTAAAGCAGCTGGAATGTGGAAGCTGAGAGGTTTTGTACATCCCGGGGCCACCAGGTGCCTGCTGCGGAATCCCCAGCGTGTAAGTGGGCGCTTTGCGCGTGGCATGGGCTCGCAACAGAGCCAAAGGCTCATTTCACCACCTCCACAGCAGCAGCAGCTGGCAGACCCACGCCTGAAGCACAAGGAGGCCCTGCTGCTGGGCGCGTCCAGCCCCTGGCAGAGGCTCATGATCAAGTCCAAGTGGGCGCTCATCAAGAGCTACAGGCCGTTCAACGTGGACGAGCTGAGCGCATTCTTCTCGTGGTTCCTGCTGAGCCATATAATTTGGATCATTGTCGGCACCACCACGTTCGTGTCGCTGCTCATCTACTCGCTCAACTCCATCTTTGCAAAGGAGTTCATCGCAAAGCTCATAGGCAAGTACATCAGCTCCAACAACGACAAGTTCGCCATCAGATTCGAAGATGCCATCATCCCGGACTTCCAGAACGGCATGATCGAGTTCAAGAAGGTCAAGATCCACTCCAAGCACAACACAGACGTCAACCTCATCATTGACTCGCTCAAGCTCACCCTCAGCTTCAAGAAGTGGCAGGACCTCAGGGGACTCATTGACAATGTCGAGATATTTGGCATGAACGGCGAGGTCATCACCACCAACGACAAGATCATCAACCTGTTCGAGAACAAGAACTACGAGCTCAACAACGTCAAGATCTCCGACTCCAACATCTACCTGAACGGCCTCAAGCTGTCCATATTCAACTCTGAGATACCCAAGCTGAGACTGGACTGGCTGCTCTTCGATATCTTCAATGCGTCCAATATCAGTGGCTCCGTCAACGACTCGTCCATGTTCTCCATTCACAAGCGGCAGAACAAGCTGGCGTACGTCCAGAGCATGGACTCAGACGACGCCAACCCGTTCAAGCGCATCACCCGGTTCAAGCTGGATCCGACCAGCTTTCGGACGTTTGCCGGTCTCATAGACGGGCCGCAATTCAACTGGCTCGCCGACGGCAACGTGGAGATTGTCGCAGACATCATGTCTCCAGACACCATAGACGAGGACTCCAGCAACTTGGACTCCAAGTACCTGATAATTGACTTGAAGCTGCTTTTCAACGACCTCAAGGTCAGAACGCCGCTGGAGCCGCCTAGACTTACCGACGGCAAGGAGATCATTTCCCTGGACGAGCTCAGACCGATCCTGTCGTACGTGATGGCCAGCAGCGGCAGCAGCAGCGGCACGGGCGCCAGCAACATCGCCAGCATCGACTCAAACTCCGCCGGCCTGGCGTCCACCCACCCTGCCAGTGAACACTGCGACGAGCTACAGCTCTCGTTCAGGACCGTCCACAAGCTCAGGGATCTTCACCACGTGTCCACGCTCAACGAAAGCAACCTGCTGGACGCCCTCACCACTGAAATATACCTGGACCTCATCAATCACGTGACTGAGTGGGAGATCGAGAACAAAAACCGGCGCCTGGCCCTGTGGTCCAAGGCCGTCGCGTCCCAGCTGCTCGTCATGGGCATCGGGGCCATGGCCTGAGCTGCCACCACTCAACGACTGTAACGACTTTACGACACCAGCTGTACATAACCATGTATATAATATATTACATAATAGTACGATTTATCATTGATTAGGTAATGCATAGTGCTCTGTCATTGATTATATAATACACATAGCGCTTTTTTTCCAGTCGCGTAGTGAAATTGGCTGGAATAACAATAACAGAGCGCATTGATGGCTTCAGCGATGGACCAGAAGGTGAAAGTGGCTGATATTTTCAGTCTGCTGAAACCATCGAAAGTCAAGGAGCCCGTGGACACGACTCCTGTGGCCGCAGAGCCCCAGAAACCTGTGGAAATCATTGAAGTTGACGACTATATTGAAGTTGTGAAGCCAGAGCCGCCAGCTAAGCCCAAGTCGGGCGTTACGGCCCGGGACATCTTGACTGGGTCGAAGAGCGCGCCAATTGAAGTGGATGACGATGATAATAAAGGTGCAGAACCCACGCGCAAGAGGAGACAGAGGAAGCAGAAAGGCTCACTAATTGTCAAGTTCAAGTACAAACGGTACAAGGACCAGATTGAGGAGCTGGAGAAGAAGATCCGGCAGAGCAGTGCGCACACTGTGAACGCCATGAGCATGCTGAACATGCAGCAGCCGTCTCAGCCCCAGCAGAAACCGGCACAGCTGGCTGATTTAATCAGCGCCAAAATTAATCGGTTCCACCCGGTTTCTAAACTAAAGACGCTCGAAGAGCCCAGCCAGGCGCTGCTAGCATACCCAGAATCGCATTACGAGCATAGACAATTTGCATTTCCGCTGAAAAAAGCATCAAATAGTGCGCAACGCACACCTGATTATAGTGACACATTTTATAAAGCATCGCCGTTTAAGCAGGCAACCAGCTACTCCTACGCCACCAGGCCACTCACAACAGACAACTTGAAGGAGATATCACTGATTAAGATCCCCAGCTCCAACAGGAAAGAGAGATTCAGCAGGCTGTTTAAGCAGATTAATACGACCCCAGCCACCACGGAACTCTGGTGCGACTACTATAAACCACACAGCTCCAGGCAGCTGATTATAGACAAGGCAACTGTCAGGGACATGCACACCTGGCTCAGCAACTCGTTCAAGATACTAAAGAAATCAACCAAGCGGTTCGAGTTCAGAAAGACGTACCGACAGGAAGACGAGATGGATGATTTCATAGTTAACGATTTTTATGACAATGAGGCGGATCAGTCGACCGAGGACGAGTCTTACACGCCCCTGATGATCATCAGCGGGCCCACGGGAGTCGGCAAGACGAGCATTGTGTACGCGCTGATGGAGGAGATCAACGGGTACGTTTATGAGATAAATGCGAGCCAGAATCGTGGCAAGAAAGACATTCTGGTCAACTTGAAGGAGCTGAGCACGACTCAGCTGGTGCACTCGCATGGCGAGGATGATTTCCAGAAGGGAATCATACTCTTTGACGACGCAGATATCCTGTTTGAGCAGGATAAAGGGTTCTGGCCCGTACTCAAGCACACGCTGAGTATATCCAGAAGGCCTGTTGTTTTAACTGTGACGGACCTGAACGTGGTTCCGCAGAGTGTGAGGGAGTGTGCTGTGGCGGAGAGCTCGCTATTCGAAGTTGACAACGATCTTAGCAGTATCAAGAACTATCTGTACCTGATTGGCCTCACCAGGGGGATCATGTACGACGACAGCGTGCTGGAGCACCTGGTTGCGTCCAATGGGAGAGACCTGAGGAAGAGCATCAACGAGATCCAGTTCATCAGCGAATGCGAGCATACAGATGGTGTCCTGGAGGTTAAATACGAGCATAACGAACCTTCACCAAAGCAGGCTGCGTCTTTGAGCGGGCATTTGCTGCAGGGCGAACTGCTTTCTTATGCAGACATGTGGGAAGCCCACGCAACGTCTGTGATCAACCACGAGCCGATGGTGGACGAGCTGGTGGACAGCCAGTACTTGGTTGACGACGAAGAGACCATCAAGCCGCTGCCCTTTGAGTTTAGCGTGTGGTCTGAGGTGCTGGGAGAAGCTAGCCAAGGGCCCAGTGTGCCCAAAGAGACGCTTGCCGTCTCTGCACTGGAGCTGCGGGCCAAGGATGAGGCGTTCTACGGGTCCAGGCTCAAAGACAGCAAGCGAGTCACCAGGAGTGCGTTTGGGTTTGCCGTTCCGTCGTTCTCAGAGTACTGTAATGGCAGCACCAACAGTGTGTTCAGCATCACGCCAAACAGCCAGTACTTTGCGGAGGTGCAGCCTTTTATAAGAGAGTTTGCACGGCACGACAGTAATGTGGATGCTTACAACACTGAGGTTATTTTCAGGAATAGGGACCTGAAGACGGTGGAGGAGCTGATACACGGTGGACTGCTGCAAAAGAAGAAGTTTGATGCTGACAGCTCACAGTATTTGCAGGATTCCCTTGAAGTTAGCCGTCAACCAGTCACCAGCTAGTCTACTTAGCCAGCTGGCGATTTTCCTAATCGGTGTAGACGGTTTACGCCCCACAGTTAACTCATTGTGCCATGCCAGGCTTAATACGGACTGGTTGACAGTCTAGCCAGTAAGCAGATCATCTCTAGGGTTGGGCAAGCCTACCTGTTATTAACTAGTGGAGGGTTCAAGGAAGTTTGGTTATCGATTTAGACGCTAGTTGTTATACAGGTGTGTGTGCTGGTGGAGCACCGCATACAGTGGTTGGACAGAGTTGAGAGCTGACCATGGCACCTTACAATGCTGGCTGAGCAGTAGACCACAGGTACAGTGGCTACTCCTAGTGAGTGACCACACAGGATTATTACAGTGGGTTCCACAGTGTCCCAGGCCCACTACCCCTCAGACCTCTGGCTCTCGGTAAATCATTCGGGCCAAGTCAGCCAACGGCTGGCCCACAATACATTGCATCTAATAACGTTGCCGGACATTGTAGGCATACAGGACATTGTAGGCATCGCAACAGGGTGGACTTCGCAGGATATTGCAGACACCACGGGGTAGAACAGAGGATTGCCATTGCACATACCGCAACATGGCGGACACAGGCTAAATAACATTCGCAGTGGTGCAGAGTCTGCCGCCCGCAAAGTTGCGGAGGGCCCTGTGCTTGTGGGAGATCTTCTGGAGGCGCCACCAGGCCTTGCTGATGTGGTCCTGTGTGAGCGGGGAGGCTGCCTCGTCGGGCCCGTCGAACAGGTGCTTTCTCTTCTTCCTGCTGGTGTCGGAGGGCTGTGCGGCGGAGCTGCTCTGCTTCTTGAGGTAGTCCTCCTCCTCCTTGACCAGCAGGGCCTCCTCGGTGAGCGAGCACACGATCTCGAACGTGAGGAAGCCCAGGATGTCGATCACGTCGTCGCTGGGCTTGGAGTCGATGAGGCTGGCAAAGCCAACCCACTCTCTGAAGCGGCGGCCCTTTCTGAAGGTGAAGCTGGCCTGCCGGCACTCGGACCAGTGCACGTACTCGTCCCTGGTCATGTTCTTGGTGCGGTCGTCGGCGTTCTTGAGCCGCTTGAGGGACGCGATCGTGGCCTCGCGCTGGTCTTCGTCCTGCTCATCGTTGTCGTCCTGCAGCGGCTGCTCGCTGAACATAAACTGCAGCTCCCACGGCAGTCGGATCTGCGACTTCTTCAGCTTCATCAGCTCGTTCGCCTTGCTCCCGTTGCTGTTCATCGTCTCGTCAATCAGATCCGTGCCCTCCACACCGCCGCTCTCCTGGTCCTTTGCGTTCTTGCGCACGTCCTTCCACGACAGGTATGTCCGCAGCCGGTTCACCTTCGCCTTGTCCCCGCGGATCAGGAAGATGATGTCCTCCGTCCCTATCGACTTGGACCCGCGCGCTGACGCCGTCTTGGACGCCTGCAGCAGGATGTCCACCACCTGGCTCTTTACAATGTCCTCAATCAGCGACGTCGTCTCCACCGGCGGGTCGTTCGTCTCCCCAGACACAAACATCATCTGCTGGATCTCTATCCGGTACTTGTACTTCTCAGACGCCATCTCCTCCGCTTATCTGGTATTCTCTGTTATTGTTCTCTCTGTTATTGTTATTTATTATGTTTGTTTTATTATTTTATTTTATTTGTTTATGTGTTGAGTTAGCACTCGTTAGCTGCGGCGGCAACTGAAGCAGCCTGGTGTCAGTACCTGGTAGTACCTGATGGTGCTGGCTGGCTGTGCTTGCCGTGCTTGGTGGTTTGACCTGACGCTCAGGCTGGTGTCTGATGGTAATGTTCTTCAGCTGAAATGGCAGCAATGACCTCGAGTTCAGTTGTTCTGTTCCAGCTGCTATCCCCCTCTCACCAACCTTGCTGTTGTTATGGTATCTTCAGTTCACTGTTGGCTCAGTTTGGCTCTTAATCAGTTTACTTCTGTCTGTTGGCTCAATCAGCTTAATCCCAGCAGTTTCTCATTCCTGGCAGTTATGGCATTTTCAGATTAATCCCAGCACTTAGCTGAATCCCATCTGTTTTAATCCTGGCACTTGTGATGTTTTCAGCCTACTTTGTCTGTTAATCCTGGCAGTTATGGCACCCTGCTTGATCCCAGCAATTACCCGTTATGGAATCTAAAGACTAATCCCAGCAGTTATGATAGCTTCAGTTCAAAAGGAAGTAGACAGTTTCTCAATCCTGGAAGTGTCTTGATTATTCACGCCATCACTCAAGACGAGAAAGTCCATTACACATCTAGAATCATCGATATGACCTCACAAAGTTCAACATCTTATGCCTATATTCAGTACAGCTCATTTGCAGACGATGATTAGCTGCAAAGCTTTGATATACAGAGTGACTGAACTTTGGCAATGGCCAAAGAAAAAAGAAGGAATTATCAGAAGCTGTTACATTATTCGTTTACTACCCTGTATGGGATGAAAACTACTGGCAATTCACTCAATGGAATAGCTGTAGGTTGGAGCTGCATTTTTAAGGCCTTCCAAAGGTTGCAGAACCTCTCTTAGAGCCATGCCTGACAATTAGAACTGGTAGGCGTTATTTCCCGGACCCAAGTCTACCAAGAGCTCAGTAATCTTTTAGATGATGCATCCACGGGGTACTGCTGTTGCACTTGAGGCCAGAATGATGGGTAGTTTGTATCGCTTTTACTTGCTGGGTGTTGAGTTGGGTGGTCTCTTATGGTAGTAACTACGTTGGCCCATCAGCAGATTTGGTCCTTGTCTTAGCTAATAGTTCTATCCTTCTTGAGAAAAGCTACTATTCCTTTATTATCTTCAATGTCTGCAGGTTTCTGTGTGATTGTTTCTCAAGGCGTGGTTCGTAGCTTCAGCTTGTAAGCAACTGTTTCACGCTGCACTTCCAGTCCCACACTCGCCAGGCTCTGTTCCCGCCCTCCAGGTACTTTTCTACAGCTACAACTCGTAAATTGTGCATTTGATTTAAGCAAAGTGGTTGCCTCATACCTTGCACTAAGTCTTTCTAGTGCATCGGGTTAGGTGTTTGGCAGAAGTCTGTAAAGCTTTCTGCCCAAAGCTAATTGCTGGTCACGTGATGTAGAGCTCCAAAGCCAATAGCGCAAGCTGTGCAGCTTATGCCGATTACTAAAGCAGTTCAGATACCGCTATACTGTCATGTTGCTGGCGCTGGGTGGTGTTGCATGGCAGGGTACAGACAGCTAGCTCGGACTTTCATGAGGTGTTTAGTAAATGCATACTGTGAAATTTATTTAGTTATTTAGTATTTAGCGTCAGCTGTTTAGTGGGTATTTAAGCACGCTTTTCCCCAGCAGAAGGTCATCTAGGGGTCAATGGGTCAAGTAGTGGAGAATGGCGAGGTGCTAGCAGTTGCCAGGCCCGCTGGGTGTGCTGAAATCAGCCTGGTAGAGGTGTTTAAGCCGGCTTCCACGCAGAATGCACTGATTATTCTGAACCAGAAGATCGAGCTGCCGGTGTTTCTGGACTTGTGGCAGCAGTACGGCCTGAGAGTATGTGCGGACGGCGGTGCCAACAGGCTGTTTGACTATTTTGCGGCGGAAAGCGAGCGATTGGCCTACATTCCTGATTTCATTATAGGCGACCTGGACTCGCTGAGGGACGACGTGCGCCAGTGGTACGCTGCCCGGGGCTGCGTGGTGATTAGGCAGAGCACACAGTATGCCACGGACCTCCACAAGTGCCTGGACCTGGTCCAGGTGTACTACGGAGCGCAGCAGAAGGGCGTGTCCGTCAGGTACAGCGAGCTGGACGACGTGGATGGGCTGCTGAAGCTCTGCACGTCGCTCAATGAGTCGCACAGCGAACCTGTAGGCATCCAGCTGCTGCTTCTGGGCGCTGTGGACGGCAGGTTTGACCACACGGTGCAGTCCATTGCGCTGCTGTTCAAACTGCGCAAGTCCAAGCCGTTTCTGAGCGTGTTCTTCATCTCAGCAACAGACCTGCTGTTTCTGGTGCCCCAGAGCGAGCACATCCCGGTGTATGTGTCTTATGATGCCATGGAGAGCGTGGTTCACGGCGCCAACTGCGGCCTGCTTCCGGTGGGTGGTGAGATCGTGCTGACCACCAAGGGACTCAAGTGGGACGTTCTGGACTGGCCCAGCTCCATCCGGGGGGATGTCAGCAGCAGTAACAGGCTTGTGGGTGCCAATGGGGTGCTCATCAAGGCGTCCGACGACTTTATATTCAACATCGAGCTGGACCACCACAAACTGAGAAGTTGGTACAGTTGACGCTAGACGTCTACGCTCATCTGTGCAGCAGATCGTGGTAGACATCACTGATGGATGCTGGAGCTATACTGTCTTGTGGTGGCCCATTTGTTAAGCGTTCCATTAGATCCGTTATGGGTACTGGCAACTGGCTGTACCTGAGTTGAGTCGTTACCACTCAAAAGTTGCCTTTGTTCTCTTTTGAGCCCCAAGCAGGGCGTGGGTACGCGATATACACTCAACTACATACTATAATTTCTATGAATGTGTGCATTGCATTGCATTGTCTTTAGCACATGTCGTGGTGAAGGAACTGATGGTGTCATTCCATAACCTATGAAAGCTCAGATAGTGGAGAGGATGTTTCCAGGGCACTAAACTGTCGCCGTTTTGCGTCTATACATGAGCTTATTGAGAGTTGGTGTAGCTACTAATTATCAAGCTCGTTCAGGTGACTGCAAGTACAGCGTTATCCGCATCTCAGTCAAAGTCTCTAGGTAGTAAAAACAGTGGACAACAGGCATCTGTGGATGGCTAGAGTAAGCTGGGCAGTAAAATCTCTAGGCTCCAGCCAGTAAGAACACCATCCACAAAGTTGTTTTATCCAGGCAGTATACTCCCTGCGTAAACAACCTGTAGGCATATACAAAGAGGGAATGGGATTGCTAGCGCATAACGGGAGCAGCTTAGCATAGCTGAAAACCACTGCACTGGCTTCCTGGTGCACGTCAGATGGTTTCCACCATGCCCAGGTTCTTACAACGCTGTGGAAACCAGTTGCATGCCGGTCTAGTCACTCTTTCAACAACAATAGTGGCCAGCCTCATACTTTCTTGCTAATCCTGCAGTGCTGTAGCCTGCTCAGACACTTGAGAGAAAGAAAACTAACCGCGGGCATGCCATGCCAGCTGCCGTTTGTACAGCTGTCCCTGCAACACCACAGTTTCCACCTTATTGCCCACCAAAAAAAGTAAAGGTTATCTCGCCCTGTAGCTCTCGCCTGGGCCCCGGTGCGGGCTGCGGTCCCTCTGCGGGAGCTCCTCGCGCGTGGGAACATCCTCGGTACGCTTGCTCACCCGCTTCACGGGCACGTACTCCGTGCTCTGCTGCCTCTTATTCCTGTTCAGCCCCACATCTTTGGCCCCGAGCCCCAGGAACGGCGTGCGCTCCACAGCCGGGTGCACTGCCCTGTCCAGCTTCTTTTTGTCGTCCGCGGACTCCTCGCCGGTCCAGCCCATGCCTCGCAGCATCGCCGCCCCAAACTCCTCCACCGGGACCTCCTCGTACTCCTCCAGGGTCCCCACGTCGGGCCTGGACTCCACGTCGCGCTTGAAGGACAGCATCTCTGCCACCAGTGACGGGCGGTCGCCGCCAGCGGCCCCAGCAGCCTTCTGCGGCACGTTCAGCCCGTAGGTCACGTGATCGCGGGCCATGTCCGCCTGGCTGACGGTGCGCACCTCGGTGGGGTTGAACCTGCGCGCCTGCTCGCGCCACACGTTGCCCTGTGTCTTGATCACCAGCGGGCCCTGGGCCTGCGGCACCCCGTCAGCTTCGTGGAACGCCCCGTGGGCCCCGTCGAACGTGTCGATTCTGTGCTCTTTCACCTCGTCCTCGTCCGCCTCGTGCCCGCCAAAGGCCGGGCGCCGGCCCTCCCTGCCCACTGCGGGCGCACTCTTCTTCAGCGAGAACCCGCTCTTGGGCTTGCTGCCTGTCTTGAGCGAGAATCCAACCATTGCTCACTAAGGAAAAAAATTATTTCAGTCTCACTTACAGCCCAATGATAGTGCTAGGTGCCCCGCGCGCCCTGGTGGTGCCAGCAGCGCGTGCGCTGCCGCTCAGAACGTTTGCCAGCAGCCCCCTACGGTGGGACAAGCAGCCCCAGGACGACGCCCAGCTGCGGCAGCGGCTCCGGCCGTACTGGGACCAGCTCCAGCAGCAGTACGCGCTCACCAAGCAGCAGGTGCGCAGCTTTGTGACGCCGCTCAGGTTCCATCTGAACAAGGCCCGGGACGCGATCCGGCAGGCCAACGACAGGCTGAACCAGCAGGAACTCGAGAGCAAGAACTACGACTTCAACCAGGACCTGACCAGCAGCGACGGGCACATCAGGGACCTGCCGTCCGAGCGCGAGAGGCACAGGAAGAAGTGGAAGCGCAAGCTCGAGCTGTACATCGACTCGCTGCAGGAGACCATCTTCACTGCGACGCGTGCGCTGAACGACGTGACCGGGTACTCGTCCATCCAGAAGCTGCGGCAGAGCATCGAGGTGCTCGAGAAGGACCTGGAGAAGTCCAAGGAGCGCGTGCGGGTGTCCAAGGACGCGTACCGTGACGCCATCTCCAGGCGGCTCGAGGTGCAGAAGCAGGTGAACGAACTGCTCAGCAGGAAGAGCTCCTGGACCCCGACAGACCTTGAGAACTTCACCAAGCTGTACAAGGAGGACCAGGACAGCGCGCTGGCCGAGGACCAGGCCAAGAAGCAGCTCGAGCACGACGACCTGCTCGAGGAGGAGCTCCAGAACAAGCTCACCAAGGCCATTCTAACTAGGTACCACGAGGAGCAGATCTGGTCCGACAAGATCAGACGCACCTCCACCTGGGGCACCTTCGGCCTCATGGGCATCAACATCCTGCTGTTCCTGGTGTTCCAGCTGGCCTTGGAGCCCTGGAAGCGTAGACGGCTCGTGGGCAACTTCGAGGAGAAGGTGGCCGAAGTCCTCAGAGAGAACTCTACCAAGCAGAACGAGGTGTTCGAGGTGATGAACAAGAAGATCCAGGAGCTCAACAAGACCGAGGGGCTGCTCGACAGCGACGGCGAGTACTTTATCAGCTCCTCAGACGATATCATCCAAGACCCCATCGAGCCTCCGGTCGTGACCCCGCTGCCTTTACCATTCAAGCCGTTAACAATGAGGCAGCGAATACTGGCGCTGATAAACAGTATAAGGGGCTTGCTTGCTCCATCGTTCAACCTTCTAACCAATTCGGAGCTGACTACTGCCGTACTAACCAAAAATGAGTTGATTTCCATCTCAACCTGCGTGCTGCTCATTGGGGTCAGTATAGGCTCCCTGATTACCACTCTTTTCTAGAAGTACTAATAGATATGATTTATGAAAGCGGGTAGTCCCATACAACAGTGATTTTCCATTGAGCCTTTCACTGATGCAATGTAGAGCCAGCACAAATTACAACCTGGGATCTCTGTTTTATGGCTATGTATCTTCGTAGTAAAATCCATCGCCCAGGCGTCATTACGCTGGTGGCCACCAGCTTTCTGCAACCGCATCACACAAATTATGCATATAGTTGCCGGCACAGAGTGCATGCTAACGCTAATAGAAACCCGTTAGATCGCCATACTTAGAGGTTTTATGTGGTCTCTGGGTGTGTGTTGGATGAGCTGCCTTTTGGTCGCATCTTTCACAAGGAATCCTAGAGTGAATTTTGTCGTACAATAGTTGAACAGTCGACTTATCGAATGCGAACTTAAACCTTACTTGTAGCACCTATAACGGTAATTCAGAGACTCACGCGGTGATGTACCAACTCATAGAACTACATCAACAGAATAATATAAAAAGTGAGCTACTGAAAGTGGTGAAACTCCTAAACGTGAAAATCGCAGAACAAACTAACAAATGGAGTAATCGAGACAGTGTCCCTCATCCCACTAACACTGAAAGCTCTTTACAAAGTCTCAACTGTGTTCAGTAGTGTTTTATAGTTCATATTACGTTACGTCTGATTAATATTCTGATGTAATCTCTTACCAACTGCAATGTTAACAACAAAACGAAATTTCAGAATATTTGTTTTCATTGGGTGGCAAACAGTTTTCTAGGTCAAAAATATAGTCAGATTAGCCATTATAATGGAGGAAATTGGGATAAAACCGGAACCTGTGGCGACCATCAGTAAGAGCAAGGCTGAAAACCTGTTTATTAGCAACAATTCTGCAAATAGCAACAATTCAAATAACACAGATATCTATATTAAACTTAAGAAACTAGAGAAAGAACTTGAACTTCTGGCACTACAGGAAGACTATGTTAAAGATGAATTGCGCCATTTGAAAAGAGAGCTTGTACGTGCGCAGGAAGAAGTGAAAAAGATTCAGTCTGTTCCGTTAGTTATTGGGCAATTTTTAGAACCAATCGATCAAGGTACAGGTATAGTTTCATCAACCACAGGATCTAACTATGTTGTTAGAATCTTATCTACGTTGGATCGTGAACTATTGAAGGCATCGGCATCAGTTGCATTACATCGTCATTCAAACGCATTGGTTGATATTTTACCCCCAGAAGCAGATTCATCAATCGCTATTTTAGGAGATGGAGAGAAACCCGACGTTACCTATGCTGATGTTGGTGGATTAGACATGCAAAAGCAAGAGATCAGGGAGGCTGTTGAGTTGCCACTAACACAAGCTGATTTATACAAACAAATTGGTATTGACCCACCAAGAGGTGTTTTACTTTATGGACCTCCAGGTACAGGTAAAACCATGTTAGTGAAAGCTGTTGCCAACAGTTCCACTGCATCTTTTATCAGAGTTAATGGATCAGAGTTTGTGCAGAAATATTTGGGTGAAGGGCCAAGAATGGTTCGTGACGTTTTCAGATTAGCAAGAGAAAATTCACCATCGATTATTTTCATTGATGAAGTTGATGCAATTGCAACCAAACGTTTTGATGCACAAACTGGTGCAGATCGTGAAGTTCAAAGAATTTTGCTAGAAATCCTGAATCAAATGGATGGATTCGACCAAACATCGAATGTTAAAGTTATAATGGCAACAAATAGAGCAGATACGTTAGATCCAGCTTTGTTAAGACCTGGCCGTCTTGATAGAAAAATTGAGTTCCCTTCATTAAGAGACAGAAGAGAGCGTAGATTGATTTTCACAACAATTGCATCAAAAATGTCTTTATCACCAGAAGTTGATTTAGATTCGTTGATCATCAGAAATGACCCGTTATCCGGTGCTATTATAGCTGCTATCATGCAAGAAGCTGGTCTAAGAGCAGTTAGAAAGAACAGATATGTTATTCTACAAAGTGATTTAGAAGAAGCTTACACTGCCCAAGTTAAGACTGATAGTGAGGTTGACAAATTTGAATTCTATAAATGATTAATTAATGATGTTATAAATATCTATTCCCGGCTGTAGTGTTGTTATGTCTGAAAAATCTATGTGGTCAAGGTCTAAATGGAAGTTATAGTTCCAATTTTTGGTGAATGTTAGGTTATTCGTACCATTAAGTTGCTTGATTAGTGACAATGATGATCTCGAGGTTATCAAGATTGAGTTATTGAATCCTGATATCTTTTCAGCCAGTTCTTTACTGTCCATTCCCATTAAATCATATAGTGCGTTTTCGTTCCCTTCATTATACTGTATCTTTGGGGAGTTCAAGATCCATCCTGGTGGTGAATATGTCTTCCACCAAAACTGGACCCCGTCAAATTTTGTTTCTCTCAAATGGTCTAGCACTACCAGCACTCCTCTCTGATGCAGCACACCTATAATTACACCCATTACCATGTTGAACGCAATCCACAGCTTGATTATTATGCCGATATATTTTGAGTCTAATTTAACGCTTATGCTAAATAATGGGATTATAGGCGTTAGGAATCTGAGTTCCTGGTGGGGAATGACTGACAAGAACAGCAATGCTGAGACCACAGAGTAGGTGGTTATGGATCTTGACAGAACCGGTAACAGCAAAATTAATGGGCCCAATAGCTGTGGCAAATTGACTAGTATGTGTGTGTACCTTGGGTGAATGCCGTGCTGAGCCAGGTTCTCGTAGCTCGAGTTATACAGCAGATTATTCAGTGGTGTGATGACATACTCCTTGGAATGGAATAGCCTTGTGTCTGCTAGCACTAGTATATAGCATGTTAGACCAAAAGATACAATTGACACTATTGCGCTTTTAGGGTACCTAATGAGATGTCTGAGCAGTGGCAGTCCCGGAAGCGCAATGAATGCTGGGAAAGTGACTCTGTTGAAGATTCCAAAGGCTGTGAGGACGGAAACCAGTGAACAGAGTGCCAGATCACTGCTGTTCCCCAGCTCAATCAGCTTCAGCAAACTCAGCACTATCAGGACGAGCTGTGTCTCGATACTGTTAGAGAACGTGTGAGATTGGTATGTCCAGGTGACATACGATCCCAGCACTAAGAACAGGGCCTTGGCTGAGCTCTGCCTGGACCCACTGAGTATCCTCGTGCTGAAATGCAGAACAAAAATGTACGTTATGGCAAGCTGCAGTCTCAGCAGGTACAGCACGCCCAGTGGTTGCACGCCAGCCCACTTCAGCAGCTTCAGCAACGGCCCGTAGCACGTCCACAGCACGGCGGGGCTTCTCGAAGGGACCTCTCCAAACTCCCATGGCACATTCGTGCTAACCCCATAAAGGTCCCTGTAGAGCACCTCCAGGCTCTGAAAATGCTCGTCCGGGTGGATATAACTGGGTTCAAACACCAGCAGCGCCATAGCCGCATAGCACACGTAGTGGAAGCTCTTCCAATTGCTCATTGCACCTCGCTAGTTGAGAAGAGTGGCCCGCCCAATTTGTTTTTTTTTTTTTTTCATTTTATTTTCATGTTCGCCTTCGGTGGTTTTTGTTTTGATTTTGTTTTGAGACAAAGTGTTTAGAGCCGCCTACTTAGCTAAGATTAGTGGTGAAGCTGAGTGGACAATGGACAAAGAGACAATTCTGAATGCGCTAAGCGCGACTTTGGACGCTAACCTGAGTGTGAGAAAAGCTGCTGAGGAGCAGCTCAAACAGTGCGAAGAACAGCCTGGCTTCACAAGCTACTGTCTGAGCCTGGCGGTTGATCCGTCGATTGCCAACCATCTGAGAAGCTCGGCGTCGATCTACTTCAAGAACCGGGTGGCCAAGTTTTGGGGGCTGGACGATCCGAGGGGCATCAGGGAACCCGAACAGATGGATATTAAGGCCAATCTGATCAACGGGCTGCTGGCCACTGTTAACGACCAGCAGGTGAGACCACAGCTGGTTCTGAGTGTGAGAAGCATCCTGAGAAGCGGCTGGGTGCTCATTGACGTGATCATGGAGCTGCTGAAGCAAGGGTCTGACGAGGCACATGTTTTTACGGGACTGCTATTGCTGAAAGAGGTGTGCAAAAACCTAAGATGGAGCTACCAGGACCGCACCGCTATTGACGATATTATTGCAAAGACTTACCCAATATTGGAGTCGCTTGTCCCTCATTTTTTGAACCAGGCAGACGTCCGCTCCTCGGAACTACTCTATTTTGTCCTGAAAATATTCAAATATGGCTCATTGAACGTGATGCCGCAATATTTCCACGATGTCAATCATCTACAGACATGGATCCAAATACACTTGACTGTTGTCCAGAGAGAACAACCACAGGATCTGATTGGTTTAGATGACAATAACGACGATGATTTCAGACTGAAAACTTTCAAATGGGGGTTTGGTAATTTACAAAGATTCTACTCAAGATTTGGTGCTGAAGTGGGTAAAAACTCTACTGCTGAGTTTGTTGAATTTTTCAATAAGTCAATTGTACCAGAAATTTTGAAAGTTTACTTCCCAATCATTGAAAAATGGAACTCAGGAACCAAATTGTCAAATCACTCGTTATATTTTTTGATTGAGTTTTTAGAAAGATGCATCAACACAACATCCTGGGACCTGATCAAACCGCATCTGGAACTGATTATGAGATACTTAATTCTTCCATGTTTGTGTCAGGAAGATTTGTCACTTTTCGAAGACGATCCAGAAGAGTACATTAGAAGATATTTTGATATCAACAGAGAATCCAAAACTTGTGACGTTGCATCTGTTGACTTTTTGTTTGTGTTAAGTCATAAGAGAAAAGAAGAAATTCCATTGGTGTTAAACATTTCTAATGAGATAATTAACGAGTTCACTGCATCACCAAGCCAAGTTAAACTGGCATTAAAGGCAGAAGGTGGATTGAGAATGTTGAGCTCAATTGCGTTTTCCATGTGTGCTGCAGACTCTCCATTTTACCAACAGGTTGATCAAATTATTGATCATTTGATCTTACCACAGTTATCGAGTTCATATGAATTTTTGAGAGCAAGAGCATGTGAAACGATTTCCATCTTTGCGTATGATTTCAAGGATAAACAGATTTTATTAAAAGTGTTTGAAAGTGTTTATATTAATTTTAAACAGAGTGAGAATCTTCCAATAAAAATTGAGAGTGCCGATGCTCTAAGAGTGTTAGTTACCCAGCAAGAAGTTATCAATATATTAGCACCAGAAGTACCAAATATTATGAAAACTTTGCTGGAATTATCCAGAAATTATGAACTGGATTTATTAGGAGAGGTTATGGAGACATTTGTTGAAGTATTTTCAGATGAATTAGAGCCATTTGGACAAGATTTAGGAAAACAATTAGTTGAACAGTTTTTAAGAGTTGCACAAGAGTTTATGGAATTACAAAATGTTGGTAACTCTAAGGATGAGATTAACGATAAAGAATATCAAGCTGTTGGACTGATAAATACGATGATTACAGTTACGATATCAATGAAAAACGTTTCATTTGATGGAATTTTTTCTGAAGTTATCAAGTTCGTTTTAAACAATGCCAGTTTATCATTTTTAGTTGAGGCATTAGAATTATTAGAGACCTTAAGTTTATCATGCAAGGATCACTTAACACCAATGATTTGGGAGTTATTCAATGACTGTATTGGTACATTTGATACATTTGCGCTTGATTTCTTCGAATATTACCTACCATTTTTTGAAAATATCATATTATATGGATTCAAGGGACTACATGGGAACGAGGCACCAGTTCAACAGCTGAACCAAGTGATTTTGACTGTGCTGAGCTCTGATTTAGAGAGCGAGATCAATGGGGCTATTGAACTGGTTGAATATGAAACCCTAATGTTCAAGCAGTTGAATGAATTATTCCCTAAATGTCTTGAAGTTTTTGTTCAAAATGACCTACCTCCATACAGTTTTGTCAAGCTGCTATTGTCGTCACTCTACGTGAATCCAACTCAAACTCTGGGCTTGCTAGAGTCGAGTAACCAGACAATCAGAGTGTTTGAGATCTGGTTCAACTTATCATCAAGTTTTGAGAACGCATACGGCTTAAAGCTGCAAATAATAGCACTTTTGTCAGTGCTGTGTGTTGACCAGCTGCCTCAGTCACTGAATGGGTTTGTTGGACAGCTGGGACTGAAGGTGATCAACTGTATTCAGGAGCTGCCAGCTGCCATCAAAAGACGCAATGCCACCTTGAGCCACGACGAAACTGAGACAGGTGTGCAGGCGGAGGCTGCTGAGTTTGAAGAGGAGGAGTACGACGAGGACGCGTTCAGAAGCACACCGATTGATGACCTGAACGCGTTCACGCATTTCAAGACATTTTTCACCCAGTTACAGCAGACCCACCCAGACAGACACGGTATGATTGTGGGAGCGCTGACGCCTGAGCAGAGTGCGCTGGTGCAGGCCATCATGGCGGCCTAGACGGAGTCTGGTGGCCTGGGCAGGCTGGTGCAGTGCAGTGACTACGCTGGCACAGTGGCTACGCTGCTGGAGTGGCTACGCTGCTGGAGTGGCTACGCTGCTGGGCGGTGCTACGCTGCAATGCTGTATTACCCGCCTCTATATAGTACAAAAATCATCTCAGTCATTCTCACTTTTCACATTCTCGCTGCTGTTCTGCAGCCTGGATCGCGACTGCCTGAACAGCTCCTCCTGCTGCCTGAGCAGCTCCTCCTCCGTGAAGCCGGAATTCTGCAGCTTGGAGTTCTTGCGCTCCTTGCCCTTCTGCGTCTCTCTGTGCTCCACCAGCACCGCCTCCAGCGCAGGTAGGTACTCTGCAAACCCCAGCTCCTTCAGCGCCTTCAGCACGTGCTCCGGCGCAATCGTCTTCTTGGCCTCCTGCTCCGCCATCTCGTTCGACTGGTCCGACAGGATCATTATGAACTCCACGCAGCACTCAATCACCACGTCCCGCGCCTCCTTCGACACACTAAACTCAGAGCCCAGCACCTCCCCCATGATCTTCTGTACCGTCGCCTTAGGCAGCGACAGGTCGTCGTTCTGCGCAAACTCGCTCATTTTGCTTCGCTTTGCTTGTTGTTTGTTTTGTTTTGTTGTTTTTTTGAATTTTTTTATTTTTTTTTATTTTTTTTTTTTATTTTTTTTTTTATTTTTTTATTAAATTTATAAAAAATTTCAGCTCATCGCAGAAAGTTAGCAGCTACAAGACAAGAATGAGCAGCCAGTTAGAGTGCTCTGAGTTCAGTGGAGACGGAGGCAGGTTTGCCAGTGTGGTGCAGGGCGTCGGGGTGCAGCGAGTGCGGGTGCAGGGGACGAGCCAGGAGGCTGCGGATGCAGCAGTGTTTGAGCTGGAGAGCGGCGAGCGCGCAAGCTGTTTGCGCTGGGGCAGCTTTGGGTCCGGGAACCAGTTTGTGGCGGTGGGAGCGAGCGGCGGGCGGCTGCTGTGCTACTCGCCGCAGAGCAAGGAGGTGATTGGCGTGCTGGAGAGCCCTCACGCCAGCGAGATCAACGACTTTGCGTACAGCGGGGCCACCCACTCCGGGTGGGCTGTGGACGTGAACCACAACGTGATGGAGTGGGACCTCACCAACTTCAGGCTCAAGTCGCAGTTCAGCTTTGGTGAGCAGGTGGCGCGCCTCGCGGTCGTGGACGAAGGTCACGTGCTGCTGGCGAGCCAGAGCATCAGTCTGGTGGACCTGCGGTCCAAGCAGATCGTCAGTCAGTTCCCGGGCCACATCACCTCCGTGCACAGCCTGGTGGTGGTTCCTGGCACGTCCAAGTTCATCACAGCAGCCGAGAACGACAGATTCGTCAACATCTACGACCACGCAGACGAGTCCGCCTCGCCCATTGTGCTGGTTGCACAGAGCAACGTGGTGTCGCTCGCGTACAGCAACGAGCAGCTCAGCGTGCTCACCGAGGACGGGCTTGTCGAGGTGTTCACCGACGTGCTCACCAGGCAGGCGGCCAGAAAAAGAGGCCAGCAGTCTAAGCAGAGCAGCTACACCGTCAAGCTCGCCAGACCACAGGCAGGCACCGGCCCAGAAGCGGGCAAGCAGCTCAAGATCGAGAACTGCGCCATCACAAACAGCATCCTCATAGTCTCGTGGCTGGAACAGGGCTCCATCCCATACTTTGACCGACTGGACATAACGCTGCTGCACGCTGGGCTCAACACCATAGCCAAAGCGGCCCCAAGCATCATTGCGTCGAGCCACTCGCTGCTGGGCCAGGACGTGGCGGCCCCAGCAAGGTACAACGAGTCCCACGCAGTGGTCACCAGCGGTGACAACCTGAGATTCCTCGATAACAGCGAGAAGGAGCAGCCACCGGACGAGCCTGCCGAGCTCGACCTCACAGTGCCTTCGTTCAGCGAGCAGACCGCGCCTGCGGCACAGCCAGGCCACAAGCACAAGCACAAGCAGAAGGGGCCTTCCAGTAACGCCGTCGTGCTGATCCAAGCCCTTAAGGCCAACGACCACACGCTGCTGGAGACTGTGCTCAGCAACAGAGACGAGACTGTGATGAAGAACACCATAACCAGGCTCGACACGTCGCTGGCTGTGGTGCTGCTGGAAAGACTAGCTGAGAGAATCGCCAGAAACACCCACAGACAGGCAGCCCTCAACTTGTGGGTCAAGTGGATCATGGTGATCCACGGTGGGTACCTGGTCAACGTGCAGAACCTGTCCAAGTCGCTAGCCTCGCTGCACTCGACCCTCACCAGAAGATCGGCCACCCTCAACAGACTGCTGGAGCTCCAGGGCAGACTGGACATTGTGTGCTCGCAGCAGGAGCTGAATGTCAACGAGGAGCTGCAGCAGCTAGAGGACGAGAGCGACGTGGAGTACAACGAGGAGGACGAGGACGCCGAGCTCATTGACGATGGTGAGGCAGACTATCCGCACAGCTATGACGAGGACCAGGAGATGGAGGATGGGTTCATCAGTGTTGGCAAAGACGACTACGACGACGTGGAGGACGACTTGGATGAGCTCGAAGAAGGCTACAGCGACGTTGAGGTTGAGACAAAGCCAATCGAGCTCAGTGACGACAGCGAGGACGAGCAGCAGCAGCTGGCTGACAGAATCGCAGCGCTAAAGGCGAAACAAAAGTCCAGAAAGAGCGCATAGTAATAAACGTATCTGGTTACTGGCTGTAGGGGCTGTGTCTACACCGTCCTAACGATTTACAAACTTTCCTGAAACTCTGATAATCCCCATGAGCTCCATGGTCTGCCTACTACTACTTGCTGTTGTTTACAATATACAGGCATGAATTGAATATGAACTGCTCCATCACATTACTTTTCCGGTAAGGAAGGCTACACCATGACGTGGCAGTAGTCAAAGAGCCCACTGGGAAACCCAGGTCTTCTAGTATGGGTTTGCTGGTCCTCCTAGTGTTGACTTCTTACACTTAACTATTTTTACTTTGTTCGTCTGATCTGTAGTGCTAATCTCCTTGTTGTTGCATAGGCTTTGCAACCTGAGTACTAGCCACTTAATAGTAATACATTTAAGGATTACAAACTAAAACAGCAGTAATTACATTGGACCTTGGTTACCTACAGTGGACACCAAATGCTATTGGCATAACATGAACCATGTGATCTACAGTGGACACCAAATGCCATTGGCATAACATGAACCATGTGATCTACAGTGGACACCAAATGCCATTGGCATAACATGAACCATGTGATCTACAGTGGACACCAAATGCCATTGGCATAACATGAACCATGTGATCTACAGTGGACACCAAATGCAATGAGGGTAAACATCAAACAAGTCTTTGATGCTTACCTTCCATATAGACCACAGGATAACATCCATAAATAACTGACATGTAGACTGTAGTCAAAAAACAACTGGTTCCGTCAATAAAAGTAATGGTCTGTAATCAATGATCTTGGTTGTAGTTCGGAAACTGCTCTGCATCTCTTGTAAGAATTAGCTCTTCTTTTCAATAGTGTTTGATGATGTAGTTTTGCAGTAAAGATACAGCTATTACAGTAAGAGCAGTGCTTGCCGAGCTTGGTTGCCTGTGTCTGTGTGAGCCAGTGAGGTTGGTAGTTGGAAAGTGGACTGTTATATAGTCGGGAGAATGTCTCTGGGCCATATAGCCAATGATAAGATTATCTGGTTCAAAGATATAAAAGATACGAAGGCTTCAGTAGCGAGATGTATTGCCCGTAGGTTCTACTGTTTTGTGACCCTTGGTGGAGGTCATTAGCTTTTCAACGTGTTACGGTTGGAGCAGGTTATTTCTAAACCGTTATGTATCTACATTGAAGCAGTTGGTGTGGAGGCAAGTGGTAGAACATTGTTAAACCAGAATCTTAGGCTCGATGGTGGAGAAGTTGTCAAAGTAGCTGACGTAGAGCTTGATGGCCTTCTCGATATCGTAGCTGCTTCCCGTTTCTCTGATGGAGTGCATACTCAAGATCCCGTTACCCAAGTCGAGGGTTCTGATACCTGTTTTGGAGGCGAGGATTGGGCCAATGGTGGACCCGCAGGGGGAGTTGTTGGCGACGACAAACAGCTGTAAGGGCACCTTGGCAATGTTGGCCACCTGTTTGAGCAGGACGATGCCCGGGGAGTTGGTCATGTAGCGCTGGGAGGCGTTGATCTTGATGACGGGGCCTTCGCCCAGGTTGGGTTTGTGCTTGGACTCGTACTTTGCAGCGTAGTTCGGGTGGACGCCGTGAGCCACGTCGCAGCTGAGGAAGAAGGAGCGGGCCGCAGCCTGGTGCAGCTTGGCCCCGTTGAGTCTCTCGAGCACGTTTGGCAGGAAATTGGAGTCTGCGCCCTGGGCACTGGAGGAGCCAATCTCCTCGTGGTCGAACAAGGAGATGAGTCTGATGCCGGACTCGCCGCTGAGGTGCTGTGCTGACTGGATGAGCCCCTCTGTGGAGGTGTAGCACGAGGTGAGGTTGTCGAGGCGGCCGCTAAAGATGAACTCGTCGTTGAGGCCGCCGATGGTGGCTGGTTTGTGGTCGTACAGAATGAGCTCAAAGTCCTCGATGTCGTGTGGGGCGACGCCGGCCTCGCGGGCCACGAGCGCGAGCAGCTGGTCGTTGTGGCGCTCGACGAGGCTCTTGAGGGACTGGAACTCGTCGCCGGCGGGGGTCGAACCCGCGCAGCAGCTGCCGGCTGCCTGGGACGCTGCCTGGGACGCTGCCTGGGACGCTGCCTGGGACGCTGCCTGGGACGCTGCCTGGGACGCTGCCTGGGACTCGGCAGAGGGCACCGCGTTGTCCAGGCCCGCCACCGGCAGCAGCTGCGTCTCGCGGTTGAACTCAAACTTGGTGTTCACGTCGCGGTCCAGGTGGATGGCCAGCGTCGGAATCTTCAGAATAGGCCGCTTGATGTCCACCAGCTTGCTCACAAACCGGCCCTCCGCGCGCACCATGACGCGCCCGGCCACGCTCAGGTCAGAGTCGAACCACGAGTGCCAGATCCCGCCGCCGTAGGTCTCCACGCCCACCTGGATGTACCCCTCGGCGCTGCGCCTGGACACGGGCTTGAGCCTGAGAGTGGGCGAGTCTGTGTGCGCGCCCACCATGGCCACGGCGTTGCCGGGCTGCCACTGCTCGCCCACGGCAAACGCAATGATGCTGGACCCGTTGCGGGTCACGTAGTACCTGCCGCCCGGCTGGATGTGCCAGGCGTCTCGCTCGCTCAGCTCGACAAACCCATGAGCGCCCAGTCGCGCCTTGACGCTGCCCACCGCGTGGTACGGGGTGGGCGAGCTGTTCAGAAAGCCCACAAACTCGTTCGCGTACTGCAGTGCCTTCGCAGTCATCCTGTTCATGTGGTGGCTGTAAAAGTGGTAAAACGGGAGTTGAAATGTTTTTCTGCGCAGCAAACCACCCACCATGAGCGACCAAGACAAGGTGTACATCTCGTACAACCACGTGCACCAGCTGGTGCAGCAGTCCGCGGACAAGCTGAGAAAGTTCAAGCCGGACTTGATCATCTGTGTGGCTGGGGGCGGGCTGATCCCGGCTAGAATGGTGAGAACTGTGCTCAAGGTTGCTGGCGAGCCCAACGTGCGCATCATGGCCGTCGTGCTGTCGCTGTACGAGGACCTGGGCACCGTGTCCACGCAGGCGGAGAATCTGGGCAACCAAGTGGTGAGAACCCAGTGGCTCGACTACACCTCCTCCGACTTCTCCCTGCTGGGCAAGAACATTCTGATTGTGGACGAGGTGGACGACACCCGCACCACCCTCAACTACGCGGTGGCAGAGCTCCAGAAGGACGTGGCTGAGCAGGCTGCCCGTGCCGGCATCAAACCAGAGGATGCAAACACAAAGTTTGGTGTTTTTGTCCTCCACGATAAGCTCAAACCCAAACGCGCCTCCCTGCCTGACTCGGTGTACAACGACGACAACTATATCGCCGCAAAGCGCATCGAAGACGTCTGGATCGCCTACCCGTGGGAGTCCAACGACATCGTCGCCCACACCGCAAAGGCGATCGAGCAGGGCAACGATATTTAGTTAATCTCGAGCATAGCGAGCTTGGTAGGTTATTGCAGTAGTTGCAGTCTGTCGTGCTGCTCACTCCGAGTTCACACCCGTTGTTATCAGTTGTCACTCACTGCTCTAATTAGTTACTGCTCTAATTCAGTACTACTCAGCTAGTTACTGCCCTAGTTATGGAGTTCCAGTGGAAAGAAGTTACAGTTATCAATCTGCCCCTGCATAGCTTTGTACAGCTGATAAACAGTATTCTCATCACTTGTGGTGACTACGGTTCTCGCCAAAGTCCCATTGGTTACCCTACTAAATACTAAATCTAAACCTTTCTCACGGTGGCCTTGCTGAGACAGTGCTTCATCCAGTCAGTGCTCTTCACCTGGATCTTGGTCTCGTCGTTGTCGATATGACTTCCCGACTTGTGCGCAAGGTCGTCCCGCGCAATTATGTACCCTCTAAGCAAAAACATCATTACACTGGACATCAGGTACATGATACCACAGTAGATTGCTGGGTTTCTATACTGAGTTGGCGAATACTGTGCGCCATCTGGAGGCGTGGATCTCAGCTTGATACCAATAATAGGCGACACAATACCGGAAATACCCACAATCACCCAGCACATAGACATAGCTGTAGCCATTTGTCTTAGTCCGGAAACTCTGGTCATCACCGCTGGCAAAGTGGCCCAAACTGTACCCATCATCGCACCTTGGATAAGTGCAAACACAATGGCCTCTGCCAAATTTCTGCTTGGAATCCACATGGCCAAACAAAACACGGCAACAACTAAATTCAGTACACCTGACACCAGGATAACACCAAATTTGTCACTGAGATACCCAGCAGTTGGTCTACCAAATGTAGCACCAACAGAGATCATACAGGACACAACAGCACCCTGCGACGAGGTGTACCCCAGCGACAGTGTGAAATCCGTCAGGTTGTATAACAGAACCACATATCCAAGCAATGTGAATGCAATCCACAGTACGGCACATGCAAAAGGTGCGTAAAAAAACAGTTTTGTGTCCCATAGTTTGATGACCGACTTGACTGCATGCTCTCGGGTACGACACAGTATAATGGCAACTATCAGGCACACAACACAGATGATTCCCTGGGTTATAATTGCCCATCTAACACTTTTAACTTGAACAATTCTTTCAATTGCCAAGTTGAACATAACACCTCCAACGCCAGACCCACACGAGGCAATGGACATGGCCAGTGCTCTTCTCCTTCTGAACCACTGTGGCAGCATCGAGTTGGCCGGTAGACAGCAAAATGCAAGCCCGATAGATATCAGTAAACCTTGCGTCAAGAACAATTCCCATAATTTGGTACTAAAGGCTGCCAACATCATCCCAACAAACTGGAACATAGCCCCAATGGCTATGGTGATTCTGACTCCAAACCTTCTAAAGACCAGCTGCACAATCGGGCTGAGAAATAACCCAACCCCAAATGCAATACCACCAACAGCCGCATAGTCTATTTTACTTCCACCAGGAAATGTATTGTACTTCAAATAATGTGCCAGGTAAATACTGTAGGCCGAATTGGAAGCCCAAGTTGACACATTCACCAACGCCACAGCCAAAACAACAACCCAGCCATATCCACCGTCGGGAACCTCGATGATCTCGGCACCACCAGTCTTTGCTGTCGCTAGATCCGTCGTTATCTCAACTTCTTGCTCATTTTCCGCACAAGCCTCCAAATCAGCTTCTTTTTCTGTCATTCCTGCTTTTTCCGTTACCTCACTATCGCTCATCCTAATCTACTGAGTAGTTCCTTGGCCCTTATAAACACTTTTCAAGGGTGTTTACCGAGCTTCCACTTAATTTTACATAAAAAAACAAGTGGACGCTGATAGCGCATTTATCGCCCATCCCCGCCAATATCGCCGTTCAACGTCTTTTTCCACGGAAATTGCCTCTTTTGTACGCATTTTCGCACTTAATAACTCCGACAGGAAACTCCCTGCATGGGACTTTAACGAGCTACAACCGCATTTAACAACTGTTAATTAATTAATACTATAAACAACTTGAACAACATGGAATAACATGGAACAAACGACTAAACAACTAGAAAAAGTGTTATATTTCGATGAATCTGAATTTGGACTCGACATATTCGTTCTCGTGCGGTACCTTGATTTCATGGATAAATGTGTCTGCCACATCGTCTCTCTGGACAAACTCTTCGTACCATCCTCTAGAGGTCCACCATTTATACACTGGTGTTCCGTCATAGGGGAAGAAGAAGCACACAACCAGGTACGTTAAGAATGCCGCAAAGTATCCTGTGAAAAACGACAAGTTGTAGACGTAGGTTGCGCCAATTGGAACTTTATCACCAACTGCACCTGCGAACCCAACAACATTCATCAGCATACCACCAATGTATCCGACAAATGCTCTCCAGTTGATACCAAATTTGTTGAAAGAGTAGTTTGAAGTTGGTTTATTGTCATATAGATGGAAGATGTTGATGTAACCTTTTCTAACCACACAGTAATCAGCACACACAACACCAGCAATGGCACTTAAGAACACGGCATATGCACCCAGGTAGGTTGTGAAATTGTTTGTTGTTGTGAAGAACTTCCATGGACAAATACAGAATGCTAAAGCACCACACAAGAAAGAACCTCTTCTAATGTTCATGTATCTTGGTAACAGAGCAGTAACATCAGTACCAAATGAGATGGAGTTTGCTGAGATGTTAGTACCAACTTGACCAATTGTGAATGCAAAAGCAATTAGGAAGACACCACCTCTGTCACCTCTTGTGCCTTTGTCAAGTAAACCACTCAAGATATCCAATGGTGACCACATTGCCTTACCAAACAAGACTTTGGCAGCAGATGCAGTTAGCGTACCAATCAAAGCATTGATAGCAAAGGTCAATGGGATGGCAGCTGCTTGGGTCCAAGATGAATCACTTGGTTTTTTGGCAACTCTTGTGAAATCTGGAGCATTGACAATCAATGTAGCAAAACCACCAATACAGTTCATGACTGAGTTCACAAAGGCCCACGCATGGTCATGGGTAGACATGTGTGTTCCTTCGTGGATAATAGAACCAGCACCATGTGCTCTGACTAAGATCCAGATCAAATATGCACATGCACCAAAAGAAGATGTGACAGATTTAAACATGAAGAACCATCTAATTGATTGTGGTCTGAAGTACATGAAAGGCATTTGGCAAATCCAGTAAACAAAGAAACTCAGAAACTGGAATGAAGTTGTACCACTTGAGGCAATTTTATTTGGGATTCTGGTTTCCAAATCATTACCAAAGATAGCCTTTAGCAATAGTTGGACACACTGTCCTCCAATCCAAGTATGGAAACTGAACCACACACAGGCCATCACGACTCTATTAAGCACCGGCCAGATGGATCCATAGACACCCCAACTTGTACGACATGACACTGGGAAAGAGATGTGGTAATGAGAACCCATTCTTTGTGAGATAAGCAAAAATGCAGCACAGAATCCATAACCTATCCAGACTGCAATCCAACACTCCCACCATGCCAGCCCTGCAACAACACCGGTGGAAGCGATCTGGAATGCATTAACATTAAAAGACTCTGAAATCCAAAAGTAAATATAATGCCACCATGTCCATGGTCTATCCTTTTCGTCTAAGACCGGTTTCAGATCTTCGTTATATAGAAATTGTTCCTGTAGACTCAGAGAGCTATCAGCACCTTTGACTCTCAAGATTTTATCAACATGTTGCAAGAATCCAGTACTACTTGCAGCAGTATTTGTATTTGAAAGATCTTCAAATTCTTGAAATTCTTCCGATTTTGCTTGGATTGATTCTGATTCTTTTTTCTCAACTTCTGACATGTTGTTCACAGAGCTTGGATTGGATTTACTCAGGCTGTATTTCAAGAATAAATACCAACGTTAGCAAAAGAATTTTTCTCCAAAATTTTTTTTTTACATCATGTATAAAAGAAACGCAAATTAGGAACATGCATTTCTATGCGTCCAAGCTGCGTCATGCTAGTCTGCTGACCAGTGAAAAGCGTACAAAGATTGGAGTTTGTGATTTACGGTGTTGGGTTTAAGTGCTGTAAGTATCCAGTGGGTGGGCAGGTGTTAGGGACCCAAAGTGTTGCGAAAATGTCTAAGAAATGTTGATGCAAGTTTCTGCTTGCGAGATGTCAATAACCTGTCAATTTCCAACGTCTTTTTTTTAATTGCTTTTTCGGCTGAATATGGTGAGGCTGGACACGTCTGTCATGTGAGGTCGGAGATGTAGTGGTGCTGTTGTGTAGTGGTACCGTTGTGCTGGGGCGAGTCTGGTGGTGGGCGAGTAGTTTAGTGGGCGAACTAGTTGACTTTTAGGACGTGAACACGCACTTAGAGCCGTTCCAGAGCCGTTCTTGAAGAAAAGAGCAGGAAACATGGAACAAATGCAGTTGATGTTTTGAGAGCTGGTTTGAGCTGACTTTGCGGTGTGGAGTGTGTAGGCGGAGGTAGAGTATCTGGTGGGGTTTGTGTTTGCCTTTTGTTGTTTTAAGAGTTGCTAGTACTGGAATTTTGGACAGTTACTGTAGGATTTTGGACAGTTACTGTATAAATTTTGAACTGGTACAAAGCAGAAGAAAGAATCATCTGGTGAA
This sequence comes from [Candida] sp., assembly GCA_030570575.1. Lineage (NCBI taxonomy): Eukaryota > Fungi > Ascomycota > Saccharomycetes > Saccharomycetales > [Candida] sp. Next base: position 418,225 of record JAJLVZ010000004.1, on the reverse strand, counting down.
CAAAGTAGCCCCTATACACAGCCAGGGCGCTACCGAGTGTATACCAACAAGCAGCAGGCTACACCCCACAGCCAGAGCATAGTAATAAGCAACCCAACAATAACTAAACGCAGTTGCAATGATTAACAATAAACAATTAATGCACTCCACACTAAAGGCAAGCAATGCTAAAATGACACAAAACAGGACTGCAGCGCTCTTACATTATCAGGCTGCCTCGCCTACTAAAACAGACAACTCGAGGTGTTCAGATTCGCTTTCCTCAATTGGCGTTTCCAAGTAAAGCCGCCGCATTTAAATTATTTCCGGCGGCACACACCAGGAACTATAAAACTCAAACATTTCCTGGTAGATTAAGACAACTTAGCACCAGAAAGACGCTGAGCACGATGACAATTCCGGTTTGGCTTGACTGCGACCCAGGGCACGACGACACTGTTGCCATTCTGCTGGCGCTGTTCCACCCAGCGTTCGAACTGATTGCGATCTCAACCACCTACGGCAACTCGTCGCTACCGCACACCACGACGAATGCGTTATCAATTCTCACTGCATTCAACAGAACCGACATCCCGGTGTACCAGGGGTACTCCAAGCCATACTTCCGGCCAACGCACTTTGCGCCAGACATCCACGGGGAGTCTGGGCTGGAGGGAACCGACCTGCTGCCGGCTGCAAAGGTGAAACCCGTCAACTCAGACAACGAGCCTGAGGTGTTTGAACAGGCGCTGCTGAGCGCGATCAACAAGCACAAGTCCAAGATCTCTGTTGTCGCGACAGGCCCGCTGACCAATGTCGGGCACTTCTTTGAGAAAAACCCACAGGCGGTGAAAGACGTGTACAGATTCTCGATAATGGGTGGTGGCCTGGAGGTGTTCAACTACGGGTTTTCCGAGTTCAACATCTGGTGCGACCCGCACGGGGCCAACAAGTGCTTTGAGAACGCGGAGCTGGCTGCAAAGACGCTGATTGCGCCTCTGGAAGCCACGCACAAGGTGATCTGCACGCAGGAGATCCAGGCCCAAATCAAAGCGGACGGCCAGTCCAAGCTGAGAAACCTGCTGTACGAGCTCATGACGTTCTTTGCCGAGACATACGAGAAGTCGCAGGGGTTCACCGAGGGCCCACCGCTGCACGACCCGCTGGCAGTGCTGATTCTGCTGCCAGAGTACCCGGAGTACGCTGCCAACCTGAACCTGGACTTTAAGTACTACACCCACAAGATCCACGTTGTCGAGGAGGAGACGGACAAGGTGGGCATGTTCGAGCCTACGGACGACGCCAATGGGGCCAAGGTGTTCTACGACCTCAACGTGGACGAGTACTGGAAGATCCTGCTGCACACCGTGGACACCGCAGACAAGTTTGTCCACAACAATTTTTAGACACCGGGCTCACCAAGTGGGTGTTGCTTAGCCGCAGGCGGTGCACTGCTGTTAAATCTTTTATAACGATAGAAAATAAATTATAAATCACAAACCGCAGGCGGTGCACTGCTGTTAAATCTTTTATAACGATAGAAAATAAATTATAAATCACAGAGTTGTAATTATAAATCACAAAGTTGTATTGATTGAACAAAGACATTATGGGCGAAGGAGGCGAGAAACACCACGCAGAGTTCACTGAATTCAGCGCGCAGTCCCGTGAGGAGACGCTGCAGCAGGTGCTGGACTCGTACCAGGCCCTGGTGGAGGGCCAGGACAACTGGGTGTGCAATTTGTCCAATGCCTCGTCGCTACTGTGGCACGCCTACCACTCGCTGCCCCTCAACATCAACTGGGCTGGGTTCTACGTCGTGGACCCGAAGGACTCGTCGCAGCTGATCCTGGGCCCGTTCCAGGGCAAAGTGGCGTGCCAGCTCATCAAGCTGGGCAGAGGTGTGTGCGGCACTGCGGCCTCCACGCTGAAGACGCAGCTCGTGCCAAACGTTGACGAGTTTCCCGGCCACATTGCCTGCGACGGCGAGACCAAGAGCGAGATCGTGGTGCCTATCGTGGACGCGCACGGCGTGCTGAGGGGCGTCATCGACATTGACTGCCTGGACCTGAGCGGGTTCAGCGAGGTGGACCAGAAATATCTGGAGCAGCTTGCCGCCGCCATTGGCTCTTCCAACGCCTGGTGAGACAACTGGCGCCAGCAGACCCTGAGCCCGCAGCGCGTGGATCCTGTATCTGTTTTAGGATATTCCACCACAGTGAGCAAATTCATCTGTAACACGAGAATATAAATTTATTTACTCATGGCGGGACTCACCTGGGCCTCTGTAGCAGTCTGCTGGGTTTTGGTGGTGCTGTAGTGCTGCGCTTGGTATGTGGCGAGTGCAGACACCCCAATTAGGAAATTCTGGCAATGTAGTTCTTTACTTTTAAATTCAGCAACAAACAAACGTCGATAGACGGACGTTGTGCGGTGCTGGGCTCACTCAGTTGGCCCTGGGAGTGCTGTAAACCTACAAAATGTGCTCTTAGTTCCACCAAAGACTAACAGAAACCAATCGAAGCTGGTTTCAATGAGAACTTTACGCTTCAACTGAAGCATTTTACAGAAAGTGCGTCTTTTTTACTTAAAACGAGCATTATTTCCCTGGATAATGCTTCAATCGCAGTGTATAACAGCGAGCTAGTGGAACCATGAGAAGGTGGCTGGCAGTTATATAAAACAAGCGGTTCCTTGCATTTACCAGCTGCTGCCGTGTGTTATTATAGAGGTATTGGATAAGCAGGCAACATGATCTACGCTGAGAAGTCTCTTAACCAACTGTCATTCGGAGACGACAAAACAGAACAATCTGGAAACCACGAAGTTGACCACTCAACTTTCAGTAAAATTTACTGTATATATGCCAGAAACGGGCTGCAGTTGAACGGGTTTGAAACAAAGAACGGATTCGATATGCTGAAATACTGGAACGCACTGTCCAAAGACTTGACCAGCGACATCAAAAATGGTGAAATTACTGCTAGAACCGTTAACATCAAACACCAAGACCAGGTTGAAGATGTTAAGGTTTTTGAGTATAAACACCCAAACGAATCCCAAGTTCGTGGAGTCATCTTGAAGAGCTATGAAAGTGAAGCAAACAACGAGCTCAAGGACTTCCATGACTGGTTTTCAAGACTTGTTGTCTCAGATACGAGAATTTCGTTCTCATCCATTGAACTCAAATTTGACACAAATGGAGAGATTGCTACTGAAGTTGCCCAATTCTTTGCAGCCAATCTGAAAAACACCACCAAACACGATGAATGGGAGTCAAAAGGGATGCAGTATTTCATCAAAAGAGTTGAGTATTTTACCAAAAGAAATTTGCGCATTGAAGCTGTTTTACCTGCATTCCCATGCAAATCTTCAAACACTGAAAAAGTGTATGGACTTTATCCAGATAAGGGTGAAGAGCTGGCGCTAAGAAGATTGATCTATGTTTGCAACGAGATTAAAAAAGTGTATCCACCTGGACTGAAAATCATTATTGTAAGCGATGGCCATGTTTTCAGCGACTGTATCGGAGTTGATGACGATATTGTTGATAACTATACTGTCAAGCTGAGAGAGTTGTACTCCCAAATCAATAATGCAGATGAAGATGTGATTGGGTTTGTCTCGTTAAAGGATTTGTTCTTCAATAAGGATGAAGAGTTTAACCAGGAGATGATTTCCAATGTTTTACTGGAGCATTTTACTGGCACAAAGATCTGTCCAGAAGCTGAGTTGTCCAGAAGATTATTAATGGCTGGATGCGACACTGATGCAGGCAAACTGAGAAGAGATGTCAATGAACTGAACCATCCAAGATTACACCTCTATAGAGGGTTTACTAGGTTTATGTTAGAAGATTTAACACTACACCCATTCTCAAAGAAGATTAGTAGAAAGTGCTTCAAGAAGACGGTTTCCAAAGTGGCATTTGAAATGATTAAAAGGAACGATGCTTACTCCAACTTGGTTGAATTGTTATTTCCTCATCATATGAGATTGTCAATTCACGCACATACTAATTCAGGGCCAAAGTTTGGTATTCGTTTGATTAGTGGTGAGGAGTGCAAGATTATTAAAGCTTTGGACTCGAATGCTGAACCTTCTTTTGAGGATTTGTTACACATTCCAACCCCATGGCACAATGCAATTGTCCAAATTGAAGGTGACTCAATGTATTACTTGACCAAGTCAAAAATTGTCACTGATGCAATTGAACAAGGTCACTACAAGGGTATGTGGATTGAAACCGATTTGACCACAGGCCAAGGTGGGTTTTTTTTGATCAGCAAAGTCTGATTTATTTGACTGTTTCTTAATAATTCAATACTTATTTAGTTTGCCATTTGGTTTGTAGTTTATTCAATTTATTTACGGCACTGTGTAAGAAACCCCATCTCCAAAACCTTTGTTTATTTAGTGGTGGAAAAATGTTCCGTTTGGTTGATTACACTCGTCAGTTATTTACTTCTGTAGTTACTGAGTGTTTCGGTAAGGTAGTTTATTCACCTCAGTCAACACAGTGACTAGGGCATTATTTCATAGTTAATCTAGTTTACCTATAAGTATTGAAGTATCATTATTTTACACACTCAGTCAGGCGTAAAATGTTACTCAGTTTCAGGTCTGTATTGAGCTTTTTCGTCGTTTCTTGTTGAGTAGCTACCTGCTGGTTACTTATCCAGTGTTGGTTTTTTAGTCACTCAGTTCACGAGATCAGCTGCTCAATCTGGGCACTCAGCTTATACAATGTGCTTATATTTTATTTCCCAGTTTGGTTGGTTTTGGGAATTTCAGTTTGACTGTTTGGTTACGTTTGGTTGTTTAATTCCTAATTTATTGAACTCGATATTATCTTAGATACTTATTACTTAGTTATTTGGTTACTTTGATTACTTGGTTATTTGATCACTTTGTTATTTGGTTATTCAATTATTTATGTTAATCAGTCCCTCAGTTATTTGGTTACTTGTTTATGTACTGAGCTGATATGGTTCTTCAGTTATCTAGCTGAGGTAATCAGTTCCGGAGCTGATGTTATTTCATTACTGGTTGTCTAGTTTCCTGTCTTTTCTAACATTTTAATACACAATTAGCTAACCGGCCCGTTACTTTGTTACTTCGTTATTCAGTTATAAAATGGCTTATACTTCAGGTTCGTATCCAGTAGTACCACTTTTGTCTACGTTTATAATTACCAATGCTCATATTTTACACTCACACCAGTACAAGTTCGTTTTCACGTTATTCTATACCCTATTACGGTTCAGTCTTAAGTATCAGTAATTCCCACTTAAAGTTCATGCTTCAAGTGTATAGTCTACTAATGTAGAGTCTACTAATGTATAGTCTACTAATGTAGAGTCTAAGGTTGATTACGTCTAAGCCACATCCTAAGTTTATAATGTATTGTAGGTCATTCTCTTTGTTCTTCTTTATAACCTTGTTGTGTTCTTCACGTTCATAACCGCTAGTAGAGGTCTATGTCTATTCAGGTTCATTCTTGTACTTTACGTTTATTCTCTGCTATAAGCTAAATCTCTTATATTTCAACTCTCATACAGGTTGATAATCAATCAGGAAATCTTGTTGGCTTTGTTATTTAGGAACTACTTCGTTACTGATAATACGTCTAACAGAGCAAGCCCATAGTTATTAGTCACTTTGATACTTTGATGTTTTGTTACTGTACTTGGATTTTTTGTTATTACAAGGTTTGTTACTGTCTAAACCTTGGATTGATTATGTGCTCTTTGACGAGACTCTTTATCAGGAACAATGAATCCATTTCTGTGAAACTCATGTCATTACGACCAGCTCTTGTACCACCTTTCATGTGACCAAGCATTACGGGCTAAGTTGGTTAGTTGTTACTTTGTTACTTTACTTGTCACATCGTTACATCATTGCTCTGTTACTTTGGCAAATTTGTTATTCGGTTACTTGAATATTTGGTACTTTGGTTATTTGGTATCTGTTACTTCGTTATAACACATTTAATATACACCCAGCAGGCCAGCTAGCAGGCCTGGAGCACTGCTCGCAAGCGCGCAGGTTACGCTAATAATCAATTACAGTTTATTGTCGTTTCTAACACATCTAATATACACCCAGCAGGCCAACTGGCCTGGACACTGCTCGCAAGCTCGCAGGTTACTAACATACACCCAGCAGGCCAACTGGCCTGGAGCACTGCTCGCAAGCTCGCAGGCTTATAGAGCCCCCAGGTAGTCCTCCTTTATACTCCCAATGGCAAATATCTTATCCACATCAGATCTGGTACCCACAATCTTGAGCCTGACCCTGCTGGCCTTCTCGATGATCTGGTCATCGGACTGGTACGCTGGCGGGTTGGCCGACGAGTTGTACGACATGTCAGCCGGAATCAAATGCGTCGAGATAAAGATGTTGAGCGGGCCAACGTCGACAAAGATTCCCAGCTCGCTCACCCCCGACACGACCCCGTCAACCACCTCGCCCTTGAACGGCTTCCACACGATCGCACGGTACTTGACGTCGAACTCAGCAGACCCATCGCCAGGCACAATGCGGCCCTTGCCGATGTCGATGGCCATGCAGTCCAGCACGCACATGATGTACCCAAACTTCCCCGAGCAGCTGCCCTCCACCTCGCTCAGCAGCTTGGTCCGCAGAAACTGGTCCATCTGCGGCCCGAAGTACGACGGGTGCAGCGTCAGCGTCAGTGACAAGTCTTTTAGAAAGAACATTTGGTGCGCTGTTTTGTAGGCGGGAAATTTGTGACTTTTCGTGAAACTTTTTGAGTGTTGAAAATTTTTTGAACGTTGTTTATAGGTGAAGAAGGGAAATGTCCACTAGAAACGGCAGAGTGAGTACCGAGGGGCCCGTAGCGGGCCCGTAGCGGGCCCACAGTGGGGCGTATGGGGCCCACTAGTGGGTTCTGGGGAGTCCAGCAGACTAACAGACAGACCGCGGCGGCGTTTGCGCGCATCTGGCACCACATAGACCTGAAGAACGAGACCAGAACGATGGGGCGGCTGGCGACCGAGATCGCGCTGGTGCTCCAGGGCAAGCACAAGCCGACGTACGTCGAGGGCCAGGACACGGGCGACTACGTGGTGGTGACCAACTGCAAGGAGCTGAAAGTGTCCGGGCTCAAGATGAAGCAGAAGACGTACTGGTCGCACAGCACCAAGCCGGGCCACCTGAAGCTCACCACCATGGAGGACATGGCGCTGAACAAGGGCCACGGCGAGCTGCTCAGACGCGCAGTGAGAGGTATGCTGCCTAGAAACTCGCTGCGTTTCCCAAGACTCAACAGGCTCAAGCTTGTCGAGGGCTCCAAGTCCCCGCTGCTCAAGAACATTGTTGCGTTCCACGACGAGCAGCCCCTCGTGAAGGAGCGCGAGAAGAAGAAGAAGAATGGGACTCTGAAGCTCGAGGGCCAGGAGAAGCTGGTTTCCAGGGGGAAGTAGGGCTCCACCAGCCAAGCTGGAAATTCGGTAGCTCAGCAGCTCCAGGCATAGCCACTGTGTATATAATATAAACTTTTGTTAAAGCTACAACGCTCCCAACGGTGACTGTTTCCCAGACAAGCTGGAATAGCTAATATAAACCTTTCGACATTACTCTAGCAGGAATTCGGCCAGCAAAGCTGATTTGTACCAACCAGCACACCGGGCCAGAGGTTAACCAGGCAAGTACATAGTATAAATCTCAGAGTAACTGTAAATCCGGCTTGTACCAGCGTAGCTCGTCTCTACCAGCTGTGTACGCCATCAGTAACTGCTCTCCGATAATCGTCTAAGTAACAGCTACTGTGTAAGCTTTCACTTCTCTGGTGTAACGTTTACCCAAGTTGCAGTAGTGGACACAACCCGGTAAAGGTTTACTGCTTTACGGAAATCTATGGACATTTAACCATTACACCCACATAACCATTTCCCACGGTATATTCAGGCCATGGTAAAGATTTACAATTCACATAGCAAGCCACGGTGGTGGCTCCTACCTTACCTGTTCATATAGATGCCATGCAGGAATGGTTATTAATATCTAAGGCAATGATATGGCGGTTACTACTACCACAGAATCCCTCTAGTATGAGGGCATATAACCAGAGAATGCCATAGGGATAAGAGTTTATAGTGGCCACCATGCTATGAGGATACCCTCAAAGCCTACACCTACTGATACAATAACTCATCTATTTTACAAACTTTATTAATTTTTTCTATGACAGACGATCGGTGTACAGACGAGGAGCAATGTTCATTGCCATTAACTCCTGGAACAATAATTTGGCTGCGTATGGAATGTGGATCTGGTAGATATCAATCTTGTTTTTACATCCACGACATTCAAATTGCCCATGACTTAGTTTGGCAATAACAGACATCAACCCACAGATTCCACAGACATGGACTCTAAAAGCATCAGAAGCCTCCATCAATCTTTCCTTCATGAACGATGCAGCACCATGCGCAATCATACAATCTCTCTCCATTTCTCCGAATCTTAAACCACCATCTCTTGATCTACCTTCAACAGGCTGTCTTGTTAGGATTTGAACAGGTCCACGAGCTCTGGCATGAATCTTGTCATCAACCATATGTCTTAAACGTTGGTAGTAAGTTGGTCCAAAGAATGTTTGTGCCATCAACTTCTTACCTGTGTGTCCATGGTACATAACTTCAAACCCTCTTGATTGATATCCATGCTCTCTTAATAGCTTGGAAATAGCATCAACTGTAACATCAGTGAAAGGAGAAGCATCACCTTCCAAACCTGACAATGATGAAACTTTTGATAATAAACATTCAATTAAATGCGCAACAGTCATACGGGATGGAATTGCATGCGGATTGATAATCAAATCAGGAACAATACCTTCCGCATTAAATGGCATATCTTCACGACGATACGTGATACCAATAGTACCTTTTTGACCATGTCTAGATGCAAATTTATCACCAATTTGTGGGACTTTTGTAGTTCTAACACGAACTTTGACAAACTTTAATCCTTCTTGATTTGTCGTTATTAACACTTGATCAACAATTCCACTTTCTGTAGATCTTAATGGAGTTGATGCATCACGTTTGGTATGATACACTGTTCTTTGACCCAATTCTTCGGTATCTGGTGGAATTGGTGTGGTTTTACCAATAATGATATCTTCTCCAGAAACACGAACACCAGGAGCAATCAATCCATCATCATCTAATTTCTCATATGTACCATGCTTTAACCTTAATGTATTACTACGGTTTGGTTTCTCAAATTCCTCAACAACTGACATACCAACTCTTTTTTCTTGATCCATATAAGATCTGAAAAATAATGATCTGAATAATCCTCTATCAATGGATGATTGATTCATAATCATAGAATCTTCTTGATTATATCCTGAATAACATGCAATTGCAACAATGGCATTTTGCCCTGCTGGTAATTCTCTAAATTTCAAATGTTCCATAGCTCTGGTGGTTGCTAGTGGTTTTTGTGGGTAATATAGAATATTAGCCATTGTATCCATACGAACACTGTAATTAGTTAAGAACACACCCATAGCTTGTTTACCCATAGCTGATTGATATGTGTTACGTGGGGATTGATTATGATCTGGGAATGGAATAATAGATGCTGCAACACCTAAAATCATTGATGGATGAATTTCACAATGTGTAAATGTTTGTGCTGATTTTTTGAAGGAAGGTTTTATACGTTTATTTGGATCTTGAACTTTAATCTCGTTTTCATCTTTAAGTTCATCATCAATTGGTTTCAAATCTTCTGGTGACATTGCAATCATTGTAGTTTCTTCTTCTTCAGCATCAACATATTCAACGATACCTCTATTTAGTAATGTATCCCATGTACATGGCTCTTCATCTTCTTCTAATTCATTATATTCAGTTTTAATCAATTGATTTGCAAATGATTTCTTAAATGCTAATTGTTTTTCACCATTTTCTCCTTCTTCAACAATAAATAATGGTCTGTAAACTCTACCTGCATCTGTAAATATCTTAAATTCTTGTTCTCTAATATCTCTGATAATTGAAACTTCTGCTGGAATTTCTCCATCTCTTCTAAGTTGTTTAATTGTATTTGTTAAAGTTGCTGCATCTCTATGAATACCTGCCCAAACACCATTAACAAAAACTTTTGTTACTTCTGGATTTTGATGTGGTGTGTAATCTTCTAATGGTTCTAAACCCCATTCTTCAAGGAAATAGTAAATTGGATCACTTAATGTACCAACAGAAATTCCAGACATCAATGACAAGTTTTTAACTAAACCACACGCCTGACCTTCAGGAGTTTCTGCTGGACAAACAAGACCCCAATGGGTATTATGTAATTGACGAGGTTTTGCTAATTTACCATCTCTACCAATTGGTGTGTTAGTTCTTCTTAAATGTGATAAAGTTGATGAATAAGTATAACGATTTAAAACTTGTGAGACACCAGCTCTTGAACTCATTGCCTTTTTCTGTTCACCCCAATTACCTGTTGCTAAAGAATATTTCAAACCAGATGTAATTGTAGTTGCTTTAACTGCTAATTTCAAATTGAAATCAGTATCTGTTTCAACAGATCTTTGCATATAACGAAAGATATCCTTTGTTAATTTTTTGAATAAAATTCTAAATAGATTAGCCAATAAAGGTCCTGCCAAATCTAATCTCTTTTGTCCAAAATGATCACGATCATCTTGAGGTTTTCTTTCTAAAGCACATAATAATAATCTGTTAACCATATAACCTAAGAAGAATGCTTTTCTTGATTCAAAACCTTCTTTTTGAGTAATGTGTGGTAAAAATTCTTTTTGTAAAATATCTTTAGCATATTGAATACGTTTTTCTTTTCTAACACCTAATGCATTACCACGACGTCCAATATAATCTAATGCAACCTCACGATCCTGAATAACAAATGCTTCTTCAACACATGGTTTCATCATTTCAAACATCTGCCAATCTTTTTCATCATAACAAATCAATTCTAATATATCACCATCTGGAACAATTCCTAAGGCTCTAAATACAACAACAATTGGAATATCTTGTTTAATATATGGTAATGTTGCTTTGATTGTTCTACCTGAACCTTTGTCATCTCTACCGTAAAGTTTAATTTGCATTGAACTGATTAGTCTTGCACCTTTTTCTAAAGCTGAACGAATTTCCGCGATATGAGAAACTGGTGATGGGGCTGATTTTTTGAAGACTTGAACAATATTTGCGGCTGAACGTTCTTGGGCAATTAAAACTTTCTCGGAACCATTAATAACAAAGTATCCACCCATATCAAAGGGACATTCTTTTAACGAATAGAAATCTTCCTCACCTAAATCTCTTAATAAACAGTATTGGGATCTCAACATGATTGGGACTCTACCAATGAAGATCTTCTTATCATCCTTAGATGTGTCCTGGTCGTTTTCTCCATTAACATCACTTTTTACAAGATTATCTTCAGATTCTTCTTTTACAATTTTCCATTCCTCATCATCCCTTGCCTCATAAGTAATTTTATCCATTTCCACAAATAAAGGTGCGGCATAAGTCAAGTTACGCAGTCTTGCCTCTTGTGGATACATCTGGTTAACAGTACCATCAGCTTCAGTCATTGTGGGTTTTGAAAGGAAGATCTTACCAAATTTGATCTCATATTTTCTGTTGATGTTGTCTCCATCACTTGTGTTCTGAGCAGGCTGCTCCATGATCAAAGTGGAGTCTTCCCAAATCAAGTTCTGGATGGAAGTGTGAATGAATTCATCAAAAGATTCTAATTGTTGAGAAACTAAACCTTTTGATCTAAAAAATGCAGAAATCACAGTCCAACAGTCTTCGGTGGTGATTTGGTCCTCTTCTGAATCAGCATCAAAATCGTAACCGTACTCATCCACGTACTCGTCTTTTCCTTCGTACACTGCAAACATTTCGTTAGTATATAATTTCTTGATGGCAAAAATACAAACAAACACAAAGAAAACACTGTTTAAAACAGCGACAACGCCCCATTTCTTTCACCCAGCGTAACGTCAAGACTCACCTTCAGACATTTTCCAGCACCCTTTCAGAACTCAACACCACAAAACCAAACAAAATTGGTCAAAATGAACTGAAATTGTTTATTTTTGTTTGTTTATTTCACCAATTTTCATAAATTTAACTAAATTTTTCAATATTTCTCAAAATCTGCTGCCAAATCGGGTAATCCAATGGACTTCAAATTGTAAGCTTTCTACTCTTCACGGCGTGCTTCTAACACTGAGAGCCCAGTAACAACCGGACAACTAACAGAGTCATCATAGCAGGCATACACCACTATAGATGGTTTTAATATCGTATATTCAACCCTTTAGGTGCCTCAGGAGTTTCAATGCTTCTTCTCCACACACTTTTTCTGCTTTTGAACATATCAGGTGCAACCCAGTTTTCCCAACAAAAGCCCCAGTTGAGCATTTGAGCACGCTGTATCTTAAACTTCAACCCCAAACTCCATCTGTAGCCTCAAAGACCCCTTACCATCCCAAATAGCCAAATCTGCGCCGCCCGGGTAATACTGACTAAGCACCGACGTAAGTAGCTGCTTTTTTCAGAATTTTTCAATTTCAACAAAAAACAGTAAAATTTCAATAAAAAAATCCACTGAAAGTCAGTAAAACCTGGTGAAAATGCTGAAACACTTTGTGAACTTTGGTGGGATTTCCTCACTGAGAAGTTCTTTGGGTTTGCTGACTGTGAGTAATGCAAGAGGCATGGCAACTGCGAACCAGATACTTTCGAAACCAGAGGAAAGGGAAATTGAAGACGGTGATGTTGAGGCTGAACCAAGAATGAAACCAATCAGACCACCTCCAGGCCAAAGAATATACGAAAGAAAGTTCAAGAAGATTCCACCACCATCTGCCAAACCTCGTCGCGGTAGAATCACCACGCCAAAGATGACGAGAGAAGAAAAACTGGCAAAACAACCAAAAACAACAAGAATGGATGCATACGAAACAAGAGTTCTCAGAAGATACAATTACATGGATAAAGCATTAGCAGAAGGAGAGCCACATTTCAAAGTTGGTGAGGACTACCGTTATTTCCCAAACGCGAGAGTCATCCTGTTGAGACCTAACGCAAAACACACACCTTACCAGGCCAAATTTATCGTGCCAAAATCATTCAATAAATTTGATTTAAGAGATTATCTATGGAATTTATATGGTTTACGTGCGTTTAATATCACCACACAGTTGTTGCACAGTAAGTATGTCAGAGATGGACAAAGTTTAGCACGTTACAGAACTGGACAGATCAAAAAAATGACGATTGAGATGTTGGAACCATTTGTCTGGCCAAAAGAACCAGAAGACAAAGAACCATGGAACATTGAATTCTTGACTGAGTTGAGAAAGTACCAGGAGGAGAGAACCACAAGAGTTGGCTCAGACAAAAGAAAACCAAGTGAAGCATTTGGTGGTGCATTGGGTCCATATAAACCAGTTCCAACCCCTCATATCGGTAGAAGACGTTTGAAATTAGCAACCAAAGAGATTAAAAGAACTGAAATGAAATATAGAAGACAAGAACGTTATGACCGTTTAGCAAAATTCTTAGAATTGAGTAATAATTAAAGTTATGTACATAAAGTGAAATAAAATTGAAATATAATAAAGATAAAGTAAACTTATAAATCGAGCACATTAGATGTCGAAACAATGACGGCTATTCTGCTTTACTCTTTTGTGTGTTCCAAAGATACCCAGAAAACCAGTTTCCTGAACTTGAGCTGGGGGTTGAGTCTAGTTTTGGACTGGAGGCGGTGTTTGGATTGGAATTCACATCGTTTTTGAATCGAGAATTCAGATTCAAACCAGTTGACCCACTTTTCTCATTGAAGTTAACCAGGTCTTCTCCGCCAACCAGATCAAAATCGTTGTCACTGGTATGATTGCTACTTCTGTCAGAGGAGTTTGTGTCTGCTTGTGTCAGGTTAGATGAACTCTTGGTGACTGAAATTGCCTCTGAACCGGAAGACGTGGAGGCCTCTGTTCTTAAGAACTCTCTGTAATTTAAATTCCACACATTGAACAAACTATCAACTAATCCAACAGACTTTGGATCAGCATTATTGACACTGTTACTTTGGTACTCATTGAATTTGTTTGCAATCACATCCACAAAGTTGTCCTCTTTTGTTCCTTTCACTTGAGCTTCAGCTTGTTTCAAGATTAGGCTGATTCCTGGCACTAACTTGAGGTATCTATCTATTTTACCCAAGTTCCCGGCCATAAAGGGTTGCAAATACTTGTGGTAAATGAACTTTGATCCCTGGGTTTGTGGCAGAACCAGCCATACGTGGATGTAAAACCTGATAAAGCTGTAAAATGGGATGAACTTCAGTACAAAACTAAAAGAGTCCTCAATAACGAGTAACCCAGCATAAACCAGCCAGTAAACCAGCCACGACTTTACGGTCTCACTGTTCAGAGCTGTGCTGTTGATTGTCTTGAACGTAATTATCAGTGGTATGACAAATGTAATTGCGATATTTAATGAATTGAGAATGATACCAAACATTATTAATCTTTCTTGAGTGTTCTTTTCTGTGTTTGTTTGATTTCAATCTAATAGCCACAAAATTCCAAGCTTCCCGTACAGAATTCAATTCAATATGGTTCAACTACAAGGATGATATTACTAAATTTATTTTATTGATAAAAGCACTTATCGCAAATGGGAAGGGTGACACAAAAAAAAAAAAAAAAAGAGCAGATTTTAACTCTATGCCCCATGCGATTCACAGTTCTTAAATCGGTCTGGCAATGCAACCAGATCTGTGCTACACATCAGGTAACCTACCAGCTATTTTAATAACGGCTTCGTTGAAATTAAAAGAGACAAAAACTTGACGTAGATTATCTGAACGCTTCCTCTTGCTCGATATAACGATTCAAGTCATCCAGCATCTCAACAGTCTCTTGAGGATTGGCAATCCATAAAGTACACCCTGCCAATCTTGCTTTAAAGTCATTGGACCCAACACTAACAAACTGGTCTCCAATATGCAAGGTGGATTTAGGCTCAATACCACCAAAGTATCTTTGGAGTGACTCCACACCCAGGTCCTTAGAAGCAATGTCAACCCAGACGTCATGTCCACCATCAAAACAACAGAAATTGATTCTTTTTCCTGCACTGGATGATTCCAATCTTCTTTGAGTGCTCAAAACAACTTCTTCTAATTGCTCTCTACATAATTTGACACCTTCCAGTGGCACCAGTCCCACACCTCTAAACTTTCTGATAACTCTTGCCTTTAGGTTCAGATTTCGTTGCTGTCTAGTCAACATGTCTTGAGCCAAGTCCAGTGTTGAATTGATATCGTTTTCATCCCATTTTGCCATGGAATCTAATAACCATTCCTTTGGATCAATCCATAAAAGCCCGCCCTTCGCAACATTAAACCTGAATAAGTAGTTGGACTCACCACCCATAACGCAGAAGTTCTCCTTTTGTTTATCAGTAAGATCAGTATTGGAGATGATCGCGTCAATTAATCCCTTCAATCTGCTGTAGTACTTGTCCCCGGACTTCTCGTCATACCCTGCAGCAGTGACAACACCAACAATTATGTCTTTGCTTAATAGCTTGATTAGTCTTGGAATAACTGCTGCATCTGAAACTAATGATTTACCATCCTCGTACAATGTGACATCACCATCAAATGTGACCAGTTTCAAAGGTGATTGCCCCTGTGCCAGGGCCAATGCTTGTGCAGTATTCAAGATGATACGAATATCATTGAAACTTGGCGCAACTAATCGTCTAACAGAAATGGAACGTTTCTCGTCTTCAATGTAAAATGCTCGTTCAAGTGGTAACTTTGTGAAAAACCCCACTATACTTGGCACCAACTGCTTCAATCTACCGAGTTCTGGTGTACCTTTCTTCTCCATCAATATCTGATCCTCAACCAATTTTTCAACATCAAAGAAGATTTCTGCATACCTTCTTCTGGCATCTGCTGTTGTTTTCACATCTGAAATGTTGGAAACTCCTGATTGAACTGCGTGCAGAACAAATGGCACCTTGTTACTGTTAGTAGTGCTCTACTCCGTATATATCACCAAACACTCACAGCCAATAACCCTTTAATCCATTCAATGAAGCCATCTCTTCTATGTGCTTTCAACGAATCTGAAATTGTTAGTCCAGTCCAGGTTCCCGAGTGGGGAACATATTACTCACATTCAACTCTATATCTGTTCAAAGAGTTAGCATCAGGCCGTTAATGAGAAACCAATTGACAACTCACCTTGAAGACATCCTGATTTATTAGTTGTACTTCAATGTCTGCACATGTTTTGTACCAAATTTGAATTTTAAATTTATTTTTAATTTCTTTTTAGTGTATTTTGACAGTTAACGTTTTAACTATTTCAACCGTTTTTTTTTTTTCTTAGCAACTAACGGTTTCCTCAACCAACACACACTACAGCAATAACTAATGAAAACTTGTTTTATTTGTTGTAATTAGTCAATAAAAAATTTATAAACCAGTTTGAGCTCTTCTTCTGTCACGTTCTTCAGAAATTGATAATTTGATACCTTTACCCTTTGGTAATGAGATGTATGGTTTACCTGGTTCACCAATAACGAAAACGTTACCTAAACGGGTAACGAAAGTGTTGTCTAAGCTATCTTTGATGTGGACAATGTCGAAACCACCTTCGTGACGTTCTCTGTGGGTGATGACACCAATACGTCCCAAGTTACGACCACCGGTACAGTAAACTAATTTACCAGTGTCGAATTTGATGTATTCACTGATTTTACCAGTGTCTAATTCGATTTTAACAGTGTCATTAACTTTGATGTTTGGGTCTGGGTAACGGATAGTTCTACCGTCGTGTGTAACAACGTATGGAATACCCTTCTTACCTAATTGGACTTTGGTGACTTTACCTAATTTGTAGGCAGCTTCTTCGTCAGTGATTCTGTGAACAGCAAATCTACCTTTGACGTCGTAAACTAATCTGAAGTTTTCGTTGGTAGCTTCTAATGAAATGACATCCATGAAACCAGCTGGGAAGGTAGCATCGGTTCTGACTTTACCGTCAACTTTGACATGACGTTGCATTAAGATGGCTTTAACTTCACGACCGTTTAAAGCATATTTGAGACGGTTTCTTAAAAAGACAATCAATGGTAACGATTCTCTCAATTTGTGTGGACCAGCTGATGGACGTGGTGCGTAGACACCACTTAATTTGTCCAACATCCAGTGGGATGGAGCTGCCAGACGTTTAAGATGTTTCTTTCTGTGGAATTTCAGTTAGTACTCGATCTTAATTCATCAGATATCCTAAAATTGTACACTTCTCTTTGGTGAAGCATCATTCAACCCACGCCGTTACAATTCTAGTCACATTTGCATGCCATTTCTCTCGTCTCAAACTTACGGTCCTCTACCCATTTTCAATTATTCTATTGAGATTATAGTGAAAAAAAGTTTTAATCTTCAACTTTCAAGTTATTTTGTTCACCAACTGAAAAATTATTTCGGTCCGTGCAGCACAAATCAAAAAACCCAAACAATTTTCACTCAAAAAAGAGTTCTTTTTCATTCCGACCAGTCGGAAATTACTCAGCATAACGTCATCACCCAAAACGGCAACACCGTGACTGCTGTTCCGAAACGGGAACTTTTCACGCAAGCGGCCCTCAGCAAATATGTCCGGGTGTGCTCTGCCGCCAGGGGGCCCTCGCTTAGGGCTCACCCTACGGCTTGTTTGCAGGGCTGGCAGCCTTGTGCAGATTTTTGTGTCAAACATAAATGACGCCAGTCGTTGTGCTGTTAACGCCTGGCTGAAACTGTGACTGGGATGGGCTGAGAAGTGCTCATGATGCTTAGCTATCACAAAACTGCAACCAATAACGGCTTCATTGCAAATACTTTATTGCGCTTTTATGCAAAATACGCTAAGTTGCTACATAGAAAGATTTATCACACTAAAAAAGCACACAAAATCTAATTTTTAGCTCAGCTCAACAACAAAAGCTCAGTTAGTTTCAGCCTTTGTCCACACAGTTGCCATGTCCAAAGAGGAGTACCCGCCATCTACGCCTCCGCCAGTGTACAACAGCCAGCCTGCGGGCCAGAACCAAACATCGCCGCAAACCACTCTGTTTAACCAGCAACCGCAGCAACAACAGCAGTTCAATAACCACGAGCAGTTTGATTTCAGTGGCAACAACAACTACGACGAGAAGTACCAATCTGTGCCAAACCCACAGGGCGAGACGTTTGACGAGGCTTTCAAAGTTGAGAAGCCCAAGTACAACGACTGGCTATTCAGTGGTTTCTTTCTTTTAACTGTTGCAGGCTTTATAGCAGTTGCAGTTATCACCATTAGAGCCTACTCCAACAACTACTCTGAGCAGGGGTCGGGAATCTACACTTCCCAGAGCACTTTCACACTCAATTCCAACACAGTGATTCTGTTTATGTTTGCCATACTGATATCCATTGTCATTGCTGTTTCCACGTTGATGCTGGCCAGAATACACCCAAGAGGGTTCATCACAACCAGCATCGTAGTCAATGTGGTGATGGGTATTGGTACGGCAATTGCGTACTTTGTAATGCACTACTACTCGGCAGCTGTTGTGTTTTTAGTGTTTACGTGTATTTCCGCCTGGTGCTACTGGTCAATGAGATCCAGAATCCCCTTCTCCAGTGAGGTGTTGGTGACCACGATCGATGTCATGAAGCGTTACAAGTCCACAGTGACCATTTCCGCACTTGGCGTCTTGGTATCGGCAGCCTTTAGTGTCATCTTCTCAGTCGTTATTGTCACAACTTACATGAAGTACGACCCAAAACAACAAAACGGTGGCTGTGACGTTAGCGGAGGAGGATGCTCTCAGGCAAAGCTTATTGGTGTTTTGGTGTTTGTGTTCTTTGCAGGCTACTACATAACCGAAGTTATCAGAAATGTCATCCATGTCACCATCTCTGGTGTCTATGGCACTTGGTACTACTTGTCCAGATCTGACCAGGGCGAACCAAAATGGCCAGCATTTGGTGCCTTCAAGAGAGCCATGACGTACTCGTTTGGCTCAATCTGCTTTGGCTCCCTCATTGTCACTTTCCTTGATCTAATAAGACAGGGCATCCAAATTCTCAGATCTAACGCCTCAATGGCTGGAGAGACTTGTGCCCAGTGTGGATACTTCATATTGGACATCATTTTTGGCATAATCGAGTGGCTGGCAAGATTCTTCAACCAGTATGCCTACTCATACATTGCACTATACGGTGATCCATATATCAAAGCAGCAAAGCAGACATGGTACTTGATGAGACAAAAGGGTGTTGATGCGCTTTGTAATGAGTGTCTCATTGGCACAGCGTTGGGGTTTTATGCCATGTTCAACGCTTATGTTGTTGCGTTATTTGCATACTTATATGTCAAGTTAACAAAGCCAGAATATAACGATGATGGTACATTTTACGCGCCAATTGTCGCTTTCTCCTTTGTTATTTCATTGCAAATATCCAACATCATTACCCAGCCACTCAAATCTGGTTCTTCAACGTTCTTTATTGCCTTGGCCAAAGATCCAGAAATTTACCAAACTTGTTACCCAGAATCATTCAACGTAATCGCACAAACTTATCCAAATGTATTTGATAAGTTGAGAAGTCGTTGAGCAGTCACTATAATAGTTATTAGTATTATTCTATACACATTTTTAATTAATCTAATTGCTAAATCTTGGTGTAATGTTTTTTCTGGTGTACCAACTAACAAAGTCTTTGATTCCCATTCTAACTCTACGGTAGTCCTTGGAGTTCAATGAAGTTGAAGTTGTTTTCAGTAATTTCTCACGTTCTTGAGTTGAAACAGTATCCTTTGGTAAAGAATCAATTGAAACAGCTATCCAATTAATAGCAATTTCATTATTTGGTGCTAACTTGATAGTTTTATCAATTAGTTCAATTGCTTCATTTGTGACTGGATTTGGAAATTTGAATATCAATCCATTAATCAAGGCTAAAATTAGTGAACCACCATTTTCATGAATAAACTGTTTGATTGTCAGTTTAACTTGCTCAGGAATTTCTTCAAAAATTGAAATTGGTGGGTTGTTGAAACCCCATGAAACCAAATCAATTAAGAATTGTAAAGTTTTCGATAATGGTTCAACTTTTTCAATATTAAGTGCCAAAACAGCAGTGTCGAATGTAGGTTTTAAAATATCTGATGATGTGAAATTTGTAACAAAATACATCATTATGTCACTCATCATTGAAGAATAATCTTCAATTAAATCAGGTATATCAATTGTTTTGGTATTTTTGAAAATGGTTAAAAATGAAACAATTTGTTGATATGCAAATTGCCAAACTGAATCTTTGATTGAAGCTGAGACATATGTTTCATCGCCAAATTCTCTGATAAGTATACCTGATACCCACAAATAACAACCAAACTCAGTTTTTTGGAAATTGGTAACAATTGTTTCAGCAATTGATGGTAAAATTGGTACTAAGAATATATTATAAGTCTGTAGAATTGTCTTTGTGAATTTCATACATCTTTCAGACACTTTTAAGCTTTTACCAAATTTTTCAATCAAATTTTTAACTATTGGCCAAATTTCAATAACCAAGTTGGCTATTGGATCTTGAATTGATGGATTGAAATCTTTAGGAATTAGCACTTCAAAATAAATTCTAACAATTTCAACTTCATCTGCAATTGATTTGAAAATATTTTCATTAATTTGAGCTTCATTAATAGATAAGTAACCATTCAATTTGTTCAAGATCGGAGTTAAAAACATTGTTGCAACCTGTGTGATATTTTCTTTAGACTGTGTTTTGATAACATGAGAAATACCTTCTGTAATTTCATACAGAGCAATTAAATCAACTGTTGACAAGTTGTCAAAAATGTTGATGTAAAAATTGTATAATTGTTCAATGTAATTTGTCAGTAATTCAGAACAATCTTGACAAAAATACATTAATGAATGCGATGCAGCTGTGATGATTTCATTATTTGAGTTTTGGAATCCGTTAATGATATAGTTTAGTTGTTTCTCCAAAAATTCTGGGTGTTTATTTGTCCATTCAGTATAACGACCCAGAACTAATGTTGCTGAGTATCTAATTTTTGTATTTTCTGGTAATTGAATCAATAGATCCATTATTTTAGGCAACACTTCGTTTTCTGTTAGTTTAACTTCTTTTGCCATTGCTCTTAAACTGAATAAGGGAGATTCAACATCCTGCCATCTAATTGGAGTTTGTGAAAGTGCTTCTTGTATTTTGTTGTATGGGATGATCAGTGCCTGTGCGGAGCCAATAACCGCAGTACAGTCCTTGAGCACATCGCCCATTTCGTATCGAAAGTCCTTAAATTTTTCTTCTTCTTCTTTATTTGAAAAGAGTGGCTGGGTTTCATCACCGTCTGGGTACTTTAAATGTTTGATCATGACATGGATTAACTGGTTGTAGATAGACTGGAACTTGATTTTGGACACTTTGTATCTTTCTGTGGTTAGCACTTGTTTGAAGATGTACCAGAAGTAGAATGTGTACTTGACGATATCCAGATCCTCGTCGTAGGAAGAAATGATTAGAATGATTTCCACTAGTTCACTGAAGAAATCTGGAAACTTGCCAATCAGCATATGCCACGACTCGCCAGCCTCAATGAACAGTCTTGCCAAAGACCCAAACACGTCTGGGTCGTCGTTGTACTTGTTCAATAGCGGCTTCAGCTGGATGATTTGCTGATACAAAGCTTTGATTAGTTCAACGTTATCAATGTCTCTTGTCTCTCTGATAATGGAGCAAAGACACTCAACGGACTTTTCAAACGATTCCTCATCCTTGAGTGACTCAAACAGGATATTTGTGAGCGGCTGGATGGCGAGCAGGTTCTCCACTGGGATTTCCTTGATCCACGAGTTCAAACAGTCTAAAATAAGCGAGTTTGCGTGAGAGTTTGTGGAGTTTGTTGAAAATTTCGACAGCAGCGCCAGCACGTTGTTGACGTTGCTGACAATAAGCTCCTCGGTTCTCAGCTTAAACTCCTCGTCTGTTAGCGGGGTGCCCTTTGGGTCCAGCGATTCCTCAGGCAAGATCTTCAAAAACTCGAGCAGGGCCGGGATGTTGTCACCCAGCTTGGCCGTGATCTCCTCAACCGCATTGGACCACGACATGTACTGGATGGTGAGCTTGGCCAGCGCTATGGATAACTGTGTTGTAATTGGCTTATTAACCGCGCTGTACTGGATCAAAAACTGGATGATCGAGTCCTTGAGGCCCGGCAGGGCCTCCTGCGGCAACTGGCTCAGGTCGTACGTCATCTTGTTGCGCAGTGTCTGTGCCGCAAACATTTGTAGCTCCATTGGGGACTCGGTGTTGGACAGAATGGCGGTTGTGACTTCCCAGGCCTGGGTCTGTTTCTGGAAGTTTTCCAGGTAATTCAGCGCCGGTTTCTTGTCCACGTTCGACGCAGACATCATTTGCAGCGCGCTGCTAATCTCTGACACAACTCCTGAGGACATGGCGGCTCTATCTGTTGGGAATGTGGTGGTTCTGGCGACAATGTGGTGAAATGCAAATAAAAAATAAACAAAAATTGTTTTAAAATTTTTTATTTATTTTTTCTTAATAATAAAAAGTACACAAAAAGCACAACGAGACCGCCAGGCAGCACGAAATGAGCGGCAGAAGACAGCAGAAAGTTGTGAGTAGGCAGTGGGGGCCATGGAAACAAAGAATTTTTCACTAACGCTAAGCAGCTGGTTCCGCCAATTAATCTGATATTCAAGTACCTCCAGCAACAGAGCACTGTCACCATATGGCTGTTTGAACAGGTTGGGTTCAGAATCGAGGGCAAAATCAGAGGGTTTGACGAGTTCATGAACGTTGTGGTGGACGAGGCGTTCGAGATCAGCCAGGCAGATGGGGAACGTACCAGCATTGGAAGAATTCTTCTCAAGGGCGACAACATCACCTTGATATCGAGCCTGGACGTGTGAGTGTTCGCAGGGCGCCCCGTGTGCCTTGACATGTACATTGGGGTGGCTCAATTGGGTATATATTAATTATTCATCGCTGGGTTTGGCGCATTGTAGGATTTGGTGTGTCCGTCTGGGACTGCCCGTAACCAGCTGCCCTAAAAACTGATATAGGCTGTCTATCTACCGTATGTCACTTGAATAACCTCTACCACAGTGCGTTGGGATCTGATAAACTATTTATATTCAGTACGTCGAGATCTAATTATTTCAATTATCTATCCACCCAGTATGTCGAAATTTCATGGTTTTCCACCACTTTACCAGAGATTTGGATGTAGTCTACAGCCGTGGGAGCTCCCTGATAACTCAAGATGATTTATTCTTCTTATATACAATTTATGTTTATTCTTATCTGCTCGC
Source organism: [Candida] sp. (assembly GCA_030570575.1). NCBI lineage: Eukaryota > Fungi > Ascomycota > Saccharomycetes > Saccharomycetales > [Candida] sp. Next base: position 394,796 of record JAJLVZ010000004.1, on the reverse strand, counting down.
CTGCTATGCCTCGCTCTTGTCGCCAGAGTTCAGCTTCTCTTGTGCGGCAACAGCCTCGTCAATCAGTCTGGAAAACTCCTCGTTTCTACCTTCTAAATTCTCAAAGACTCTATCCAAATCTGGTTTGTTGTTAACTGTGTTGCCGAACAACGCGTCCTTCAACACATCGTCCTGGTTCTTCTTAGCGTCCTTGGCACTAATGCCACGGGCGGACAAACCAGTGTTACGTGGCGCAAACGCATCCTCAACAGCCTGTGCTAATTCATCTTCCGAAATAATAAAAGATTCAGCCTGGTAGTATAGCTCCAGCAGCTTGCTGGCTTTTTTCACTTCCACATCAAACTGTCTCGAGCGTCTGTTATAGTCTCTTTTCGCCTGCAGTATTTGCTTCTCTTCCTCGGTTCTCTGTCTCATGATTGGTCCCTTCAAAAAGTCACTGATTGTTGGGAGCGTCAATTTGGCAGCCTGCGACATCTCGTACTGCTGTGCCTTCAGCTCCAGCGCTTCAAGCCTCTTCTGGTTGTACTCCTCGGATTTCTCCTGCTGTAATAGCTTCTTTTGCTCGTTGTAGATGGCTTCTTTATAATATTCACGACGAAGTCTCGCTCTTTCCATTCTTATTCTGTCTCCTTCAGACTTGATCTCCTTAGGGACCTTTGGCTCTCTGATAGTCTTCTTGATGAGCTGCTCAATATCAACTGGCTCAATATCCTTAGGAAAACGACTGACTCCTTTTGGTTCTTTTATACCTTCAGCATAACCAACATTAGGTCCATTCGCTCTGACAATCGGTTTCAGTGGCTTCTTCAGCACTGAACGCACCGCAGGCAGGTACCCTGACTTGTACCCAAACTTGGCAATCCCTTTTCCCATCCTAATCTGCTGGATGCACTGCTCAACTTTCGATATTGTTGACCAATTTCGAAATTTTTCAGGTGAAGAAAAAAAAAACACAAAATCCGGAAGCGTGACATAAGTTATTATATAATACAATGATTAACGGGCCTTCAGTCTCAGTGGTTGTCTCGAGATGTGCTGCGACTCGCCCACCAGAGAGTCAAACACCACTCCCCATTCGTACTCGCCTCTTTCCAGCACTACACACCCAATCTCAAGCGTTCGGGTCTCGCCAACCTCGATTTCTCGAGATATTTTTCTCTGCAACACTCCATTGAACAGCAGTCTTCTGTCGATTGATGAATAGTTTGAAGCTATTGGCACATTTCTGACAACTCCATGCAGTTTTGAGTCTGTTAGGTTGGTTATTTCAACACAAACTGTGTAAAAACAATCAGTATTAACGACTTTAAAGGCACCTTCTTGCTTGACTTTTTCTTTAATTTTGATTTGTATATCAACTTTATCTGTTTTCAAGATACTCAACATGCGTTGTGACAGTCTAATTCCCCTAAATTCCACATCTCCTTCCACATCGTCAACTGACCATCTGCCACTAATCTTCTTCAATAGGTAATCTCTGTACCAGAATGCCTGTTTTATAAAGTTATCCTCGTTTTTGCTAATCTTGGAAATGACGTACTGCTTATTTGAGAAACTTGGGATTTCTCCTAGCGCCTGATAGTCCAAGTCAACCCTGTGAATTGGAATTATAAATCTTTTAGTATCCATTGGCACAATATCTTCAACAGTTTCGAATTTCTCATAATTCAATGCAACCTTCATTGTCTTATTCCAACAGTTTCTCAAGTCAATGATGAAGAGAACATAATCGTTGTAATCACCACCATTAGAGTTGATAAATTCCCAAATATGCCCTTTTGAGGAATCCACGCTCTCCGAAATAAGTGGTATAAAGTCACAACCTGCTAAGTCAGTACTTGGATTGACCATAACTCTGATTGGGACATCGCATTGTCTGGTATAAACAAAATTATTCACTGCAACACCATAGTCAATTAACAAATTCGCCTGCGTCATGCCTCTTTTGCCCGAAATTTCAATTTCCAGTTCAATCTCTTCAAACGGTGCCATCTGGGTAACTTCATTCTTAATACGCAATGGATTCTTATGTAAAAAGTATTCAATTTCATAAACTTCACTGGCTGGTAATCCCTTGTTGTTTAACACAGAAGTTAATGGCTGAATTGTCGAATCCAACGATGAAAATTTAATATGATTTATAACCACATTTGAGTTGTTTTTAATCTTGATTTTCGTTGTTGCACGTCCGCCTTCTAGTAGCATGATGTGACTTGACTTGTTCGTAACCTGTAAAAAAGGTTGTGGTGGGATAACATTTAGTTTGATTGAATTTAATTCACATCTATTTTGAATATTGTTGGTTTGTAAATTTGAGCTGAATGCCTCTAAAACTTTTAACTCAGCATCCTCATTCAGTTTGAGCTTGTTCAATGGTTGTGGCTTATTGTGTTTAACCAACTTGAATTCTGTCAGAACTGAATTGAAGATTTTCATTTTAATTGACTTTATCGTGAATTCACCACTCTTAACTGGTTTACATAAAACCAGAATGCTTTTAATTGATTTTGGAGGTATTAAATAATGTTTTTGGAAAACATCAAATCCATCAATTAAGATCTCTTTGATTTGTAAGTTAAATCCAAACGGATTCTGTAAAGTAACCTGAAATTCTAAAAATTCTTCTTGGATATAAAAAAATTCTTCTAAAGTAGTTGCCTTCTTGTAAGGATTGTAGATGACCCCTTCATTGTCTTTTACAGGGTTTGAGTTCAAGAATTCTCGTTTTGGAGAATTAACTGGTTTGATTAGTGAGATATTTCTCAATAGAAAAGGGTCCCAATAAACATAGTTATTTTCAAATTGATTAATCTCATTAAAGATTTTCGTTTGCTCGATATCGGTCAAGGAATCATGATATCTTGTTAATAAAATTGACTTGAATATCACAACGTTTTTGAAATCATTGATTTTGGTTAATATTATAATACAAAGCTTTATAATTGAAATATGCAACTGATTCCATTTTGGTTGATATGAATCGTTAATATCTGATTCTGGTGATATTCCAATCTTGTAGATGTATAAAACGGAGTCTAACAAATTTGTTATCTCAAACTTATTGTTTAAATTGTTTGTGCTGTTTGACACAGCTGTTAGTTCAGGTATTAAACTAACAAACAGGGTTCTAATAATGAAACTTCTCTTTCTCAAAAGTCCCAAGTCGCCATATATTGAAGCTAGTGATGAGTATATTTTGGTTTGTGACAAAATATCCATAGACTTTAGCTGTAAAGTTAAAATTTTGTTCAGTAAATTGAGAATGTCAAATTTGTCGATTCTTTTGAAATCCGTATTTGTTGAATCTGCACTCAGTTGATCGCTTCTAATCAAATGGTTTAAAGTGTTGTCGTTTATGCCGCCCCCAATGTTCAGAATACATAACAATTTTGAGATTCTCAAAATTGATTCACAATAAACCAACTGGGGTACAAAATCTTCGTTATCAAGTGTCGATAGCTCGTAGAAATTGAGTATCTTTGCGGTGATTTGTTGTATGAGTTCAGGCAAGGTGAACTTATTGATGTCGATGTTGGAAATTGCAAACGAGTTTCTTGGTGTACTTACAGGTGATGAAACCGAAGTTGAAGGGGTGGAGCTTGATGGTGCTGATGCCGGGTTCAAGCTGGTGGAAGGCCCTATTATTGTTGCGAGTATCTTGGGCACTTGGTAGGGCAAACCCAGGGCAGTCATCATGATAATCAGCACAGAAATGCTCTCTAATGCCGATCCCAACCATAAATAGTCAGAAGACTGTTTTAGCATGATGATGGAATCGTTGAGCTCTTTGAGCGCGTTATTATATTTCCCCGCTAGCATGTACAGGTTTCCCAAGATTTTAAGCTGGCGGCCCTTTGATTTTAGGTCTCTGCGTTCAGCAGTTGTCAGGATCTTGCCGTTTGAGACATCGCTGAGAGTCTGGGTTATGGAAGAGTTTGTGGAGTGTTTTTTCAGCTTGAAGTTCTTGTGGATTTTCCAGTCGTTGCTAGCAGAGGACATGGAGCCCGGGGATCTCAACGTGATGTGCTGGTACGACTGCAGGTAGTCGTTCAAGTTGTTGAGGAACATTTGTGAAATATCGCAGACAATGGTCTCGATGTTGTTCTTGTTGTAGTAGAAAACACCCTTGTGGCGGTGCGCACTGGGAACATCCGCAAACACGATCCCTGTGTGCACGATGGAGGACTTGTACAGCTTGCGCAGCATCTCAATGTCGCGTGCCGCTATGTTGTCGTCTGAAACTGCAATCACAATAAATATCTTGCGGTACGGCTCGAAGTCGTGCAGGAACAGCGACTCCTGGTCGTTCAGCGACAGCTGGAAGTCGTAGAAGATGCGCCCGTTGGGAAACCCCTGCGGATTGAACAGGTTACTGGAGCTCAACGTGGGCGAGATATCCAGCAGTCTCACCTCGTTCGCAGTCCGGATCGCGGCCACGTGCTGCTCAAACCGCGCCTGCGCAATGCACCCAACCGGCACAAGCAGGCACTTCACCCGCGCCAGCGACGTGTAGCTGTAGTGGTCCATGGTCAATGCCTACAGCAGCTCGCTGCACTGTTTTGCCAATTTTACACAAAATCTAAAGGGTGTGCGCGTACCGGGCGAGCATCCCAAAAACAACAAGCAAATAATTCTAGGCTGCACAGGCAACTATTCAGGAAGAAGCAGTTTACAGGCACCAATTGAGATGGCAGGACTCAGTTTTGACAACTACCAGAGAAACCAGTACATCTGCTCGAAGGGGTACCCGGCGCCTACGGCGACTTCGACGGGTACGACGATTGTTGGGGTGAAATTTGACGGTGGCGTTGTGGTGAGTATAGGCGGTGTGGGCAGTGTGTAGCTGTGAATACTAACACAAAGCAGATTGCCGCAGATACCAGGGCTACTGCAGGGCCTATAGTGGCGGACAAGAACTGTGAGAAGCTGCACAGGCTGGCGCCTAAGATTTGGTGTGCTGGTGCCGGTACAGCAGCAGACACAGAGATGGTGACACAGCTGATTGCCAGCAACCTGGAGCTGCACGCGCTGAGCACAGGCAGGGAGCCAAGGGCCGTCACTGCGCTGACACAGCTCAAGCAGCACCTGTTCAGACACCAGGGGTACATTGGCGCGTACCTGATTGTGGCGGGCGTCGACCCTACGGGCGCGCACCTCTTCTCGGTGCAGGCGCACGGGTCCACCGACATCGGGTACTACCAGTCGCTGGGGTCAGGGTCCCTGGCAGCCATGGCGGTGCTGGAGAGCGAGTGGAAGCAGGATCTGACCAAAGAAGAGGCCATCAAGCTGGCGTCCGACGCCATCCAGGCCGGTATTTGGAACGACCTGGGCTCCGGGTCCAATGTCGACGTGTGCGTGATGGAGGTTGGCAAGGACGCCCAGCTGCTTAGAAACTACCTCACCCCTAACGTGAGAGAGTCCAAACAGAAATCATACAAATTTGCCAGAGGAACCACAGCCGTACTAAAGGAGTCCATTTATGACCTGGTGGACGTGCAGGAAGAGCTTGTGTTTGGCGGCGCGTCTGGCCAGGCAGAGCAGCCAGAGCCTATGGACGTGGATGTGACAGCATGAATAAACGTTACAGTTACACAGAGTTAATCTAAGTACACATCATCAGGGAGCGCTCTCGGATGGCAGTATAGATGTAGCACGCTACTGCTTGAGTACCAGCTCCCGGATGGCAATCACCGTGCCCTCTACGATGGCCTTGTGCTCCACCTTGTGCACCTTCTCCTCGTACTCCTCCAGCGTCTCGCCCTTGACGATATCGATCTCCTTCACCAGCAGAGGCTCGCCGGCGTCCACCTGCTGGATCACCTTGTGGATCATCACACCGCCTTTCGAGATCTCGCCGTCCTGGCCTGCCTTCCACGCTCTATCTATGGCATGTGTGCCGTCAAACGCGCCTGGCAGTGCCGGGTGCAGGTTGATGATTGGGATGCCCTCGTCCTCTATTGGCGTCAGGAACTCTGGCGCAAGGATAAGCATCCACCCAGCACACACAATCAGGTCTGGCTTGACGTACTTGCCCGTCTCGTCCTCGCCGTCAATGTTGCCGTGGATTATCAGGTTCGACAGGTCCTTGTTGAACTGCTTGCGCAGCTGTGGTCTGTCGCCCTTTGGCTGGTCCTTATAGTAGTCCTTGAGCTGGTGCACCATGGTGGGAATGTCCTCTTTCTCAGCTCTCTTAAGCCCAAAGGCCTCTTTAGAAGACGATATAACCGTCGATATCTTTGCGTTCGCAATCTCCTTGGACTTGATAGCATCGATTATCGCCTGCAGGTTCGACCCGTTGCCCGATATCAGCACCGCAATGTTCACTACTTTGCCCATTTTCGTCTATTGCCTGTTGTCTGCTGCGCTGTAATTTTTTCAATTTATTACTTTTAAATTTTCTGACTTCGTACGCTCTGCTATTTGGTGCTCTCCACTATGCATCAGACGCCTACGTTGCATCTGTGCCTCAATAACGATAACTTGCTTTAGTGGAATATACGTTTCAGTCAAAGAGCCACCTTATGGCGTTTGAACTGTTGTGTAGCTGGCACCAGGTGCATTCATGCGCTGTAGGCACTTCAATGTCGCCTGGCTATCTGCTCCAAGCTATAAACTCGTGTATTGTACATGTGATATGACTACGGAGTGAAGGAACAGTTTCCCAACAATTGTAAAAGTGAGATACCTATTCATCGGATATTCTATAAATCTACAGGCAAACAGTTAGCAGTACGTGTTTTGGTGCTAGTTAATCTAGCACGCTACCGTGTGCAGTCATGTGGAATCTTTCACAACTGCAGCTAAACAATCACCCTAGGGTGTAAACCTCCGGTAAACAGCTTTGCAGCTACTTTAGAAACAGCTGAGCACCTATTCTTAAACCTTAAAGCTACAACAACAACCTGTTTCTATAAGCTACAACAAGCTACAATGTGCCTGAAAAACCTACAATGTGCCTGAAAAACCTACAACGTGCATATTTCTATTCATCTATTTTCTGATCCTTTAAAGTTATAAATGTGTACAAACAGCAACCACCAACCAGCTAGTCACTGGTCAAATTAGTCCAAGTTCTTGATAACTTGTTCGGTAAAGTGTGTGGTTGTGGCAGTACCACGCAAGTCACCAGTTCTGTTCTCTTTACCAGAAGCAATGGTCTTTAGGACAGCCTTGTGGATTTTTTCTCCGTAGGATTCCAGACCCATGTGTTGCAACATCATAACAGAACTTAGTAATAAGGCAGTTGGATTAGCTTTGTTTTGGCCTGCAATATCTGGAGCTGAACCGTGGACAGCTTCGAAAATAGAAACCTTGTCACCCATGTTACCGGATGGGGTCAAACCTAAACCACCAATCAATCCAGAAGCTAAATCTGACATGATATCACCGTACAAGTTTGGCATGACCATGACAACGTCACCGTATTTAGATGGGTCGGTGACTAATTTCAATGAGGTGTTGTCAATGATTTCAAAGTTCAGCTCAACGTCTGGGTACTGTTTGGACAGTTCCTTGGCAACATTGACAAACAAACCGTCAGACAATTTCATGATGGTTGCCTTGTGGACAACCAACACTTTCTTTTTGTTGATTGATCTGGCGTATTCGAAAGCGTATCTGATACATCTTTCTGATGCTTCTCTGGTGATCAGCTTGATCGATTGGACAACACCTGGAACAATGGTGTGCTCAATACCTGAATATTCACCTTCGGTATTTTCTCTAATCAAGACTGTGTCAACTTGTTCGTATGGGGTTGGGTAACCAGCAAGAGATTTGGCTGGTCTGACATTGGCAAATAAGTTGAAGGTTTTTCTCAGAGTCAAGTTCAATGATCTGTGACCTTTACCAACTGGAGTTGCTAATGGACCTTTTAATGCAACTAAGTTTTTATTGATGGAGTCAATTGCCTTTTGTGGAATGGCAGTTTGGTTGTTGACAATGATTGGGGTAACGTCACAAAACTCCCATTCAATTGGGACATCTGCCGCTTTGTAGATATCTTTTAGTGCTTGTGAGATTTCTGGTCCAATACCGTCACCTTCTATGAATGAAACAGTGTATTTACCGTTTGCATTTTTCACACCATTGAATTTTGCAACTTTGGATGCGTAGTTTCTCGATAGCGAGACTGTTCTTAGTGTTCTTGCTGCAAACATCTTTGTTTTGTTGTAATTATAACTTATGTGATATTTCAAATCAACTAGCTAATTGCAATTAAACAGAAGAATTGATGATTTTATAACTTTTTTTAATGCGTTGGTTAATTGCGAAAAAACGGATCCGTGAATTTTTCGCTTCTCAGTTTTGGTCGGAATGTTCCGATTTGAGTCAATTCCGATGCAAAAAAATTGGCCAGGCGGGCACAACCTGCAAGTTACCTGGCCCGCAGCCGCCAGTTCGAGTTTCGCCTGCGGGCTTTTGTTTCCAGTAAACACCAAATTTGAAAAAACAACAATTATTAGCCAGCACCAACAACCACCGCCATGAGAGAAGACGGACTGAAAAAAGTGCTGGGAGTCGACACGTTCGACAAGATACGCAATGTGAGTGGGTTACAGGTCCCTGCAACAGAACCAAGTATTAACATTTTTAGGCTAAACTGCTGATGGTTGGTGCTGGCGGTATTGGCTGCGAGCTGCTGAAAGACCTGATTCTGCTGGGCTACGGAGAGATCCACGTGGTGGACCTGGACACGATCGACCTGAGCAACCTGAACAGGCAGTTTCTGTTTCGCCACAAAGATATCAAGAAGCCCAAGGCGTCCACTGCGGTTAATGCAGTGCAGCAATTCAACTTCTTCAACACCAAACTGGTGCCCTACCAGGCCTCTATTTTCCAGACGGACATGTTCCCGCTGTCGTGGTTCAGGCAGTTTGATCTCATCATCAACGGGCTCGACAATATCCAGGCACGGGCCTACATCAACAAGATTGGTTTATTTCTGAATAAGAAGATTGTCGAGACGGGCACCCAGGGCACCCAGGGCCAGGTGAGCGTCACGTTCCCGTACAAAACCGAGTGCTACGATTGCATTCCTAAAGTGACCCCAAAGACGTTCCCCGTGTGCACCATCAGATCGACCCCATCGCAGCCTGTTCACTGTGTGCACTGGGCGAAGAATTTCCTCTTCAACTCGCTGTTTGGCGAGGATGGCGACCTGGAGGAAGAGACCTCGCTCGAGGGCAAGTCCACGGAGGAGCTGGGCGCCGAAAACCAGGAGGAGATTGAGAATCTGATCAAGGAAAACAACGAACTCAAGAATCTGAAAAGTCTGCTAGTTAAGAACGAGGACAGCTTTGTCGACGAGTTGATCAAGAAAATATTCATTGCTGACATCGAGAAGCTGCTGAAGCTAACCAACCTGTGGAAGCTTAGGGCCCCACCCACTCCACTCAAGTACGACCAGGAAACCAAAGATAGAGTGTTGAAAATCGAGAATTTGGGCACAGGCCAGAAAGTATGGACCATTGAAGAGAACTTGAAGGCGCTAACAGACTCCACCAAGTCGCTGCAGGCACGCATGCAGGCCCAGCAGACGATAGACTTTGACAAGGACGACGAAGACACGCTGAACTTTGTTGTAGCAACGACAAATATCAGATCGTACATCTTTGGTATCCCAGTCAAGTCCAAGTTTGAGATCAAGTCGATTGCCGGCAACATCATCCCGGCAATTGCCACCACCAACGCCATTGTTGCGGGCTTTGCGTCTCTGACATCACTCAAGCTGATCAACGACTCGGTGCCTGAGGCGACGCAGATCCTCAACTCCAGCGCCATGTTCATTTCCGGGTCCAGCGACCGGTTCCTGATGAAAGCGTCGCTCATAGAGCCGCGCCCGTCGTGCCCAGCGTGCTCCATAACCAGGGGCGTGCTGAACATCGACCTCAGCACCACTTTTGGCGAGCTCATCGACAAGCTCGTCGAGAAATACGGCTATAGCGACGAGATCGCAATCAGTGTTGGCAGCAAGCTCATCTACGACATTGACTTTGACGACAACAGGGATAAGACGCTCAGGGAGCTGAATGTGGTTTACGGGGACCACCTGAATATCACAGACGAATCTGACGCTAAGAACACGGTTGAGTTTTATGTGGAGGTGAACGATAACGGCGAGGTGCAGCTGCCCGAGCTGGAGATCCCGGCGAAACCCCAGCCGGTGCAGGAAGAGGACGATGACGGCGAGGCGGACGGGATCAATGAGGTGGCAGATGTGCACGAGGTGGAGGACGACGAGCTGATTATTCTAGACGAAACGTCGCCAGAGAAGCACAAAATCGACGTGTCCGAGGACAAGACTACCAAGAAGCCCAAAACTGTATAACTAGGAATAGTAACCAACAGTACTAACTTACAAGGTCCAAAGCAATCATTCTTTATTGTTATTTGATCCGCTTCGTATTCTTCTGTACCACGGGTCTTTCTGTGGAGGGCTCAGCGCGGTGTCGTCGCTGATGAACATGGACAGCGGTCTGAATTTCTTTTCCTTGGCTGGAGGCACGCCGATTGGTGCTGATTTTTCGGCTGTGAGCTGTGGCTGGGGAGGGGCCTGGGCTGCCTGTAGAGGGGCCTGGGCTGCCTGGGGAGGGGCCTGGGCTGCCTGGGGAGGGGCCTGGGCTGCCTGTAGAGGGGCCTGGGCTGCCTGGGGAGGGGCCTCCTGAAAAGGGTCCTGGGCTGGAGCTTCTGCTGGCTCCACAGGATGGGTACTGGCTGGATGGTACTCGTCCTCGTCCGAGGAGTCGTCGTCAATAGTCGTCATGGTGGTGTTGATGGCGTTGTTGTTGATCTCGTCAGTGGACTTGTTCTTGTTCAGCACCAGGTGGCTGTTCTCGGTCTCCTCCTTCTCTGCTGAGCTGTTGGTATTGAACTTCTTTGGGTGGATCGCATCAGGAATTCCACCGGCACTGGACACCGAACGGCTATGCGGGCGGGATCTTGGTGCAGAAGACAGGCTGTTGAGCGCATTCAGGTTGGTGGTGGAGTTCTTGTTGGAGGTGTCGAACTTGCCAACGTCAGGTAGAAGCCTCTTGGAGTACTCGATCATCAGCTCCACAATGGCCTGCGACAGAATATACTCTTCCGGAGTCAGGTCATGGCTGGGATGGGACAAGATGGATGGCTGGAACACCGTTGATAGGTTCCTAGCAGTCATTAAGTTCTCCTTGGAGTGGTCGGCAAACATCGATAAGATGTCCAGCAGGTAATACAGCAGCTGTTTGTTGGCGTTTGGCAGCTTATCAATAAGCACTTTGTACTCTTTCAACGCGTTTCTCAGATCCTTTGCAATCTTCTTCTGCTTTCTAGCTGTTTTGGCTCGCTCTTCTTCAAGCTGTTCCGGACTCAGTGCCTTCTTTTCCTGGTTGGTTTCGATATTCTCAAAACTCCGGACTCTTTTCTCCATCGACTCGTTCCGCGACTTGATATGCTTGAGGATCCTAGGTCTTGATCTCACGGGCTCTCTGAACTCTTCGTACAGGTCGAGAGGCACCAGGGGCTCGGGCAGGCTGTTCAGGTATCTTCTGATTAGCGAAGCCGCGTCGTGCACGGTGTAGCCCTCCCAGTTAAGCTTTCTGCCAAACTCCGGCGGAGTACTGAAGATGTACTGCAGCTCCTTGACTCGTCTGGAGGCCCCGGCAACTCTGAAGATGCCTTCCACCTGCAAACCTTTCGATTTCAAGAAAGAGCCACATTTCCCCACAATAAGCGGGATCTTGCCGTAGTTGATAAAGTCGTCTGGCGAGTCGCTGGGGACCGATATAATGCTCTCTGCAATCTTGAGAGACTGCTCGAGCGGCACGCCAAACACCTCGTTGCCAAAGTTGAAGTTGTTGTTCTGAGTGGCGAGAAAACTCTCTCGCTGCTCCCTGATGAGGTCCTCGTTGGACTTGACGGGCTTGACGTAGTTGGACGACTTTGACTTGAAGTTCAGCGTGGGCCTGGTGGTGCTGACGTCGGTTTCCGCGTTTGCTTCATTGTTTTCAGCCTTCTTACGTGGTTTCCACCACGCGGAGAGCCCGTTTCCTTTGGAGGGCGACGAGTCGTTCGACATGTTCGCGCTTGCTGCTGGTGCTGGTTTCGCCGGTTGCTGCTGCGCCTATTGCAGTAGAACTTGGAGGGACTTTTATGCGCTTTGGAGCTGGTTAACTGAGCAGTTTGGTATTTTTAGAATTCCCAATTACTGCTGGTTTCCGTGAGATTTAGTGCCTGTCCGGTGCTTCCAACGCGTCAATCAGTTGAATTCGTCTTGCTCAGTTCAATAAGACGCGGCTTTTTATGATCCGCCGCTTCAAATTAGTTGAATTTCAGTGCTTATGGCCCTAATACCCAAAGTTACTGTTTTTATATAAAAAATTTACAAAAATAAAAGCTGGCTCTAGATGACTAAGCCCTGATGTCAGTGATATCACCAGCGAGTGCTGGGTGGTCGGCATAGACTGCCGGCTGCTGGGAGGTGTGGTGAGGTGTGCACCTGCATGGCCCTTCAGCTTTCAGCTGGATGGATTGGGACTGTCTGTTGCCCAAGCATAAGTACTGTATAAGTGTTAGTAGTGTGTGTACTAAGTACTGTATGTGGTGTTGTATTATAGGATAAGTGGTGTGGCACCGAGTGCCTGGCACAGGTGACAAAACATCTACATGATTCAGTTCATCACTTAAAACGTATAAAAAGACCTGGGCCAGGTTCAGGTGCACCAGACGGTCAGTTGAGTTGCACGTAGTTTCCTGGGAACACACCAGTCTGGCCATTCGCTGTGCCCGTCCACCAACCATTGGCATCAGCTGTTCTCTGGATTATCTGGATCACTGTGCCTGCTGTGAACGACAAGTCGCCCGCTGCTTGTGCAGTGTAGTCATAAAGGGCTGTGCACGTTTCGGCAGCTGGCGCTGGTGCTGCAGCTGGCGCTGGCGAGGCCTGCATCATTGGCGCAGCACCGCCCACTGGGCTCATAGGGTTGGACCCACTGCTGTAGCCCGCAGTGCCGTATGACTGAGGAGTCGCGTAGCCACCCACGGCTGGAGACACTGGCTGCTGGTAGCCACCCATTGCTGGAGAAGCTGCCCCAGCAGCCGGGTCCGCGTACCCAGCTTTCTGGTCCGAGTACCCAGTGTACCCGGATGCTGGAGGCGTGTATGGCGGAGCAGCACCGTCTGCACCTACTCCACCCACTGCATGGACACCCGCAGCACCCGCAGCTTCGCCTCCACGGCCGTAACGTCTCTTTGTCATCTCCAACTTGGCCCTGGCATGGCCAACTTTAAAGTGCGTGATACCAATCTCGTTACATCTTTCCTCGATATCGCCTCTCTTGAGTTTGAACGACTCCAGAATGTCAGAGTTCAGGTCAAAGTACGGAATCTTCATGTCCTCAAACTTGTTGTAAAGCGTGTAGAAGATGTTGAGCTGCATGAAGTAGAACGAAACAAACAATGGTTGCACAAACTCTGCTTCCAACTGGAATAGCACTGGAAGCTCATTCTTCAGCATTTCGTTATAGTACTCGTACTCCTCCTCGGCAACCTGCAGATCTGCCTCCGCCTTGTACAACTTCTCCTCATCCTTAGGAGTCTTCTCCTTCTTGCTGTCGTACTTATTGAAAGTGTGTTTCCGTCTGTCGAGATCCAGCTGCTTGTGGGCTCTCTTGGTGGCCATTTTTCTGATTGCCTGAATCACTTTCAGCAGCTCCTGAGCTGGCGCAACAATCTTGGTCTCAATCAGCTCCAAATCCGGCTTCAAGGTCTGCTGTAAATCCAACACCACTGCTCTGTACTGCACAGCTGCCTCAATACCTTCTGGATTATCCTCCGGGATTGTCGAATTAGGGTCACTGAGCTTCCCTGAAATAGGCTTGAAAATCTCCTCAATTGCCTTGGAGTACCCAATCTGCGAGTTCAGCATTCCATTCACCGCAGTAAAGTACTTCTTGGACTCTTCACTCAGCTTCTTGGTCTCGTTCTCAATCTCTTTGAATCTTCTCTCCGCATCCTCGTACACCGGATCGCTCGTGATCTCCCCCATATTGAACTTCTGTCTGAAATTCTGTGGCGCCTGTATATCACATCCGTGTGGTCAGTCCCATTCGCCTCCTTTTTGCTATAATAAACAATTTACTCACCCTTGAAAGCGCCTTGGTGAACCCTTTGAAACTCATTGTCGCACTCCAGAATATCCAATTTCTTTGCTAGTGTCTAGTGCTCGCGTCTCCAGAGAAAACAGCTCCTTTAAACACAAATCTCGTCGCTATTCTCCTTGAGCTGTGTTGTTCCTGGGCTTTGCTGGGTATTTTTCTCAGAAAAAAAAAAACCGTAAATTCCACAGCTTATGTCAGCCGGAGAAAGTTATCTTTACAGCATTTTCATCAAGGGGAGGCAGAACACATGAGGTACAGGACGTTTGAGGATGCTGCGGAGCCTGCGGGACGGAGCTCGGTAAGATCAATTGGCGTTGTGAAGGTGGTGGTGTCGAGCTGTGTGGCTGGGTTCATGTTTGGGTACGACACTGCATGCATCTCCAGTATTTTGGTGTTTATCGATATTCCATTGACGAGTTTCCAGAAGGAGATTGTCACTGGCATCACCTCAGTGGGCTCGCTAGCCGGGTCAGTGGCATCGTCGCAGCTCGCAGACGTGTACGGCAGGAAATTGGTGATAATTGCATGCTGCGTGCTATTTATTGTGTCAGCAGTCCAGCTCAGCTTGTGTAACAGCTATGCGTGGCTCGTGGTGGGCAGGCTCGTCACAGGCCTGGCTATTGGTGCGGCCTCGATGGTTGTGCCCGTGTATATTAGCGAGATTGCTCCCTCAGACCAAAGAGGTAGGCTCATCACCATGAACTCAATGGCCACCACTGGTGGTCAGCTCATAGCTAATTTGATAGCTGAGTCTGTTAAGAACTGGGATCACATCAACTGGAGAATCATGTTTGGCGTAAGCTCTCTGCCTTGTTTGATCTTCATCTGCTTGCTGAAATCAATACCGGAATCTCCAAGATTTTTGGTAATGATTCAACAGTTCCAAGAGGCTGCGAACTCCCTGCTTCAATTGAATCCGCAGCTTTCAGAGCAGGAAACATCAACAGCCATCGAGCAAATTCAGTCTCAGTTGCTCGTGAAACAGTCCAAAAAATTATCTTCATATTTGGTTATTGGAATTGTACTAATGTATTTCCAACAGTCCTGTGGATTCAATTCTTTGATGTACTATGGGCCAACAATCTTCAATTCCTTTGTGAAAGATCCTATAGTAATTTCCATCCTGATAAGTGGAATCAATTTTGGGTTTACATTGATAGTTTACAAACTAATTGACAAACTCGGTAGAAAAAAGTTGTTGATTAATACTGTTTGGTTGATGTTTGTGAGTATGATTCTATTTGGTGTATCTCTTGAGAGAGAGCATGTGAATTGGAGTATTTTATCAATGCTGATTTTTGTGTCAAGTTATAGCTCAGGTTTAGGTACAGTTCCATGGCTATCAGTTGAATTTCTGCCCCAAGCTTCAAGAAGTTTTGGTTCTGGGTTGATTGCTTGTACCAATTGGTTTACCAACTCACTGATTTCGTTATCATTTCTATCGGCCGTTGATAACTTCTCCATTTTTTATACAAGTTTAATCTTCAGTTTGAATTGTTTGATTTGTTGGATATTTGTTATTATTTATTATCCTGAAGTCAATGGTTTGTCATTGGAAGAAATATCCTCCATCTTATAGTTATTCATCTTGATAAACTTGCCCAATCAATTCACACACTTTTTTACCAAATAATTCAACATTCTTTGCATCTTTAGAGTTAAATTCCTTATATAGCTGAATTGAAGTTTTAAAAATTGATTGAATTAAAATAGCCTTATCCATAGTGATACCTCTTATTGTCATCAGATGTCTTATAAACATTTCTCTTGCCGTTGTTAGGTTACTTTTCGACATAAGCACGTTGAATGTATCATATTTATGAACAGATTTTTTGGATTCATTGTCATATTTCAATTGATACTCATTCAAAGACTTCTTGAAATCGAACTGATTAATCAGGTTTTGTGGATTGATAACAATCAGTGTTTGTTCTTGATAATAAAAGTTGATGGATTTGTTCAAACCCACCAACACCTTGATTGTATCATCGGCATCTTTAGTTCTCTCAATATGAAAATTTGATACTGTTAACGACATACTTATTGCTGTTTGTATGGCTTCACTCATATTGCTAACATCACTTGATGTAACCTCCTCAATTAAATAAAAGACATTCTTAATACCGCATCTTCTTAACCTTGTCTTTTGTTCGTGAAATCTTCCATCAATTATACTGCTTGATAAATCATCTAGCCTTTTTCTTTCTAAGATAAAGTCTAGAACCGCTTCTGCTCCAGTTCTTTTATGTCTTGCTATCCATAGTGCATCTCCTAGCACCAAAGGTCTTTGGTCAACATCACACCCTTTTTCAATCAATTTATTCAAGAAAAACCCTCGATCTTGATGTGATCTGATTTCTCTATTATCAAGGATTAACTTAATCTCGTAGCTACCAGGCTCCCATATTGCGTACTCTGTTTTCGTTGCTGGTAGATCCACACTGCAATCCATGGTATTGGTCCTAATAGCACTGCTAGAAGTGGAGTCCCTGCCGAATTCAATTTTATCAGTCTCTTTCAATAACTCGGCTAATTTCTGTCCTGCTTCACTAAGATAGTACCTGCTTGGTCTACCAACCTGAAGGACAAGCTCTTTACTCAGTAACGATTTCATATTTGACCATGCTGAGTAAAACTGGCCTGTAGTTGAGTGGCTACTGAAGCTAGAATCTGTGTATTTGGCACCATTTGATATAATGGTATGCTTGTCCACTCCGTCTCCCGTTATATCATTTTCCAAAATAGCTAGCAATATGGCATAAGAACCAGATCTGTGTGCTGGTACGTACTCTTTTACCGTTCTCTTGCGTTTCTTCGTTGTAGCAATTTCTTCATTCATTGCTATTGGCCTTTTAGCAGGTACCTCAGTTAAAAAGTTTGAATCAATTCCATTATCACGGCAGTACTGTTCCAGCTTCCTCGTTAAAAGCTTTATGATGGAAGGCCCAAAGAACTTCAACTGATTCAACTCATTGGGATGGAATATAATTGAATCATGCTTCTTAAGACTTTCATGTGCTCTTTTATATTGGATTTCCGATTTCTTTTGAGCCCTGGCGCACTTTTCAATCTCCTTTTCTATCCACTCCAAGTACAATGGTCGCAGATCAGCTGGCAGCTCCTCCATTCTCATCACCCGCTATCGATTTAGCCTGTATACAAAAAGGTAAACAAACGAAAAGTAAACAAAAAAAAAAAAAATTAAAACAGCTTAAATCTATAAAGTTTATCGTAAATTCATTATTTAAATAGCCAGCTGGTTTAGACTTCCTGTTTGAAATCAATGTCCTTTAGCACTTTATTCATGGCGTTGGACAATGTGTTTTTCTTAAACCCAAAAGTTATAGTAAATTGATTGAACAGTTTCTCTTGAATCAGACTCAGTTCGTGGTATGTAATTACTGAGCTCTTTGTGCCAAACAGCTCTGCAGATTTTTGTGAAAAGAAATCTGGTATGTCATCAAGATCTGGATTGGACTCAAAATTGAAGATATCAGCCAAACGTTTCTGAGCAATTGTTTCTTGTGGCAATGGGCCCAAATAGTGCTGGTCCAACCAGGCCATATAAGTTGAAACGTCTTGGTCCGACCAATTCATCAACTTCCTTACTGGATCAGACGTTCTTTCCAGATCGTACAGCCTGATAGGGATGCTACTGTTATCAACCTGGTCAATGCATTCTAGCCATTTGGTGACCTGGAAATACTTGAATTCTGCATTCTCAGAGGTGTTTTCGTTTCCCAGATCTCCGTTCTCCTCGTCATCTTCTTCCTGCTCAACACGTTCCTCCACAAGGTCCAGAGTACGTAGTAAATAGGACTTGATAGTCAGTATAAACACTGCAATCACTTTAAGTTCTGGAAACTCATATGCATCCTGGTTCGAAGCTATCTGAAAGTCTATTCCAAAGCGATCAACTATTTCATCCATAAAGCAAAAAAACCTCACAGGTAAAGAGTACCCCATAACCAGCTTCAGCAGCAATGGTTTATAGTTGAACCCAATTTCTTCAATCTCTAAAATTTTACATATCTTGGAGTAATTGGAGTAAATTTCGTTATTTTGCGGTGCCTTTGGAGGGTTCAAAATACTCATAGACGCAGCCGACTGTTTCAGTTCCTCGGGTAGGTACCTGGAGGAGTACAAATATGGAAACTTATCCCTTGCAATCAACTGGACCAGATCGTACAGGTAAATTGGGTATTTTAGCTTAGCACATAAGATATAACACATGGTGATTAGATCAATCAAGTTTGGGGTATTTTTGAAAATAGAATCAACAAAGATGTACTTTGATAAATATCGCAGCCATGCAGTTTTGAATGTCTTCACTGTTATCTCTTTTGGTAAATTGAAATATGAAATCAAAAACTCCATTTGCCTTCTAAACAAAAATTGGAAAACTTCTCCATACAAAATATGTAACTCATTACCGAATTTCCTCTTTGATTTCGAGCTATGGATCTGAGATTTTCTCTCTCTAATATCCCCTAACTTCGGGATCCTGAGCTGTCTGACATTTCGTACTCCCATAGTACCGTCAGGATTATTTGAAATTTCCTCTTCATCATCAATCTGTAGACCCAGATCCTCCTTCACATGCCCATATTTACACACATGCTGCCCGTCTATGATTTTATAGAGCCTGGTGGGACAGTTGCCTGTTCCACAAACTGGTCCTCGGGTCCAGCTGCTCATCAACTATGCTCTCGGTGGTATTACGTAAAATATTTTTATTTATTTACAAATTTTTGATTCCGCTCAGTGAGAGCAAGTTCCGGTCATGTGACGGGTCCTGTGACCTTCGGCTATTTCCTGCCAGCGTCGTGGTGCTGCCACCTGCGTGGTGTTCTATATTCCCGTTGCTCCGACTGGCCCCCACTAAAAACTTGTAGCCGTTTTCATTTCGGTTATAGCAAACAGCCGTTACAAAACATTTGACGTAAAACAATACCCTTCTTTTTCCCCCCACAAAAGTTTTTCTTGGTTGAATAAAACCAATAATTCAACAGTTATTTATCATA
Organism: [Candida] sp.; assembly: GCA_030570575.1. NCBI lineage: Eukaryota > Fungi > Ascomycota > Saccharomycetes > Saccharomycetales > [Candida] sp. The sequence continues at coordinate 375,637 of JAJLVZ010000004.1, read as the reverse complement.
TGGCAGTTCAACAGCATTAGTATGAAAGCCCAAATTTTGTGGAATTGAAGGTATTTTAATTGTTATGCCACATAATTTGGAGATTTATCGCTCAATTCGAATGACACTTTTATACGTAATATCCATTTTAGCTACTATAAAAGTATAAATGATGATATTTTATTGCTTCCCCCACCACTGTGGAAAGTTACCTAACCATTTTAACCTGTGTGTTTAATATATATATATATATATGTTCGTATAGACACTGTTAGAAAGCTCAATTACTCAGATATTAATCCCAAGATGTTTGCAAGAACAGCAACCAGGTTGAGATACTACCAGAAACCCTTATTATTTTGTTCGTTAATTGCAGGAAGTGCACTATCAACATCAACAATTGTTAGAAATGATTCAAATAAACCCATCTTAACACCAGAAGAAGTTTCTAAGCATAACAAAGCAGACGATCTGTGGATTGTGCTTAATGGACAGGTGTACAACTTGACGGAATTCTTACCAAATCACCCAGGTGGACAGAAGGTGTTACTGAAAAATGCTGGCAAAGACGCAACAAAGATTTTTGTGCCAATCCACCCACCAGACGTTTTAGATAAATTCATTCCAAAGGAGAACCATTTAGGGCCACTGGTTGGTGAGTTCCCAGAAGTTGAAGAAGAATTGACCGAGGAGGAAGAAGAAAGACTGGATTATATTGAGAGAAAGCCACCATTATCACAGATTTTGAATATCAATGACTTTGAGTATGTTGCAAAGAAGATCTTGACTCCTGGTGCGCTGGCCTACTACTCCTCAGCTGCAGACGACGAAGTCAGTATGAGAGAGAACCACAATGCCTACCACAGAATTTTTTTCAAGCCAAAAGTGCTAGTTGATGTCAGAGAGGTTGACTGCTCTACTGAGTTCTTTGGCCACAAATCCGATGTGCCATTCTACGTTAGTGCAGCAGCCTTGGCCAAGCTTGGTAACCCAAATGGTGAGGTTGATATTGCCAAAGGTGCTGGTAAAGAGAACTGTGTACAGATGATTTCCACTTTAGCTTCGTGTTCCTTTGATGAGATTGTTGATGCTGCTATTCCGGGCCAAAACCAGTGGTTGCAGCTCTATGTCAATGGGGACCGTGCTCTCACTGATAAGTTTGTCAAACACGCGGAAGAGCGTGGTATGAAGGGTTTGTTTATTACTGTTGATGCCCCATCTTTGGGACGTCGTGAGAGAGATATGAAAGTTAAATTCGAAGGTGAGGCGTCCAACCAGGACGATGACAACCTGGACAGATCCCAAGGTGCCTCCAAGGCTCTGTCTACATTCATTGACCCATCACTAAACTGGAAAGATATCGACCATTTCAAGAAATTGACCAAGATGCCTATTATCATCAAGGGTGTCCAGAGAGTGGAGGATGTGCTGCTAGCCGCGGAACATGGTGTCCAGGGAGTTGTGCTTTCAAACCACGGTGGGCGTCAAATCGACTACTCGCGTGCGCCAATCGAAGTGCTGGCAGAGGTGATGCCAATTCTGAGAGAAAAAGGGCTCGACAAGAACTTTGATGTCTTCATTGACGGAGGTGTCAAGCGTGGTACTGACATCCTGAAAGCCCTGTGTCTTGGTGCCAAGGGTGTTGGTCTAGGAAGACCATTCTTGTATGCAAACTCGGCCTACGGTGCCAACGGTGTGCAACGTGCGATTCAGCTGCTGAGAGACGAAGTCGAGATGAACATGAGACTGCTGGGTGTCAACAAGTTGGAGGACCTGGGCCCACACTTGGTCGACACAAGATGCCTGTACAACAGAACAGTTAGTGTTCCAACTGACAATCTGTATGAGAACAACTACCAGCACCTGCAGTTTGTGGACTTCAAGCCAGAGACTGACTGAGTGGTTGCACTTCCAGCCACACTGACGGATTGAAAGGAGGTTGCCGGGAGTACTAAAAGCTATTAGAGCTGAGCTCCGCCAGAGCTCATAGATTGTGTATGATTACTACTAGAAAACATGTATATTCACTATCATCTGACGTAGTTGGCATCGATCTTGGAAACCTGTGGGAGGAACAGCTTGATCTTTCTCTTGTAGCTGGTTATGTTATCTGTTTCCAGTGGGTTTTTCTCGAAATAAACCGTCTCAAGGTTCTTGAGGTCCTTCAGTTGGCTTTCCACGTCCTCAAAGCTCGAGAACTGGTTGCCCGAAGCCCACAGATCGGTCAGTTCGGTGAGATGTTTGAGGTTTTCCAGCTTCTCCAATCTGTTGCTGGAAATATCCAGTGTTGTGAGCTTCAGGTTGTTTTCTAGCCCCTCGATCTTCTTGAGCCCGTTGTGCGAGATGTACAGCTCCTCCAGGTTCTCCAGTTCGTCCAAACCTTCGAGCTTAACCAGTCTATTGGACTGGATCGAGAGCAGTCTCAGTTTCTTAAGCTTGCTTAGCCCTTCCAGCTTCCTGATGCTGTTCTTACCCAGCCACAGCTCCTCCAGGTTGACCAGCGTGTCCAGACCCTCGATCTTGGTGATCCTGTTCCCGCCTAGCTCCAGCACTCTCAGGTTAACCAGCCTCTCAATCCCGCTAATCACACTTATTTTGTTCTCAATTAGGTACAGCTTCTGCAAGTTCAGCAGATTGTCAACGTTCTTGATGTGGTGGATCTTGTTGAAAGAAAAGTCTAAGCTCTTAAGCTTGGATAGCTCGTTAATGTGCTTGGAAATATGCTTAATTCTGTTATCGTAGAAATCCACCTCTTCCAGTTGCAAGACCCGCTTCACCTCGCTCACACTCTCAATCAGGTTCTGTCTGAGGTTGAGCGTCTTGAGGCTGTGGAACCTGCCGAGATTCAGCTCCTCCATTGAGGTGATCTTGAGGTGAACCAACTCCAAATAGTCGACATCATCCTCAAACTCTTTTGTGAGGTCCTCGTCTGCGTCAATGGCGTCGTCCTCAACATGTGGCAGCATCACACCCTGTTTTCCGTTCACCACTGGTAGGTTGTTCTCTTCGCTGGCTTCACTCATGACTGCTGGTTCACTATTCCTTGCTAATTGAGTCCAAGTTTTTAGAAAATCATTAGATATTTAATTTATGGGAAAAACTACAACCTTTAAATAACATCATACCATACTGTTCATATATACAATTTGCTAACTGAGGCAGCAAAAGCTAAGTTAATGAGCGTCAGGGTTTTTCTGTAAATATTCGACAATTTGTCCAATAGTTTTGATTCCATTTGCGTCATCGTCACTCATTTCAACATCAAACTCCTCCTCAACTGCAACCAGAAACTCGACTGAGTCCAATGAGTCCAAGCCCAGGTCCTTGCTCAAAGTGGTTTCTGGTTTCAGCTCGACTGGTGAAGAGTAAAACCCTTTGGTCTTTTCCTGGATTCTACGGGTGATTTCACTGGCTGTCAAGCTCGAATTGAATCTGAACCCACCCATTCTGGCACCTTTCACGGTTCTGCTGGCCATACCGGCACGCGACGCAACAAGTCTAAACATTTTATGTCCTATTCAACTATACTCAGTTTCAATGAGAATTCGGTGCCCAAAAAATAATTTGAGTTTTTTAATTAATAATTTTGGAAAAAATCAAGATTTCCTAAAGCGGTAGTTACTACATGCGGCCGGTTTCTATACCTTTCTGTATTCAGTGATTTGACGACTTGTTTCTGAGACGTTTCAGCAGCCCGCTGTTCTTGGACTTGTCGCTGGAGTTGGTCTCTGTGGTGCGCAGCGTGTCGCTGGCAGAAGAGTTGGACTGCGTGCGCTGCAGCTGGTGGAGCTCTTCAAACTTGATATCGTTTCTTTCAATCTCTTTGGCAAAGTTCTTCTTGAACATCTCAATCAGCAGGTTGTTGGTGTCAATGAAGTCATCAGACACCAGTCTCGAGTGCAGCCTCAAGCACTGGTAGATGACTAGACTTAGCTGGTCAAATAAATCCTGTAATTTCGAAACCAGCGCTTCATCGTTCTGAATATCAGCACTGAAAAACTCCCTGTACTGTCCAATACCGCCATTGACCGGCGAATCAACTGTTCCGGACACCACCATACGCAATGCTGGCAGCTTGCTCTTGTCCCCATCCTTGATATAGCTCTCGAAATTGATCAGTTCCTGGATCTTGTCATTAATTGTCTTTATAGCATTCTCAATAGGTGACAGCTCATCAACCTTGGTACTGATAACCTCGCTTCGATTCATCAAAGTAGGGAAAGTATCTCTGGTGACATACTCAACTTTCTCAACCCAGAGATCCAAAACTGAGGTGGATCTAGTCATTCTCTTAGATGCAGAGAATTTATTCAGCTGCTTATTCTCCATGTAGAGTCTCTCCAATGTATTCAGCTTCAGATTACTACTTTTGAGACTTGGCTTAACAATAGAAATCTTTAAGAATCTGCCATGAGCGTCTTCACTTACATCATCATTCTCGTTGATTATCTTACCACCGACATATAACCTTAACAGTCTGTTATGAATTGAAGTGATGTGCTCAAAAGGTGCCCCCTCGTAAATGAATGTCTTATCACGAATAGTCTTTGGGAATCCTGTTCCGATGAATGAAACCTTGAAATACGTTGGTGTCGGACGTTCTTTGGTCTTTAACATATTGTATAGCTGCCCTAGTTTGTCATGCACAAACGATAGTCCCGCTAAGTTGTAACTGATGTTATCATATGCCTCACTCAGCTCTTTATAAATCAATATGGCTTTTTCAAATTTCTCGCCCTTGATCAAATTACTTGCAATCTCTTTGAAAAGATATTCACGTCTTTCAAAAGATGTTTGCTGTGGTAATTTATCATTCAGGACACCTTCCATTTTGTTTAAATCCCAGGTATAATTCTCACTAATCAATTCCAAACATAATGCCGCCTGCACATACTTATTTTTTCTCAAATTTATTTGATAAATCTCCCAGATAGTCAACTGGAACCTCTTTGTTATACCAACTTTATTGAAGTTCTTCAAGATTTCAACCTGCTGAAAAATTCTCTCATCATCAAATTCTTCTCCCTTTGGTATTAAGGTGTAATTGATAGTTAAATCTAAGAAATTGCTTAGATTCTCAATAAATGTTGAGATTTTGGAAATTTTCTCTTCATCACTTAATTTAACACACATCTTGAACCTGTTGATGAAATTCAGTATCTCATATTCACCAGGTTTGTATCTGTCCATTCTATAAAACCTGTCAATACCTAGATAACAATGTTTTTCAATTAATTCGACATTGGATAAATATTCATCAAACAAACTCCAGAGGATCTTAACTCCAGTAATTTGACAACTTGAATCTCTTTGCAAACAATATATTATCAAGCTCTCAATGAAACTGTTTTCATCGTGAGTAAACTGTGATTGAAAATTATCAAGTTTCTGAATCTCACCCCACAAGCAGTCTAATAAATTACTGCAACGCTTTCTAATATCTCCGCCTAAAATTTTGAATGATGTGGATCTTGGAATTTCTGACAAATGCTCTATTGACGCTGGGGCTGAAATTCCAATTGAAATTATACTTTTGATGTATTTAATCCATAAATATCTATCAAACTCTGGTATGAATCTACCAATCATTATTGGTTTGATTAGTTCAAATGTTGTCAAGCAACTTTCAATGTAAACTGAATATAATGATAACCATTTTCCATGATCAAAAAATTTACTCTGGATCAATAGATTATTGGTTTGAACCACTAAAATAATGTCATCTTTAGTGAATGATTTAATGAATAAATTTGAGGAGTTGAAAATTTCATCAGTTTCACATAGTTTAATGAGCTCTTCAAAGTTTTCTAGTTGAAAGGTCTCTGTGATCTTGGTTATTGATGCATATATTGTACCCAGTTCAACTAAAATTTCAATATATAAAGTTTCATTAATAACTGAATCAACAATCATTTCATTAAACGGATATTCTTGTTGAAATATTGTTGTGTAACTTCTCTTCTTTTGAAACAAATTGTTCTTGACACAAAACTGATGAACTTTAATGAATATCTTTGTGATTGTTGGTAATAATCTAGCAAAATTTCGAGTAAATATGTTTAGTTTCTTTGAATTTGATTTAATAATTCTCCAACAATATCTACTAATTGAGATCAAGCATGAGTTGGCTAGTCTTGCAATTTCAACCTCAATGTGCGGTGTATTATATGCCTCGATTGACCAATTTATGACATGGTAAAAGAGCTGAACTAAATTTTTTGAAAGCTCTTCTGATTTAAAAATCCAGTCATTGATCAATCTGTTAATCAGGAGTAATTTTTCAATGAAAACTCTTATTTCTTTGGTCTTAGCAGCTGTTATAGTTTTATTTGGATCGTCATTTGATATTCCTTTTGTGCTGATGTTATTGATTAGTCCAATTGAGTATCTAATAATCTCATCATCTTTGAAAATCTCCCTGAAATCTCTGAAAATAATATCCAAGTTTTGAATAATCTCCAATTGGTCACTAATAAACAATTCATCTTCCAAAGTGAAAAATAGTTTCAACGTTTGATATAGATTATTCCAGGAATTTTTAAAAAAATCAATTTCAGTCAAATCAATTGAGCAAATTGCAATCTTGATAATCAAAGGCAAAACACGGCATGTTGATCTTCCAACAAAATTCCATTTCTCCTCAACTTTATCAAAAGTCTTGAAGATTCCTAAAATTATTTCTGCTCCTATTTTCGGTAAATCATAGCCCTTATCAATAAAATCATGAAATAAATAGGTATATTGATCTTGTCTTACAATCATCACATCTAATAAATGTATGATGGAGTAAGAAACTGCATCAGTCAATTTTTCGGTTTTAGCCTTAATTGAGTTTTCCAGAATCTGCAATAATGAAATTAATAAATCATCAAAACTTTTAATAAGTTGACTCATATTCTGATGATTCAATTGCTTCAGTGCAGTAATCAGTGCCTCTTCTTCTTCTGGTAATTTAAATTGTGATTTCCAAGACATAATCTGTTTTGAACATGGTTGAATATTAAATTTTGAGCCAAAATACTCTGTCGAAATTTGTAAATTTGCTAAATTAACACCATTCTTTTTAAAAGTTATGAAGTGCTCCAAATTGTACTCCATTATCTGGCTCTTGGATGTGATAATCAAATCAATTTCCGAAACTTTGATGAAGTTAATGAATAAAGTCAATGTAATAATTTGTGACAAATCTGAGTTATCAATTCCATCAATTCTTATTTGTTCCCCAATGGACTCTCTTGGATGAACTGAGTTAAAGTTCCAAGTTGATGAGGGTTTTTCATTGGTTGCTTTTGAGAATTTCAAACTGGAGTTGTTTTTATTTTTAACTTGAATGGAGATTAATTTTTTCTTCAGTATATTATAGTTATTGTTATTGTTATTGTTATTACTATTAGTGTTCTCTAGAATTTCAAGTTTGCCTAGCTTTAAATAAACTCTATCGTCAGCTAATAATGGATCATAAAAAGCTGGCTTGATTGGAATGAATGAAGAGTCAAAACTTTGAAATTTCTCATACTTAATTTCTTTGATGTTCAGAATAATTTTTTCAGTTCTTGGATTAACAGCTAAACCCACTTTTGAATCAGTAATAATTCTGTCCATTAATTCACCCCAACCTAAATTTTGCGGATTTTCGTCTAAAAACGAGGCAAATAATTTAATTGTGAACTGGTGAGATTTACCTGATTTCAGCGCACCTGAATGTCTGGAAAAAACTCTTGAAATGTCAGTTACACCTGATGCAACACCCTTTTTAATGTGTGTTAGGTCCGTTGGTGTGGATGATTTATACGCTGCTAAATTCAGATGCTCGACCACGCTAACAACCAGATAAATTCTATTGTTATTATCAATTTCATTCCCAGGAACATTTCTAAATAATGCAGCATTTAGTCTATTTAGTGAAATCCCATCACCAGCACTGATATGAATTGCAAAAGGTTCAGTTAATCTCTTTTTGGTAGTTCTCAAATACATGTAGACAGTTAACCCTGTGAATCCCTTTGGTAACAATTTGGATGATCCAGAAACATCTTTGAAATCCACTAAGATCTGTGATGGTGGGATTTTATCAAATTTTGACTTATTTGAGGGAGTTATCAATTTTGTTAAATTGTTATTCTGAAGTGGGAAAGTAGGGTTTAAGCCTGAGAGCAATTGATTCACAGCAATAATCTCTGGAGGGTTTATTTCACTCAAGTCGCTACTTGAATAATTGTATAGATTTCCAGTAGTTGTGTCTCTGGCTGAAATAACTTGGAAGCCAGCCGCATCATTTTTCAATTGTGAAGTTTGATATGAAGCTGAAAATTTGTTGTAACCTTTTGATGATAACAGTTTTGGTATATTTGTTAGTATAATAGAAATTCTAATCTTCAGGTCCTGCAGTTCGTTTTTAGTGTATAAATGATGTTTTAACTTGATTGTCAAAGTGTTCAAGTCATCAAATAGTCCAGATAGCTTTTCATATAATTCCAGTTCACCAATTGTGTATAATGAGTAAATATGAGAAGCCAACAAAGTAAGTGAGGGCTCCAGTTCATCCAGCAACTCACCATCGTCCAGTCTTATCAGCGGTAATGGTGGGATCCTCTTCACTTCTTGATCATTCTCCTCAATCTCATACAAACTTTTCTGGTTAGCAGGGATGGAGGACTGGAAATCTCTGATTGAAGGTTCAGTAAAATTTGGATCAATTGGTATTTCATCTAGAATGGTCAAATTCTTGTATGGAACAATGACAATTGCGGTTTTCTGATCTGGGAGTTCCTCCAGATCGTGTAAATGATCCGCCATAAAGTCAACTGGCAGCGGCTTGACAATCAGGTAGCCTTTTGCAAACACTTTTGAGGAATGTGTTTCAAACAGGTAGATCTCATCTCCCTTGTAGACGTCTTTGTACAGACCTGTGCTTTTCAGCTCTGGGTGTGCGGTAATTGGTGAGAAGGGCTTCTTGACCCTCGTATGAACGAACCTGGGAAGCGCCTGCCACTCTTGTGAAGTCATTTTGAATGTCTTTGTAGCTCAGATCTGATTCTTTTTAAGTGCCCTGAGCTCGCTCAACAACACCCCCAACGCTTATATATACTACTTTGGTTCTTGTTCCCAGTTAACACTCTTTGCTGACAGGTAGAACAGTGGAAATCAAAGCAAAATGTGAACCTTTGATGGAAAATCAGATGTTTCACAAAATTTTTGGATCTTAAATGTTGAAAAAAAGTCCAAATAAAATCTACAAGAGTCTGAAAAGTCTACATTTGGACCTAAAAGTCTCATAAATTCGTCAATTTAAAATTGTTTAATCCTTCTGTTTCTTTTGTTTCTTTGGTTCTGGCTGCCCAGATGCATCTGTTGCTGCATCAGTGGGCTCAGCAGTCTCGAGCTCTTTCTCCAGCTCCTGCAAGAAGAACTCCAGACCGATTTTAGCAAACTGCTGCATGTTAAAGGTACGGTCAGAGCTGTGGGTCTCGACACGTTTGGACATCTCCCCTTTGGCGCTACTGATCCCCAGGTACACCGTCCCAACGTCGTCGTTGGTGTACAGGGCGCTGTTCTCCTCGTCCTGCGACACCACTGGGCCTGCAATCCCAGTCTCGCTGAGAACATAGTTGGCACCCAGGTCCATTCTGAGGGTTCTGGCCAAGCGCAGTACCACTTTGGCCGAGGGCCCAGTGTACTCCTGGATGTCCTGCTCGGACCAGCCACTGAGTTTCAGCTTGGATCTCAAGCTATAGACCAGGGTTCCACCGTGGAAGTACTTGGATGCGCCGGGCACTGACACCAGGTACGCAGACAACAGGCCCCCACACGCGGCTTCTGACACTGCAACGGTCTTGTGCTGGCTCTTGAGCAGCTCGGCAATGCGTCTCACGGTGGGCACGACGTCCTGTGGTGGGAAATCCATCTTGTTGTCCTGCTTTTTCCTGCCTAACTAAATTAAAATAATTTCAGCAGTAAATAAATATTCGTTTCAGTGGCAAATATCAGTGAATCCATCAATTTGATAAAAACACTGCTTAGGCACACCAAGACACTAGCACAATGGCCAACACAATTATCAAGTTCAGGGCTGGTAAAGTTGCATACGACCCAGCTACCAAAATAGCCAAACCAGACGCCATCCAGGGCGAAATCATCATTAAACCGTCAGAAGAAGAAGACTCATTCTACAGCTTCGAGTGGAAACCAAAAGAACGCACAGCCACCTCTGTGGAGAAAGATGAGTTTCTCATCATACCCGGGGACGCCACCTGGACCCACATCGAAGAGTGTAAGACGGGCCGTGTATTTGCGCTTTCGTTCTTGTCGTCTGGTGCCCGCCACCTGTTCTGGCTACAAGAAGTCAACGACAACGACGATGACCCAAGCGAATTGAGCAAGAAGGACAAAGAAGTGCTTGCGAAAATCCAGAAAGTCCTCGAACTGGAAGGAGAAGAGGAAGAGAACGAAGTGGAAATGCAAGACGCAGAGCCTGAATCCTCTGCCCAGCCTGCTGCCGTGTGAGAAAGATCCACGTAGCTGTGGTTTATGGCGATTGTCGCATTTCAACAAGAAATAAACTATTTCCTAATCGTATAAATCGTAGAGAATATTTATAATACTTTTGCACTGTTTATCTTTTCTTGATCTTAACTATTAGGAGAGAGTTAAATTCTTGATCAAAGAGTGCCTAAATTGACACAGACAAGTTAAACTCTGCTCTTGCAGGACCCCTAACTTTTGATGAACAACCAGCACAGAACACAGAGCGCTGGAGCCCCTGGTTCGGGTGTAGAAGGCGAAGGTGCAAATGAATTCAACACCAGAGTAACAGAGTCCTTTAGCATCACTGAAGAGCGGGATTTTGATGACGATGGCAGTGAGTACAACGACTATGAGGACTATAACGTCCACAATGGCGGTGGGGATGCCGACAACTGTCCTTATGGGTGCTGTGAGAAGGAGTCGTTGGGTGAATTTATACTGAAAAGAGGGTTCTTTGAAGGCGCGTGTTCAGATGTCACGATCAAAGCGTTTGGCCAGGAATACAAACTGCACAGGCTGATTCTGGATAGAAGCGGATACTTCTCATCGCTGTTCACAGGTCCATGGAAAGACATGTCCAATAATGTTCATGAATTGATATTTGACGATGAGAATATAACCCAGGAGTCGTTCGAGTTGGCTATTGCCAAACTCTATGGTGGGTTCAAGGCCAAGTCTGAGCTACAGCACTGCCTGAGTATGATAGCCATAGGGCAGTACCTTGATATCCCAGATATTGTATGTACCTCAACAGATTTCATAATTAAATCACTCAACATCAACAATATATCAAGGTTTGCAGACTTTGCCATCAAAAACAATTACGGCAAAGCAAGTGAAAGAATAATAGAAAGCATAAAGGGGTTTCTGTGTATTGATGGATGGCAGACAAGTTTGAAAGTTTGGGAAAAACTGCCGTCGGTAATAATAGGATCAGTTGTTGGCTTAGATTCGTTCTTCATACCCTCAGAATGGGACAGGGTCTTGTTTATCCTGAAACTGATTGAGAGAAAACAACACTACTTGAAGAATCTAAATAATGACTTAACAATTGACGAGATCAACTTAGAATTGGATCCAATATTTTATACATTGAACAACAATGTGTATTTCTGTCATTTAACTGCTGAACAATTACACAAATTAGAAAGCATGACTGACTACATTGACCCAACAAGACTAAGGGACGCTCTATGGCTGAGAATCGCTTTGCACAAAAAGATTTCAAAGGTGAACGAAAAATCATCCGAATTGGGTTTAGTTTATACATCGGACACACCTCCAAACAATATCGATTCGTGGTTTGTGCCTACAAAAGATGAAACATTGTATGGTACACCTGAGCAATTGAATAATCTGATTATCAATAATACCAGCGGCAAAAACAACAGAAATGAAGTGTTTAAAATTACAAATATTCCCCCATTTAGATTCTCAATTGCATTTTCACAAGTGTCTGAATTACAACCAGAAAAGCGAGTTTACGCAAAGACATTATGGCATGCTGGCTCGTACTGGAACCTGTATATTCAAAAGATAAAGACTAGAAAGGGTTATCAAATGGGCGTTTACATCCACAGAGCATCAAGTTCGGCACCTTCGAAAACTGGGATTTTGAATAAAGATGTCTTAAAGAAGTCATCTAATGAGTTCAATAGGTTTGATGATGTGAATGAGCTGAATGATTTGGCTAACGAGATCAATAATTTATCTGTAACTGATTCAATAAGTTCACTACCGAATGATAATGACGACGATGATGAAGGAAATATCAACGAGCATGATGAAGAATTTGATGGTGAAGCTGAAGACGAGGATGAGGACGATGAGTTCCTGAAGTACGAAGATAAAAGAATCAAGACAGCTGCCTATTACATCATTTACACGCCTTCGAGAAAAATTAAAACCTCTTTAACATGCTTTATATCAACGCCTGATTTATTCAATAAATCACAGAGCTGGGGATGGAAGAGTAACAGCATGTGCTCTTTCAATGAAGATGGCACATTAAGTGATGGTAAGGATAAACTACTGAAATTCATGGTTGTTTTAGGTAATACATAAAACGATTTATATATATGAAATAAGAATTTGTTCATTTCCACTTGATTGACCATTCTAGTTCATCGCCAGCTTTGAATGGAGCGATTTGGACTTCATCTTTCGTCAAAAATTCAGGAACTTTGTGTGATTTCTTGTACAAAATACAGTGTTCTGCATTGATAACTTTGTCGTCACTAATTTCATAGAAGGCTTTACCATTATCATTAACGAATTTCTTTAAATTGTCTAGTTTGCCACACTTTTCAAAGGCCTCAGCAATATATGGAATAGCGCAGGATTGAGTGAAAACACCTGCGCAAACACCAACGTGTTTGGCTTTAGCGTTAATTGGATGTGGCGCACTGTCTGAGCCAAAGAAGAAGTATGGTTCCCCAGAGGTTGCCGCATCAATTAAGGCCTTACGATCTTGTGGTAACTTGGCAACTGGTTTACAGTAGTTGATTGGGTTTCCTGCCCAGTCATCAATGATCAAAGACAAATGGTGTGCAGTGATTGAAGCTGCCACTTTGATTGGCTGGTTTGGGGAGTTGTTTGCATTGATCTTTCTAACAGCTTCAATCGCGACTTTTGTAGTACAATGCTCCAGCACAATCTTCAAGTTTGGAAAGTCTTTATGCAGTTTCTCCAAAGCTGGCAGGAATTTTGGTTCCGCATTCAGAATGTGAATTTCCTCTTCGCCTTCTTTATTGGTGGATGGTTTTTCACCATGTAGATTCAAAACCAAATTTTCCTCTTCCATTGCTTTGAAGACTGGGTAGAATGCAGAAAAGTCATTAGGATCCACGTCCGCTGATGAGTTGGTAGTAACACCTCCAGGATAACATTTAACTCCAGCAATGGCATTTTTGGCGGCCGCTTCGTGGATTAGTTCTGGGGTCAGTGCTTTGCACAGGTAGAAGGTCATCAAAAATGTGGTCTTTGGTGATAGTTTCTGGATCTCGGCCTTGTACTCCAGGGCTTTTTCAATAGTGGTAACTGGTGGAACCAAGTTTGGCATGATATATGCAATCGAAATGCCACCTTCACGGATGGTTGGTGTGACCAGTTCCATCATTTTTCCTTCACGCAAGTGGACATGAAAGTCCGCGGTAACTCCCAAGTCGATTTCAGTGGACTCGGTCGACATATCTGGTTACTAAAGCTGTGTATTGTGGACGATATCAAGAAGCGAAATTTCACGATAAAATATTTTCTGTGAGATAAAGAGATTACGTAATGCAATGGACATGGGCAATGCAGGAAGTTTGCCGAGTGGGCTGGGTGGTGTTGGATGCTGCTGGGTGCAGGTTGGATACTTCCAGCAGTTATTCAGGATGTCCGGTAGAAGTTAGGAGAGCAAATGGCGGAAATGTAGAGCAAACTGAAGGCTTCTAGTTTTTCCATACTCAAAAGAGCCTAAAAGAACGTTAAAAAAAATTTTAAATAAAATTATTCAGCTGGGAAGAAAAATTCACTGGTTTGGCGATGAGTGGAGGGGATGCGACTGCTGCTGTTGCGCCAGTGCTTTCTACGGCACAGGACGAGCACACTTTTGAGTTTCAAAGGTACGAAGATATCCAGAAAAGAAGAGACTATTTGGGTCCAGGATGGGAAGATGACACAACAGTTCGTGAGAAAATAAGGAAATATTATGAAGTTGACAATCTGGTGAGGTATTTGAGTCATAGGGGTCAAGATGGGGCCTTGAAGTACTTCAAGATCACTTTACAATTCCCAGATTCGTTGGTTGTGGACTCTCCTATAGTGACACAATTATTGCAAGACGGCTTGGATAAGAAAAGAAAGAGCTTTGAAGAAAAGCACGATACTGCTGAGCATGTGCATCCCACAGAAGAGGAGGTGGACTTCACCACAAAGGAGAAACACCATGACAATTGCAAGAAAGAATGTGCTAATTGTAAATGTTCCACCTCGGATGCCAAAACCAGCACCCAGCAACAGGTCTGGATCTTAGCAGACACCGCTTATAGCTCGTGTTGCATTGATGAAGTCGCAGCTGAACATGTTGGCGCAGACATTGTTGTTCACTTCGGTGACGCGTGTCTGAATGCTATTCAAAAGTTACCGGCAGTTTATGTCTTTGGTAAACCGTATTTGAACATTGACGAGACTGTTGCAAAGTTCAAGTCGACGTTTACCGATGTTGAAGAGAAGATCATGCTGATGGCTGATGCGCCAAACACCATTCATCTATCGGTTATTTACGATATTCTGAAGCCAACATACAAGAATTTAGCATACGCTGATATCAACTTGAAGAAGGCACATAGAGCTAAGATTTTGGGGTTTGAAAGTACGACACCAGATAGTGATGAGTTTGTCAGATTAAACAACAGAGTTATAAACTACGACAATCAAATATTAGAAGAAACCGATTTATTGGATTTCAATTTATTCCATATCAACAGACCCGAGCCACCACATTTACTGTACCTAACAACCAAATTCAGCTCGATAACGCTGTACAATCCGGAAGAAAACACGGTTGATCAAGGCCCCTTTCCTTCATTGATGAAAAGATATCGCTATATGCAAATTGCAAGAACTGCTGGAACCGTTGGAATTTTGGTCAATACACTTTCTCTGAGACACACCAAAGAAATGATCAATCTCGTCTCTGCAAAGATTAAGGAAGCTGATAAGAAGTACTATATGTTTGTGGTTGGTAAGCCAAATGTTGCCAAATTAGCAAACTTTGAATCTGTTGACATTTGGTGTATTTTAGGTTGTGGCCAAGGAGGAATTGTCATTGACAATACCAATGAGTTTTACAAGCCTATCATTACGCCTTACGAACTGGAGTTGGCTTTAAGTCCCCAGGTCTCGTGGACAGGAGCCTGGGTCACTGATTTTGAGAATATGATCAATTCAGAAGACCAGTCCAGTTGCTCTGAAACAACTGACCGCGAGGACACTCAGAGCGATACTGAGGAACAAGACGAGGATGCTCCAGAGTTTAACCCAGTCACTGGTAAACTTGTGAGTACCTCAAGACCACTAAGACAGATCCAACATTTGGAGATTGACTCTGTTTCTTCTTCTCCTTCTTTTGATTTGAACAATGATGAGCAAAACCAGCTTGTCAAGAAGTTCTCCACACAAGTTAGCATCAAAGGAACCGTCTCGACCTCGGCTACTTATCTACAAAACAGACAGTGGACTGGTTTAGGTAGTGATTTCAAAGATTCCCCATTCGATGAAGAAGGTGCTGACATTCAAGAAGGAACAAGTGGTGTTGCCCGTGGATACAACTTTGACCACATGGAGGGCTAGTCCCATGTGTGTCGTGAAATCTGTAATTGCATTGAATTTGTACTGTAGCTATTTTGCATCCAGACATTTTTGGAACTTTCTATTGAATTTCTAACAATTAAAATATCACTTGAGCTTTCAACAGCTAAATAGAGAGGTAAATGCGCTTTTCCAGCTGGGGATCTCTAGCAATTAGTGAGTGCTTTACTGTTCACGGTGTATCAAGTAACTTTCTAACAGGTCAGCGGCTGTGTTTGCATTTCAAGCACTTGTTTTAGGTGAGGAAGTGAAAGCTGATGATGTGGCACAAGAATATTACAATCAGGCAGTGGAGTTGCTGAAACAGGAAAATAGCGATACAGTAGCACCAAGAGTAACATCGGCCACCGACGAAAGGTATTTGGTGATAGAGATACCCATGGATTATTACGAAGATTACGAAAAACAAGCATATGAAGATAAAATGAACAACTTATCATCCATCAAAACAACAGCATTAGAGTTACTAGAGAAGAGTTCTGATTTGAATAACATTGATGCAACATACTTATTAGCAGAAATGAACTTTTACGGGAACTACAGCTTTCCAACAAATGGTTCGTTGGCACTAAAGTATTATAAGAAAGTTTCAGAGTTGAGTGAGAATGCTACGGCGAATTTCAATTTAGGATTTATGTACTCAACTGGACTGTTTGGTGAGCTAGAAATAGATCAGGCCAAGGCTAATTTGTATTATGACTTGGCTTTTCAGCAAGGAAGCATACAAGCTGCAATGGTTTTAGGTTATAGATCATTTTTTGGTATTGCTGTTCCTTACGACTGTGAACGCTCGCTATATTATTATAAAACTGCAGCAGATGAAGCATTTAGATATTTTGACAAAAGCCAGGACTCTCGCGAAAACTTTACGGTAATCAATGAAATGCCAATAATTGATAGCTATGCAATCAGAATTGGAGATTTCCAAGGTGGGTTATACGGGAAAGAAGCAAGTGAAACTGCCACTTCTTTATACAGATCCTCATCCAAGTTTCGAGAGTATTCAGAAACTGGTGTTGATGATGACTTTATTTTCAAGGCGTATAATACAGCATTATTTGAATATGAGGGAAGTTATCTGAATAAAAGAGATTTCAAAAGAGCTTTCAAGGTTATCAACTATCTCGTTTCAAAAGAGTTGGCTCATTATCCTAGATTGAATCATCAAGAACAAGCAACCATTACCAAAGCTCTGTATTTATTGGGTCATATGTACCTAAGAGGTGAAGGTGTTGAACAAGATTTCACAAAGGCTTATGAATATTTAAACAAATCGATTACATATGGCAAAAGCTCTGATGGCTTTGCTGATTTGGGGTTATTATTCAAGTATGGTAATGACCAGTACCTTAAAAATGAAACCCTTGCCACCGAGTTGTTCAAGTATTCAGCAACTGCAAATAATCCAAAAGGACTATTTTATTATGGAATGCAATTGAAGAAGAGTGACGACTTGAAAGAGAGAGAATATGGAGATACCTTAATCAAGAGGGCTGCCTATTCAGGAATAATTGAAGCGGCATATCATTTTGGATCCAAAACAGAAGAAAATATAAATATTGAAGGCACTTGTGAAAACATTGTTTCAACCTATAAGTTTTTCACAGAGAGCGTTGAACCAGTTGTTTCAAGCTTAGAATGGACATTTCAGGAGTTATTGAAGGGGAACTTGAAGAATGCTTTAATTGGTTACGGAATTGCAGCTGAACAGGGTTATGAAACTGCACAATCATCAGCTGCGTTTTTGTTATATCAACATCCTTCAATAACGGAAGAGCCCCCACATATTCCGGAATCAAGAAAGCAAATGGCTTTGACTTATCTAACGAGATCATCAAGACAGTTTAATACGGATTCAACAATAATGATGGGAGATATTTATTTCAGTAATAAGGATTACGAGAAAGCAGCAACGTGCTATGAAGATGCCTCAGCAAGACAGTCGAGCCATGCAAGCTACAACTTGGGCTGGATGCATGAGAACGGATATGGAGTTGAACAGGATTTCCACCTTGCTAAAAGGTATTACGACTTAGCTTTAATCAATAGACCAAAGGCGTATATTCCAGTGCAGTTGGCTTTATTAAAGCTGCGGTTCAGAAGTTTTATTAATAATATCACTGGTGGTAAGATTAATGGAATTCAGAATGATCAAGTCAGAACATGGGCAGACTGGAAAGCGTTATACTCGAAAATTCGAAATTCCAACTATAATTTTTTTGAAGGAAATGTTGAAGACAACGAAAACAACGACAACTTCAACAACAACCGTAATGAGGATGACTACGATGTTCTGATTAATCAGGAAATTGAATCAGACCTGATGGGCGAGCTAGAATGGCCAGACTTTATTGTTCTTGGACTGTTCTTCTTGGTCTTTGCCGGTATCGCGTACCTGAACGTGACGCAGCAAAGACGCAGACGTAACGGTGGTGCCGATAACGCTAACGGTGAAGACAACAACGACAACAGACCAAACTTCCAGTTTGACTTCCGCGTGATTGCCATTTGAATGTACTTAGTGACTAACGTATTATGTACTGCGACTGTAGGGTAGCTGCTTATGTAAGCGGGTTTAGTGAAATATTTGAATTTCGAGCTTAAGGACAAAACAACAAATAGAAACAAACCAAAATAAAGACGAAATGGTGAGTGAACGCGGTGGGCCATTGTGCCATGGGAGGAATGTGACTAACAGGAGGACAGACTGTGATTGCGAACGCACATGATGATTTGATCCACGATGCGATGCTGGATTACTATGGGAAACGTCTTGCAACTTGTTCATCTGACAAAACCATCAAGATATTTGAAGTTGACGGTGAGGAACACAAGCTTGTGGACACATTGAGGGGCCATGACGGGCCCGTGTGGCAGGTGACCTGGGCACATCCAAAGTTTGGAGTGATTTTGGCGTCAGCCTCTTACGATGGTAAAGTTTTGATTTGGAAAGAGGTAAATGGCAAATGGAGTATCATCTCGGAGTATGCTGAGCACAGAGCGTCCATCAACAGTGTCTGCTGGGCACCACACGAATACGGCGCACAGTTGCTGGTTGCGTCCTCAGATGGAAGAGTTTCAGTTGTCGAATATAAAGAGGATGGATCAACTTCGTCAATTATCATTGATCACGCGCACGTGATTGGAGTGAATTCCGCGACATGGGCTCCACCAGTATCTGTGGGCAATGGTGCCAGTGGCAGTGCCATTGAGAAAACAACTGAACGCAGATTCGTTACTGGAGGTTCAGACAACCTGGTTAAAATCTGGAAATATAATGCTGAGGGCAACACATACGAGCTAGAAACCACTTTAGAAGGGCACACTGACTGGGTTAGGGATGTGGCATGGTCCCCATCTGTGCTGGTGCGCTCATACATCGCCTCGGCTTCGCAAGACCGCACTGTCATCATCTGGTCTCAAGATGCAAAAGGTGGCGAATGGAAGAAACAGCTATTGAAATCTGAGAAATTCCCAGATGTGGTTTGGAGAGCCAGTTGGTCGCTATCTGGTAACGTTCTAGCAGTTTCAGGTGGAGACAACAAAGTTACTCTGTGGAAAGAAAACTTAGAAGGTAAATGGGAATCAGCAGGTGAAATCGATGAGTAAATAATTTATTAGAGAAATCTTATTAAGCTTGACTGTAGCTTCAGACTCTTGGTGACATGGAAATCTGACAGTAGTCTAACTCTTGTGCCGTGCTATGGCAATGAGTAAGATTAAAACCTGTTGACAGTAGCCTCGACAATCTTCTGGACGTCTTTGGAGGCCTCGTTGGCGTATTCCAGCACCTCCTGGTGGCTGGCAATACCGTGGTCCATTGGTAAGGGGTTCTCATCGAACGCACTTGGTGGTGGGTCAACAACACATGCGTTTGTGATTAAACTGATGGCCAGGACCCTCATTCCGCAGTGTCTGGCCACAATCACCTCTGGCACGGTACTCATACCAACAGCATCACCTCCCAGGATCCTGATGGCCTTGGACTCGGCTCTGCTTTCAAACGTGGGGCCAGAGGCATAGAAGTAAACACCCTCGTGGATTTTTCTGCTAACGCCCAACTCTTTGGCCTGGCTGAAGAATAGTTTCCTGAGCTCCAGGTCGTAGGCATCACTCAGTGGCTGGAACCTTGGGCCAAACTTGTCGAGATTTGGTCCTCTTAGAGGATGGAACCCGGCAAAGCCTGGAATATTGATATGATCATAGATGATCATGAGGTCGCCTGGCTTGTAGTCTGCGTTGATACCGCCAGCTGCGTTCGTCAGCACAACAGTCTCGATGCCGAGCTGCTTAGCCACCCTCACTGGGAAAGTGGTTTCGTTCAAGTTGTATCCTTCGTAGAAATGGAATCTGCCAACCATGCAGCACACCGGGACGTTGTTGTCGCCTATCAGCCCAAAGAGCAGCTTCCCGCTGTGGCCCGGGACCGTGGAGGCCTTGAAGCCTGGGATCAGGTGGTACGGGATCTCAAAAGGGCGTTTAATCAGCTCTGATATGCCTCCTAGACCTGACCCGCACACAATGAGGGCCTTAGGAGCCGACATCTCGGCTGGGATCTGCTGCTTCAGGTACTCGGTAGCTGCGTCTATCAGCTGGTAGTACTCTTCTGCCGTGGACATTCTATAACGCTGTTTTATCAGTATTTTGCTGGTTGGTTAAGATTTAAATGTCCGGTAAGTATTTATAGGGTTGGGAGTGAAAAAAGTTTGTTGGTTAGGGTGCTGTAGTGCTGTTGCAGGCTGTAATGTGCCTGCTGTGGTGGACTGTGATGGGGTGTGGTGGGTTGTGGGGGTTGTAAGGAGTTACTGGCAGCTATAATTGGTCGAACTGTTTCATTAAAGTTATAGTTAGGCCGTAAAAGAAGAAACAGTAGTTTAGCTTTTAAACTTTGTCACAACGGCACACGACACAACACCCAAGCTACTCAACAGGAGACTACAGACACCACCCACTAGTGCCATTCTACAACCACAAAACAGCCAACCTACACAGCAGGAGGCAGACACCATACACAGTCGCTCTACATCCCTGGTGAACATAACTACACCAACAGCTGCCTACTGCTGAGACCCGGTGCCGGCAACCTAACGCACACATCGTTTGTAATAACCGCAGCTCGCTATTTCTACTTCACTGCACCTGCATATCTCTGTGTTGTCACGGTTGTGTCAAACTGGTTCCTGTGGTTGGCCCCGATGAGCTGAGTAGACGGGCAGCCATTCTTGCACCAGCCGGGCCACGATGGGCGTGCAGCAGCCCAACCCACATCACCCCAGGTGCTGGCAACACCAGGTGCTGCAAAATGTAAACACCCAAAACACCTCTACGACAAACCTAAATAGAATTTAAAAGGAAAGCTTGCGCTTTGGAGGGCTTTGTAGCGCTTCACTGCGCTTCAGTCGACCGCATGCCACTTGGAAATGCACGTCCAAAGCCCAAAACGACGATTTTGTATCCAAAACTGTCGCGGTGACGCGTAATTACTAACGAAAAGTAAACAAACGCGAAATCCGCACATTTTTCCAGATTTCTATTTAAACTGACGCGTCGCACTTTTCCTCTTTTCTGTTTTTTTACCCAACAGCAACACAACAAGCAAAACACAGTTACAATGTACGTCTATAAGAGAGATGGGCGTCGTGAACCGGTCAAGTTCGATAAGATCACTGCACGTATTTCCAGGCTCTGCTACGGTTTAGACCCAAATCACGTTGATGCTGTTAAAATCACACAAAGAATCATTAGTGGTGTCTACGAAGGTGTCACCACCATCGAGCTGGACAACCTGGCTGCCGAAACATGCGCCTACATGACCACCATCCACCCAGACTACGCCACCTTGGCTGCACGTATTGCCATTTCCAATCTTCATAAGCAAACCACCAAACAGTTCAGCGTTGTGGCTGAGCAATTATACAACTATGTGAACCCTAAAACCGGGTTGCACGCGCCAATGTTGTCCAAGGAGACTTTCGACATCATTCAGGAGTTCAAGGACGAGCTCAACTCGGCCATCGTTTACGACAGAGACTTCAACTATAACTACTTTGGTTTTAAAACTCTGGAAAGATCCTACTTGCTGAGAGTTGACGGTAAGATTGCTGAGAGACCACAGCATCTGATCATGAGAGTTGCCATTGGTATCCACGGTAGGGATCTCAAATCAGTTATTGAAACCTACAACTTGATGTCAGAGAGATACTTCACCCACGCCTCGCCAACTTTGTTCAACGCAGGTACTCCACACCCACAAATGTCGTCGTGTTTCTTGGTTGCAATGCAGGACGACTCCATTGAAGGTATCTACGAAACTCTGAAGCAGTGTGCCTTGATTTCCAAGACTGCAGGTGGTATCGGTTTACACATCCACAACATTAGAGCTACAGGCTCGTACATTGCAGGTACTAACGGTACCTCTAACGGTATTATCCCTATGGTGCGTGTGTTCAACAACACTGCACGTTACGTTGACCAGGGTGGTAACAAGAGACCAGGTGCCTTTGCCCTTTATATCGAGCCATGGCATGCAGATATCTTTGATTTCATCGACATCAGAAAGAACCACGGTAAAGAAGAAATCAGAGCCAGAGATTTGTTCCCAGCTTTATGGATCTCGGACCTGTTTATGAAAAGAGTTGAATCCAATGGGTCATGGACCTTATTTTCGCCAAATGAGGCGCCAGGTTTGAGTGACTGTTACGGTGAAGAATTTGAACAATTATACGAGAAGTACGAGCAGGAAGGCCGTGGTAGAAAAACCATCAAAGCCCAGAAACTGTGGTACGCTATCTTGGAAGCACAGACCGAAACAGGTACTCCTTTCATGTTGTATAAAGATGCATGTAACAAAAAGACAAATCAAAAGAACTTGGGTGTTATCAAATCATCGAATTTGTGCTGTGAGATTGTTGAATATTCATCCCCAGACGAAGTTGCTGTTTGTAACTTGGCATCAGTTGCATTGCCGGCATTCATTGAGAAATCGGCAGATGGACTGACTCAAACTTATAACTTTAAACGTTTACATGAAGTTTCAAAAGTTGTTGCAAAGAACTTGAATAAGATCATTGACCGTAACTACTACCCAGTTCCAGAAGCCAGAAACTCCAACATGAGAAACAGACCAATTGCGCTTGGTGTTCAAGGTCTGGCTGATGCATTCATGATCTTACGTCTACCATTCGAGTCAGAAAAGGCCAAAGAGTTAAATATTCAAATGTTTGAAACCATTTACCACGCTGCATTAGAAGCATCAGTTGAGTTGGCAATGGAAGAAGGTCCATATGAGACTTTCAAGGGGTCACCAGCTTCTCAAGGCTTGCTGCAATTTGATTTGTGGAACCGTAAACCGACTGATCTATGGGAATGGGATTCACTAAAGGAGAGAATCGTCAAACATGGACTAAGAAACTCATTATTAGTTGCCCCAATGCCTACTGCATCCACGTCGCAAATTCTGGGTTACAACGAATGTTTCGAGCCATACACATCAAACATCTACTCTCGTCGTGTCTTAGCAGGAGAATTCCAAATTGTTAACCCATATCTATTACGTGATTTGGTTGATTTGGGAGTGTGGGATGACTCGATGAAGTCTCATATCATTTCAGACAATGGATCAATCCAAAACTTGCCAAACTTGCCACAAGAATTGAAAGATTTGTATAAAACAGTTTGGGAAATCTCACAGAAAACCATCATTGACATGGCAGCAGACAGAGCTGCGTACATTGATCAATCACAGTCACTAAACATTCATATTCGCGCACCAACAATGGGTAAACTGACCAGTATGCATTTCTACGGTTGGAAGAAAGGTTTGAAAACTGGTATGTACTACCTGAGAACGCAAGCCGCATCTGCTGCTATCCAATTCACCATTGACTCTGATGTTGCTGCCACCGCATCCAGCAAAGTTGCAGACTTATCAAACCTACACCGTCCAACTTATGTTGCACATGCAAGCTCTATTGACTCCGACGTGAGCAGACCAGGCTCTGAATCTCCAAAGGAGATTGAGACTGCAACCACCAGCGTTGCCTCTTTATCCTTGGAGGATGCTAACAAGCCACTGCCGGTTCCAGCCCCAGCAGCAGAAACCCCAGCAGAACCATCTGCTGGCCCAGCCCCAACCGAGGCCGATGATGAAACCGAGGCTGACATCTTCAGCTCTAAGGTGATTGCGTGTGCCATCAACAACCCAGAAGCGTGTGAGATGTGTTCTGGTTAGGCCAGGGCAAACTACGCACTGGTTTGATTTTGGATTTATTTGGGTTTGTTCGTTTGTTTTCGCTACTTTGTGGATCTCAATTTAATGTCGTTAATAACAAGCTGTAGACTGCTCGTTGTTGTACTGAGGTTGAGTTAGAGTGTTATCTGAGATGCCACTTTTATGAGGCATTAAGGACATTTATGTCAGAATGGCAGCCATGCATAGTGGCACATTGTTAGGACTGCTGGTTACGTGGGGTTTCAGTAGTTTGTGACTGGCCACCCAGCTACTAATGTGGTAAAAGGCTATCTCGAGTACGGACATTACTTTTTCATCAATTACAAGATAGTAATGCTAGTTGCAGTCAGTAGGGGTATTGATTCATGTAGACTTCTCGTTCTAGTCACCTTTTCATTGACTGAATACTGTGTTTTACGTTAGACCGTAAAGGCCATCTGTGGCAGTCTCTGTGATTTGGGCCATATAGTCCACTCTTGATGTCTTAACTCAACCTGGTTCAGGTCTTCTGTCTTTCGTTAACCTTCTACGTCTTACGGTTATACGTTTGCCCTTGTGTCTCGGGAATTCTCTTCAGTTGATTTCTTATGTCTGCTGCGTCAGTTCTCACTTCTGCAGTATGGCAGTGCCAAGTCAGCTCAGGCGTGTACCGTCTTAGATAATACTTTACAGCCAAAAAGTGCAAATTGAGTGAATATAGCAACGGCAGACAGGATGCGGCAGGACGACATTGAAGCGGGCAGCTTCTCTAGCACGACGAGTCTGACCCGGCACGAGGAAGGCGAGGACTCGTACGACTTCAGCCTGAACGAGGGCATTGAGATGGAGGACTTGCTGGGTAAATCCACCAGCCGAGAGCGGGCGCAGGCTGTGAGGCCCATGCGCACCCACCAGGCGCCCAGGCTGCACAGCAGTGGGTCTGGCGGGCTCCTGCAGAGGCTCTGGGACGGCCCGAACGAGCCTCGAGACGACCCTCCGCGGGTGAAGCCCGGCTCCAGGCTGTACCGTTTTGAGAAGTTTCCGCAGTACATACGGTCGAGGTACAGCCAGCGAGCCAAGGTGCTGATGTACGTGGTGTACTGTGCGGTGTGGATGGCGATCTTTGGGTCCATTGTGGGCTCGCAGCTCAGAAACAGACCTGCTTTCCGGCACCAGGACGACCACGACCCAGGCCTGGAGATTGTGCAGCTCGCGTGCAACGACCAGTACAGGTGGTGGGGCAAGAACGGCAGGTGCGGGCTGGACGCAGAGCTGTGTGGCCCGTTCGAGGACCACGAGGTTGTCATCAAGTGCCCTGCGCTGTGTGACAGAGAAGGCTGGACGTTCTCGTCCATTCCAGTGGGCGACCAGCTCGTCAAGTACAGGGGGTTTGTGGTTGGTGGGGGTGCCACCGAGCGCACTGGCGCCAGCACAGACTCTCTCTCGCTACCCTACAGGGCCGATTCGTACCCGTGTGCGGCAGGGGTCCATGCAGGGATCCTGTCGCCGTTCTTTGGTGGGTGCATCAGGTTAAAGACCGTGGGATCCCAGCTCCAGTTTGAGGCCACCAGCGGCCACTACGGCACCAGCGACTCCGTAGCGTTTCCGGGGTTCTTCCCAGCCTCGTACATCTTCACCAAGCTCCCGGAAATGGCCTATTGCTACGACTACAGACTGATTGTCCTAGTGATAAACATCCTGTTTGGGCTGCCAGTGGTGTACCTGGCCAGTGGGCTTATCACGTTCTGGACCATCACCATCGTGGGCTACCTCACCATCTTGCTGTCGCTGGACCCACCCATCATAGTCGACGCCAGCAACCCAGAATCCATAGCTGACCTGTTTGCAACCGGGTTCCAAAGAGTGCTGCCTCT
Source organism: [Candida] sp. (assembly GCA_030570575.1). Taxonomy (NCBI): domain Eukaryota; kingdom Fungi; phylum Ascomycota; class Saccharomycetes; order Saccharomycetales; species [Candida] sp. The sequence goes on along the minus strand of JAJLVZ010000004.1, from coordinate 349,696 downwards.
GTGCTTCGTTCTGTACACGTTCTGGAGGTGCACCACAAAGAGAACGTTTGCGGATCCCTGCTGCACCCTGGCAAAGGTGGCCCTGTGGTACCCACTCTTCTGGGTTGGCGTCTGCAACAATCTCACCTTTGACAGATTGCCACTGGACAGACTGACCCCGAGCTCGTTCAAACAGCAGCCGGGGAGCATCACAGTGGCACTGGTGCTGTTTGCCATCATCCTGGTGTGTGCCGGTATTCAGGCTTTCAAGCTGTGGCAGTCTGGCAGGTTCCAAAAGTACCTGCTAATCTACCTAACTCTGATATTCGCCATACTGACGTTGGTGGCGATCCCAGGCCTATCACTGCGGATCCACCACTACATCCTGGCTATGCTGCTGATCCCGGGCACTGCAACTAGGGGCTTCTCAGCTTACCTGTTCCAGGGCATTCTCTATGGGCTGCTGCTATCAGGTATTGCAAGGTGGAACTTTGCGTCCATCATGGAGACTGATTTCACGCTTTTGAGAGACGATCCTGGCAAGTCACTGATACCACCAGTCTTTAGCAACCTCACGGGCAATGGGATCATCGACTGGTACGACTCTGATATCAAGCAGGAAGATTTAGACGAAAGCGGACTCACTGATTACTCGTTACTGGTCAACGATGTTGAGAGGTATGTCGGAAACAGCAGCACCATTGACTTTCACGAGTTATTGAAGCACGATGACTCGCTGAACCAGTTGGTTAATGAGCAACTCAGACATCACGCAGATAAGCAAGGCGATATAACACTTTTCCTGAGACTGGGTAGATCACAACCAGACTGGAGAATGGACCATAGAAGTGACTACACCCGAGCTGGGAAGCTGAAATGGCCGAGCGGGACATGGCAGGAACCAGAGGAAGGTCTGACTTGAAGGAACTTTGACCACGACATAGTCCATGATGAGGTTTCAATGGAGTAATGCTACAACCCAACCAAATAAATTCATGAATTAATGTCAAATTAATCAAAAACAAAAGACTAAACAAGTTCAAAAACCAAGCAGCTTTAAATAAAGTAGAACTGAAAACAAAGAAACGAAATATATATATATGAAATCATTTAAACTCAATGTATCTGAATTTCGATTCAGTGAATTCATTTGGATGATCTTTTCTAATTTCGTCCACAAAAGTGTCTGCAATGTCGTCTCTCTGGACAAACTCTTCGTACCAGCCTCTAGAGGTCCACCACTTGTAGACTGGGGTTCCATTGTATGGGAAAAAGAAGCACACGACTAAGTAAGTTAAAAATCCTGCAAAGTAACCAGTGAAAAATGACAAGTTGTAGACGTAGGTTGCACCAATTGGAACTTTATCACCAACTGCACCTGCGAACCCAACAACATTCATCAGCATACCACCAATGTATCCAACAAATGCTCTCCAGTTGACACCAAATTTGTTGAAAGAGTAGTTTGAAGTTGGTTTATTGTCATACAGATGGAAGATGTTGATGTAACCTTTTCTAACCACACAGTAGTCAGCACACACAACACCAGCAATGGCACTTAAAAACACGGCATATGCACCCAGGTAGGTTGTGAAATTGTTTGTTGTTGTGAAGAACTTCCATGGGCAAATACAGAATGCTAAAGCACCACACAAGAAAGAACCTCTTCTAATGTTCATGTATCTTGGTAACAGAGCAGTAACATCAGTACCAAATGAGATGGAGTTTGCTGAGATGTTGGTACCAACTTGACCAATTGTGAATGCAAAAGCAATCAGGAAGACACCACCTCTGTCACCTCTTGTGCCTTTGTCAAGTAAACCACTCAAGATATCCAATGGTGACCACATTGCCTTACCAAACAAGACTTTGGCAGCAGATGCAGTTAGCGTACCAATCAACGCATTGATAGCAAAGGTCAATGGGATGGCGGCTGCTTGGGTCCAAGATGAATCACTTGGTTTTTTGGCAACTCTTGTGAAATCTGGAGCATTGACAATCAATGTAGCAAAACCACCAATACAGTTCATGACTGAGTTCACAAAGGCCCACGCATGGTCATGGGTGGACATGTGTGTTCCTTCGTGAATAATAGAACCAGCACCATGTGCTCTGACTAAGATCCAGATTAAATATGCACATGCACCAAAAGAAGATGTGATAGATTTGAACATGAAGAACCATCTAATTGATTGTGGTCTGAAGTACATGAAAGGCATTTGGCAAATCCAGTAAACAAAGAAACTGAGAAACTGGAATGAAGTTGTACCACTTGAGGCGATTTTATTTGGGATTCTGGTTTCCAAATCATTACCAAAGATAGCCTTTAGCAATAGTTGGACACACTGTCCTCCAATCCAAGTATGGAAACTGAACCACACACAGGCCATCACGACTCTATTAAGCACCGGCCAGATGGATCCATACACACCCCAACTTGTACGACATGACACTGGGAAAGAGATGTGGTAATGAGAACCCATTCTTTGTGAGATAAGCAAAAATGCAGCACAAAATCCATAACCTATCCAGACTGCGATCCAACACTCCCACCAGGCTAGACCTGCAACAACACCAGTGGAAGCGATTTGGAAAGCGTTGACATTGAAAGACTCTGAAATCCAAAAGTAAATATAATGCCACCATGTCCATGGTCTCTCCCTTTCCTCTAAGACTGGTTTCAAATCTTCATTATACAAGAACTGCTCACTCAATGATAGATCTTGGTCGGCACCAGCAACCTCCAAAAAGCTCAGTGCTCTAAGCACCGGGTTAGAGTGTCTGAGCTTTTGGGGTTTTTCTTCGTGGAATTCAAGAGAAGCATCTTGGACTGAGCTGGAGTCCAAATCTTCTAAGGCAACATTGCCTGCTTGCTTTTCAGACATAATCAACTGACTTTAATAAATGTCTATACTCTGGTGAGATAAACCAGCTCGGATTATTTGTGGTATTTATATACAATTAGTTGATAAAAACTTAGTTAGATAGTGCACACCAAACGTAATGGACAAATCAAGTAATCGAGCAGATAAGAAATGACTTGCTGGGGAGCTAAAATTTGATTTGTGCTTTTATCGTGTCGACGATATGCATCTTGCTATCCGGTAAAAAAGGTTTAAAAATACACCGATTAACTTAGTTGAAAACGGAAAACCTATTGAACTGGGACGTTATCAGATCTCCATGCAAGTCAATCTGATGATTTATTCACGGCGAGCGACGCTTAGCGTTAGCAAAATTAATCGAACTGACGAACTTCTTTCGTAAATTAGTGGATCTACATTTTGTCAGCATGCTATGCTACTAGTTGCTGTTGCCGATTGCCTGCTCAGCTAGCAGTATCTACTTTTTGATTCCGGTTTCTTATCCTTATCCTGCAGCCATATTATCTACTGTCACGTTCATACGGCAGCTAAAACAAAAGAAAAAAAAAGCCCAGCTAAAAGATATTCGAAAGACGTTATTTTAGTAAGCCTACCGGGAACCTAATTTGCAGCCTTGTAACTTTTATAACGGTTTAAACTTGATCAACACCCAACACTGTTAGTGTCCCGAGCCCTGGTGGAGTTGTCGTACTCGCCTAGTTTCTCCTCTATCACAACCCTTTTCTCAGCCAATAGCAACAAAACATGGTGTCAGGTGTCACCATGACATGTCGACTAGTCGTTAGTCTGTTGCATGCAGTACTAACGGATTGAGGACGTTGTGGGCCATACCATTAATTGAGAAAAAAAAATTCTTTGCTGGTTAACTATGTGGTGGTTTAGCGTAGTTTAAGCACCATAAATACCGTAGAAACTATCCCCATACCTGCAGCACCTTCCCACGACTACGAACAAGAGCACACAAGAACTCTTGTGCTCTCTCACTGCTCTTGTTTACGTTTTAAATCCCACAGATAACAAGCAGCATCTGCGCCCGAGGAGATCGTCGGCGATAAATCGACCGTTTGAGCTGGTTTTCCAGCTTGCAAAAAAAACCATCCTCATCGCTCATTGGCCAGTCAAGCAACTACAGGCGCCCCCAGTCCGTTTGATAAGCTATGCTAACGACACACGATTATACAAATGGCAACCCCCATACCGGAGAAGGAATTCATGCTGCTTTTGCAGGTTGTGTCACTTTATCGCCTGCTCAAAAACTCATGTGAAATGGAACTGTTAATCTAATCTTGTGAGACTGCTTTGAAAGATAATGACTTGTTATCACTGCGTCAGTCGCCGTTTCTATTCCTAAACCTCTTTCTTCCTTCTCGAACACCATTTCATTTTAACGAAACCGTTACACCAACATGCTGCTCCTACCGATTGGTTTTTTTCAACCAAAATTTATTTCTTTGTGCCTGTTGCTATGTTAGCAGGTGTGCATAGACATTAGAGCCCCAGATGTTCAGGAAGAGAACATCCAAGCAGCGAGACAATGATATATGGGAAAACAACAGGCTTCAGAACTCGGGAATTGTTTCAAGAGGTGACATAGACCCGGATTTCGAAGACTCAAACCAGCAAAATGCCATTCAAATATCTACACATCATTTGACGCCGCCATTTCTGGACGGTTCTAATGTTTTCACCAAGCAGCAGGATCCTATCAGTGCAGTGAAAGATCCACAAAGTGATTTGGCGGTGAATGCTAAAAGGGGAAGTTTTCTAGTTCAAGAACGAAGACAACAAAGAGAAAGACAAAACAAGACCAAAAATGCTGCAAGTTTAGTCAACACAGCTATAGGCGAAGTGTTAGGTGTATCAAAAAATCAGCAGCAAAACCAGGAAATACAGTCTAAGGGAAATAATAACAACAAATTTAAAAATTCACTGAATGATTCCAACGAACCAAAACAATCGTATGAATCAATTCAAGAACAAAGAAAAACATTGCCCGCATATCAGGTGAAGGATCAGGTACTACAAGTAATACGGGACAACCAGGTGGTGATAATAATTGGTGAAACTGGTTCAGGTAAAACCACTCAACTGACACAGTTTTTGAATGAAGACGGTTATTCGAACTTGGGTCTGATTGGTTGTACACAGCCCAGAAGAGTTGCAGCAATGTCTGTTGCTAAGAGAGTTTCAGAGGAGATGGACGTTAAGTTAGGTCAAGAAGTTGGGTATGCGATTAGATTTGAAGATATGACTAGTTCAAAGACAATCATCAAATACATGACGGATGGTGTGTTATTAAGAGAGGTTTTAATGGACTCAAACTTGGATAAGTACTCATGTATCATTATGGATGAAGCTCATGAACGTACATTAAACACAGATGTTTTACTAGGGTTACTAAAGAATATATTACTACGAAGAAGAAACCTTAAACTGATTATAACATCAGCAACGATGAATGCAAACAGATTCTCCAGTTTTTTTGGAAATGCACCTCAATTCACAATCCCAGGAAGAACATTCCCTGTTGATATTATGTTTTCAAAATATCTAGTTGAGGATTATGTAGAAAGTGCAATCAAACAGTGTTTATCAATTCATCTACAATCAGATGCTGGTGACATCTTAATATTTATGACAGGTCAAGAAGATATTGAAACCACAGCAGATGTGTTGAAAGAAAGATTATCAAAGTTAGATAACGCTCCATTACTAGATATATTACCAATTTATTCATCAATGCCGGCAGAACTACAAGCAAGGATATTCAAGAAATCACCAAATAGAAAAGTGATTATTGCCACAAATATTGCAGAAACCTCATTAACCGTTGATGGAATAAAATATGTTATTGACTCAGGCTATTCAAAGCTAAAAGTTTATAACCCAAGAATTGGTTTGGAATCTTTAGCAATTACCCCGATATCACAGGCCAATGCAAACCAAAGAGCTGGTAGAGCCGGTAGAACCGGTCCAGGGAAATGTTATAGACTTTATACTGAGTCTGCAATGAAAGAAGATATGTATCAGCAGACAATTCCTGAAATTCAAAGAACAAATTTATCCAATACGTTATTATTATTGAAATCTTTAAATGTGAATGATTTGGTCAAGTTCCCATTTCTAGATGCTCCGCCAAAAGATACAATAACTGCATCACTTTATGAGCTTTGGTGTATTGGTGCGTTAGATAACTTTGGTAACCTGACAAACTTGGGTATCAAGATGTCAAAATTCCCATTACAACCTTCATTATCAAAATTACTAATAAATGCAGCCGAAAATGGCTGCTCAGAAGAAATGATTATAATCGTATCAATGTTATCAGTTCCAAATGTTTTCTACAGACCAAAAGAGCGAGAAGAAGAGGCTGATATTTCCAGAACAAGATTTTTTGTGCCCGAATCAGATCATTTAACGTTATTAAATGTTTATTCACAATGGAAAGTCAATAATTTCAATGACTTCTGGTGCAAGAAGCACTTCTTGCATTCGAAATCCTTGAAAAGGGCTAGAGATATCAAAGATCAAATTGAACTGATCATGAAAAATAATAAAGTTGAGATCAACTCAATTGGTTACGATTGGGATATTGTTCGAAAAGTTATTTGTTCAGGGTTTTTTTATCAGGCCGCTAAATCCCATGGTTTAGGTGAATATTTGAATCTCAGGACTTGTATGAAATTGCATTTGCATCCAACTTCGGCACTATATGGAATGAGTGACTTACCACAATACGTTGTTTATCATGAGTTGATGCTTACCACAAGAGAATATATCTCTGTTGTAACAGCAGTTGAGCCTGAATGGCTTGTGGAGTTTGGGTCCGTGTTCTACTCAATCAAAGAAAAGAAAAGCGGTTCCAGTGGTAGTACTACTAATAGTAAGAGAAGCATTGAAAAAATATTGGAAAATGATAAATTGAAGTACGAGGAAATGCAGAATGAGAAGAAGATCAAAGCTGTGAAGAGACAGAAAAGCGTTGTGCAAATCGGCGGGCTGAAGAACAGGAAACGTCGTGGATTCTAATCTCAAACTGTTTATAGATTTGGTATGAGCACGCCTAAATTAATAAATTGGAACTTCAAGCGTTTAAATTTGTAAATAAATCAACAAATAAATAAGTTAGGTATTTGTAAAAGTTTTGAAACCGGGCGGCAAACGACAAATGAGTTCGGAGAACATTGCTTTGCAAAATATCAAACAGTTCCTGAAGAACGATGATGACCTGGATAAAATTGAGTCATTGAAAGAGCAATTGATAAAAGAAAAGTCGTTATTAGACGTTCAATTAAAATCACAATCTCAATCGAAGCTGGAATCCACCTTTAAGTCGCTAGACGTACTGAATCAGTGTCAAGAAAAGACCAAGGAGTTGAGAGAAAACGTGACCAAGATCAATAAACTGGCTAATGAATCGTTTGGATCAATAAAAAGATATGAATTGATAAATAAAATAACAAAGATCCATGAGATATTTGACGAGTCCACTTCAATTGCTGATAAAATCAGTGAGTTCAACAATGATCTGGATGAAGTGGAAGCATTGATAGAGGAAGAAGACTATAAAAATATTGATATTGATTCCAGCGTGGATAATTTGTTACTCATTCATTATAAACTGAATAAAATGAGAGATTTCCAAGAGAAATTAATTGAGTTGAGTGAACACTCAAATGCTGATTCAAGGTTTACAATTAAGAAAGTAGTTTCCCGGATATATGAAGTCATCGACAAATTCAATATATTGCTGGAAAACATCATCATTGGAATAGTTGAGTCGGTTAAAATTGGGAATAATTCACTTGTTGTTAGACTGGCAAAGATTATTGATTTTGAAGAAAGAGAAGATTTTAAGGTTCGAATCTTACAGACGATACTAGTCAGGAAAGCGCAAGATGAAGAAAGAAAGAAGAATGAATCGATGTTATCGAACTTTTCAAACAACGGTAATAACAAACCAATCACCAAAGTGGGATTTTATCATCAAATTTTGAATGGAACGGTCAAAGGTAGATTACAAGAAAGAAAATATAAAGAGTTTTTCATTGAAAAAGTTAAAGAATCAGTTGAAGAGATATTTAGAAATTGTTATGAAACATATGCAAGCAAAAACCAGTTTGAAGTTCTTAATAATTTAGACTGGGTGTTTCAAGATTTATTGGCAATCAAACAAGATCTGGTTAAATTAGTGCCAGAAAAATGGGACATCTTTAAAGTTTATTTTGAATTTTATTACAATGAGTTACATAAGTTGATAAATAAGTTAATTGAAGCTGAGCCAGAGACATTGATTATTTTAGAGATTTTGGACTTTGACAATAAGTATAATGATATAATGAAAGAAGAATTTGGTTTTACAAAAGAAGAGAATAAGTCAATTATTGGTGAAGAAGAGAAAGATCAACTATTAACAGACTATTTGAATTTGATTTTATTAAAAATGAAAGAGTGGTTGAGTAATTTGAAAAAAACAGAACATGATGTTTTTAGAGCAAGAATTCAAGCACCAGAATCTGACTCAGAAAATTTATTAGCTTTAGAAGGTAGTAAGATTGTTTTCCAGATGTTCACTCAACAATGTGATGTTGCATCTGGATCAGGACAGGGAAAGATATTGGCCGGTGTTATAACACATTTCTCTGAACTATTAATTGAAAGACAAAACGACTGGAGTAATTTAATCAAATCAGAAGTGCAGAAACTGCTGATTTCAAATAACGAAAGTAATAATGGTGAAGCAGGTGCAAATAATACTGTACCACCAGGACTCATTGAATACTTAACAGCACTGGCAAACGATCAAATGAGAGGTGCTGACTATACCGAGGCAATTTCAAATAAATATGGATCAATGGTTAGTAAGAAATATTCGTCAATGATTCACTCAGATTTAGAAAAATCAATTGATGGGTTTGCTAATTTAGCCAAACAATGTTGTGATGCACTAATTGTTATAATATTTGATGATCTTAAAGTTGTGTTTGAAGAGATATTCAATAAAGAGTGGTATAACTCAAATCTTTCACAACAAATTTCTGATACATTATACGAATACTTAGGAGACCTGAAGATTACAATGAATCCATATTTATTTGAAATATTAAGTGAAGAAATCATTGAAGAGACAATAATACGTTACTTGAACAACTTGAAGAAAGAACAGAAGTTCAAAAATACAAATGATAAATTCATAAATTCTGTTAAGCATGATTTTGAAATCTTCTATAAACTGTTCATTCAGTTTGTGTCGAAAGAGATTGTTGAATCTAAATTCAAAATTATTGAATTCTTTATGGATTTATGCACAGAAACAAATCAAGAAGCAATACTGAAGATCTGGCTTAATGCAATTGCTGAGTTTAATGATTTGAGTATGGAATTTTTATCATTAATACTAAAGAATAGAAAAGATATTGATTCAAGCTCGGTAAAATTACTGGTGAACAAAGCAACTGTTGAAACCACCAAATATTTACAGGAGCATCAATACGACTTAAAACCTTCCTTCATGAATAGATTCTAATTCATTATGCAGATACCGCAATTTGATAAACTAAAAGTAACACCCTTAGTTATGCATATATTACAACTCTGAACAGACTATAACCTGATAAACAAAATAATTAAAATCAGCTCAATTCTATCATTATATTTGATTTTGAAATTTTTAATAAAATCAGTTGAATCATTCCACAATGTTCCAATGGTCTGCTTGACGTCAGACTCTATACTTGTGTCAACTAAGGAGGCATCAATTACTAACTTATAGTCAGTGGTGCTTGGCTTTAAATAGTTGAGGACAACTGAAATGATTTCATTTATTTCGATATTTGGATTTGAAGCTATTTGTTCAGCGATGAATTTCTCGATTTCTGTGGAATTGGGCTGTTCAAATTGTTAGCTGGTTACTGGAATTTTACAGTGTTTCTTGTGAAGACACCGGTGAACCACTACTCACTATTTCAATAGACATTTTTGTTAAGTTAGTTGGTTATTGTGTGATGTTTGCAAATACTGAGATTTTCAACCCTTCCAGATACCAGCACAGTCAGATGTTATGTAACTGAAAACATTAAAAAAAATATTTACTGAAATTTCAGTAGTGTAAGCTGGTTATTGAGGTGGTAGCATTGACCAAGATACGCTACGTTTTGACTACCGGACAGGCCTCAATATGCATGAAACACTGAATATTTCACTTTCACAGCGATCAAACCACTTGATCACGCACTTTTACAATACACAACTGGCATATCTAGATGGATTGAGCAGTATCAAGGACAGTCCGGTTGATCCAAGCTGTGCGTTCAAGACAGTCAAGAAATATAACACAGTGGACTTGGTTCCAAGATGTTTGATGTGGGATATGAAAGATGGCAGTGGGGCACTATCTAAATTTGAATATGCTGGAGGTGATAATATTGATAATGATGATGGTCAGAACTACGTACATGTTGAACAAGAACGGGTAGAGAAGAATTTATATCAAAAGTCCTTGGACATGAATCAGCCACTGCCAAAGTTAAATAAGTCAATGACAAAGTACTGGAGTGATTACTCAAATGTGATTTACGATGTCAAGAGCATCAACTTTCTTAAAGATTGGGAGTTCAACCCAGATCTTTACAAGAAGGGCCGGCTAGTTAGTGGGCAAGTCAAGGAATTTGTGGGATACGATGTTGGGGTTGAAGAATGGAAAGAGGATTACCAAGGTGTCGAATTCATGGAGGAAAACTATAGAACAATGCTAGAAGAGTGTGATCTAATAAATGGGATTAATATAATCAGTGAAGTTGATAGTGCATGGGGAGGATTCAGTGGTGAGATGCTGGATGATTTGAGAGATAACTACAATCCTAAAAATGATATTGTTGTTTGGGGACTCAATGGGGTTGAACCGTTTAAGCAGTTAAAAAATCAATTGAAATTGTCAAAGATTCAAACGATGATGAAATTTCTGGACCAGGCCTCACTGATTGTTCCCTTGAACCTACCTACTTTCCCTGAAAGCTGGGGAATTGAATCTGGTGTCTTTTGGCAAACTGAAGCAGTTGAATCCATCTTGTTTGAGTCCTTTAATGTGTTAAGCTTTCAGAAAGCGAATTCCATTAGAATGAATACCCTTATCAACGACATAACTTTAGGAGAGAACAGAAAACTGGTGTCTGGTATCAATAGCAAGCTGTATGGAGAAGAGCTATCATTTGTAAACCTCATTGAAGCCAAGTCAAATTATGAATTTTCCAACTTAACAATTACAAGACCACCGATACTTGGTGCAGACGAAATGTCTGAAACCAGTGCGCTCAGAACACAAAAGTTCTACAGTACCAAAGACCTACCTTTCCCCAACATGCATACATTCCCAGAAGGAATAATCAACACCGCAGACAGCGTGTCAGTATCATTCACAACAGAGAGCTGCACAAGAGCCACGTTTCTTGAGATGAGGCAGTTTGTGTCCCGGTATGTGCGAAACTCCGACCGCGAGGACCTGATTTCCCAGCTGAGCGTCCACGCTGAGCACTACGAGTCCGGGTTCTACACTGACGACGAGGACTCTGAGTAGTTGTCTAATATATTAATAAGCATATATTATAAAGATATTACATAATATAACACACGTGCATAAAAGTTTGGTTTTTTGACGCAGTGAAATTAATGATTATGGCAATTTCTCTCTTTCGAACCAACAAAAGAAGCCAAATAATCTAAAATGTCTTCAGCACCACTGCTACAGACTGCGCCAGGTGAGTGATTGAGTGATTCCTGAGATGCGGTGGAGTTTGTGAGGGTTATTGATGCCTGGAGATGCAATAATACGGCTCTTAGATAAGGAAGAGAAGGATATATGCTAACATACAATGATTTAGGAAAACGTATTGCATTACCAACCAGAGTGGAGCCAAAAGTGTTCTTTGCTAATGAGCGTACATTCTTGTCGTGGTTGAACTTCACAGTTATTCTCGGTGGTTTAGGAGTGGGATTACTGAATTTTGGCGATAAAGTTGGTAGAATTAGTGCTGGGCTATTCACATTTGTGGCGATGGCCACCATGGTTTACGCACTGATAACGTACCACTGGAGAGCAGTTGCAATTAGAAAAAGAGGCTCAGGCCCATACGATGACAGATTTGGTCCAACCATGTTGTGTATTTTCCTTTTAGTTGCGGTTGTTGTCAACTTCATTCTGAGAATCAGAGCTGCTTAGCTGTATAGACCCCATACATAATGTATTTCCACTAATTGATACAGGATTGTAGTCAAAAGTGCTGTTCCATAGCAATGGTTGTAGATTTTTATTTAATGGTAGGGGCCCGTCCCTCTGCGTAACTTTTACAACCCAACTATGCACCCAGAGGTACGACAACTGTATAAAAAGCTGCTTTACATCGGCAGAGACTATCCGTGAGTTAGCTGTAGAGGTGGTGTCAGGGCACAGGATAGGGAACTAACCATTCAGGCAAGGATACAGCTATTTTAGAGCCAAGCTGAAAACTGGATTCCAAAAACAGGCTGAATTGCTGGAAGAGGATCTCCCCAAAGCTATCAAGCGTGGCGAGTTCATCTACAAAGGTGAGTATACGATGTTTCGAGGGATGGAACACAGCTAACAGGCTAGAAATCGAGGCACTTATATTCCTCACGCGGTACAGAGAGCTGAAAAGGCGGTATTATAGCGACAACTGATGAACTCAGCTGAATGACGGCACGTTCTACTGGGGGATTGAACTAGCGAGAAGACACGTCTCTTGAAGGTGGACGTCTCTTTAGAGGTAACTGAATGAACATGTCTCCTTGGAGGATTGAACTGGCGTAGTTATCTTTTGAGAATCAACGCGGGCACTTACTGGCGCTCCTGAGAATCGAACCGGTGTAGTTATCTTTCGATAATCAACGCGGGCACTAAATGGCGCTCCTAAGAATCGAACCGGCGCAGCGCCTGCTCTCGCGTTTGATGACGTTGAGGAGGTACCGGTGCGGAGATTTTCGGTTGGGCCAGAACTTTTTTCCGAAACGTTGGCTCGGCTATAAAACAGCGCCGAAAATGCTGCGCCACACCACTTTACGGCAATTGTCCGTGCATTGGCCTTAGTTAAGCCGGCTACACTCGCCACATGACGTTGCACAATTAGTTTGCAACCCCTCTTTTGGAGAATTATGTGGGACCTCTTGGTGAGGGCGTCAAATTGTCCCAAGACCTGCTCCACTTGATGGATTTAAGAGCTGTTGGGCACAGATGGTTAGTTATTCGATGTGCACTGTTAATAGGCAGACTCGTCCCGGTTTCTAGCGTAAATTGGTGTAGTTTAAACCCTGGCAGCGAAGCGGAACGGCTGACGGATCAATTTTTATGTCAAGAAAATAGCTGGCAAGCAACAATTATTATTAATGAAATTGCAGTTTTTTAGCTAAGCGGCCTACGAATAAATTAACTTCTATATGGAGTTTAGGAACACGATTACTAAGTTGCCGTCCCCCTCATTGGTTTGATCACATATTGTTAAATATGTAATATCACACATGTTTTTACCCACATTGCACTGGTATATAAAGTGTGCAATTTCTCCCTGGTCGAACGTTAACTTGATTAGCTTCATTACTTAACACCAGCTTATACTCATACCAAAAATGTTAAGATACACATCAAGAGCATCAACTTTAAGACAATTATCCATCTTAAGCCTTAAAGGGTCAAGACTTTACTCACAAATCCCATTAAGCGTGCCAGTCAAATTACCAAACGGTATCACCTATGAACAACCAACCGGTTTGTTCATTAATGGTGAGTTTGTTCCATCAAGACAAAATAAAACTTTTGAGGTTATCAACCCATCAACCGAAGAAGAAATCCTGCACATTTACGAAGCAAGAGAAGATGATGTCGAATTAGCTGTTGAAGCTGCACAAAAGGCATTTGACTCAAGCTGGTCCACTGCAGACCCAGAATTCAGAGGTCGTTGTCTTTACAAATTGGCTGACTTGATTGAAAAGCATGCTGAAACTTTGGCTGGTATTGAGTCCTTAGACAATGGTAAATCATTATTCTGTTCAAGAGGTGACGTTGCTCTAGTTGCAAAATACATCAGATCATGTGCCGGATGGGCTGACAAAGTTTACGGAAGAGTTGTCGACACTGGTGACACCCATTTCACCTACACCAAAAGAGAACCTCTTGGTGTTTGTGGTCAAATTATTCCATGGAACTTTCCATTGTTAATGTGGTCATGGAAAATCGGTCCAGCTTTAGCAACTGGTAACACTGTTGTTTTAAAGCCTGCTGAAGCTACCCCATTATCTGCATTATATGTTTCAAACTTGGTCAAAGAAGCTGGAATTCCAAACGGTGTTGTTAACATTGTTCCAGGTTTCGGTAAAATTGTTGGTGACAAGATTGCACGTCACCCAAAGATCAAGAAGGTTGCATTCACCGGTTCTACTGCCACTGGTCGTCACATTATGGCTGCTGCTGCAGAATCAAACTTGAAGAAAGTTACTTTAGAATTAGGTGGTAAATCTCCAAATATTGTTTTCAATGATGCAGATGTTAAGAAAGCTGTTCAAAGTTTAATCTTGGGTATTTACTATAACTCTGGTGAAGTTTGTTGTGCAGGTTCAAGAATCTATGTTCAAGATGGAATTTACGACCAAGTTGTTAAGGAATTCAAAGAAGCTGCTGAATCTGTTAAAATTGGCGACCCATTTGCTGAAGACACTTTCCAAGGTGCTCAAACCTCACAAAACCAAGTTGACAAGATTTTATCTTATGTCGACATTGGTAAGAAAGAAGGTGCAACTTTAGTTACTGGTGGTGAAAGATTACCACAAAAAGGTTTCTTTATCAAACCAACCATTTTCGCAGATGTTAAAGAAGACAACAGAATTGTTAAGGAAGAAATCTTTGGACCAATTGTCACAATTTCTAAATTCTCAACCGTTGATGAAGTTGTTGACTATGCAAATGACTCAAACTACGGTTTAGCTGCAGGTATCCACACCACTGATATTAACAAAGCAATTGATGTTGCCAACAGAATTAAAGCAGGTACTATCTGGATCAACACTTATAACGATTTCCATCAACAATGTGAATTCGGTGGATACGGTGAATCTGGTATTGGTAGAGAAATGGGTGCAGGCGCTTTGGACAACTATACTCAAATTAAAGCTGTTAGAGCTGCAATTGAGAAGAAAAAGTACTAATTTAAAGGTTAAATTCTGAAATTTGGTTTGGTGTTTTGTATATTATGAGTTTGAAAAATATTATGATCCTATTTATCAATTAGTCTTTGTAGCTGTTCGTGTCACATTACATTATGATGAGGAAACTACTGTCATTTTCTCATGGTTCAATAATATGTGTGGTGGCTACCAACTTGTTGATATTAATCGAAACGCACTTCTTTCTACAGGGGTGTTCACTTGGTTAGGGCCTGTAGTTGTTAGACTAAACAGATATCGGCCAGGACAACCTGTATAATAGAAATGGTGCATCATGCACCCTTTAGTCCCAGTTATCTCGAATATACGGCTAAATTACACAACATCCTTGCACCACCTGCGTACTTTTCATCCCGGACTACAAACTGCTGTGCTCCTAAATGAAATTTATCAATAGAATTTTTGTGACTGCTTTTTTTGCTAATTTGGAATTTTTTTTTGAATTTGTCAAAGCGACGCAATCTTTTTTTTTCATCAAAAGTGAAAAGTTGAATTTTTGAATTTGTTTAAACTGTTTAATTCAATAATATTAAAGGTATCAAAATGGTGAGTTAGATTAAGAGAATGGGGTGTTGATTCAAAGAGAGTGCAAGTTGTAAAGTCAAGCTGTATGAAAGAAGAAGAGATTGGATCGGTAGAGTAATGAGTTATTGTGAATGTTTTATTGAAATTTTGTTTTGGGATAGTATCAAAGAGAAATAATGTGCTGCTGAGTGTTTTTCCCTGAACAAGAGAATGTCAGGAAGAATGAAACCACAAATGTCTTATTCCTTGCCTCTGTTAAATCAATACTATAGTATTAGCATCATTTTGAAAAAGAGCACAGTACTAACATAAATAACAGAGTGACGCTATTACCATCAGAACCAAAAAAGTTATTTCAAACCCATTATTAGGAAGATTACAATTTGTTATTGATGTCTTACACCCAGGTAAAGCTAACGTTTCAAAAGATGAATTAAGAGAAAAATTAGCTACCATCTACAAAGCTGACAAAGACGCTGTTTCAGTTTTCGGTTTCCGTACTCAATATGGTGGTGGTAAATCAACCGGTTTCGGTTTAGTCTACAACTCAGTTGCTGACGCTAAGAAATTCGAACCAAACTACCGTTTAGTCAGATACGGATTAGCAACCAAAGTTGAGAAAGCTTCAAGACAACAAAGAAAACAAAGAAAGAACAAAGAAAAACAAGTCTTTGGTACTGGTAAACGTATTGCAAAACGTAATGCTCGTCGTAACGCTGATTAAGTTTAATGTTTTATTAATTCATCAAATATAAAATAAAATAATAAAAAAGTCTCATTTGTAAATTAAAGTACTTGTAGGATGCCGCTGCTCATGCTGTAGTGCGGTTTACACTTTCAAGTGAACCATTGAGCAAGGAATAAATTATTGTGTTTAGCGGTTTATTCAGTTATTATATAATCACTGACCCTGCCGTTGTGCTGATTTGAAAATTCATCACCAAAACTGAATTAATGAACTGGTTAATAGGAGCAAAAGGACTAACATGTTTGGGCTGGGAAAGTTGTTCTATGGTGAGTGGGCTAAGAACAAGGTCAGGATTTGACAGAACACACAACTAACAGTAACAAGCAATTCTACTACTCGTGAATTCCATAGCAGTGCTGAGTGAAGACAGGTTCTTAAAGAGAAGTGAGTTTGTACTTGATTAACTTTTGTACGAGCAATAATGCTAACCTCGGAATAGTTGGATTGGGACAGGAGCCACAGCAGTCGTTTGGGCAATCAGAAGTTGGTAGTACAAAGAGTAAACTAATAAATTTGATTTCAGCTGTGCAAACACTACTGAGAATCCCATTAATCATTATTAATGTGCTGGTTATTATTTATGAGTTAATATTAGGTTAAATTGTCTGTTAGCACTACGTGTAAATTGTACTAAAAGTTTATTATTATTTATTAGTAAATTACCTTTATTTTATTTCCCTGTTTTTTGATTTTCCCCCAGACTTTGTATGTTGTCTTTCATTGTTTAAAAAGTCATTTAAAATACCAGTTCCTTTGAATTCATCAAAGAAACCTGTACTATCGAACTTCAATTTGAAAAAATTGATAGTGCAATCATAGATTAGTAAAAATTGTCTAAAAGTCTGAACCATTGAAATTCTTTGATTTCTGAAGTTCTCGACAATTTCAAAAATTGGATCATAGTTCTTGTTGATACTTTTATCGTTGTTGTAATTAGTGGTATCATTGTTTGCATGAAATTCTGTGAATTTCTCATTAATCTCATTTTGATTGTTCAAAATCGAATCAATTGTACAAAAAGTTCCAGTTCTGCCACAACCCGCAGAACAATGAACCAAAGTGTTGAAATTCTTAGTATTTGAGAAGTCAGTCAGGTTTTCTGTGAGGTATTTCTTCATGAAAATCAATTTATAGATATTGATATAATTTTCCAAGTTGATGATACCAAAGTCTTCCCAGTTTAAAACTTGAATTTGAATTAGTTCAAAGTTGTACTTCTTTATTAGTAGTCTCCTTATTTTAATACAAGAGTTGAAGTCAAAAGAGTCCAGAAGTTTAATGAAATTCTCATCGTCCCAATATGGATAGCATTTTTCAATTCCATTTTCGAACTGACTTGTGAGGTTGATGATTATTTTGATGTTTTCGTTGAAACACAACCTTATAAAGTCATTCATAGTTGATAGCAATGGTGCTTGAGTAGCAATGTAGTTGAAATCTTCATTGATTGAACTGTTGATATGATTGGCATTGATGTATCCTTCTTGCTGCCATTGGCAATCCTGCTCTTGTCTTTCCTTTGCCTGTTCTTCCTCGTCTTGAGGTGTTAATGGCAGTTTGACTCTCGAGTGTTCGTATGGGAAAATGTCCTTATACCGGTTTTTATATCCCAATTCTATTCCATAACCAATTGAATTATTGGTTATCATTGAATTTAGTCTCTTCTTTTCATTAAATTCCAACTGTTTAAACTTCTTTGTAAATGATAAATTGCTCTTAGAGTTAGATAGAAGCAACTTATACCACTCGGGCAAAAAAGATAAGTCAAATTTCAAGTTATTGGTTAGTTTCTCCAAATAGATAAACCCAAAAAATAAGTTGGATTCGAACTTCCTCTGGTTATTTATAAATGTAAATTCCTTTTCGTTGTCTTTCTGTTCATCTCCGGTTTCGTCATCTTCTTCATCCATCAATATTTCTTCGTTTTGTCTGATTTTGAAAAACGGGGTTTTTGGTAAGCTCGGTAGCTGAAATCTGGATAAGTTTGGTGAAATTGGCGATCTTAGCGATGATGCTGGGTTGTTGTACTTGTTATTAAAAGTTTGCAAAGATACGGATCTTTTATGCATTGATAAGTAGTTCGGTGCTTCAACTGTGTTGGTTGTGGGATTGGTGGTGGTGTTATTGTTAGGCATGTATAATGTTTTGGTTGAGTTGAGTTTTAGCTGATTCTGATTTTTATGCATTTGCTCATTTGAAAATGATTCAAGCAAATTTGGATAGCTATTTTTGAATGAGTCGAATCCATTTTTCAGTATAAAGAGCTCGTTAAAATTCCAATTATTCGAACAATTCAACAAAAACTTATTAACCAACCCAAACAAGGATAAGTTTATTTCGTTATTAACAATTTTTGAATCATCATAAAAAATAATTGAACCAGCATTATTATTTTTATTCAAGAATTCAACTAATTTATTGTTGTCAAATTGTGATAAGTTGTTGATTGATTTTTCCAATGAAAAGTTTGTTCTTTTCAGCAAGGTTGATGGTAAATTGAAATTGATTGAGTTTTTGATATGATTTTTACTAAATTCGATAAATGGACGAACATCGATAATCAAGAATTTGTAAGCAGTTTTATCTTCATTTGCAATCAGTTGTGACAGTTCAGATTCGTCAATAACTGAGACATTATCAGGTTTTTGGAACTTTTGTATTTTTTTCAAAAAGTTTGGCTGTGAAATATGTTGTTGTGAGGATGATATTGATGATATTGACGATTTTGATAAAGAGGAAGGTGAAGATGAGTTAGATGTGAGTATTGAGTCGTTTGTGACTATTGAGGCATTTGAGTTGCTAAACACTGAAGAGGCGGAATTGAACTTTTTCAACTTGAGTGAGTCGACCGAAGTTGATGGTGATAAGGTTAGCGATACGTTGGAGTTTATTGAGTTTATTGAGCCGTTTGAATCCTTTTTAGCGTGGTTGATGAGGTTGTCGAGTGATGGCGGTGGCTTGAAGAATATGTTTGAGTTTGAGTATGAGGCTGAATTCAAGCTTGAGCTTAAGGACTTTATGTTTTGGGGTGCAGGTAAATCTAAACTGTCCTCTTCTATGCACGACAAGTTCGAGCTTTTGCTCGGGTGTGCGTTATTTGTCCCACCAGAGCTGTTGCTATTGGACCCGCTGCTGTTGCCACCGCCTTGCGGTGGGAATGAGAACTCTTTAACAGCTTGCATCTTGTATCCTGCCTTTCTTTTTATAGATTACGTTGATACGGATCGGCTTATATATAGATCTTAAGATAAAGAATATGGGCTTGCTTTGACTCTTCTTCCAGGTTAGGTGTGTAGGATGATATTCAGGGATTTAACTTGATGTGGTTCTTGAAACTGTGAGTACTTTGTAAATAATTACAATACGAGTTGTCGATGTTATATTTTGAAACATAATTTTTAGAACTCACAGCTTGAAATTATGCGGAAAGACGCGTGGCCTGCAGCAAAATGACATCGGCTGCCTTTTACGGAAATCACGGCGGCAGTCCCTTGGTGTCATCGCGCGCTTAACTACGGCCGTGTGCAGCTGGGGGCAGGCACGCCACCTTTCAATTGCCACTCAACTCGTTCTAGACCCTGCTCAGTGGTTTAAAATATAACACAGCTATTTATTGGGTGTTCTGGGTGTGACATGGGTTACACAGAGTTGCTGGGACTGGAACGATATCTACGGTGGTGCATTAGTAAACTGTTTACGCGCGGTGACCCACCAGCACAAAACCAGTGGTAAAAGCTCGTCATTCTTGAAAACTAAGCTTAGTGCTAAAACCATGAAAATAGTCTATTTAGGAGCTATTCTTGAGCTATATGTTGGCAACTCCCATTTCAGCTCCTGCTGAGAGTACATGCCAACACACGCCACTCTCCGATGTGGGGCCTGATGGTGGGCTCGCCAAAAGGAATGTGGGCGCCTTGCGCGCGTTAATCACCGAAACTTTGCCAATTCCTACAGCCATTTCTCACTCATTTCGCTCAAGCAAGGGTATGCCGTCTATTGTTCCCTGCTCTCTTTTCTTTTTTCGTTATCCAATTTATAAGGGAAACTTTATTTTGCACCCAAGTATATCATGACATAAGAATCAGCAGCAAACCCACTGCGTGTGGCGTATTTTTAGCTACTTCCTGCATTCTCCGGTACGAACGTTGAAATTAGTTCTGTTTTGCACAAATTAGTCTAATTGGGGATCGGCTTAAAAATGTTTCCCTTGTGCTGAGCTTCGCAGCGTGCTACCCCCAGCTAAAAACTAGGTGTTGAATACAGCTGAGAGCACATGGTGGTCGCAGTCTCCTGTCATTGGTGTTTTCTTTAGAATTAAACGACGAAAATCTTCGCCCGTATCTACTTGAAACTCGTCCTGCCATCACTTTTAGGGGTGGTTTACGATTTTCTTTCGGCAACTTCATTCAGCTTTGACAAGATTTTTAACGGTATTGAAACGCTGATGCGTCGAGCTGCATTAGGAATTAAATGTATGAAATTAAAGTAAACTTTAGCACCTCAACTGCTCATCAAGCTAGGTGATTGGCATTCTGGTGGTGGTCAAGAACTAGCACGCACACAACACTGATGTGACAAAAATAACAACTCCTTCTCAGCGCGTTGTCCCACATCCCCTAAACTGAGCCAGCTGCACAAGAAGATCTGCGCTCGTCAGCAGACAGAACAAATTGCTTAGTCAGTATCAGCCGCTTGGCGTTATTGCTTACTGGAGTGGAAAATTTCACGAAGATTACAAAAATCAAAACAAACAAACAAACAAAACAAACAAAGAACAAGATGGATGACGCTGAGCGAGGGTTCCAGCACGACGAGCTCACACTGCAGACCATCACCAAAAGGTACACAAACATTAGAACGTGGAACAAGCCAACTCCCAAGGTACTGGAGGCCCTGAACAATGTTTTGCAAATATCAAAGATTAACTCACTACAATATATGAGCAACAGCTCCAAAAGACTCAAAAAATCGAGTATACCTGTGGAAGCTGAAATTGATGACTTCATATCTACGTTTTTAAGGTTTATAGGCAATGCAGACTTACCAGATGCAATCTCTGAAAAAGACTATAATCTTGATTACCAAAACTCCAGGCTGAAATATTTTGAAAGTTTGTACTCGAATGAACAGCATTCCATCAAACTGCTGACTGAGTCACTGCTAGATGAAAACAAAAAACTCAAGAGATCAACCAACTTTGTCAAGAATTTCAAAAATCTGTTTAATGATGAGCTAAACAGTTTAACACCAGAGGAAATTGAGTTTTTCAACCTGAAATATAAACAGTACCTGGACTATAATGTATTTGATGAAGATATGTATGCCAATGGCAGTGATGATGATAACGAAAATAACGACGATAACGAATTTAATGAATTAATCTCAGATTTAGATCAAAGTTTAACCGACTTGAGTGAAAAAACTGTCCACTTGTCTGCAATAGCTGATAAACTGGACTATTTAGAAACCATACTAACCTGAATGCAGTTGCAGTTCACTGGCCAACTGCTTAATAGACGCACTTGTTTAGAATCGCCTTTTGTGCTTATGTAATCTGGCACCCGGTTGTCTCGAAAATAGCTGAAAATAATCGATTTTTTGAAATTTGGATATTTAATTATTTTCTATAAAAGTATTAGGTGAACGACGTCTTAAACCGTGTTGTTCTCCCATTGATTACTGCTGTTGCTTTCATTCTGTGGTTATTTGTGTTTTCCAGCTGAAGCGCATTTGGAAGAGAGCTCAAAGAGTAACTAAAACAAGCAATTTAATAAACCACTCAAGCAAAAAGAACAAGCCAGTATGAAACCAGCAAGCTCGAACAACAATGATCAACAGCGCCACTCGCGCTCCAGCTCCAAACAACTCCGTCGCAACAACTCAAATAACAACTCTAATGTTGAATTCAATGAAGAGTTTCTCGCTCATAACAACGATAGGTTGACTTTTCTGATCTTTAACGCGATCGGTGCCCACATCAAGCTGTTGAACTTGGATGGTACTTTAACTCATGGAACTTTACAGAATATTGACCCAACTGATTTGTCAATCTTTCTTGAGACTTCTGATGGTGAGCAAATCATCCAAAAATTTGATGATTTGGTTGACTTTGAGATTGAAAACATCGACCTCACATCAGTTGAAATACCAGCTAATGCTTCTACACCAGCAGCTGCCGGTAACTTCAAAACTGACTCTGACATTTCCAAATCAAGAAATCTCAAGCAACGCTCAGAGATTGAGAAATGGACTCCTGACGTTGACACAAACCTGACTTCTTTGTCGCTTGAGGACACCTCATCTAATGCAAATGGTGGCTGGGACCAGTTTCAAACAAATGAGGAGAAATTTGGTATCAAGTCAGAATTTGATGAATCATTTTACACCACTACAATCAATAAGGATGATCCAAACTATCAAAAGAAACTTGCTGAAGCAACTAAACTAGCCGCAGAGATTGAAAGCCAACCTTTCAATGGAAATGCGCACTTGGCAGAAGAGCGTGGAATCAAATTTGATGATTCAGGTTTGGATGAGGAAGATAAATATTCTGGGGTCAAATACAAGTCAAACGAAACTGGTAATGATAATATTCAAAAGAAAGATGCGTTATTTGAGTCCCTGTTGTCTAACAAGTTTGATAACTCGAAGAAGAATATCGAGCAAGAGGCAAATAAAAAATACGTTCCGGTGCACCAACGTAACAGAATCCAAAACATTGATCCTTCTATTATTTCAGCTTCCCAGAAGTCACAGCCAGCTAAGGCTGCAATCCCACAAAAGTCAGCTCAGCCACCTCAGCCGCCTCAGCCAGTAAATGCTGAAAATAAAAACAACCTGAATGAAATCAACTCTTTGAAAGAGTTCTCTCAGACGTTCAAGATTCCATCAAAATTCCCACAAGACTTGCTGCCAATAGTTACAAAGGATAAACACAAACAGGAAGAAATCATTAAAAATTCTTCTCCATCAAGTTCTTCGGGCTCATCAATTAACACAAAACCTGAAAACAAATCTGCAAAGCCTGAACCAACAACAACATCAACTGCAGCAACCTCTGCGCCAGCTGATAAACCCCAAACTTTGCAGCCTACTGTGGTGAAAAAGAAATTCGACCCTGCAAAAGCTCAAACATTCAAACTCAATCCAAATGCACCATCCTTTACCCCATCTGGGTCCGCAATTCTACCCCCAATTGTACCTCCTCAACCGATAGTTGTCAGTACAAACATTCCAACCCCAACTAGCTCACACCCGAACTCAAATAACTCTACTCCTAGATTACCTCATCAACCACCTCACCGCAACTCAAAAAGAGTACCAACAGCACAAAGCTATTTCCGTGATAGGGTGCCTGTTAAAAGAGATTCCGCACCTCTGTCCGAAGACTTCAATTTTTTCAAAGCTTGTTTTGAGAACTTTAAGAAAAATTCAACCTCTGATAACGACAAATTCTATCTGGAGAAACCTTATACCACATCTCCAAGCTGGATCCAAGACCCATCAACTTCATCTGCAGTACCACAACAAGAACCAAGATCATTCCGTGATCTATTTTCGCAGGTGGATCTGAGATACATGCAGCAACCTATTCCACAGCCAATGCCGCAGCATTTCTTTCCTATGCCTGTCATGTATGCAGGTCCTATTCCTGGTGCCATGCCTGCAGTGCAGCCCTACATGCCTATGAACCCAAATATGCCTATAAGGATGCAGCAGCAGCATGGGTACAACACTCCCGGGTTCAGACAGGGTTATAATAGATATTAGGAAATGAAAAGTGTTTTAATGAGTTTTAACTGACGTATTGTAGGCTGTAGAACATGTGTGTGTGTGTTTTGTGTGATTTATACAAGTTTTTGACTAACTGTCGCAAATTATGTTTATTAGCACATAATTAAACATGTTGTTGTTCATAATAAAAAAAATTACAAGCTTACATCCATTAACATTCATTAGCATTAGACTTAGCGTATCACTACTGACACGGCTAACAACTCATCTTAGTCCTGCATTTCCTTCTCAATCTCCTGCAACAGTTCACCAACTTTCTCGGTCACCTGATCATACGCAACATCCGAACATGCTGATATCAACTTCTTGTATTTTGTCATTTTGGTATTGACCCCATCTGAGCCCGAATACAGATCGATAACCTCGTCAACCAGTCTCTTTCTATTCAGCTGTAGCTTGGAAAGTTCAATTAAATCACCAATTCGTTGTTCTGGCGTTAGATTTTCAGCTGGTGGAAGTTGCTTGATGTCATTGAATATGTTCTTTAGATCTTTAGACTGAGACCTCTCAATTATCTTTAGCAATTTCGATTTTTTGGTCTTTTCCAAGGCTTCAAGTCTTTTTATTTGATCAGAAATCAAGTTCTTTCTATCGTTAATCTCGCCAACTTTAATTTCTTCTCCAAAAATTTCGTTGATCTTTAAGTTGGATGTTGTTATTTCTTCATTGACATTCCTTAACAGAGTTTCAACTTGCTCGATATCCAATTCTTTTCTCTGAAGCTCGTTATCAAACGCATTCGATAACTCGTTCAAGGATTCAATTAAAAATGTGCTAACTTTGTGAGTTGCTTCAATAGCAGCTTCTGAAATATGAGGTAGGACACTAGAGTTGTTGTTATGATTATCTGAGTCCATACCATGGTTGTTTCCATTGACTAGTGACTGATTTCTCAAATGAGATTCATATCTTTCTTGTATTTTTGGTGAAGCATTCTTATTATCTAATAAGATATCAGCAGCAATTAATCCCTGATTATTCCTTATGTTGGTTTTAGCCTTATAATCCAATAGCAATTTGATAGATTTTCTATTAAAGTTTCTCGCACAAATGTGAATTGCTGTATCACCATTTTCATCTTGTAAATTTATAAAATCTTCAACTCTTTCTAAAGGTTGAGTTTGAGATAACTTTGCCAGCAAAGTATCCATGTAATAAATTGCACTTAAATTTCGTGCTTTAGAACTTGAGGCATCAGCAATATGATGTAAAACAGTTTTATGATGTGAGTCAAAATTCAATAAAGTTTCACTCAAAAGTTCAACTAACTTGGGAAACGTCCGTTTAGTATATGCATTTGTGAATAAAACAGTTCTCATTAATGCAGTTTCTCCCTCATTATTAACTGCTCTATAATTTGCACCTAAATTGATCAAGGCTTCAGCTGCCTGTGCATTTCCCATCGAACACGCCCAGTGAAACGCCGTGTGTCCCTCATCGTCAAATATTTGATCAACGTTAAACCCCTTTGGTGGGTGAAGCAGAAAATCCGGTAGTTTTGCCGATTGGATTCCGTCATCTGGCAGCATGAAATATTCAAGCAAACATGAAGTGTATTCCGCATTCAAATCAAGCCATTTTTCTTCTCTATTGTTACCATTATTACTATCACTACTTTTGCGGTCACTGTTGATATTATTATGCAATTGGTTATGACTATTATGTGAACTGAACACTTTTTCCAAGCTTTCTCTTGCTGACCTGTGCGTTTTCGTGTTCGGTGACCTCAAAGCATTTGCCAGATCTGAATCTGACATAAACTCACTTGGCGATGAAGTGGCTGCCATAAAGTTCAATGTATTGGAGTCATCAATATCACTTGAAATTCCATCTTCAACATTGAAATCTTCCATTCCGTCCTCTTCATCTTCATCCTCGCCCACATTCAGACGCCCTGGAATGTTATTAGCATTGTGATCACTATAGTTTGTATATGTTGTATTATTCATTGAGGTATCTGGAGGTGAAGAAGTTAAAATATCATCATTTGGGGAATCATTGAATTTGGAAAGTGAAGTTAGGGATCTTCTTCCTACGTAAACTCCTTTATTTGGATTTGTCATTGCAGGAGTCGAGGCGGTGGCCTTGACTGGTGCTGGTGGGTTCAACCTTCTTGGTCTACCTCTCTTCTTCTGTACCACATTTTCAGCAGTTATTGGGTTGGCTGAATTGGGTTTGGGTAGTGGAGTGCTGGCTGTTCTTCTTGCTGGCAAAGACTTTCTTTGAGAAGCCATCCTCGTATTTTCAGACATTGAGCTGGTAGCAGAGGCAAGAACTGAATTAGATTTTGAAGCATGATGGTGCTTTGGTGCTGGTGGTGGGGAGTTAGCACCATTGGTACTCTCAATATCAAATAGGGGCCTCAAGTTATCATAAACTTCAAACTCTCTAGCAACCTCAATAGCTCTCTCTAGTGGAACCCAAGTCCCTTGATATTTCCCATAACCACCTTGAACTTTTTCGTGGACTCCTATTTGCACATCTTTCTCTAAAATTCTGGTACGTTTGGCCTTGGGGAAATTAGCAGCCTTCAAAATATGTGTTGCGTTCACCCATCCATCTGATTTTCTTCTCATAACCGAGCCTGTGCTCGTTACAAATTCGTAAACAGGTACACCTGAATATGTTGCTGAGTAAACCTTTTCCATTTTGACAAGTTCCGAACAACTTTTAGTAGCATAAAGTGACAACTGCAGTTGGCCAATGTGTTATGACTTTGGTGATGTGGCAATAACTTAACTATGTAACACTAAATTATGCTAGAAACCACCTGGTTTGAAACTAGTATTCAAAAATCCTTGAAATAAACAGCTTTATCCTGCTAGAACTCAGCTTAAATCAGCACCTAGTGTGGTCTGTGCAGTCAATTATACCAAATATCAAGTCCTTGGAGTACTTTTCAATCAATCTGACAATAATAATGAGTTGGCACAATTACTGTTTAGGTTTCAGTTAAAGTGTAAATTTGTGCCTTATCAAACTCAAAAAGCTCTTTTCGTTTTCAAATAAAGTTCCAATATGCTCTGGAAAGCCAATAAACACTGAAACTTAGCTGTTAACAGTCTAAAGCTTTGAAACCTTTCAGAGAAGTAGCAAATTCCTCGAATTGAGCTGTTTTAATAACAAAACATTTATTTTTTAATGCTGAAAATTTCAGACATTTTCGCCAAATTTCAGGAAAAACTGGCAAATTACCCGTTTTAGACACCAAATGTGAAAATTGGCACTATTTTTGTTTTGGTTTTGCGCTTTTGAAATTCATGAGTTTTAATTCTTGTCTATGGTGCTTGTTTCTGACGGTTAACTGCTAGTGGAGGGATGCAATGCGATACTGAAGAACATATAATTGTTCCACGTTTTCAAACGGAGCCCAATAGTGGCGATTTACTGGGATTGGAGTCTGATTTTATTGAAAATCACGAATATTACGTGTTTATACATTCAAAGAAAGAAGTGCTTAGAAGGAAAGTTGGTGGATGGATTAATGTGACACAGCTTTCCCATTTAATTGAAACAGGTTTTAGCAAGCGCAAAATCAATCAAAGAATTGAGTGTATAAAACCCCAGCACAAATACACTTCAAAGTACCATGCACCAAGAATAAAAGGAACTTGGATACCACTCGAAGAAGCAGTCAAATTTGCTAAGGAGTATCAAATATATGAGAAAGCGAAACCGATTCTGGGTTTCAATAGAGTTGCAAAGGTGAAGTATTTTGGAGTGGAGTTTTATGAATATTTTGCGTCTCCAGATGTAGACACAAATATTAGAATACTAAGAGATATTGCAACCCGCCAAGTGAACATGGACCAAATTTTCAGAGTTTACAACAAGATGAAAAGCAATCCAAACCTTGCATTAAGAAGATCTTTCTTTGCAAACTATAGAAATATTGTGATAAGAAGTGAAAATACATTATATGGAGGTCATTGGGTTGACTATGAAGTTGCATTAAAATTTGCTAGAAAACATGGAATCTTCAGCATAACGAGAAATATACTGGATTTTGAGAAGTGCCCATACGAAGCCGGTGAATTACCAATTGATCAAGTTCAAAAGGATTTTATGAGCTATTGGCTACCCACACTTTCAAGCGATGAGTATTTTGGGTTCCCATTGTCATTTAAAAGTGCATTGACACCACAGGTACCATCTAAAAAAAAGACGTTTGCATTATATGAGTTAACTACAGATACTCAACTAAGTTTTGAAATCACCACCAGCAAAAGTAAACAACCAATAAGGAGACACTATAGAATTTATAGAAGATTATCAGATGGAGCAGTAAATGCAAGCTCACTTATTGAAGCATGCTGTGGTCTAAGAATTCGGGAATTAGCACTATCTAAGGAAGATCCAGACTTGATAACCGCAAATGTTTTGAGTTGCAACGATTTATTGCAAGATTTTGAGCACGAAGTTGTTGTTAATGCATCTTCTAAATACGTCAATGGTAAATGGTGCTCTGCTAAAGATGCAAGAGCTCTGTTCACAATGCTGAAGATCCCGGAAAGTCAAGAGAAGGAAAAGATTGATAGATTTTTGAATTCACCAGAATTGGAAGGATTGAACCAGGATTCCAGCGATGGTGACGACAACGAGGGTGATGATGACGATGGAATGAATGTGATTGAGGAGAATGTTTTTGTTGAAAGGGCGAGACAGACCAAACAAGCACCATTTTATGATCGTAAATTTTTTGAAGATGAGCCATCATCTTCAGACGAAGAGATTGAATACGGTGATTTTAGCGAGAAGATTGACGTTTTAACTAATAATATTGAAGAAGACAAAGAGGAAGAAATCATAGCGACAGATAAAGAAGTTGAATTAAAAATGAAACCTATAGGGACAATAGATGAACCGAAAACAGAAGAAGCAGCCACGGGAACAGTTGTACCAGTACCACCCGAAATAGTTGGATTTACTACAATAGGCGCACACAGTGAAGACGAGAGTGATGAGATAGTCAATTCTGAATCAATAACTTCATCATCACCAATTAAGAAGTCACTTGTAACCAGTACCAACTCTGACTACAGCAAAAGCATCCATCTAACAGATTCAGTTATCAGGACACCCAACTTGTCATTAACCAAATTTGCATCAGAAAACGATTCACCAGAATCTGAAGAAGACTACGATCCTATTGGCAAGTTGATAAAAGTTGGACTACCTAAGCGGCCACACGAAGAAGACCAAAAGGGAGATGGAGTTGACAGAAGTACTAAAAGAAGAAATGTGGGTGTAGTTTTAGGAGATTCTTGCTCAGCTGGTTACGAAGATCTTGATAAAGAAGTTGGTGAAGTTGATGAAGAAGTTGATAAGGAAGTTGATAGCAATACTGAAGATGTTGAAAAAGAAGATTTCTTTGATGCTGAGTTATATCACGGGGATGACATCAAAGCAAAGAAAATTAATGACAACGGTAAAGGTCACCCATCAACAAATAAACCACTTAGAAAGAGATTTCAGATATTAAAAACTGGATTTCATCTCGATACAATAATATCCGAAGGTATGAGATTGATAGGAAAGCGGTACCAGCAAGAAAACAGAACCGAGCATAAGGCGCAAAAAGAAAAATGAAATAGAAAAGAAAACGAATTAAAATTTAATTAGGTTGATAAATAACTATGAATGAAGTGAAAAAATTGTTTTTGGTTTTCTGCAAGCGTTAATTTGAATAAAGAATCTTTTGTTTTGTTTACATAATGATGGATTCTTTTTCGACGTTAGCAGAAATTGTTTTGTGTGGTAAGACTTTACCACCATTAACGTAAATTTCATCTTTAACTTTAACATCGTCACCTAAAACGGTACAACCTTCAGTTCTTGCCCATTTACCGATTTCAGAGTTCCAACCAACGATTGTTGATTTGACCCAAGCGTGGTCCTTGATGGTTGAGTTTTCCAAAACAACAGATCTTTGAATTCTGACACCGTCACCAATAACGACGTTTGGACCAATAACAACGTTTGGACCAATCTTACAGCCTTGGCCGATTTTGGCAGATGGGTCAATCAAGACGTCACCTTGGATGTAATCTAAGTCTTTTGAAGCTAATTGAGGAGAGTTTTTCTTTGCTAAGGAGTGTAAATATAAGACGGTACCAGCTAAGAAATCTTTTGGTTGACCAACATCCATCCAGAATCCTTCCAAGTCAAATGAGTATAATTGTTTCTGTTCAACTAATTGAGGGAAGATCTCCTTTTCGATTGAGGTTGGTTTCAATTCAATCAAGTCAATAACTTCTGGGTTTAAGATGTATAAACCTGCATTGATTCTGTTACCAACGAATTCAACTGGTTTTTCAACAAATCTGTCAATCAAGTTTGGAGTTGCAATGTCGTGAACAATAACACCGTATTTAGATGGTTCATCAACTTTAGTTGCAACAATAGTTCCTAAGGCTTTGTGGTCGTTGTGAAATTTAACTAATTCTTCAAATGGGTATTCACAAATAACATCAGAGTTCAAGACAAAGAATGGGGAGTCGTCTTTCTTCAACACTTCTTCAGCTAATTTTAATGGACCTGCAGTACCTAATGGTTCAGTTTCGACAGAAAAAGT
Source organism: [Candida] sp. (assembly GCA_030570575.1). NCBI lineage: Eukaryota > Fungi > Ascomycota > Saccharomycetes > Saccharomycetales > [Candida] sp. Next base: position 318,966 of record JAJLVZ010000004.1, on the reverse strand, counting down.
GATTGAAACACCATATTCAGCTTCGTATTTCTTTAAAGTGCTAACCATAACTTCTGGTCTGTAGTTAACAGCAAGAACAATGTCAGTAACACCAGCTTTGGCTAATGCTTCAATTTGATGCAGGATCATTGGTCTGTTTGCAAATTCAACTAATGGTTTTGGAACTGTAAGAGTCAATGGTCTCAATCTTGTACCGTAACCTCCAACTAAGATAAGTCCTTTCATTTTGTATTGTTATTTATTAAATGTATGTATTATTTGTTAATCAAAATATGATCAAGGAACACGAGTGAAAAATTTGAAAGAGTGGCCAACCTTCTCGTTTTATACAATTTTCAGCAATTTTTATTTACGTGTTTTGTTTTGTCGACGAGCTGGAAACGGGACTGCAGAAGAGCGCGTTAACGTGCATATTTACTGGCTGGCTTTGTTTACGTTTCGTCATGTTGCAAGTGGGTTGGTTAGCTGGCAGTCCTCACCTTCTTAGTGCTGCACAAGCAGCAGTAATAGTAGTGGGCACACTACAAACCAAGCTTTGCACAGTTACTCCTAAGCCTGCAAACCTCTCACTGTTCTCAGGTAGACACATCAATTCTCACTGAGAAAAAAAAACCACCTAGAGTTTGGGACTGGAGAGACTAAACTGGGACTAGCAAGTCCTGGATCGAAGACTTACTATCCCAGCGGAATAGTTCTAATTATTGATTGACGCACAGATCCAAAAAAACCCACTGCAGTGGACCTGATGCAGCAGCTAAGCTGTTGTATCGCTATTATGGGCTGGGTTTTCGCTACAGCTTTACATTATTTTGGCTGGCTGGTGGTGTTATCAGACGAACCGAATGTGTCAAGTGTCCTGCCAGGCGTTGTCACAACACCCAACCGGTTTTGCTACGCAGCCTGTTGTCGCCGCGTGCTAGGCTGAGGCTATCTGAAATGGACAGGAGATCTACAGATTGATGTGTACTGTAGATCGTTTGATAGTGGTATTCGTCCACCAGTTAGGGCCAGATCCAAGACCACATGTATAGAACACCCATTGTCGTAGCTTCCCAGGCTCTATATTAGTGCACCAGGTCGGAGCTGCGTTAGCAGGCTCGTGGCCCACTAAACGTGAGTTAATTGATTCTCAACAGGGACTAGAGACTTTTTTAGTCCACCTGCTGATCTATGGGTAGTTTTCGCTTTCGCGTTTGCTGGATTCGGTTGAAAAATAGTTTCACTTTGCCAGGCACCTGCACTTTGTGGCACACTGCGGCGGGCATACGTACACCTCGTGAGTAAGTAACAATATAACCTTTGAGCGTCGGATAAACTCAATGCTGCTGATGTAAGTACTGCCCCTCGCTGATTCAGCAGCAGAAAACACGGGCAAATTTCCTTGGAATTTGCTGATTCAGCACTGACTCAGCTAACTTTAGTCCCAAAAATTCATAGAAAAAAAACAAAAAATAACAAAAATGTTCAAAAAATACGTGTCAATTGAAGAACAAGTTAATTTGTGTCATTGATTTTATTAGCTAAGATGGCTTCAAGTTCCGGTGTGGAGAAACACAGCGGCTCGGTGAGCTCACGTTTGCGTGGGAAGTCCCCAGCGGCTGTACAGGCCGAGGAGATAGTCCAAGACGAAATTATTGACTCCAAAGAATTAGCCAAGTCTGAAGCCAAACAACTGAAGAAGGATTTATTGTCAATCGAATCCATAGTTGCTCCAATTGTTTTTACACTTCTGGGGTTCATCACAAGAATGTACAAAATCAGTGCGAATAATCATGTTGTTTGGGATGAAGCGCATTTTGGTAAGTTTGGTTCTTATTACCTGCGTCATGAATTCTACCACGATGTCCATCCTCCATTAGGTAAAATGCTGGTTGGGCTGTCTGGCTACATTGCTGGATACAATGGTTCATGGGATTTCCCTTCTGGTCAAGAGTACCCAGATTATATTGACTATACAAAAATGAGAATTTTCAATGCCACTTTCAGTGCCCTATGTGTTCCAATCGCTTACTACACTGCAAAGGCAATTGGTTTCAGTACCGCATCCGTCTGGTTATTCACTTTGATGGTCATTTTTGAAAATTCTTATGTTACTTTAGGTAAGTTCATCTTACTAGACTCAATGTTATTGTTCTTTACTGTTGCATCAGTTCTTTGCTTGGTTAGATTTCACAATGAAAGAAACAACGAATTTGGAAGAAAATGGTGGAAATGGTTGTTATTGACTGGTATCTCATTAGGTTGTGCATGTTCTGTTAAAATGGTTGGTTTATTTGTTACAACTTTAGTTGGTATTTATACTGCAGTCGATTTATGGAATAAATTTGGCGATAAATCAGTCACCAGAAAGAAACATTTGGCTCACTGGAGCTCAAGAATTTTTAGTTTAATTGTTGTTCCATTTTTGGTGTTTTTATTATCATTCAAAATTCATTTTGATTTACTAAGTGGTTCAGGTACCGGTGATGCTAATATGTCCTCATTGTTCCAAGCTAATTTGCAAGGTTCTGAACTAGGAATTGGTCCAAGAGATGTTGCTATCCATTCTTCTTTGGTCACTATCAAGAACCAAGGTTTAGGTGGTGGATTATTACATTCCCATGTTCAAACTTACCCAGAAGGCTCAAACCAACAGCAAATCACTGCTTACAGTCATAAGGATGCCAACAATGAATGGGTTTTTGAGAGAAGTAGAACGAGACCTAACTTCAATGCTACAAAAGACCAACTTGAATACGTTATCGATGGTTTACCAGTTAGATTAACTCATAGAATGACAGGTAGAAATTTACACTCCCATGCAATTCCTGCACCAGTCAGTAAAACTGCATTTGAAGTCTCAGGTTACGGAGATGATGAAATTGGTGATGAGAAAGATGACTGGATTGTTGAAATTGTTCATCAATATGGTGATGAGGATAAACTAAGATTACATCCGTTAACCTCTTCATTCAGATTAAGACACAAAATTATGGGATGTTATCTATCTCAGACTGGTAACCATTTACCAGAATGGGGGTTCAGACAAAGTGAGATTGCATGTGTTAAAAACGCCTTCACAAGAGATAAAAGAACCTGGTGGAATATTGAAATGCACAACAACACTAATTTGCCATTACCATCAGAAGATTTTAAATTACCAAAAACAAACTTCTTCAAAGATTTCATTCAATTGAATCTAGCAATGATGGCAACAAACAATGCATTGATTCCAGATTCTGACAAACAAGACGATTTAGCTTCAGCTGCATGGCAATGGCCGACTTTGAACGTTGGTATTAGACTTTGTGGCTGGGGTGACGAAAACCCAAAATACTTTTTAATGGGATCACCAGCAACTACATGGACTTCATCCATTGGTGTTATTGCATTTGCAATCTTAGTTTTATACTATTTGATTAGATGGCAAAGACAAATCAACGATTTCAAATTCGATAATGAAAAGTTGAATCTGTTTTTAATGGGTGGTATTTATCCAATGTTTGGTTGGGGTTTACATTATGTTCCATTCTTGATCATGTCAAGAGTCACCTACGTTCATCATTACTTACCTGCATTGTATTTTGCAATGATTGTGTTAGTTTTCTTGATTGACTACGCAACAAGACCATTAAGATTGAAAAATACCTCATCAAGTAAAGTCACCTTATTGTTTATTTATGTTGCTTGGTACATTTTAGTTATTGGCGTGTTTTACTACTTTTCACCAATTTCATTTGGTTTAGAAGGTCCTTCTAAACAATACGAATACATGAACTGGTTGAAAACTTGGAGAATTGCCTAAAATAAAATTAATGACGATTGAAAAGACAAATAAATATAAATAAATAACATAATAAATAAAAAATCATAATCAATTTAAGGCTACAAAATCAACGAATTTTAATTAATTGATTACTATTACTATTGCTATTAAGCTGCATTTACTAAACCTTCCCATAAATTATCCCAAAACTAAAAACTAATATTAAAACCATTCAATTCAATGTCAGTTCATCTAAATCTAACGTTCCATTGATACTTTGATAATGACTGGAGCCTCTTGGTAAGATAGATGGCGTGTCACCTATTCCATACACAACGTTTGGTGTAGCAGCAGAACTGCTGGCTGCAGAACCATTGTGGTGACTATGTGTGTGAGCAGGTGGGACCTGATTCAATGGATATAAAGGAGGAGGATTCTCCCCAACCTGTTTCAAAGTGGTGTTGACCAGAGCAGCATCGTAATTTGGTGGTGATAGTGCGCTAACGTCATCATAAGTTGGTGGGACCTCATCATCCCAGGCAATACCCAAACCTGATCTTTCGGTTAAAATTAGTTTGAACTGCATACGCAAAACTCTAGCAGCACCAGTTGGCACACCAACCAAGGCAGGTGATGGGTTATTTGCTGAAGATGATGATTCAGGTGTTGGCTCGGTTTTTGTTGGTTTAACATGATTAGCAAAAATTGGTGATAACTCAGCAAGTCTTTGATCAGCTTTCTTCAAGTTATCGTTATTACCATGGCTTGTCGAGGTTGACAAGTCGTTGCTATCATTTGAAACTGAGGCACTGGTTAAAATTTCTTCAGAGACAACAACTTCAACAACCAGTACATGTCCAACACTAATACCAAGCACTGAATCATCAATATCACAGCTAACATTTGAGAAAACAGTACCGTATTTTTTGTTTTGATTTGAAGAGGCAAAAGTTTCATGCGATGTTGCCGCAGTTGCTAAATTTGAGCAAGATAAATCAGATACTAACTCAATTGTTCCTTCGCCGCTAAAATCTGACTTCCAGCCGCTTCTAATTTCGCCACTAGAAATTGTGCGTATTTCTTCATTGTAGAGCTCTAGTTCTCCCTTTGGCTGTGCGGCTGCAGAAGCAGCAGCAGTACTGGACTCCTGCGATTCTTGATTAGCATGATCGCTTGGGTGCAAATCTGGATTTGGATGATCAATTCTATCTTCAGACTCAGCTGGCTGCAAAGAGTTTGCAGTCATAGAAGGAGCTAGTTGGGTTGCCGACTGAGAAGGGGTTATTGATGGTAGTAAACCAGGAGAAGGTCTTGGAGAGTTTGAAACTGAAACAGAAGTTGTAGGGCCGGATTGTTGGTTTCTTTTCTGCTGAACAGGCTTTGTTAGAGCCTGGGACTTTTGTATGTGACTCTGCACCACTTTGAGCTTTGTTTTGTGGTTGATACAGGCGTTGGCTTTAACTTTAGTAACTTCTTCAATTCTCCAACTAACTCTTCTCATTCTCCATCTTTTATTTTTCGAAGAAACACCTTTCAGTTTCAACTCTATAGCAAAAGTTGACCTTGGATAAATTACGTTTGGCAGGACTGCATTGGCAGTAACCTCAGTTGGTGGAAAGACTCTCAGTGAGTTTTTATCTGGGCCTCTGAGAATCGATCTTGAAACATTTAGTGGTAAGATCACTTTAACCAAAGTTTGTAGATTTGAATGGTTGTTGTAAGAAGCAATTGCCACTAGTTCATAACTGATTGAGGTGGTTGCAGCAGTTCCCAAAGTTGTTGTAGGAGGGACCATTCCAGGCAACAGATGCGAGAATGGATAAGAATGTTTCCCAATTGGTAAATTGTGAGGTTGAGTCATGATATCCCATCTTGCTAACTCGACAGATTTCTTCTTACAACTGGAGCAATTTGCCAGGGTGTTGGATGGTGGCAGAAAAGGCTTCGCATAAGTTATCTTTTGTACTAATGAGAGCTGAACTGAGTTTATTAGCACTGTTTTTGGGGGTGAGATGGTGCTGTTGTTAGAGCTCAAAGCCGTCAACGAGCTTGAGGAGTTTGATTTGACAGTAGTTAGTTTTGTCTTGGATTTGGTCTTTGATAAGGTTGGGGCTAAACTGAGTGAAGATCTTGAGTTAACTGAAGTTAATTGACTAAAAGAATCCTCTGTTATATCGATTGAGAGCTGTCCTGAGATCAGGGACCCTGAAGACTCATTAGGTGGGCCGTAAAGAACTACCGGAGGACTTTCCAGCTGGATTGAAAGTTCAAAAGGATGCTTACTATGGCCATTGGTGGTACCGCTGTTGCTTGCAGTGCTGATACTGTGGCTCGAATTTAAGCCATTGCTTTGCTTGCTTTGTATGGAGTGTGTAGAAGCCGAGCTCCTCGTGCTGGACAAATGTGGAACAACGCTGTTGGAGCTTGTTGGGTTCAATTTCGATAGAAAAGACATGCTGAGAGTGGTCTGAACTAAGTGAGCTGATGGAGCTAAAAATTCGCAGTTTAGTCAACCAAAATGTATGTGTTGGGCCTCTTTTCGCAACTTGAAGAACTGTATTAACCTCTTCTGTCAACACTCTGAGCCAATTTCCAGCCTGTGAAAGTTGCAAAAGTGATGTAAAATTGGCAAACTCAATCAAAAAATGTCAATTTAAATGTCAAAATTTGTTTATTTTTTTTTTTTTGTTTTTGTGAAATTCCAGCTTGAGCCCATAAAATTACGTCAGCACTGAGTCAGAATCTACTCGACCGGGCGACGATGTTTGATGCAGCCAGCGAATTCTTGCGTGGATCGCTTTGCGGGAGCCCAGCGGTTGGTACCTGTGTAGCAGTATTTGCACACGTGCTGCCAGTTACTCTGCTAGCCAGTCACATCTTTTTAAAGCTGTAAAACTACCCCAGTGCTTTAAAATAAGGCCGGGTAGCAGGTCTCCTGACTAATATATAATTTCAGGCAGTTTTTTTTGATGGCGAAATTAAAAACAACAACAATTTTAATAACAAAAGCTCAATAATTGTGATTTGAAACAGCAAGTTTAGTGGCGAAACACACAGGCGGCGCTGCCAGAACTCAGATAGACAACTAGACAAAGCGCACATACAATAAAACTCTGCTTTTCATTGCATTTGGACAAGTTTAGGACTTATTTTGCATCCATAGTTGTGTTGAATTCAAAAGATAAACAAACCAATCAGGCGGTATAGCAACGGGTAAACTAGTTTGAAGGCAAGTTCACATTGGCTGAAGATGCAGAATTACCAGACACAGGGCATTCCTGGCAGTCAACCGCAGCAATTCTTCCAGCAGCAGCAGCAGCAGCAACAACAACAACCGCAGCAGAACTCGAATGATTTCTTGCAATCGTTGACCAATTCTCAAGGCTCGAACAACAACACCAGCAATACATTGAACGATGGCCTAAGCCCTTTTCAGCTTTTGACGCAATCAATGTACCCTAGCGGTAGCCAATACCGCGCACAAACTCCTCAACAGAGAAATGTGCATTTGCAACAACAGTCGCAACAACAGTCAATACCTACACCTCCACAACAACATATCTCAATGCATTTACAACAGCAGCAGCAACACCAGCAACTTCCACAGTCACAGCCTCAGAATTTACAGCAATTGCAGCAATTGCAACAGTTACAGCAACAGCAACAACAAGCCCAGCAACAACAACAGCAACCACTATTACAACAGCTACATCAGTCTATAAATCTGGCACCGGCTTTAGCTGCTAATGAAAACTGGAAGGACCAGATGCAGTTGGCTGAGTTATCGAGGAAATCAAATGTTCCACATTTTTACGCGAGACATGCAGCTGTATCTTCAAGAAGAAACAAACAAAGCTATATGGACAACTCAAGTAAAACTTTGAATTTGGTTGAATTGACTAAACAAATATTAGTTGATGCAGAGCAAAGTCAAACTTCAGAAGCCCAAAATTCAGGTTTATGGGCAGGTAAGAAGGCATTTCATGATTTTGATACAAGTGATGATGAGGAAGATGCACCAAGAATGAAAAACAAAGAAACAAATGGACAAGTTTGGTCATGTTTGGATATTTGTGGACAAGATATACCAAATTTATCAGAAAATTTATTTAAATATACTTTCCTAACAAAGTTATACTTAAATGGTAATAAATTGTCATTTATACCAAAATCAATTAAAAATTTAAAGAATTTGAAAGTTTTGGATTTATCAAATAATTTCTTACAAAATTTACCACAAGAAATGGGGTTATTATTCAATTTAAAATATTTATATGTTTTTGATAATAATTTAACCAACTTACCATATGAATTTGGTAACCTATTTCAATTAATTTTTTTAGGAATTGAAGGTAATCCAAATTTTGATCAATCTTTGGCAAAAATTGTTGCAACAAAAGGTACAAGATCTTTGATAATTCATTTGAGAGATGACAATCCTAAATCTTTACCTCCACCTAAAAGACAATGGATAAGTCTAAAAGAAGATGGTGAGATTGAAGAAGTTGATACTGCTTCATCCGAACCATCATCAATAATAGCATCACCATCACAAACATCACTACAATCATCACAATCACAACAATCTGCATTTAATAAAAATAACACAACTAATGAAATTACAATTAATAACGAGAAAGAAGAAAAAGAGTCTTTTACAATCTATGACAATAATGTTTTATGCCACCATTATGCAACAGCAAAACTGTTCAATTATACACCATCGTGGGCATTAAACTGGGAATATAGAAAAGAAATTCTGAAACAACAAATTCTAGAGAGTAATGCAGATATCGTTTGTTTACAAGAAGTTGAGACTGAATCTTTCGAAGAATATTGGTTGAAAGTGTTATCAGAAAAAGGTTATAGAGGATTATTTCATGCGAAATACAGAGCAAGAAGAATGAAGGAAAAAGATGCGAAAAAAGTTGATGGTTGTGCAACATTTTTCAAAATGGATAAATTTGAGTTGGTTGAAAGAAAAGCTTTGGAATATACTCAGATTGTTTTAAACTCTCACAAGTACAAGAAATCAGATGATGTTTTCAATAGACTACAAAACCGTGATAATATTGGTTTGGTGACAGTTTTAAAACATCTTCATACAGGTGAAGATATTTTATTGGCAAACACTCATTTACATTGGGATCCTGCATTAAATGATGTTAAAACAGTGCAAATGGGTGTTCTTATGGAAGAAATTGAAATTATGAACAAGAAATATGTAAATAAACAACAGTTAGACCAGGGTATCAAGCACTTGCCAATATTAATTTGTGGAGATTTGAACTCTCAATTGCATTCAGCAGTCTACAAATTTTTAGCAACAGGTTTTGTTAAAGAGCATGAAGATCTTGAAGGAAGAGATTATGGAAAATTCACTGATGTTGGGTTCAACCACTCTTTCAACTTGAGATCTGCGTACGACAATATTGGTGAGTTACCATTTACAAATTTTACTCCTGGGTTCACTGATGTTTTGGACTACATTTGGTACACGCCTGACACATTTGCTGTTAGAGGCCTGCTAGGTAAGATTGATCCTGAGTACCTGAGCCACTACATCGGGTTTCCAAACGCTCATTATCCTTCTGATCACATTCCATTGATGATAAAGCTGCATTTGAAACAGCACAAACATCTGGATTCCAAAAGAGATAACTACAAAGCTGATTTCAGACCTTCTAGAAAGACCTGAACATTCATCTGTTGGAAATAAATTGTATTTTTAGTTACAAGTTATGCTGTAGTAATTACTTTATTGTGTTAAAGCCGTGCTGACTATTTTAATTAAAAAGAAAAAACTATTTGGTTATGTATTAGGAGATAAAAACATTTGAGTATTTTAGGTGAATTAGCCAGTAATAGACGTGTACAGCGGCCAGGAACCCGTCAGAGTCACCATAGAAGAAAGCAAGCCAGTTCAGCACGATAAGGAAGCAGGCAGACCACCGATGAAGAAAACAGTAATATCGAGAATGAAGTCTACTGCACCCAACGGGGCCTTGAGCGCCTCCTCACCCATATACAACCATTCTCACAGGGAGTGGATCAGCGTCAAGAACGCACCGCAGAACATACTGGCCAAGTACAGGTTCAAAATGGCGAGTTTCAACATGCTGAATCAGTCCTATATGTGGCCGCAGGTGTACGACTCGTATGTGGCCCCACTGTACAGAAGCTGGGACTACCGGCTCAAGCTTCTGTCCGAAATTGTGAACCACCAGAGCGTGAGGTCGGACATCATGTGTTTCCAGGAGATGGAGACGCAGGTTTACTACAATTACTGGAAACCGATGTTCAATGATATGGGCTTCAGCAGCGAGTTTATAAGGAAAACCAAGCCGGTTTACTGGGAAAAGGAGAGCGAGAATATTGATGGGGTGTCGATATTCTTCAGTAAGGACAAATTTGAGCTCATTGAGTGCAAAAAGTTCCAAATATCGCATTATTTCAAGAATGAGTTCAACAACTTGTACAACATAAACTTTGATAAAAAGGTGGTCAATGAGACGTTTGAGACCCGGAACCAAGTTTGTTTGATCATGGCGCTTAGGCACAGGGCAACACAGGAGGTGGTGCTGGTGGCAAACACCCATTTGTACTGGAAATTCGATGATATCAAACTACTGCAAACATTAGTGGTGCTAGAGGCGTTGAACAAGTTTGAGATTAAATATCCAGGAGCTAAGACGCTTTTCTCTGGAGACTTCAACTCGAAACCCAACTCGTCGGTGTACCAATTCTTGAAAAACAATGAGATACCGTCGAGTAACTCTGATATTGCGAAATATTTACAGAAAGACGGGATCAACTCCTCGAGCCGAGCCCTAAGGACTCCAGTTCCCCTATCCAGGAATGTATTTGACGAGATAATCCAGGAGCAAGGCCTGTTCACGTGCTACACGAAGCACCTGTTTGGGATATTCGACTACATCTGGTTCAACTCATCAGATTTCCATTTACTCAAGTTCCTCAGTGGAGTTGACCAGGATTACCTACAGAGTATCGAGGGCTTGCCGAACAAGGACTACCCGAGCGACCACATTCCTATAGTTGCCGAGTTCGCCATACGGTCGAGTCACCGGCTGTAGCTCCGTCATTTGAACCAGTCAATTGCTTGTTGATGCAGTATGTTTGCAGCATCAACACAGATGCAACAGTCAATACATGGCAAAAGGATTCCAACCATCTGAAAATGTTAGGAGTTAGGGAGATAGGACGAGCCCCTGACCACTGCAGTTTCAAGTCCAACTTCTAAACCAGCTACCTCAAAGAATCCAACCGTCAAAGATTCAAGCGATGAAGGGTTCAAAAAGTCCAAAGTCTTGTTCAAGTTTGACAAGAACAAGAACAGACAGAGGTTTGGTTGGTGGTTACAAGTGATAACCGCAATTTGGCATAATTGGACTGAGAAATATAGCCCGGCTCAGGCCAAGTCCTCAATATCACGGATCAGGGCCGACACATCGCCACGAATGGTGGAATTCATCTTAGCGTAGTCCTCTTTGCTGATATTCTGAGTCCTCTTGATGATGTTGCGATCCACATTGGAGCACAGGGTGGTTTTGCTGAGTGTGCACAGGTCGCAGCGACGGCCCCGGGGCAGGCAGATGGTCTGCCCAAACCCCACCAGCAGCGGGTTGATCTCTCTCCAGTATTGCTGGGGCAGCCATTTTTCGAGCTCGAGCCTGGTCTGCTCCGGGGTCTTGCACTTCTTGCTGACCCACCCCCACATCCTGGCCAGTCTGTCTACGTGGGTGTCGACGCCTATGCCCACATTCAGGTTCCATCCTGCCTGCAGGGTCAGAAAGGCCATTTTGGGTCCCACGCCAGGCAGCTCCACCAGCCCCTCGACGGTCTGTGGGATGTCGCCGTGGTACTTGTCGTGGAGAATCGCCACCGCTTTCTTGATGAACGCAGCCTTGCGCCTGTGGAACCCAACGCTAAAGATGAGCTCGTCCAGCTTGGCCTCGTCAATATGCATGATGGCCTCGACGGTGAGCCCGTCCTGGAACCCCACCGACTTGCAGTACGCCACCAGGGCCCTCATGGCCTTGTAGTTGACCTCGTCCTTGGTCTGGGCGGACAGCATCAGCGAAATCAGCAGCTGGAACCGGAACAGCTTGGGCTCCAGCGGTGTTACCTGGTTGTACTCTCTGTGCAGAGTCAGTGGGATCATTGCGCACCCCATCGAGTCCACGGGCGTGACGATCTTGTCGCGCATCGCCCGCACCATCTGGTAGATCTGCTGCCAGTTCTTGGGCCCTGGTGGGTGCTCGCTCGTGCCGTCTGCCGCCACCAGCCTGCGCTTCTTGCGCTTTTCCTCGCCGCCGGCCCCATCAGCGGGCCCAGCCCCATCAGCGGGCGCCCCATCAGCGGGCAGGTCACTGGGCTCCCTCTTTACCGCGTGGAGCGCAACCTCAGGCTCACCCTCCTCCGTCTTTACTTTGAAAAACTTCGACTTCACCGCCCCAGTTGCCTGCACAGTCATCGTATTCGCCCCTGCACTGCGCCTTGCTACCCACACCAGCATAAAACAGCCAAACACTGCGAATATTTCGAAGTGCGCTTTTTATTTCATTTTTAGCGTCAAAACACAACCTGTACCCACCACCACGCACCATCCACAGCCAGCTAACCACACACCGACTCGGCCCACCTACTGGAAAGACACTTTTCACGCGCAATTTTACACACACAGGCAGCAAACTACTCGGCCGTGCCAGCAAGTTTATACCAAATAGGTCAAGATTGCTGCTGTTTCCAAATTTACCAACCAACCGCGCTGTCAGGCCCTCAATCCACTGCTCGAGCCAACACACAAACTGTGTTACACTGAACACTCCATTAGCTGTACACTGAACCCTCTAACTGTGTTACACTGAACCCTCTAACTGTGTTACACTGAACACTCCATTAACTGTGTTAGACGCTCCATTAAGTGTACACTGAACTCTCTAACTGTGTTACTGTTAGGATCCATGACGAGCCACCCACAAACCTCGTTCAGCCTGGCAAACATCCACTGGAACCGGTGCTTCTTCCTGATCCCAATTTTGGGCAGCGTCGTGTGGTGCGGAATGCTTATAGCCATGCTGATATGCTGGTCTGCACAGGGAAAACCAACCTACTGGTTTATGACCGTCGGGCAGAACCCTGTTTTCATCTCAGACATTGGGGCCACCAACCTCAAGCCCCTGTTTATTAGCTGTTCAGGCTGGCAGGGCCTGTTTTACACTCTGACACTGCTGACGGAATACTACTTGCGAAAAACCGGGCGGCTGCAGTACTGGTTCAAGAAAGACGAGCGAAACCTGCTGTGGGCTGCCATCATCCTGGGCGAAATTGGCCAGCTGGGGATCCTCTTTTGCACCATTTTCAGTACATCGACTTATTCTAAAGTCCATTCTTTCATGGTGGGTGTCTTTGTCATTGCTGTTTTCTTGTCATTGGTGTGCCTCATTACACAGTACTTTCTAATGGCCAGACACTACAAAGATATCCACGTTGAGCATAAAACAATGAACAAATTCATGGTTTCTGCCTCGCTCAAATTGTTTTGGACCGTTATGGCCGTCATATTTGCAATCTGCTTTGCCGCACAACACAAGGGAATGAGTGCCAGATTCGAGTGGGTCGTGGCCTTTTGGTATGTCCTTTTGTTCTTTATATTTGCGTGGAACCTGTATCCAGCATGCAAAAAACACCACAAAAACTACCCATTCATTCACGACTACGACAACTACTACATGTACCACGAGCACTTTAGAAGCGACATTGAGAAGGAACTAGACAGCGAAGCTGGGAACTTTGTGAATACCGAGGACGAGCAAGACAGTGCTACTCACGCTAGAACAGTCAATAGAGAGTTTACAGACGCAGAACTCCAGCAGTACCCGGTCAATGGTGACCAGGACCAGTATCCTATCCCACAGGGCCAGCAGGTGAGACTCTACTCGGAAAGCCAGTGAGCCTTTCAGCATGAAATGTTTACTTTCCAGCATGAAATGTTTACTTTCCAGCATGAAATGTTTACTTTCCAGCATGAAATGTTTACTTTCCAGCATGAAATGTTCATTACTTTCCAGCATGAAATGCTTACTTTCCAGCATGAAATGCTTACTTTCCAGCATGAAATATGTATTACTTTCCATCATCAAATGTGCTATCTTGTATATTATCAATTTATGTCATCCGATACTACTCGGAGTAGTCAACAAAGAACGTCGGTAAAGATGCCTGGTGCTTTGTACTCGGTGTAGTACGTATCATTAGGCGGATCAATAGACTCTGCAGTGATCATTAAAGGTTTGGTATGTTCAAGGACCGGTGAGTTTGGCTCTGGAGATTGGGCTGACTGCTGCATCGCGCTGTTTACTAATGGGGGTGTATGTAAGTCACAGATAACTGCCGTTTTTAGCTGTTCTGATTCTTCATCTAAGTTCAAAAGCAATGCTTTATTGTTATCACAGCCGTCATCTGTGCACTCTTTAGCCGACTTGAAAGTTTCAAATTCCTCAACTCTCGTCATATCATCAGAATGAACTTTGAAAGGATTGCTGGCACACAGTCTGTCTCTGCACAATGGAATTGCAATTGGGGTTGAATGTGCAATTTTACAGGCTAAAGTTTTTGGTTTTAGAACCTCTTTTTCTTCTCTCTGCTTTATGGTACTACCAACCATTGCATGCTTAGTGTTCGAATACGAACGAACTATAACAGGAACTGGAAACGCAATCCTGTTTCTCAAAACTGAATTATCTTTATTGACATACTGATCAAACTGTGTCAGATCATGTAAGCTACTTGATTCTGCAGTTTGGGCAGCTAGTTTCCCATGATCCAACACGTTTGACAACGGGTTCAAACTAATTGGACTCAACACAATCTCAAATGACGTTGATTCATCTAAAATGAATATTTTGGCTCCAATGGACTTGGAAGGATTGACACCCAAACCTTTGAAAAACAACAATTCCTCATCATAATGCTTAGAGACTTGGTACACTTTAGTGAACAGAAACGAAGCTGATTTTTTTTTGATCAATATTCTGTAGGGGTTGCGCTTTGCTAGTTCCTTACTATTGAAGTCGTTATTGACTGGGAGTTGAGCTTGCTGGTTAATGTCCAGCTTCATACAACTCTTGGATCTCAAACTGAAGCCCAAGTTGAATCTTTGAGCTGAGTAGAGGCAATCACTCTGGATATGCGTACATCTTTGAATATGATCCGATGCAATACATGGTTCGCAAGCAAATAAGTAGTTGTTTAGCACAATCATTGAGTTGATAGCAAGTTATAGTGTAGTGCTAGGGGATATGTGGTTGGTTAAGACGGTTCAAAATCACACTCATTTCACTTTGTGGCAAGTTTCCAAATCGCACGTTTTTGTCCTACTCAACCTCCTCTTCAGTGGCATTGGTTTCCTCATTCTGAGAACTGTCCTTACCTTTAGACTCATCCATAATCTCGAAGTTTATAACCAAAATTGGCTCACCTTCTTCCACACTTAAATTATCTGAGACTTTTCTTTTCAAAACATAGCGAACTGAGTTGAAATTCTCGTTCAAGTAGTTTGATAAATTGATTTCAAACCCACCAGGCAAAGAGATATTGAAATTCGAGTGTTTCAAGCTCAACAAACCTGAAAAGAAATCAAATTTATACAGAACATTCTGCTTGAATGAAAACTGTTTCAAGTTTTCTGGTGCCTGGTAGTATTTCTGTCTTTCAGCTGATGTTAAACCCAAACCATTGAAATTTTCCTCAACAATCAAGTCGCTCGGTGTATACACAGCTTCATCATCATTGATTAGATTGAAGCTTGATAACGCTTTTCCATATAAATAGGGCTTGTCCGCATATAAGTCAGCTTCAACGCTCTGGTCAACATACTTTTGAAAGATTCTGAGTGCAGCAGAGGTACCATACGGCAAATAATCCTTGATTGGGTAGTTGAAATCATTGCCAAAGATCAATTCATCACCTTTCAAATTATCAATTTTAGGTATCAAGTTGACCTGAATTGAAATGTTCGAGTCGACATTGTTCTCAAAATATGAGCAGTTTGGCGCATTGGATTTGTGCTCAACTGACCCTTTAAAGTCTTTGATTCTGATGAATAGCTCAATTTTAGCAATATCGGACTCAATAACTAGTGGAGCAGACTCTGAATTGACTTGCACTGTTTGGAAGTTTGTGTCATAGTTGTTTGATGCTGAGATCTTTAGGCTTTTGCTACCGGCTCCTGCTGCAGAGCCTGATGACGAATGGTACCACATGCTTGTTCTGCTACCTTGGTTTCTATGGGTCAATTAAGATTGCTGTTTGCTGAAAAATTCCAGTTTAACTAACTGCGCCACATTTGGTATACTGCGCCACAAACATGTGGCTCGCGCCGAACCGCAACAACCAGCTTTGGCTAAAACGACCCGCAGAGTGCGCCATCACGCAGTCACGTCTTGCTTTCTTTTGACTTGCAAGCAGTAAACTTCCAGCACTTTCTTTCATGTTCCACTGATCGAATAGATAAAGTTTTGCCGATGTTGCGCTTACCGCTTTTAACACCGTGGAGGTTTTCCCGCTCTCCAACCAGAAAAGCATCTGAACCTAGCAGTCTCCCGGTGATGCTGACCCCCAGCCGTTCACACTGCACCAATTGACCACACCAGCGCCAAAACAACACAGCTGGGCCACACCCAAGCGGAAAAAAAACTCATAAAGCGTCTAAATTCATATTTTTCTTTTTATCCGGAGAACAGTGAATCGTCAATTTCCAGCAGGTGATGAGAAATTAACGAGTATAAAAGCAAGAAAGTTTCCCTTAAAAAAAATACAACTGCAGTAACACTGATTAAATAGTAAATTACAGCAAATCAACAAATAAAATGTCACACAACTCATTAGAACAATTAAAGGCCTCAGGTACTGTTGTCGTTACCGATACTGGTGAATTTGAATCAATTGCCAAATACACACCACAAGACGCCACAACCAACCCATCGTTGATTTTAGCAGCTGCTAAGAAAGCCGAGTATGCTAAATTGATTGACACTGCTGTTGAGTACGCCAAGGCCAATGCAAAGACTTTGGAAGAGCAAAGCTCTTTGGCCTTAGACCGTTTGTTGGTTGAATTTGGTTCTAAAATCTTGGAAATTGTCCCAGGCAGAGTTTCAACCGAAGTTGACGCCAGATTATCCTTTGACAAAGAGGGTACCATTAAGAAAGCTTTACAAATTATTGAACTATACAAATCAGTGGGAATTCCAAAAGAACGTATTTTAATCAAAATCGCTTCAACTTACGAAGGTATCCAAGCTGCAAAAGAATTAGAATCAAAACACGGTATCCACGTCAACTTGACCTTGTTATTCTCATTTGTCCAAGCTGTTGCCGCAGCTGAAGCCAACGCCACCTTGATTTCACCATTCGTCGGTAGAATCTTGGACTGGTACAAGGCTAAAACTGGTGAAACCTACACTGCAGAAACCGACCCAGGTGTCCACTCTGTTAAGAAAATCTTCAACTACTACAAAAAATTCGGTTACAAAACCATTGTCATGGGTGCATCATTCAGAAACGTTGGTGAAATCAAAGCTTTAGCTGGTATTGATTACTTGACCATTTCTCCTTCATTATTAGAAGAAATGATTAACTCAAAAGATGAAATTCCAAAAGTCTTGGACGCATCAAGTGCTTCTTCACTCGATCTAGAAAAAGTCTCTTACTTGGACAACGAACCACTTTTCAGATTCTTGTTGAACGAAGATGCAATGGCCACCGAGAAGTTAGCTGAAGGTATCAGAAAATTCTCTGCTGATGCTATCACCTTGACCAACTTGATTGAAGCTAAACTTAAAGCTTAATTGATTTAAATTCTTTGGATAACTTGTTAATTTTATGAAATCTATGTGAATAGTTAGCTTGCTGTAGTATTAATCGAGCTTACGCCTAGTACTTTCTTCTGTTTCACTGTTTCAATCCGCAAGGCGTACGCTAATAAATGACTTCAACATAGTTTCCGTTCACACCCACTAAGCAGAGGGTTTCTTTTCTTTTTATTTTTTTAATTTGCCCTCTGAACTAAAAGTAAACAAACAGTAATTCTCGTGAACTGACAAAACAAGCTGTAAATGTCCGTTGAATCCACAGTTCTGGAGTATTCAATTCTATACACAACAAGGATCACACAAAAGCTGAAGAACTGGAACGATGGCACTTTACAGTACTACAAACTCAACAATAAAATAATAGTGAAGAACCAAGAGAATGTTGTTGTTTCAACAGGATTTTTGTTGAATAAAGAAAAAATAATGTTAGAAGAGGATCAATGGGGCAAAGAGTTCCAAACCTGTGGTCTTCTCATAATGATCAACGAGCTAATAACTGCCATTTCAAGAGAATTAGAATTTAATTCAAAAAACAAACAGTATAAAATATTGAACCAAATTGACCATAATATTTCTACGGCAACCAAGCTGAACGCACCAATACAACCAAAAAGATTGAGACGGGTTGGTTTAAGTAGGAGAGGATTATCAGCAGCAGGTCCTCGTCACGCAGCACAACAAGCTAGCGAGCCAATTAGCAAATCAATAAAGAAACTCGTTAACTCGGATCAATTACTTCCTAGTAAAAAACGAGAAAAAAAAATGAGATGCACACGTCGAAGCAGCCCCAGTAGTATGAAAAGTACTAGCTCTAACAGCTCTTGTGAAGGCAAACAAGATTTCACGGCAAAAGTTTATCCGTCCAATTTAAATGAATCAGTTCATATTGGCTGGGAAGATTAATGGGGGTAGCTTTATCCATGGATATATTCCGTTTATCAAACGTAACGAGACGATAGTTTGCGAGACTTTGATGCATCTGCTGGAGTTAAACAACAGTCGTATAAAATTACTTTATTAGCTAGAATATTTATAGGACCAAATTAACCAGCGATACGCTACTGTCGCGACACTGCCAGCCAAGCAGTGTCCACTATGATACCAGGACCTCAACGGTTTCCAACTAACATTAAAGTAGCGAAAACAGATTTAATTAAACGTTTTAAGAATCAGGTCTCTGGCGTTAAGAACGAGACTAGCTAATGAGACTAGTCGAGGTCCCTTTTGACATATACGCTAAGCATGTTGCAGCACTATTACGCACGCTTACTGGCTATTTTACCCACCTTTTTTTCCTTGCCGGGACCAGGTCTGGACAGGACAATCCAGCTCGAATTAGTGTACTAAATCTCAACAGTTGAATAATCGTAAGGTTAAAATTTGTTAATGGCACAATTTTATTTTGGTGTCTAAGCGGGTTTTTCTTGCCCTGGGTGCAGATCCGGTGGGATAAAATTTTTCTCTCTAACACTAAGACAGTACGCACATAGTTAAAAACATCATTAATGGTGTGTATTCATAATTATATCATAAACTCATAAAAAAATCCAGTCTCATTTAAAATTGTTAATCTGGTGGAATAAAAATACTAAAAAGTAAAAGTAAAGGTGTAAAAGTTAAATAAAGTAAAGGAAATAGAAGTGGTTGTTGTAAAAAAAAATCAAAGATCGATCTCTTTTTTCATGTCCTCATCCCAGTTGAGCTCATATAAGTCAAATGGCGAGGTGTTTAGTAACCCATTAGAAGGATAATTTGCTAATGGGTTCAAGCTAGAATTCAAAATTGGTGTAGAATTAGTTCCTAGCTTTGATGTCCAAGTCGAGTTGTTGAACAATTCCAGAGAAGTTGGTAAGTTGGCACTATTATCGTTTTCCAAAGAATATGCTGGGGACATCAAAGTTGAATTTGAATTTGAATTTGTATCACTGAAATTCATGCTTTCAAATTCATTAGTTCCACTGCTAGGGTTACTGCTTGTGCTCTCTTCACATAAAATTGTATCGAGATTGATGTCAAGTGAGGATGGTGTAGATGGATTCAAAAGTGTTTCATCAAATGATGTAATCCTTTTCTTTGGTTTCAGGAAGCTTGGTGCAGAGCTCGTTGGACTTAGTAGTGTGGGGGATTGTGAAATTGGTGAAGTTGGTTTCTTGATGTGGATCTCCGAATGGCGTCTGAGAGTCTTTGGAACAGTGTGACAGTGGCTATGAGAGTGTGAGCGAGAATGGGAATGTAGATTGGAATGGGAGCTGGAACTTGAATGTAGTCTAGGTGGCGATGGAGATCTTGTTAGATTATTAGCACTTGAATTATTGGAGTTAACTTTCATGGAAACGTTTGTAATATCCTCCAGCGAATAATTTTCATTCGACTCAGATAAGTTCTGTAGCTTCTCGTTTGGTAAAAGTTTACATATAACCTTATTAATGTCAAAATCTCCAGTACCATTTAAAATCTCAGGATCGTTACAAAAATTGAGTAAATCCTTTGGACCTTTGGTTGATTTTTGCAAGAGGGTGGTTAAGCTTTGAACCAAGATTGACACTCTAGTTTCCAGAAGATCAACATAACTTGCTGGGTACATTTGATCAGCTTTCTTTTTTGACATATATGTACAAATTTTGTTGTCCTGCAAACATCTTGAACATGGTCTCATTCCATCACATTTTGTCTTGGATTTTCTGCAACAATCACAGGCTTTACTGACTCTCTTTTTGACTGCATGTGGCTTCTCTCCTGGTGATGGCATCGTCTATAATTGAAAATATTTATATATTTTTGCTTAGTACTTGAATAAAATAGAATATTGATAGCGGATTGGATGTAAGTGGTGAGTATATAGAAGGGATGGAGTTGAAGTGAACTTTCTTAAAGAACTGGAAAAATTCAATGCTTCCCTGGGATAGAAATTTGGTTAGTTGGGGGTAATGTGACAAATAGGTTGTTTTGTGAATCTCGAGGTTGGTTTTTAATATTGTCTCAAGTAATTAGACTAATTATCCAATCTGTTTAAATACACAATTCAGTGAGATTTGTTGAATCTTTTTTTTTAATTATTGTTGGCAGTTTGCTACTTTCTGTTTATTATAAATCAATTTTATCGAGTGAGTTTTGAATGCGGTATATTTTTTATTGAGACCTCTCTTGGAAGAAGGATTTAGTGGAAAAGACTTGCCGAAGAGCGCATACAGCTGCATACCGCGGGACTCGCAAGAGACTTTCAAGGACTTTAATTAAAATTAAACCTCATTTACAAAACGTATATCCATGATAAACGATACAAATAAAGTGGTATACTAATTGGGTTCTTCTGCTGTACACAGCAATGAAAAATCATTGTAATTTCCATTCTCATAAAATACTTTTTTCTTAAAAATTCTTTTTTCAACGGCTGCCAGTTATTCAAACCGATTAATTTCCATTGTTGATGTTAAGCTTCTATTATTTTTTTCCACTTAGAATTCTGTAGAATAATCATACATTTTGACGATACTAAATGAGGCTAAATTAATACTTGAATGGTGGATCCGAACGTTTCCCATTAAGTCCTTGAGATGAAGTGGTGCGTGTAGATCCTAAATTTGTCGATAAAAGCAATCTTGCACTTATCATGTGTTTTCAGCTAGAATTAAGCTGTCCTTGCTGAATATGTCAATATGTACTCTTATACATCTTGTTCTGTATCTTTTCAAATTGCAGAAAAACGAACACAATTTTATAACCAGCTGATTATGATTTAGTTCAGCCTCTCACCAACGTTCAGTCTGAGTCGTGGTCTACATAAGGTAAGTTTTTCTCGCTGGCAAGTATCACTTTTCATCAATTCCAGACCCCAAGTCTAGAAGGATTGTGGTTTTAGTGCAACTGGCACATTCCAAGAGAAAATTGTTAGATTCAGTTCGATAATGGCACCACTATTTCCACTTTAAATTCTTAGCAATGAATTTAGAAAACGATCTCCAAGCCTCAAAGTTTGTTTAGCCTATGTAGCTTATTCAAACTCTAAAGTTCTTTCCCACATTGCTACATGATCCAATTCCTTTTCAGAATCCCCCTTATCTCCCATGTTATTAGTAGTAGCCTCAGATAACCTTTTAATTGCTCTAGTTTTCACTTTTTTGTCAAGAAGATCCTATTGCTAATCAATATTGTCACTCGTGCGGTAAATGAAAAACCGTAAAAGTCAAGGGAAAAAAAAAACCCACAAGAAACTCAAGTTATTGCCTTATCAGGAAACTGCCGTTCTGGGACGCCATTAGAAAAAACAAAAATTGGTGGCAAATCGAAGTTCAATATTTACAATTCAAGCAATGCAGCGATTACAGAGAAGTCTTCAACAAGCGCAAGCAGCGCAACAAGGAAATGGATTACAACAAGATACACCAATCATTGACAATAAGGAAACAGTTTACATCTCCTCATTAGCTCTACTAAAAATGCTTAAACATGGAAGAGCTGGTGTTCCAATGGAAGTTATGGGCTTAATGTTAGGAGAGTTTATTGATGATTACACAGTTCATGTGATAGACGTGTTTGCCATGCCACAGTCAGGTACTGGTGTCTCGGTTGAGGCAGTTGATGATGTTTTCCAAACAAGAATGATGGATATGTTAAGACAGACAGGTAGAGATCAAATGGTTGTTGGTTGGTACCATTCACATCCTGGGTTTGGATGTTGGCTATCAAGTGTGGATATCAATACACAACAATCATTTGAACAACTGAATCAAAGAGCAGTCGCTGTTGTCATTGACCCAATTCAATCCGTTAAAGGCAAAGTTGTTATTGATGCCTTCAGATTAATTAACCCACAACTATTAATGCAAGGCTCAGAACCAAGACAATCCACTTCTAATATAGGACATTTGAACAAACCTTCAATTCAAGCTTTGATTCACGGATTGAATCGTCACTACTACTCACTAAATATTGATTATAAGAAAACTCCATTAGAGACCAAAATGTTACTAAATTTACATAAAAAGGAATGGCAATCTGGATTGAAAATGGGCGATTACGAACATAAAGAACATACAAATATTGCCGAGACCGAGACAATGGTGAAGATCGCCAAACAATATGTCAAGAGAATTGAAGAAGAGAAAGAGCTAACTGAAGACCAATTGAAAACAAGATACGTTGGTAAACAAGATCCAAAGAAGCATCTTTTAGAAACTGCAGAAAACTTGATCGAAGAAAATGTTGTGAGTGTCGTCACATCAAGTGTTAATTCAATTGCTATAAAATGAATATAGAAGCTATTTGACTCTTTTCCAAACCTGTAAATAACTTTCACTCAAAAACAGCAACTGCTCTTCTTTTGGTTTTAAATGAATGTTATCGATCTCAATCCATTTCTCATTTGTATTCAATTGAATTTTCCAGTTATTCAAACTTTTTTCATCAATTAACAGATTTGATTCAATGTCATTAATAATATTGCTGATTAATTTATACTTTACTCCTTCAAAGTTCAATTCTAATGGAAATTGAACTATTGTTTGATTTCTTGTTTGTGTATTTAAGTCAATGTTAAGCTTGGAGTCCTTGAATCTATTGAAATGTAATATCAAATAACTTGGGAATTTAACAATTTCGTATTTTCTAATCTCGTCGTTGCTTATTATTTCTTCCTTACCAGTGAACTTGTTTAATAATGTAGAGATATTCACCTGCGGTAGTTGCTTTATACCAAATCCGTCCTTGAACAATGAAACTGGCGGTAGATCCAGTGTCAATAATAAAAATTTGTTTACAGTTTCAGTAACTTCTTTGGATTCAGTAAATTTAATCACATCATTCTCAGTTTCTTCCTTTGTAAGCTTTTGACTTTTTATCTTGACTCTCCCCTGTATACTCTTCATAACAGTTGAGGAACCGTCCACCTCCTTTTCATGCTTAATAAGGGTGTTGACCAGCCAAAGTAAGAAATCTTTGGGATCTTTCTGTTCGTTAATTGTATATGTCTTATTTGACAGTATATTAATATACTGCAGGAATTCATGTGGCGAAACATGTGGCTTGAACAGCTTGGCAGACCATATTTTCTTGATCAATATAGAGAATCTCTTGAGTAGTTCATCGTTGGTCTTTTTAGAATCTATTAGTAGGTTGTGATTTCTTAATGGCGTTATATGTGCTAACAGCTGTATTATCACGTTGGCGTAATCGTTATGCTTGATGTTGTTAAGCCCAACATATCCCGGCTCATATGGGTTCCCACTCAGGTCATGTGCGGTTTGACCACCTTTCTTATCGAGGAGTTTAACCTGGCTTTCTGTGTACTTTGGCTCAATCGAGTATTTTATATCTTCCAACGTGTCTGTCTCAATCAGGTAGTTTTCAGGCAAGCAGTACGCTTTCAGGTTGTTAAAGCTCATAAAAATACGATGGTTGTCGTTGATCGAATGGAAATAGGCTGGCGACGAAGTGGAACGGCCTTGGAAGTACTTCCCACATACTAAACAACAATAAACGTTGATATTTGACAACGTTACCGAGCAAACTTTCTCGAAATCAAAATCTAGCCGTTTCCTATCAATGGTATCTAAGTAGTTCTCCTCATTGAACGATCTTTTGGTCATCTTGGTTTCCAAACGTCTCGAACCTTCTGGTATACTCTTAACTTTTCACTCTTTATTTATTTTTTTTTTTTTTTTAACTTTGATTTTAGCTCTTTTATAAAAACCAAATTCAGAAAACCAAACCGTGTTTTCCATTCCACTTTCACTTAATAAAGATGTCTGTTTCGTACCCAATTGGAATTGACATTGGCGAATACAAGACGGTTGTGTCTGTGAGTGTGGTATAGAGGTGGTAGAGAAGAAGAAAAGCAATTGACTAACAAGGCACCTGCAGATTGTAAGAAATAACGGGGTAGATATTGTGTTGAATGAAGTGGCCAATAGATCAACACCCTCATTAGTGTCGTACGGCGCTAAGGCAAGAGCGTTTGGGGAAGAAGCTAAAAACAATGCAGTGCAGAATTTCAAGCACACTGTGGGGTCATTGAAGCATCTAGCTGGGGAGAAGTTTGATTCTCCAGTGGTTGCCAGGGAACAGCAGTTCAATTCGGCTAAGCTTGTTAAGACTACCAATAAACTGGTAGGAATCAAGGCCAACGGGTTCCAGTACGATACTGTTCAGAATCTGATTGGGTTTTTGGCCCATATTCGTGAACAAATAATCAAATTTACTGATAATGAAGACAGAATTGGCAGAACAACTTTAACACTGTCACCATACTACGGTTGCATTAAAAGAGAGGTGATTCTTGATGCGTGCCATATTGCTGGCTTTAAGACGGTGTCTTTAATCAGTGAAGGCTTAGCTACAGGTATCACGTACTCTATCAGAAACATAACTGAAAAGACCACAGAGACTCTTTTTGTTGTTGATATTGGCCATTCACAAACTAGTGTGAGTTGTATCAATGTTGGAATGAATTACGTTAATGTCATGGGAAATGAAATAACTTATGATTTTGGCGGTCGTGTCATTGATCATTTGATTGCAAAACATTTAGTGAGAGTTGGTAAATTTGATTTCCCAGTCCATTCAAAACCGTATCAAAGACTACTCAAGGAAGCTGAAAAGTATAAGAAAATATTGAGTGCAAACAACTCAGTCAGTGTTAACATTGAAAGTGTTTACGATGACAGAGATATCAATACCACAATTTTAAGAGAGGATTTGGAGAAATGGATTCAACCATACTTCACTAAAATAGTCCCAATATTTAAAAATATCCTTAGCTCATTAAATAATGAAAGTTTCAATGAAATCGATAAAATTGAATTAATTGGTGGTACATCAAGAGTTCCAATTTTGAAATCCTTGATTAAAGAGACTATTTTTGAAAATAAATACTCCTTATCAACCACTTTGAATCAAGATGAAGCCATTAGTTATGGTGCGGCTTATGCCTCAACTATTTTTACAAAAGGATTAGAGTTTAATTCATTCCCATTGAAGGACATCATTGTGAATGGTTTGGAGTTTCATTGGAATAAACTAACAAAAGATGAACCACATAGCCTAATCATTGATAAACCAACAAGTCTACCAACTGAAAAATTCATCACACTGCTAAGAAATGAAGATTTTGAGCTTAAATTATCAACACCAGATTTCAAGAGTTATAAAATATGGAAAATTTCTGGTTTCAAAGAGTTTGATTCCAACGTGGTTAGAATTCAAGTGTTAGTTACAGTTGATGGATTGATTAAAATCAACGCATTTCAAATCGAGCCAATTGAAAAGTCTACAGGTAGTAAATTTATCAGCAAGTTATTCAGTTCTAATTCTAATCAAGAGGAATTCAAGTTTAAGACACTAAATAAGTTAGTTGTGGAGCTCTCAAATCATCACCATGTTGTTTCTAAAAAGGAATATCACCATTATGTTTCTACTCAGCACAAACTATCTCAAATAGATAAAGAGGAGCTGCTGAATAAAGAATCCAAAAACAATTTAGAAAGTACAATATATAAATCTAGAAGAACTGTGGAGAGTTCGGTACATGATGAAGAGATTCAAGGTAAACTGTACAACTATCTTGAGGATTTGGAAAACTGGCTGTATGAAGATGGCGAAGAAGCACCAACTGACGTTTATAAAGCCAAGTTAGCCGAGCTTCAATCCACCATCTCCCAGTTCACTCAGTAATAGTTACCAATAAACATATATTGAATGGAATCCTGTATTTGAGACCGTTAGTGTTAAAAACGATTTTAAAGATAAACTGTTTTGTGTCAATATCTTAATCTAACTATTAAAACCGATGTTAAAAGTTACCCTTCTTGGGCGTAAAAAAAGAAATTTAAATTTATATTTCTCCTTGATTAACCGCTCGGTAACGGTTATTCACGGTTTTGAAATTGGTTTTTTTTATAGCCGTTTTCTTTCAAATTTGACACATTCTGGTTATGTGCCATTTTGTTTTTGGGCCGTTTTGTTTGCTGCAGTTAGTTTACTGTTTCTAAGTGTATTTTTTCAATCATATTTCATTGCTATCATCACAACACACCAAATGTTAATTGCGTGACTGTATAACAAAGCTAAAATTTTTGCCCACAATAATTTAGGGCCGTACGTAAGGCGCCGTACTTTTTTTTCCTCCAGAGTCATAAGAGTGGTGAAAAGTTTTTAGATTCAGATTATTGATTCACAGTTATTCTTTTGGTGAAAAGCAGGAGCAAGATGGAGTCCAGTATTGATGCCATAGGCTCTAAAGGGACGTTGTCTTCGTCAGTCAAAGATATCGAATCAAATGAAATGATTCCAGATGTAAGCTATGCAGGAAGTTGTGAATCAGCAGAAGTAAACACCACAGCTAGAACAAAAAAAGGTCGATTCTATGAGAACTTTATTGATTCATTTAAGAGAGCTGAGGTAGATGAATCAACCATAACAGCAGACATGACAGAAGCTGAAAAAAATGCAGTCAGATTGTCTAAAACTCCGTTAAGTAAATCAATCAAACAGCGCCACTTGCAGATGATTGCCATTGGTGGTAGTGTGGGTACTGGTTTGTTTGTTGGTAGTGGTAGCTCACTGAGAACTGGTGGTGCCGCATCATTACCAATCTGCTGGGGTATCGTTGGTACAATTATCTTTTGTGTTATTCATGCCCTAGGAGAACTTGCTGTGACATACCCAATCTCAGGTGCATTCTCTGCTCACGCCACAAGATTCATTGAACCTTCATGGGGTGCAGCAGTTGGATGGAACTATGTCATGCTTTGGTTGGTGGTGTTACCACTAGAGATCATTGCAGCTTCTCTGACTATACAGTTTTGGAATGATAAAATCAACCCAGTTGCCTGGGTTGCAATTTTCTATGTGATTATCCTTGCAATCAATTTGGTTGGTGTTCAAGGTTATGCTGAGTCCGAGTATATCTTCTCCATTGTGAAAGTGTTGACAGTGCTGGGATTTCTAATCTTGGGAATCGTACTTGTGTGCGGAGGTGAGAGAAATGGTGCTGGATTTATTGGAGGTAAATACTACCGTGACCCAGGCCCATTTGCCAATGGATTCAAAGGTGTGTGCACAGTGTTTGTCACAGCAACATACTCATTAGGTGGATCAGAATTGGTTGGGTTAAGTGGAGCTGAGTTGAAAAACCCAAGAAAGGCTTTACCAACTGCTATTAAGCAAGTGTTTTGGAGAATTATGCTGTTTTACTTGGGTTCTCTAACTCTAATATCGTTGCTGGTTTCTTCAAAAGACCATAGATTACTGGGAACCAGTTCGGTTGATGCCTCAGCTTCACCTTTTGTTATTGCTATTAAGAACGGAGGAATTAAAGGCCTGCCTTCAGTTATGAACGTTGTTATCCTGATCTCGGTTTTGTCTGTTGGTAACTCTGCAATGTTTGGGTCTTCAAGAACCTTGACCTCATTGGCAACCCAGGGCTTGGCTCCAAAATGTTTCAGTTATGTTGATAAAAGAGGTCGTCCATTATTCTGTTTACTGTTGAACGCAGTTACTGGACTATTATGTTTCATTGTTGCATCTAAAAAAGAAGCTGAAATCTTTAACTGGTTATTATCAATTTCAGGCCTTGCTGTGGTGTTTGTTTGGATTTCAATTTGTCTATGTCATATCAGATTTAGATTAGCTATGAAGGCCCAAGGTCGCTCATTAGATGAAATTATCTTCAAATCTCATGCGGGACTCTATGGCTCAATCTATGCATGCATTGCATTGGTTCTAATACTAGTTGCACAGTTTTGGGTCTCATTGTTCCCAGTTCATGCCAAACCAAATGCCGAAACCTTTTTTCAAAACTACTTGGGTTTCGTTATAGTTGTTTTATTCTACTTAGGCAGAAAGATCTATATAAGGAAATTTTGGGAACTGTTACCACTGTCAGAAATACCATTAGATGTTGGCAGAAGTGAAATTGACTTGGAACAGTTAAAGATTGAATTGCGAATGGAAAAAGAAGAGTTAATGAAAAAACCATTTATATATCGAGTGTATAAGTTCTGGTGTTGATGAGTTGATAATAAAACTGATAGTAAAAATACCTAATTAGTAGTTAACTCAGCAGTTCACGGTTTATAGATCTTTGTTTGAACGAACTCTTGATAGATTATTCAATAGTTTGTCATAGGCTTCATCAACCTCTTGATAATCTTTGGAATCCTTCAAAGATTCGGTATCTGAGTTATTGGAGGAGTTGGCATGGCTTTCATCAATGTTATTCAAACTCGTGGAGGAAACTGGTGCATTGTAAATATTATCTAATTTGATTCTGTTATTATTAACATTATCAATTAATTCGTTAATTGAAGCACCACTGGCTTTCAAAACAGCATCTCTGAGTTCTGCCCCCGAAGGTAGTCTTGAGACAAATGGAACATTTTGCTTGTTTTCATTCACCATATTAATGATGGTGGACTGTTTAGGTTCAATATTAGAGTTTGGTGGATAGATTTGATGCTGTTGCTGAACAAAGAAACCCCATTTATGAAACTCACCTTCCTCTTCTTCCTGTTTCTTGGCTTGAACTGAAGTTTGGGATAGGTTTCTCAATAAAATTGGTTTACCAGTTGCAACATCAACTGCACCATTAACATCTAAAGCAACTTGATGGGGTGTTGCATCCGTTACAGCTGTACTTGGTTGAGTGAATGTAGGCTGTTGTGGGCTGGGAACTTCTGGAATACTTGACATTGCAGGGTTATTACCATTGTTTAAAACAACATTATTAGGTTGTAAATTAGGATCATCATTCAATGATTCAAAGATATTCAAAATTTTTGATAATGAAGAATCTAAGAAATAAAATCTTAATAAATCTTCTTTACCTTGCAAACTTAGTTCGCCATGATCCCTCTTTACTAATAATTCATCAATTGATTTGTTGATTTTTTCTCTTGATGTTTTAATCTTATTCAAAAATTTCTTTTTCAAGAATTTTTTACTGAATTCATCATTAGTTAAATCATCTTTATCATCAACTTTTGTGTTTAGTTTGTCCAGTAATTTGCCTGCTGTTTCAGCAATTAGTGATCCGTCAAACATGATATCATCATAAGTATCTCCATGGCTGTTACCATCTTTAGTTAACGAGTTTTCCATATTTCTCATTAAACAAACTGCAATTCTTGAGCTTATAGTTTCATCAATCAGGTCATAATCTAAATCAAATGTCATAATAGTTTTAGAGCTTTTCACTGCACCATATAATGTAGCAGCAGCAGGATAAGTCAATGCTCCATTGTCAACAATTGAAACATGGATCAAATGTTCACATTTTGGTAAAATTTCCGAAATAATACTTATTGATCTTGTGTTTAATTCATTTGAGTCTAAATGTAATCTTGTTAAACTTGGAAATCTTGGAAGATATTTATTCAAGTAAGGTATGATCCCTGGGAAAATTGATTTCAAGTTACTCAAATCCAAAAATGATAAATTTGGTAATTTTGATAAGGACTTAATGAACAATGCAGCATCTTCAACATTATTTATCGTCGAAGAGTTGATCGATATTGCCTTTAAATGAGAAGCATATGGTATTCTCTTAATAAAAGGTTTAATATAATCTTCAGTAAGGTTATTGAAACCTAAGTCCAAACCTTCAATATTTGATTGTGATAGTAAAGTACCAACTTTTCTGCAATGATCATAAGACAAATTCATTTGTGCTAAGCCTAGTCTTTTGGTATTGATTGAAACACCTTCATCAATCAATCTTTCAAACGATTCATAAGGAATTTTACAGCCATTTAATATTAATTCTTCAATACCATTTCTTAAAATCAATGTATCTGTAAATAAATTCCAATCCATTGATGATCTGTGTTGACTAATTGGTAAATCTGACTTGATCTTTTGCTGTGAAATATCTAGCTTCAATAATGATTTATTTCTTGATAAGAATTTACATAAATATTTCCAACCTTCATTATCAATTGGTACATTTCTTAAAGATAATTTTTCCAAACAAGTGGAATGAACCAATGATGATAATAAGATTTTAATCATTTCGGTGTCCATTGTTACATTATCAAAAACCAACATTTTGATTGGTACAATTGCAATAAAATCACTGAACGAATAAATATCAATAAAAGTTGGCTTTGGATTTAATAGTTTCAAAACATTTAACGGTGATGATTTGTTTCTTAATTGTTTGATTGTTGCTGGAATTGGTAAAATTTCACGCAAATGACAACAACGAGTATAAACCAAATCTAATGGTATAATCTTTTCAACTTCTTCCTGTTCTTGTTCTTCAGTAGCTTGATTATTGTTATCAGTATGATGATCAACAACAATAGGCTCTGAAATATTTGGATCTTTCTTGAAGTGATGTTCATGTAAATGAATTGGCTTATCAATTTCTAGCAATTTGATTCCTTTTGAAATTGCTTCATCAACTTCCTTTTCCACTATATTCTTTGAATTTGATTGTTTATTTTTGAAAGAGGCAACTTCATGAGCAATTCTTAGAGCTGCATAGTGAGCTTCTTGAGCATGCATTTCTGATTGTTCTAAAGCTCTCTTCTGTGCTGCTATTGCCAACTTCAGTTCTTTCTCATCCAATGGTTTAGTTGATTCGGTTTTGGATTCGTTTGAGATCCCAATACTTAACTTGGATGGTGTTGTTATGAAATCATCCACTACAATAACATTACCCTTTTTCGGTCTTCTGGAAGGGATCTGTTGGGGTGGATCTTCACTCAATTTATTTAATGCAAAAGTAACTCTTCTTAACTTGAGATCTGTTAATTCCTTAATTGGTACAGTTGACCTATTTGGATTTTTATTCAACACCATTCGTTGAGTCTCCATAGATTCTCTTGTTGAGGTTGGGTTTGAGGAGTCTACCAAAGTGTTACTTAGTGACTTATTCAAAAGGGTTGTGAATGTTGGAGGACTCATAGACTCAACTGATGATGCCATGGATTTTGGGGATTTTGGTATTCTGGAAGGGATGGCAATAGGATCAGTTGAGTTCTTTGCTGAAGCAGATGACGATGATGCAGAAGAAGCGGCAGAAGTTGCCTTTGATTTTAGTTTAGAAAATGCACTGAATAAAGATTTCTTTTTCTCTGATGAAGAAGATTGAGATTTTGATTCGTTTAATGAAGATGTTCTCTTTAGAGAAGAAGTTGAGTTGGTGGAAGAAGTTGAGGCGTTTGAAGGTGTTCTTTTCAATCCTGTTGAATTAGAAGATGATGATGGCGTTAAAGAATTTGATGATCTCTTCGGGTCAACATCCGAATTTGAGCGCGGTCTGTTTCCCAAGGCTGCTGACAATATTGATGTAGCGCCCGAAGACGTTCCGGTTGTAGTTGGTTGAGTATGAGTATGCCTCGTTGGTGTTTTATCAATTTTATCAATATGATCAATCTGGTCCGCAGCTCCTCCTTTTTCTGAGCTATGGATTGGGCTTAGTGGCATGCTGCTGGTTGGCACTGACTTTTTAAGCACCGCTGCCGGCGTATCTGCTGGTGGCACTGAGCCGCTTGCCGCCGTTCCAGTTGAGCCCATATTGGCATTTAAAGCAGGTTTTTCAGTTTTGGAAGCAGATGAGGACCTCCTTTTGGTCTTCTTTTTTCCTCTATAAATCCAGTCCACATCCACACTGGATATTTTCTGGTTATCAAAATTCATCATGCTTTGTTAGATTGGAGTTGATGATGATAATGATTGAAATATGCAGGAATAAATAAAAGTAAAATGAAATGAAAGAGAATGGAATAAAGCAAAATGTAATGAAATTAAATAAAAAGTCTGAAATGAAACAATGTTCTCTAATACAAATTTCAAATGATCACAGAAGCCCAAACCAGTTCAGTTTTGATTCCCCCCTTGCTCTATATTAATAAAAGCTAATAAATATTATTTTCTAACAAGTTTTTTTAAATTTAACGTTTAGTTTTATAGCGTAATGGGAAATAATGGGCTGCCTGGTAAAAAAGGATTTTAGAAGGCCTGAAAAAAATTTTATGGAGACAAAAGGAAGCTGAAAATGGTGGCAAAAAAGTTGAGGGAGAGGTATTTACAGATGCAAAGCCTAGGATTTTGGTATAAAACTGATTAATGCTGAATTATTAATTATTTGATGCGATATTTAATTTATTATTCCATAGTGAAGAGAATTGATATAGATAAATTAAATGTTATGTAAAGAGACGTCAGAATTTCTCTCGCTTCCATTGTGAAATTGGCATTTTTTCCTGCTGACAAAGAAAAATGTAAGTTATTACTACACCTGAAGGAGAAAAAGAAAAAACATGACTTTCAGCAGTTGAAATCTATAAATTTGGTGCGCAGTTGGTGTACGTCCTGTTTTGGTTGAATCAGTTTCACTTTGCACAGATTTTTCGTTAAAAGGAGAATTCAAAAGCACAAAACCGCAAAAGCCTTTCATCTGTACCCCTCTTCTTAATTGACTACCCGCCCTGCAGCTGCTGAAACCCCGCAGTGCCCACAGCGGTAATATTTGTGCACGTGTGTTACCCTCGAAACTTGAATACTCCGGAACTTGGTAGTTTTGAATTTCCCATTTTTATCGCCGTTTTATTGCCGGTACTTTTCTATTTTTCCTTTAAAAGTTTTTTTTTCTCTTCAACTGATCTTGGAGATAAACATATTTGTGTTTATGTTGACCGCCTTGATGACTACTAATCAACCGTGATAACTGTATTTCGCCAATCTAAATGTAGTAAATGGACAACGCGCTTTTTGTCTTCAAACTCCTGGCTCGCACTAACTCTTGAAATATAGGAATAACGAGTCATTTCAAGATATTTTCACCCACTTCGCTAAAATGCAAATAAAAATAACGGTAATGGAGAAAAAAGGAAACGGGAAAAATAACATAAATCACCAGCAAAAGTACCTACATCTTGCACACACTGTTTCAAGTATAACAACCTATTTACTATAGATCAATAAACAATTCAGATAAATAAATAAATAATTATATCTTTAAACCCCCAAAAATACTAACAAAAAAAAAACTCATATTGACTAAAAATGACCAAAATACAAAACAATGTGGAATATTGTGATAGCTTAATTTAATTCATTGAATTAAGCAGAAGCAGAAGCAGCAGCAGAAGCAGCTTGCGACTGGCTTTGTTGGGAAGCAGATGATGTAGCATTTCTGAATTTCTTTGATCTGTAATCTTTGATGGCAGCTTTAACTGCGTCTTCTGCTAACATGGAACAATGCAATTTCACTGGTGGCAAACTCAATTCTGCCGCTATCTCCTTGTTTTTAATTTTGGCCGCTTCGTCCAAGGTCTTTCCACGAACAAGTTCAGTCACATACGAACTTGACGCGATTGCGGACCCGCATCCAAATGTCTTGAACTTGACATCTTCAATGACTCCAGTCTCATCGTTCACCTGAATTTGCAATCTCATAACATCACCACATGCTGGTGCTCCAACTAATCCTGTACCGACATTTACAGCCTTTTTATCTAGGGATCCAACATTTCTAGGATTCTGATAGTGATCAATCACCTTTGGGTGATATGCTCTGGTTTGCTTGATTAATGGCTCAAAAGCCTTGCCAATGACTGCTCTGTTGCTAAGTCTAAACATCTCTTATTTCCTTTGTTAAATTTTTGGTAATCAGATTCAACTCAATCAATATCAAAGTAAATCAGTTTTACTTTTATAAATTTAAAGAAACAGCAATATTTTATTCAATTATTAATTTTTCAAATCCAGAACTTTTAATTTAAAAACCGAGAAATTTTACTTTATCAATTTTTCTAATCCGTGAAAGCGAAAATTCGGTCGTTAGTGAAATTTCGAGAAGAAAAAAAAGAAAAAAAATGTGGTGCCAACCGGAATTCGGAGTCTAAAACTAAACTATGTTAAAATGTATTATTTCTATGTAACGAGAGTGAGAGTTCAATTTGAGCTTCCTCTTGCACCTGCACCAGATGTAACTAATTTATATTGTTCTTCAGACAGCTGGATTTCTGGTAGTTTTTCTGCATTAGCTGCTGAGGTTGGTTTAGGGAAAAATCCAATTTTGAGTAAATAAGCATAGTAAATACTCAATTGTTTCTGGTTGATACCTGCACCTTTGGAACAGTCCACATTGGTCCATCTGGCATCTTTGGTTAATGAGGCTGCCGCATTGACATCATCCAATTCTGGTGCTTTAGTGTTGGCTGGTAAGTCGTCTAACACAAAATGCAGTAAAGGATAAAGTGCGTTATCTTTGCCCTCTTCAATGACAAATCTTTCTAATGATTTCTTCCACTCGATGTAGTCAACTTCTTTCAGGTCATATCCATATTTGTTCAAGGTACCGATGTATTCGATGAAGTTGATTCTTGGGTGGCCTGTCACTTGAACAACGGCTAATTCATCATCTTTTGGTGGATTCAATGCTGAAGCAACAACAACTCTTGCAACATGATCAACTGGTACCATATTGATTGTATTAGTGATTGATGGGTATTTACCTAGTTCAATACATCCTTTCAAGATACGTAACAAGAAATCGTCAGTGTTTGAAGATCCGGTTTTGGAATCACCGGTAACATATCCAGGTCTAACAATTGATCCTTTCAATCCTCTGAGTCCTGCTTGACGAATGATATATTCTGCTGCCCATTTACTCTGTCCATATCCTCCTGTTAATCCAGTTGATGATCCTAACAAATCATCACTTTCCGGAATTCCGTTACCCCCATTACTAACAGATTTATCACTCAGTTCAACAAAGTATTCTGTATCTAATGTCGAAGTTGATGAAACAAATGAAAAGTATTTTGGTTTTCCAATAGCACACAAGTTCAACAAATTAACTGTACCAATTACATTGGCATCACGTAATTTTGAGTATGGATAAACCCAATGAACTAATGCACCATTATGAATAATAACATCAATGCTGTCTCCTAATGATTTCCATGCATCATCTGATAATCCTAATTGTTCTTTTGATAAATCACCTAACACAGGTTCAATTTTTTCACTGAAGGAATCCTTCCAAACTCCATAGACTAAACCTGCTTTCTTAATTCTTTCAAATCCAGCTTTCTTATCTGATGCTCTGACATGTGCATAAACTTTAATGTTCGCATTTGAACGATTCAATAAATCTGAGACAATAAATGAACCCAAGAACCCAGTTGTACCTGTAACTAAAACATTGAGTTGTTCTTTTGTGTTTGGAACAATGTCTGATTTAGATTCATATTTTGGTTTCAACATTGATTCAGTTAATTCTTTAGCATCTTTGAAATAATCAGCTTTATTGCTCAACTCATCATTGATGTCGTCAACAACTTGCTGTGAGTGATCACCTTTTTGAACACGCTCAACTTCTTTTGCAAATGCTTTGATAGTTGGGAATTTAAAAATTGTACCTAATGGTAAATCAATAACTAGTTGTTGTCTTAGTTCAAAAATCATTCTCGTTGCTAGAATTGAGTGACCACCTAAATCAAAGAAGGAATCATCTGGTGAAATTGTTGAAGGTCTTGTTGGTAGAACGGAGATCCATAAGTCACGGATTTTAGCTTCAGTTTCACTGAAAACTGAATCATCTTGATCTTTACCTAAGTGTTGTGCAACAGTATCTAATTGTTTAGCTGTTGGGAATTGTAACTTTGGTTTATCAACTTTACCATTTGGATTTAATGGTAGTTTATGGAATGGAATAATTAGAGTTGGAATGGAATATGATGCTAATCTTTTCTTCAAAAATTCTTTGATTTCTTTGATCAATAATCTATAACCAACTAATCCGGTAATGACTGGATCATCAGTTTCTTTAACGTCCTCAGTTGATGATTTATACTTATCTAATTCTTCATGACCAATTTTTGGAACAACATATGAAACCAAAGTTGGTTCTCCATCGTGATTTTTACGAACCAAAGTGATATTCTCTCGAATCAATGGATGTTGACTGATATTAGTATCAATTTCACCCAATTCAATTCTGAATCCACGAATTTTAACTTGATCATCAGCTCTTCCACAACATTCAGTGTTACCATCTGGTAAGTAACGACCTAAATCACCAGTTCTATACAGTCTGTCTCTTGGTCCTTTCCAGAATTCTCTCCAAGGTTCATTTTTGTTTAATTGTTTGTCCAATTCAACCCACTTAGCATTGTCAACATACCAATTCTTGACAAATTTTTCGGCGTTTAGTTCTGGTAAACCTCTGTATCCTTCAGCTAAACCAGCAGCTCTAACATAAATTTCACCAACTTCACCAACACCACAAGTTTGTGATCTGTCATTTCTATTGACAACTAACAATTGAACATTTAACATACCTTTACCCGCTGGCATCACTTCTTTCATTGATTCCAAAAAAGTTGGATCTTCGGTTCTTGATTTAACTTCAAAATATGAAACAGCTCTTTGGGTTTCAGTTGTACCATACATGTTCACAATGGAGACATTTTTGGCCAAAGTTTGCAGTCTCAAACAGTCTCTCTTGGTTAAAATGTCACCAACAAAGAATGCATGATGTAATTTTGGAAATTCTGAGGTTGCTTGAGCCGATAACAATTGACCCATTGCAGGGGTCAAATGTGTAACAGTTGCCCCATATTTGGCCATCCAATCTGCCAGTTTACCTGGAGTACCAATATCGTCAGCAGTTGGAACTAATAATTGAGCACCAAGGAAAATAGGAGTGAACATATCTCTTTGAATTGGGTCATGAGCAATACCTGACAACATTGTAAATTTATCATTTTCATTCAGCTTAAAAGTTTTCGACATCCAGTCAAAGTAGTAAGCTAAGGAGAAGTGTCTTCCTAAAACACCTTTTGGTAAACCTTCAGAACCTGAAGTGAAAGCCAATGTTGGGTTTGAATCAGGACCAACAATGACACCAGTTGGGGTGGTTGGGATGTTTGATAAAACATCAGCTTCTTCGGCAGATAAAGCACCACCTAAAATTGAACCGTCATCTTGAATTTCAATTGATGGGACAGTAGCAATAACGTCTAACTCATTCTTAATATAATCTTTAACTAATTGATCTAAAATACCAGCTTTCTTGATAACAATTAAACCTCTTGGTTTGGCGACTTGTAAGTAAATATTTTGACGGGAAGGAGGATAAGCTGGGTCAATAACTGAGAAAGTTGCACCAGCTTTCAAAACACCTAAAACTGAAACCATTAAATCCACACCTCTTGAAGAGTAAATCATGACAACATCACCTCTTTTAATACCCTTTGAAACCAAGTAGTTACCAACAATGTTGGAAGCTTCATTGATCTGCTTGTAAGTGAAGATTCTTAAAGATTTTTCTGGTGTTAAAAAACTTGGAGTCTCAACAACACAAGTTCTTTCAGGGAATTTACCAGCATTTTCTTGGAAGATATCATGAATTGCGCCTCTGAAATTTGACCAGTCCAAGTTAACAGTTGGATCAGGTAATACAGAAGTTTGAGATTTTGTGATTAAACCAACTTTAGTGATTTCAATAGTTGGGTTTTCCACAACAGCTTTAAAGAAAGCTTCAAATTGCTCACCAATGATAACCAAACGTTCATGTTTGTATAATAGAGCATTAAAGTAGACGTCGTACTGACCATTTGACACAAAGATTGATAAATCTCTCACGGACCCATACTCAGATAGCTGTTGGCGTTGGTTAGCATATTGAAAACTCAACTTAAACAATGAAGGTTTAGAATCCAAGCCTGATTTGGACTGAATGAACTCGGCCAGCGCATCGTAGTCAACAGCTTTGGTGGAGTTCTCATTGTAAATTTGGGCAATCTGCTTAACTAAACCAATAAAAGATAGTGTAGGACTGATAGTTAATCTGACTACAAACTCTTTTGAATCTGGGGTATCAGTTGAGATGATAATATCGTCGTCACCGGTCAGTCTGTATATCAAGACTGCAAACACGGATAATCCAACAATAAATTCATTGGAACCTTCAACCTGGCTGGCAATCGATTTCAGTACATCATTGGTTGGAACTGGGAAACTGTACTGTGACTCAACAATTTTCTTGTTGGTAGGACGCAAAAAATCATGAGGCAGCACTGATAGTGTTGGGCTGCTCAGAATCTCTGCCCAGTGCTCAAAATGTTCAGCCATTTTTTCACACTTAACTGAAAGGTCAATGAATGATTTTTTGGTTGTAATCGACAAAATACAAAAAGTGAAATGTAATGACTAAATTTTTATAAAAAAAAAATTGATGAAAAAGCCGGAATTTCAAAGACAAGTGCCCGGAATTGGAAATGTCGTCAATTTTTCCACCAGCAGGAAAAAAAAAATAAAAAGTAGTACAAAACATCATTTTGAACTGGCCAAACAGCGATCGAAAAGGCGTTACGAACTAAGTTGGCGCGCACACTTTTAATTCATAGCAAGAAGCAAGTTTTGAAGGGAATTCCAGTGACATTGGGTCAGTGAAAGAAGCAATAATTGTTGTTTTGTGTGTTTTATTTTGTTTATTTACTTAATTTAATTGGACTCAGTTTAATTGCACAATGTCCCAAAGAAAGTTGCAGCAGGAAATTGACAAAGTGCTGAAGAAGGTGAAGGAGGGACTAGAGATATTTGACGGGTACTACGAGAAGTTGCAAGGGTGTGAGAGTCAGTCGCAGAAGGAGAAGCTAGAAGGCGATTTAAAGAGAGAGATCAAGAAACTGCAGCGACTCAGGGACCAAATTAAGAGTTGGCTTAGCGGCAATGAAGTAAAGGACAAGAACGCGCTGCTGGAGAACCGGCGGCTGATAGAGAATGCGATGGAGAGATTCAAGACCGTTGAAAAGGATATGAAAACCAAAGCTTTCTCAAAAGAAGGATTGAACATGCAGAGAATCGACCCAAAACAGAAGGAGAAGAATGAGACGACAGAATTCTTACAGCAAATGCTGGAAGAGCTGGAAAGACAATCCGAAAAGCATGAAGCCAGTATTGATCAAATTCAGGGTTCATCCAAAAGAGGCAAGAGACTCGATGCCGGTAAACAGAATGAAATCAACGAATTACAGGAGAAGATTAACAGAAATCACTGGCACCAAGAGAAGCTAGAACTGATGTTAAGATTGCTGGAAAATGGGGACTTGGAGCCTGAACAAGTCAACACAATACAAGAAGATATTAAATACTATGTGGAATCAAATGAAGATGCTGATTTTGCTGATGATGAAGGAATATATGATGAACTGGGCCTAGATGAGGCCGAGGAAGCGTATGGAAATGTTGGCGAGTTTCCACAGGCTCAAGAGGAGGTGGATGACTCGGTTTCTTCTCCAGTACAGTCGCATGGACACACTGAACCAAGCGAAGCTTCCAAAGCAGCAAATATTGCATCAGCAGCTGCTGCCCATAGTCATACAGCTGCTTCGAATGCATCAACGCCAGTCAAGAAACCAATCACTGCCAATGCAAGTTCAAATCCAGCAATTAAACCAGTCTTATCATCAAAGTTAACAACGCATTCAAATAATTCAACTCCTATACTAGCGAGTGCCACACTGAAACCAGCTATTCCACAGGTCAAGACTGAACTGAAATTCAATACTGTTGTTGCTGCTAGTGTAAACTCTGCCCACAACACACCTACAATATCAAATGCATCAATTAATCATAGCAATAATATTCCTCCACCTGGATTATCTAAATCCAGCACTTCCAGTTCGGATGCTCCAGTACAGCAAGCGCAAGCTAAGTCAGCAGACAACGACACCGAGCTGATCATTGCAAGTATACTCAAGGATCTGCTCCCATCATTTGAAGCTGCCAAATCAAGAATTTCAAAACCACAACCAATTAGCGAAATTTCAAAGGTGCTGGAAACATCATTGTTGAATTGTCCTGATTCATTGGATGCGGAGAAGCCAAAATCGTATACACCAACTACACCACATCCTACTTCAATTCATTATCCTCAGGAACCATCCCCAGAATTAAACTACCAATCTATAATCGCCAAATTGGATCTTAGTACGTTGTTCTACAATTTCTATTTTGTCCAGGACGAATATGTGCAAATACTATCAGCCAAAGAACTAGTCAAGAAGGGATGGCTATTTGACACTATATCCAAGAAATGGTTCATCAAAACTGAAGAAATTTCCAACGTAAATGAATCATCAAATGGAGAAGCAACGAAAACCATTTGGAAATATTTTGATTATGAAGGTGTTTGGCTACCACGTCGTTCAGATGATTTTGATATCAAGAAGGTTAATCTAGAGAGTACTTTTTAATTCAATATACAACTGAAGAATGAATAAATAATAAAGTATTTTAGTTCAACTCCTTTTCTATAAATTGTTCACTAAAATAGCACAGTTGCTCGAAATTATACTCAAACCCATCTCTTCCTCCGTAGTAAGGGTCATCAACAATCTTATTGTATTTATTATTCGTATTCCAGTCACCAAACAAATGTAATTTACTCTTACAGTTGGCAGGCTTTATCTTGTTCAGGTTATAATAGTTGGACTCGTCCATACAGATTACGTAGTCAAACTCATTGAAGTGCTTGGTCTTGAACTGCTGTGCACGGTGGTTCACTGGGACGCCATGGGCTTTACAAGTAGAGCTTGATCTGTGATCAGGTTCTTCGCCAACATGATAACCTGCTGTACCAAAAGAGTCTATTTTCCCAAATCTGTCGCTCACACCCAGTGTCTTTACCTTATGCTTGAAAACTGCTTCTGCCATTGGTGATCTACAGATGTTGCCTAAGCAAACAAACGCAACAGATATCTTGTTTTCAGGCATCTTGATTTCTCTATAAAACGTGAGAAAAAGAAAAGCAAAAGAAAAAAAATCTGAAATGTACAAAATTTAACAAATATTATAAAGATAGAATTATATCATATAAAGAATTTAGTAGGCTGGAGAGTCAAAAGCTTTTCTCAATGGAGAAACAAGTTTTGAACCTTTGTAGTATTCGATGGTTTTGGTTGCTTTGTCTGCAATACCTTCTGGGGTGAAACCAAAGAATTTGTA
The DNA here is from genome assembly GCA_030570575.1 of [Candida] sp. NCBI lineage: Eukaryota > Fungi > Ascomycota > Saccharomycetes > Saccharomycetales > [Candida] sp. The sequence goes on along the minus strand of JAJLVZ010000004.1, from coordinate 277,368 downwards.
AACTTCTGGGGCTTTACCAGATGCACCAAATCTGTTGATACCGAATTGTTCGTGAGAGTATTTAGCCCAACCCAAAGTGCTTAAGACTTCAACTGAAATGATTGGAATGTTGTCTGGGAAAACAGATAATTTGTAATCCATTGATTGTTTGTCAAAAGTGTGGAAATCTGGTAATGAGACAACTCTTGCTGGTGATCCTTGAGAGTCTAACAATTTAGCAGCATCAACGGCAATACCAACTTCTGAACCAGTTGAAACAATGATGATTTTTGGTTCTGCAACATCTTTCAAAACGTAACCACCTTTAGCAGCTTTTTCAATTGATGAGCCTTCTAATTGTGGCAAGTTTTGTCTTGATAAAGCAATGACTGATGGAGTGTGAGCTTGTTCTAAAGCAACTTTGTAAGCTGCAGAAGTTTCATTACCATCAGCTGGTCTCCAAACACTCAAGTTTGGAATTGCTCTAAAGTGAGCTAAAGTTTCAATAGGTTGATGAGTTGGACCATCTTCACCTAAACCAATAGAGTCGTGAGTAGCAACCCAGATAACAGGATGGCCTGATAATGCTGATAATCTTAAAGCACCTGCTGCATAAGAAACAAAGTTTAAGAAAGTACCACCGTAAGCTTTGTAGTTAGCACCAAAAGCAGCAATACCATTCATGATTGCACCCATACCGTGTTCACGAACACCGTATCTGATGTATCTACCAGCATATTCACCAATTGCTGAACCATCTGGTTGGAAGTCAATAGCCTTTTTGGTTCTTGTCAAGTTTGAACCAGTTAAATCTGCTGAACCACCAATCAATTCTGGAATGTGTTCAAAGATGTTTTCAAGCAACATTTCACTTAATTTTCTTGATGCTAAAGCTTTGTCAGATGGTGAGTAAGTTGGCAATTTAGATTCCCAGTTTTCTGGTAATTTACCTGCAAATCTTCTAACTAATTCAGCATGTAATTCTGGATATTCTTGTTTGTAAGCTTCAAAAGTTTTGTTCCATTCTTCCTCAGCTTTAACACCTTTTGAGACAACTTCCTTTTGGTAGTAGTCATAAACTTCTTGTGGGACAGCAAAGGTTTCCTCTGGGTTGAAACCCAAGTTAGTTTTCAATTGTTTGATGTCATCAGCTTTTAATGGAGCACCGTGAACACTGTGGGTACCTTGCAATAAGGAACCGTAACCAATGATGGTGGTAACTCTGATTAAAGTTGGTTTGTCTGATTTTTTAGCGGTTTCTAAAGCTTTTGCAACAGCTTCCAAATCGTTGTTACCATCTTTAACAGTTAAAACGTTCCAGCCATAAGCTTCGTATCTTTTCAAGACATCTTCAGTGAAAGAGACGTTGGTGTCACCATCAATGGTGATGTGGTTGTCGTCCCAAAAGGCGATCAAGTTGTTCAATTTCAAGTGACCGGCTAAAGAGGAGGCTTCTGAGGAAACACCTTCTTGTAAACAACCGTCACCTAAAATAGCGTAGGTGTAAGAATCAGACAAAGTGAAGCCCGGTTTGTTGTATCTTGCAGCAAAGTTCTTTTGAGCGATTGCCAAACCGACAGCATTGGAGATACCTTGACCTAAAGGCCCGGTGGTGACCTCGATACCTGGTGTTTCAGCTTCTGGGTGACCTGGGGTCTTGGAGCCCAACTGTCTGAATTGTTTCAGGTCGTCAATGGTTAATGGGTAGCCAAACAAGTGCAGCAAAGAGTACAGCAGAGCAACAGCGTGACCATTGGACAGGACAAATCTGTCTTTGTTAATCCAGTCTGGGTTTTTTGGGTTGAATTTCATGTTCTTCCAAATAGTGTGTGCAACACCTGCTAAACCCAATGGGGCACCTGGGTGTCCAGAGTTTGCAGCTGCCACTTGGTCCACAGACAAGAGCTTGATAGTGTTGATCGCAAGTTGGTCAATTGATGAAGCCATTTTCTCGTTTACTAGTAAGTTAGTTGTTGGAAAACAAATAATGCTAACTGATGATGGCAAATTAATTTAAATTTTAACAATTTTTTTAAGGCACGGGAGACGACTGACCGGGTTGATCCAGGAGCAATCGCTTCTGGCGGTGTGTGGCCCGGCGATTTTTTTTTTTTGCTTCCAGGAGCGGCCACAGCCTGGAGTAGTAAGATCTTACACTATCGGGAGTGGTACGTGGTAGCAAGTAGTAGTAGTTGGTATGTTTGAGTTCAGCAAGAAGCCGCATTCGCTGGCTATGCTGCCTGTGGACAATGCTGGGTTTGTGCAGGATGCAGATCGGTTTGTTAGCGGTGTTGAGCAGTGGAAGAAGAACAAGACGTTCAGCTACAAGCTGGACTCAGGTCGCCAGCAGAGTGTGCAGACGTTCCACCAAACTGTGAATGGAGAATTCTGGCTTGCCAGGGTCAGTGAGCATGACGCGACCGAGCACTCTTTTGCCCGGGTGGTTGACCTGATTGCAGGCGACTCGGCAGACCGCTACGCTCATACCAGAAACGAGATGGAGTACATCCATGTGCTGAACAAGTGGGAACCTGTGGAGTTCAGTTCGCTCCCAGGCTATAGCGAGGTTTCAGACCCGGCAACCGGTGAGCTTCTAGAGAAGCATGCTAACTTGAAAGAGTGGATTGCCGTCAGCACACAGTACGAGCTGGGTGCGCCACTAACAACCAGAGAATTCAATGAATTCATACTGGTATACAAGCAGTCGCCAACCTGCTGTTTTGTCATCTCTCTGGTCAGCAACCAGCCAGTTAGCGGTAAGCATGTGCATGGCGTGTACTGCTCAATTGAAAAGCTGCAGCTGAATGAAGAAACCAATAAATTTAAATGGTCAATGTGCACCTGCAGTGATAGTGGTGGGAACGTTCCTAAATTCTTGCAAAATGCAATGATTGCCAAGTCAGTTGCGTCAGACGTCCCTTCCTTTTTGAACTGGATGGATAAAAAATGATCTCGTTTTTACTTTAAATTAATATATTAACTATTCACATTAACGTATGTATTATATGTATGTATGTATAACTCACAAATACCCCCAAAAAACCCCAGTTAAAATCAAATAAATAAATTAAAGAAGAACTAAAAGTATCAAACCTAAACATCGAACTTCAACCAATCTAAATCTCCTAATGGGTTGTTATTATTGTTATTATTGCTGTTGTTATTGTTATTATTGTTATCATTTCCACTATCAATCATGTCAATATCTGAATCAATCTTAAAATCGTCCAGGGTGCTGGTAAAGTTATTAAACATCAGATTTGATGGATTCATAGACTGAGAATTTGACTCAAATTCTGGAGCTGTGTTTTTATAATTTGAAACTGGTGGAGTAGCAGCTGAACTAGGAAATGATGATTGTCTTTGAAATGATCCACTCAGATTACTAACAGATCCAGAATGGAACTGTTGTGGTATTCTCTTAGAATTAAATGAATTGTATAAATTAGTTGATGAGTTATTCAAATTCGATGTCGTTGGCAATGACCCAGATAAAAATGCTTGATTTGAAATATAGTCAGTGGAAATATTATTAGTTGTCAATGGTGAATTTGGACTCAGCGCATTAACAGGACTAACAACATTGTTGATTAAATTGTTTGGTGAATTATTCGAGTAATAATCAAATGGAGAATTTGCTGCAGAGTTATTTCTTGACAAGGTCTTCTTCTTTGGATTACGATTTTGTGAATAATTCATTCCTGATATATTCGTTGTTGATATTGAGGTGGTTGATGTTGGTGTATTACCGACTGATGATGGTTTTGGTAAAATTAAAACATTCTTATAACGTGAAGTTGATGCAGTCGAGTTTGGGGAATTAGATTCTGACTTGTTTGAGCCAAAGTTGGGTGATATCACTGTACTGTTTGAACTGCTGTTTAAATTTCCATTGATGCTATTATTATTGTTATTGATTTGGCTATTGGCTGACCCAAAATTATATGCAGAGTTCAAGTTTTTCTCCAAATTATTCAGTAGAATTTTACGGTTTGAGGATTCCACTGAATTACTCATTGAGTTACTTCTACCTGAGTTTCTCTTTTTTATAACATCAGTTTTCAAACTTAGGGGTCTCATTGTTCCATGTAATTTCTGAAATAATCCACAAGCATTACATAGAGTGTTTCCATTTGGATCCCTTCTCCAAAGTGGAGTCTTTTGCGTATGACAGTTGAAACATTCAGTTAAGCCATTTGATGTGTTGTTGTTGCTATTATTATAAGTTGAATTCCCATTTATAGATTGCTTCTTCTTTAAAAATGAATTAGAACTTGATGCAGAGGTTGATAGAGGTTGTTGTGGTAATGACGATGGTTGTTGTTTTGGCACAGATTGTGAAGCTAAATATGACGATGATGCTGATGATGAGGGATTCGGTATTGGATTGGTTAAAGAGTTGTTTAAGGAGTTGGTTAGTGAACTCGATAACGAACTTGATGTTACCGTTGTTGGTGATATTGATTGATCTTTTTTTTTGATAGGTATCTGTCTTGGTAGTTGCTTGAATGGTATGTTTTCTAACGTTATTGTCTTTTTATCGATATTGAATGTCATATTGTCGTTTTCAATATTAAAATCCAGCGCCATATTGATCTCTCCATTGACATAGTTATTACCATTATTTTGCTCATCATTCTTCAGTTTTTTCGTCAAGTTCGACATTGCTATATCATTATTTATTGGACTAGTTTTGGTAATTGAAGTGCTTTCTGTCAATGATGAATCCACAGAATTCTTATTTGATTCCATAGATAATGGTGAATACTCGTCACTCGAATTATTTGATATGAAGCTTTGCTGTTGCTGCTGCTGCTGCTGTTGCTGCTGTTCATTTCTTGCCACTCTTTTCTGGATGTTTTTACAACTTTCCCTCATGGTTCTGTTTTCTATTCTTGGCTGTAATATCAACAGTCTCTTTGCAGCAGAGTATAACTCCCATATTGATGGGGCTTGGCTATCCATACTTTAACTGATTCTTTCTTTTACTAAAAGTATATAGATGAAAACCAGCTGAAAGCCCACTTAGATTCAATTAAAAACCAACAGAAACTCCTCTCCTTGTTAACCTTCTTCAATATATCCTCTCTTTCTCGCCAAAGTATCCCTGTTTGAAACTATATGTCGACTATTATTTCAAACGCAAATAATGGGGATGACTATTTTGACCGTTGGCTGGACTTTTTTTCTTAGAAATAAAAAAAACTTTCCTCTTTTATTCCTTTAAATTTCTTTCTTATCGACAACCCGCCGGGAACTATTTTGAAAATACAGCAGGCTCTAAACCACAGTAGATATTAAAGCTTGAAACTTTTGAAATGTGTCTCAATATAAAAAAACTTTGTGATTTTCTTTTAATAACTGGGAATTAACGAAGAAAAAAATTCATGCAACATTTTGAAAAAAAAGAAAAAAATAAACCCAATCAGGAAATAAAAACAACAACCGTTTACCATAACCTATAATTTTTTAAAACTTTAATAAACTGATCAAGATCCCTACATAAAGTGATAATTAAAATAACCTAAAATCGATATAAAATAAAAATAAAAGACTTGAAAATAAAATGAGATAAAATGAAATAAAAAGTCGTAATTCATATTACTATTGAAATCCACTTTAAAATTAAATTCACTTTTTTGTTGGTTTTAGCAATTCAAAACTGCACATCAAGCTTCGATCCACACTCATCACTGCACCCCAATTATTGAATTCTCCACAATAATTTGGTGCACTGAATACCGTAACTAGTTTCTTTTTGGCAAAAAACTCATATCCATCTTCAACAACCATATGTCCTCTGATAACTAAGTCAAATTTGAATTTCTTACAGAAATGTTCAACAACTTTCTTACCAAAGCAGTATGAAACACCACGATCATTTTCCATCCAATCATTGACAGTTGGATCTGGATCTGACCATAAAAGATCAGCTAATAATCCAATTTCTGGAATATCAGTTGGTCTTAAGATTGATTCAATTTGTGATAAGTTTTGTAAAAAAGGTGATAACCCACCATGAATACAAAAAATTTTATCATTAATAACTGCTGCTATTGGTAAAGTATTGAAAACATCAATGAAGTTTTTCCAACACTTCAAATTAACACGACGTTTACATTCATCATAGAATCCGTAAATTTTTGTGATATTTGCGCATTCGTGGTTACCACGTAACATAAAAAAATTGTTTGGATATTTGATTTTGAAACACAACATCAATAGAATAGTTTCTAACGATTGTTTACCACGGTCAACATAATCTCCTAAAAATAGGTAACTTGAATCCGGTGGGAATCCACTAAGTTTCAAGATTCTTAGTAGATCGTTGAACTGACCATGAATATCACCAACAACTTTGATTGGGGCATTTAATCTCAATAAAGTTGGTTGGTTGAGAAACTCCTCTCTTGCCTTAGAGCAGATTGTTGCAATTTCTTGTGGTTTAATGACAAAGTCTTGTTGTAAGCTTGGTGAGTTTGATGAATCGCCACATTTCAATAATTTTTCAATAACTGAATCAATATCAAAATTGGACATTTGCTGTCTTTTTGAAGATTTTTTGGCAGAGGAAGATGATGACGAGTGATGAACGGTTGGTGGTTTTGAGCGTTGCTTGGTCTGTTGTTCTTCAATGATTGGGGGTAAGTTATTAAAGGGTGGAGTAATCGATAATGATGAGGAGGGTGATGAAGGGTTGGTAAACAGATCACTAAATGAGCTAGACATTTCATCAACGCTTGGGTTGTTGTTTGCAGATGTGTTCGTTGAAGTGACGGCGATTGGGCTGGTTGAGTGGTGACATTTACTTGAATTGTTACTGTTCAAAGTTTTAGCCATCTGTAAATCAATCTCCAAATCAAATGGGCTTGATCTACTATTGCTGCTGTTGCTATTGGAACGACCGTACGAAGTATGGCTTTCAAACCCATCTTCTAGGCTGTCATCCTCATGGAAGTAAGTGAATTTAACTGGCGATTTGCTAGTAATTTTTGGTTGCAATTTGCTTTTGTTATAGCTTTGCTTATTGTTCTTGATAACAATACTGTTTGATTTATTAGTGATAGGAAACTTCCTATCGGGAGGCTCGGTAGCTTCTGCAGCGTTCGCTGACGCCACGGTTGTTGTTGAATTTGATGATGACGAGTTTAAACCACTGGGAGCATTATTTGACTTGGACGGGCTGTTTCCCATATTCTGCTTGTACACGGAACTGTTGGATGCCTAAACAATTAACTATTGCGCTGAAACAAAGAGTGCTGGAAAAAGCTGAGTTGCTGATTTGATCCTCAACGAAAAACGTTGTTAATTTCTATTTATTAAAGAAATAAAAAAACTTGAAATTCAAAAATTCAACAAAAACTCATAAAAAACCTTTTTATTACAAATTACAAAAAGGAGAATTTTGTGCCACTAACAATTTTCCTGCAGAAGCTCAATTTAAAATTCTTCCTCCTTTTATGACACTTGTGGCTGTTTTGATGACACCAGTTTCTGTCTAGCACACTGTTGGTTTCAGTGATTGCTATTGGGATTAATTTCACCCCAGCTGAACTCGCTAAAATTATGTACAGTAATACTCCACGCAGCCTTTGCCTTATATATATACGCCCTTGGTCATGAATTGATATGCTCGATTGCTTTCACTTATCTACGCAATTTTAGTTATCTGTCCTGGCTATTAAAAAAGTAGCTCTGTCTAGAACCGGCAGGCGGAGATTTCACAGATATTTAACAGATTCTGCTGACAAGGTGTCTCTGCCCTTATCTGCATACTTGATAGAGGCAACAGGTAGCTGGTGATTGACAGATAGCAGGAATACGTTCTGATAGAGGCAGCAGGTAGCTTGTGATTTACAGATAGCAGAAATACGCATGTGTCACACCGCAAACTAAGCGACAAGGTACGATAGGGGCGGTTAACTGATCTGCACCTGGCTCGGGTGTTCCTGAACGGAAGTGGAAGCAGATCGTGCCGACCGAGAGTGTTGGTTTGTGGTTATATATTAAAGGAGCGAAAATTTTTTAATAAGCTTGCTTAGTGAGTCAATTCGAAAGAGATGGCAGCTACATTTGATCTCATACCGCATGCTCAAAAGGAGAAAGTGTTAGCTCAATTCAAGGGCAAGAAACTTGGGGAATTACCAACTCCATCGTTTATTGTGGATAAGTCTGTGTTTATCAAAAATTGTGACGATATGCTGGACAGGGCTAAAATCTTAGATGCTGACTTCAGAGCGCATGTCAAAACTCATAAGACTCTTGAGGGTGCAGGATACCAGCTGGGTGGATCAGGAACCAAGGGCCTGGCAACAACAAAGGTTATTGTTTCGACTTTAGCTGAAGCATGGGGATTAATTCCATTGGTTGAGCAGGGTAAACTGGACGACATATTGTTTAGTTTACCAGTTGTCAAGTCGAGATTAGGCGAGTTGGCTGAAATAAGCGAAAAGGTGCCACATTTGAGACTAATGGTTGATAACAAGCAACAGCTAGATGTCCTGAATGAGTTCACTTTAAGAAATAACTACAACAAAAAATGGTCAATCTTTATTAAAGTTAATATGGGATCAAATAGAGCTGGCTTCTTGAATGATGACGATGAGTTGGACGCAACTCTTGACAATCTGTTCAATACAGATATCAAAGACACTGTTGAACTTTACGGGTTTTATTGCCATGCCGGTCATTCATATAAATCTCATTCACTTGATGAAGCAAAACAGTTTCTAATTGATGAAATCCAAGCAGGTAATAAAGCTTGTAAACTAGCTTTGAAATACAATCCAGAGCTAAAGCTACAATTATCATTTGGTGCAACACCAACTGCTCACTCATCTACTAAATTAGATATTAAAAAGGAAATTGGTGAGATTTTTGGCAATCTGGAGTTACATGCAGGTAACTATCCATGTTGTGATTTGCAGCAGGTTGGTACAGGTTGTGCAACTCATAATCAAGTTGCAATTAAAGTTATAGCAGAAGTTGTTTCAAACTATCCAAATAGAGGTTCAGCTAAACCTGGTGAAGCTTTAATCAATGCTGGTGTTATTGCCCTGACTAGGGAGACTGGTGCTATACCAGGATTCGGTAACATCATAGCTCCAGAGCCTTATAAAAACTGGGTGGTGGGTAGATTATCCCAAGAACACGGAATTCTAACCCCGACTGACTCCAATGCCAAAATGATTCCAATTGGTACACAAATTCAAATTGTGCCACAACATGCTTGTATTACCGCTGCTTCGTATCCATGGTATCTGGTCGTTGATGGCGGAGATGAAGTTGTCGATGTGTGGGTCCCATTTAGAGCGTGGTGATCAAGCAGATTCTACATAGAGAACAAAATATAGACTCTACAGTGATTAATCAGTATTAACTATATCTATAAATTTGATGGCACCCCCTCAATAGCAGCAATTGCTTCTAACTCAAATAAGACTCTTGGGTCCATAAATTCAACAACAATGCAGCTTCTTGCTGGTTTTGATTTAAAATATTGTTGGTAGATTTTATTAATCACTCCAATATGATCAGAATGTTGAATGAACACTAAAACTTTAAAAACGCTGTCTAATGATGATCCACCTTGTTTCAAGACTTTCTCTAAATTTTGACATGCCAGATGAACTTGTTCCTCGACTGAAGTAGGAAACTCTCCTGAAACTGGGTCATTACCCACTGAACCTGAGGTAAAAACTCTATTGGATGTTTTGTAGCCTGGGGCTAATAAATCAATGTGATGAGCATTGATTGACTCCCATGTAATCTTGTTTGGTTTTGGTGCATCATTTGTTGTTGCAACTACTTGAATCTCAACTTTTAAATTTGGATCTGGAAAACCAACAACAACACAACTTCTGGCTGGTGAGTTTTTGAAGTATTTTGAGTATATTTCATTGACTTTAGGTGAGAATGATGCATGACTCAGAAACAAATTAACTTTAATAACGTTATCAATTGATGAGTTTGAATTTTCCAAAATGCTAACCACATTCTTGCAACACTCAATAGCTTGGTCCTCAACTGAAATTGGTTTAACACCAGTTTCATAGTTTGCACCTACTACACCTGCTGTATGAACCAAATCATCGTGAATAAAAGCTGGGCTTAAAATTGGTGAGCTTGCCTTTTCGCTTATCTTATCCCATGGAATTTTGATTGCAGGAGATTTATTATTCAAAGTTGCAACAACCTCAATTTCAACTTTGATTGTTGGGTCCATAAACTCAACAACATAGCAAATTCTTGCTGGTTGGGTTGTGAAGTACTTTTTGTATATTTCGTTAACCTTAGTCCTATATTGTGAATGTCCAATAAAAATAATAACTTTGAATATGTTATCGAACGATGAGTTACCAGCTTTCAAAACCTTATCCAAGTTTTTGATTGTGTTCAACACTTGTTCCTCAAGTGAGTCTGGAATAGATCCATCAGTGTTGGTTGCTCCAACGGTACCTGAGCTAAACACACCATTGTGAACATAGCCTGCTGATAATGTTTGATTTGCAACCGGTGCTTCAACTTGTTCCCATGTGATTGGTGTGGCCATTTTGTATCCTCGAGTCATCAACAATTGGTCCAATTGTACATACAGCTTTCTTAAAAAAAGACTACTACGGCTCAAACTACCAGGTGTTATAGATTTATCTATGTTTTTTCCAATTTTGATTTTGGATAATCTCGATCCGATTGGTTCCGCTGTGGCGAATTATTTGCCACTCGCCACATAGAAGTTTTTTTTTTTTTTTTTTCAGAAATACACAAAACTTAATACTGAGAAGTTAACAAATAGCTAATAAAGTTTAGATCTTAACCAACAGTTTTCACAATGAGCGTCTCGCTAGAGGAATTTGATCGTGTAAACTTTGACAATTCATGCAACAGACTAGACAAACCGTCCAGTTATTTGATGAAACGAGCAGTAAGTGAGAAAATCAGTATTGAATTTTCTTTTCTTTGGGATATGTATACTAACTTTACCAGAGACGTGAGCCAAACGGGCTACAAGACTTGAGAAGTTTATACACATCGGGAACAGTTTATGTTGGTAACTTATCATTTCATACCTCAGAAGAACAAATTCATGAACTATTTGTAAAATGTGGAACAATTAAACAAATCATCATGGGATTAGACAGATTCAAGCATACACCATGTGGGTTTTGCTTTGTTATCTACAACAACCCAGAAGACGCCGTCAATGCAGTGAAGTATTTATCAAAGACCAAACTAGATGAAAGAGTCATCAAGATTGATTTAGATTCAGGATTTACAAACGGTAGACAATTTGGAAGAGGTGCAAGTGGAGGACAAGTCAGGGATGAAATCAGATATGATATGGCTGATTCCGGGTACCGCTATGGAGGATACCAAGCCACTGAGTTTGATGATAATAATGGTAATAATGATGACTTTAATAATGAGACAAATTATAGATTTGGTGCCAGAAGAGTTGCAGATGTTTATGTTCCAGAAAACAAAGAAGCTGTAGATAAAGCAGAAGCTCCAGTTAAAGAAGATGCTGAAGGAGATGAAGAGATGAAAGATACAACAGAAAATTAAGTAGCACTACCAATAAAAAATACTAATAATAACAATATATTTCAAATTCTATCAATTAATCTTTTCTTTTTTATTGGTTGTCCATTGTTTCCACTCAAGTTTGAAAAGATTCTTCTTCTTCTTTTATTAATAAACCAGTTACTTAATTGAATGTTTGATAAACCAGTTTTTGCTAATAAAATTTTCTTTTGGATATGATTTGGGTAGGGATTATCCATATTTTGCATTATCCAATCGTTCAAAATTTCAATAGTTTCCTTTGGTAAATTTGTTCTTTTTCTCGAAGAAGAGTTGCTGTTGCCGTTAGTTGTAGAATTATTGGATTTTGTTGAGTTTACTGATTCGATATCAGTTGCCGAAGCTGTTGAATCAACAGAGGAAGATCTTGATTCATTTGTCAAGTTGGAGTTAGAGCGTGTTTTTGAGGCACGCGAGGTGGGTAGCCTGGTTGCAGCAGCTGAAGTTGTGGTTGGGGATGGTGATGGAGTTTTTGAATTTTTTAATTCTGATTTGATTGACAATTGGTTGATTTCTTTATTCAAAGAGGCTGTTGAACTGGTGTGAGTTAGTTCAAGTCTTGTTGAGACTATTGGAGAAACATCCACGTCCTTGTTGCTTGCTTTGGAATATAATTTACCTGATGGGGTTGAGTTGGTAGTAGTTGTGGTGGTGGAAGTTGCTGTGGCTGTTGCAGTTGTTGGTATTGGGGTATTTGTGCCCGTTGAGGAATTTGACTCGTAGTGTTGCTGCTGTAGCTGTGATTGATGCTGGGTAAGTTGGTCGTTGTGAATGTAATGCTGTTGTGAAGGTGGCGAATGGTGCTGTGGTTGGTGGGTTGAATGCTGCTGTTGTTGTTGTTTTTGTTGTGTCTCGTTATAAATTAGAGACTCCAACAGCTGGGAAGAGGACCTGTGCTTGAACTCCAGCAGCAGCTTGGAGTCGTTAATTTGCTGCTCGTTTTGGTACGAGTCGATCGCCTGCAGCACATGGTCTATGGAAGGCAGCTTAACGTGAGGATTCGACGTGTCAGATGGTGTATCTGAATTTTTAACAGATTCGACGTTTTTATAGATTTGCTCCTCTTGCAAGAGCACAAATGAGTTCTGTCTGCTCATTGGGTACTGCATCGTTTGTCTCTGAGATCCTGATATCGCGCTGGGGCTAGCCACTAGCTTATAAAACAATAAATAAATCTCAGGATTTAAAAGAAATTTCAGTTGCAAAACGAAAAAATGGACGTTAAACTGGGAGAATTATTAAATCTGACACAATTTAAATTTTTCACAAGCACGAATAAAGGATTTTTGTCGTCGCTGTGAGAGAAAAAAATTTTCACTTTAGTATTGGGTTACTTAAATTAAGTGTTTTTATGTGTAGCAAGGCGGTTGTAGTATTTTAGGCTGATTGTTTAAAGAATCTCAACGTTTTATGGGTAGTTTTTACAATGTGGAAAAGTAGTTTTAGGCCGTTGGTAAAAGAAAAAACAGGACAGACTTCCGAAAACGGAAATTATGTGTCAAGGGTGAACTGAACATGTTTTTGAAACCCCAATTTAGGTCTCGTAAGCTGGGGAGTACGGTAGTGGTGAGCTGAAAGCGTGCGCCCATCACTCAGTAGCACTGGGATCCCTACAAACAAACAACTATCTTATCCAAACACCCTCATCCATTTTTTTAAGTGGAGTGTTATCAGTGGAAGTAATAAAAACACCGTTGTGTGGATGAAATTTTTTGTTTGGACACTGACAGGTAGGTTAATTGTCCTGCGATTTGGCTGGTTAAACAGTTTTTCATGCCAAGTTTGGGCAGCAGTGCTCGGCGAAAATAATTCTTTTCCTATTGGCTGGATGGAAAGCGTGCAGCTGCCAGAAATTAAATTGGGGTTTTTTTAAACGAGAAATACAATTACCTAAGTGATTACTTACTGCGCATTAGGTAAGTTGTGTTGATAATTTATGTTTTTAATACTAGTTGTTTGTTTACCAGGATGGATGAAAATGTCAGACAAACGGTAGCAAATCACTGGGCAACAAAATATGAAACAAAACGGTCAATTGATTCGGCTGATGACGAGAATAAGCGGAAAAAGCCAGCATTGAGTAACAAAATCGAAGTTATTGAAATTAATGATGAGGAGGAGGAGGAGGATGATGACGATGATAGCGTTCAAGAGGTACCACAAGCAACTGAGCCCAAACAGAGGTATTTCGATCCACCGCTTCTGCCGCTGCATAACGACGCCTACGACATACCAAAGCTGAACAACTCGAAAACCTTTAAAGACTTGATTGGGTCTCCAGAACTGAAAGTATGCTATTTGTTCTCGTTCCAGTTTGAACTAGATTTCATATTACCGCAGTTCAGTTCGAGCTCAATAGAAGTTAACATCTTCCATCAGACTGGTAGAGTCATACCCTCCAATCTAGCTAGAAGCTTTAGCAATTTGAACTTTTATGAAATTTATGTTCCGCCATTCAGCGCTTACCATCCCAAACTGATTATAAATCAGTACAAAGACAACACTTTCCAGATTCATATAATGTCCCCTAACCTGACTCAGTACGAGTTCTGCAAGACGAATAACCAAATGGTGTGGTCAAGTCCAATTCTCTCAGAATATTCAAAAGGCAAAACTCAGTTTAAATCAAATTTACTGACATTTCTGACGAATCATAATATTTCAAAACTCAAACCTCTGGTCGATTCCCTGAGTTCAATGCAATTCAATGAGATAAAAAATGAGTTTCATCATTCTTCCACTGGCTTGCATTCTGGCTCAGGATATTTAGGTTTATACGAATTATTGTCAAGACATAATTTGATTAAGTCTGATGACAAAACTACTAAACACATTTTATACCAGAGCTCTTCAATTGCGAGTGCTCTTTCATTCAACAAGAAATCACAAGAGTCTTCAAACATTTTCACGCATATCTTAGCACCATTAGTCTCAGGAGTGTTTACCAATCCAGATAATAACTCATTAAATCTTAGAAGCATTCCATTATCCATAGGTTTGAATTCCGTTGATTCCTTTTTAAAATCCAAAAATTCAAAGTTGTATATAATCTTTCCAACTACTGAAGAAATAAGGACATCAAAAGCAGGTTACATATCTGGTACATGGTCTGTCTTCAATACCTCAAAAGATACGGGTAAATTTATGTTTAAAAACCTGCTTTCAAAGTTTTTTTACAAGAGCTTTACTAAACAAAGATCATCAAACCCATCGCATACAAAATTCTTTTTAATGTCGTCTGATAATTTTAGAACTCTGGACTGGTGTTTATTTACCACAGCAAATCTTTCAAAACAAGCATGGGGGCACCTCAGCCTAGATGCAAAAAAATCTAATACTGAAAAGATTTCAATAAAAAACTATGAATGCTCAGTTTTAATTCATCCAAAACAGTATGGTGAGAGTGCAGTACTCAAGCCCCTGGAAATTGGTTCTGACTTTAGTCACTTAGAATCGAACGAAGTTCCAGTTTTTCTACCATTTAAGTTACCACCTGAAAAATACTCCGATACTGATACCCCATGGGATGCAACAGTGGGTCATTCAAAATTAGACTCAAATGGTCAGCCATACTTAGCCATGTTTTAATAATGAGGCATACTATCTACAAAGGAAATTTGGCCGGCTCTTATATTAATATTATAAAAAAGTTGTTTTCATTTATTACAAGACATTGTAATAAAAAGGTATTGTCCTAGAAACTTTGGAAATAACTGTATTACTGCGACTATTAGCCTAAGCAATAGTGCAGGTAATCCAGTATCCGTACCAGATATAGTTGTCTTGAGCATCGTTGTTCTCTTTTGGAGTAGCTGATGAAGTAACAGTTGATGGTTGCATTTTAGTTGTTATTTATTTCTTGTTGTTTGTGTGTTGAGAATTATAAAGTTCAGATTATTGGGATTACTAGTCTGTTTATATAGTTGTTTAAGAAGAGATTTGAATTGATACCATGATACATTCTTGTTTATTGAAATTCTTTTGAATTACTCTTTTTGTCAAAAACAATGGATCCTGGTTTGAAAATTATACATATTGAGGCATCGTTAAGAGAGCATTAGGATGTAAAGTATCACATTTACCTTGATCAAGTTGACGAATTGAGACATAACAATGACTATCGGGCATGGATTGTTTAATTCCTGTCATTTTATTGGACAAGACTTGCATCTTTTGTATAAGTTTATTGCAGAGGTGTATGCCAATATGGTTCTTGATCAATAGATGTTTTATGTTAATAGATGGTCCATGTACGCTATGCCATTGTTTCAAATCTTTTGAGGTTTAAATTCTGGATTTGACAAAGCGTGTTAAACTTTAATTACCCATTTTGTTAGATTAAGTTATCAAATTAGTGCAGTTGTGTTTGGGGATTTCAATTGTTTAAGCGAAATCTATATCAATACCACAGCGTCCTAAGGTTTTTATCTTGATGCATCCTGGTTGTCAGATTAAAATATCAATCCATTGTTTTTAAACAATAAATAGCTTTAGCAGTTGTTATTTTGTTGAAAGATTTAGCAATGGTTTATCAATATACAGGCTGATGCTCTTTGTGTTGCTGCTCTCCTCAAATATTATAAACTCTTGAATAGGCTCTGCAACCTATGGAAGTATAAAAGTTGACTGTTTGAGCAGAACCTAC
Organism: [Candida] sp.; assembly: GCA_030570575.1. Taxonomy (NCBI): domain Eukaryota; kingdom Fungi; phylum Ascomycota; class Saccharomycetes; order Saccharomycetales; species [Candida] sp. Next base: position 261,161 of record JAJLVZ010000004.1, on the reverse strand, counting down.
CATTCTGATGCTAGTAGATAAAAAAGATGTTTATGCTTGTATGGATCATGTTAAAAAGCACTCAACATGGTACTTGGAGTTATTTGTTAACTACTGTTTGATTTTGCGTTCAAGTTGACTAAAGAACAACTTTAAAATTTAAAATCTAATTTATCAAAAATTGGAATAACGATTTACAGACAAATTTGCACAGTACAAACGTCAACCACAACAACATTCCAAGAGATTAATAAAAAGACCGGGAACTCTGCAATCGTTTGACCATAACTTGAAACAGAGATGGGAGAGTTCCTTTAAAAAATTTGAATCCTTATTTGGTACGTCAACAACCTCAGTTTTCAGCTCGTTCAATAATTCAGGTTCCATAAACCTGGCATGCTGATATCAAGAGTAGAAACCTGGCCCACAATCAGTCGCTGTGGTTCAACAACTGAAAAATTACAGAACATCTTTCTTATTGTCTAGTTATGTGTCAATCAATGCATTGTTTGCATTTGTTATGTGCTTCGGCAGTTAAAACCGTCTGGGTCCCAAAGTTTATAAATAGAGCTTGGTTCACTACGGTTTAGTCAGCAATAAAGACCTATCGGAATGTTTAGTTTCCGTGAGTTCCCTGCACCAGCTAGATGCCAAACAGCTTAAACTTTACCAGCCATTCACCGAATTTTGTTAGCTGTTATTTCTGACATCCCACCCTCGGTACATTAGCTTGCAGTCCTTTTAAATGCGAGAAAATGAGAAATGCTGCCTATTTTCAGTACCGGCAATATTCTGCAGATGGTGAGAAATTCGTGTGGATGAGCTTCTGCTGATAAATGTTCAGAGAAATCATCTGGAAAACTCACGGAATTGAAGGCCAAATACCTTCCAAAGCCACTGACCAACGTCCAAGTTTCTCCAATCAACAGTTAATGAGTTACGGTTGAGTTAAAATTGAATCTTTCTTGCGTTTCATTTACATAATATCTGCAGTATTATGTATTTCTAGCCGTTTAAATGCACCTTAAACAGCAAATTTTCTGTGTTGATGAACTTATTCATGTAAAGATGAGGTGAAAATTCTTAAATGGTTAGTGTAAATCACTATAAACTAGCAATCCAATATAATAAACTATTTATGTAGCCAAGATGGAACAACTCAACTTGTTTTTATATTTTCAACTTGAAGAGCTGTAACAATTATATTGGAATAGCAACTTTCAGCTTTTTTGAGGTTCCTTCTTACTCTTGCAAAAAATAATATGTCCAAAAAGGAAGACAGGGACGTCAATGAAAGCCCAGTATACAATGGGTTTGACGATAAAGTTCATGAAGATATTCAAAGGTTATCAAGACAGTTTACAAACTCGAGTACAGGTGCTGCTGGGGCTATAGGTTTAAATGATGCCCAAAATACACAAGAAACAAACTCAATTGCTGATACTATATCGACTCATTCATCAGCTGCTCCTGGTGTTGTCATGATCAATAATCCAGACATTGACCAAAGACTAAACCCAAATAGCGATGAGTTCTCTTCTGAGTACTGGGTCAAAAACTTTAAAAGTTTGATGGATAAAGACTCTGAATATTATAAACCGTATGCAATGGGTATCACCTATAAAAATTTGAGAGCATATGGCCAAGCTTCAGATGCAGATTACCAAGCGACTGTTTTGAACGCACCCTACAGAGCAATTGAACGGTTTGTTCTCCCACTGTTTAGATCGAAAACTTTTAACAAAAGTCAAGAATTTGATATTTTGAAGCCAATGGACGGAATTGTTCAGCCTGGTGAGCTTTTAGTTGTTCTAGGTAGTCCAGGTGCCGGTTGCTCAACATTGTTAAAAACAATTAGTGCAAATACCCATGGTTTTCATGTTGATAAAGCAGCAGAAATTGATTATTCAGGGTTTTCAATGAAGGATATTAGAAAACGTTTTAGAGGCGAGGTTATTTACTCCGCAGAATCAGATATCCATTTTCCAAAACTAACAGTCTGGCAGACGCTATCATTAGCTGCAAAGTTCAGAACACCACAAAACAGAATTCCTGGAATCTCTAGACAAGATTATGCTGACCATATAACTGAAGTTTATATGGCAACATATGGTTTATCTCATGTCAGAGACACAAAAGTTGGTGATCAGAATATTCGTGGTGTTTCTGGTGGTGAAAGAAAAAGAGTCTCAATCACTGAAGTCTCATTATCTGGTGCAAAATTGCAATGTTGGGATAATGCCACAAGAGGTTTAGATGCTGCTACTGCTCTAGAGTTTATCAAAGCTTTGAAAACTTCAACCAAAGTCTTAGATACAACTGCGTTAATTGCAATTTATCAATGTTCACAAGATGCTTATGATCTCTTTGATAAAGTGTCTTTGTTATATAAAGGCCGTCAAATATTTTTTGGTAGAGCTGATAAAGCAAAAGAGTTTTTTATCAAGATGGGCTACTTTTGTCCGAAACGTCAAACCACTGCAGATTTCCTAACCTCTTTAACCTCTCCACTAGAGAGAACTCCAGCATGGGGTATGGAAAATAAAGTTCCAAGAACTCCAGAAGAATTTGAAGCTTATTGGAAAGCCTCCCCGGAATATAAAGAATTGATTGAAGAGATTGATAGCTCTTTAGCAGCTAACAGACAAGCAAATAACAGAGACTATATTATCGACGCGCAGAAGTCAAAACACGGCAAACATATGCGAAAATCCTCTTCCTATATGATTTCATGGCGTTTACAAGTTAAATACTTGATTAAAAGAGAGTTTGAGAGATTAATCAATGATACTGGCTCAAATTCTTTTATGATTCTTGGTCATGGTTTTATTGCTTTGATCTTATCCTCTATTTTTTATAATATGAAGCAAACCACAGGCAGTTTCTATTATAGAGGTGCTGCAATGTATTTTGCGCTTTTATTCAACGCTTTTAGTTCATTTTTGGAAATCATGAGTTTATTTGAAGCAAGACCAATCATTGAAAAACACAAGCAATATGCCCTATACCACCCAGCTGCTGCTTCTTTAGCCTCAGTTATTTCTCAGATACCAATTAAATTATTGCAGTCGGTCTCATTCAACTTAATATTCTACTTTATGGTGAACTTTAGAAGAAACCCTGGAAGATTCTTCTTTTACTTCTTAATGAATCTAACCTCAACTTTTTTCATGTCTCATATTTTCAGATTTATTGGCTCTTCAGCACCTTCTTTGGAAACAGCTTTGTTACCAGGCTGTTTGATTTTATTAGCTATGACAATTTTTACTGGTTTTGTTATTCCAATTAACTATATGTTAGGCTGGTCAAGATGGATTAATTATATTGATCCACTAGGGTATGCATTTGAAGCTTTGATGACCAATGAATTTTCAGACCGTGAGTTTGAGTGTTCAAGTTATATTCCTGCAGGTCCATCTCAAATGAAACTACCACCAGAGAGTTTTATTTGCAGTGCTGTTTCATCAATTGCTGGAGAGACCACTGTTAATGGTACTAGGTATATAAATATGGTCTATAGATACTATGCAAAGCATAAATGGAGAAATTGGGGTATTTGTTTGGCATTTGCAGTGTTCTTCTTGTTTGCTCACTTATTGGTAGCAGAGTTTAATGAAAGTGCCAAACAAAAAGGTGAAGTTTTACTGTTTCAAGCTGAAACATTGAGAAAGCTGAGAAAGAATCATAATAATATCAAAAATGATATTGAAGCGGGAAATGAAAGACCAGTGAGCGAGCAAGAGGAAACCGAACTGAAAGAAAAAGAAAATCGTGATTTATTACGTACAGGTACTGACATATTCCATTGGAGAGATGTCAGTTTTAGTGTCAAGGTGAAGAATGGTAAAAAGTTGATTTTGAACCAAGTTGATGGCTGGGTCAAGCCTGGTACTTTAACTGCTTTAATGGGTGCTTCTGGGGCTGGTAAAACTACCTTGTTAGATGTTTTGGCCAACAGAGTGACATTTGGTGTTGTTACCGGAGATATTTTTGTTAATGGTCATTTGAGAGACTCATCATTTCAAAGATCTATTGGTTATGTTCAGCAAGCAGATATTCATCTGAAAACCTCAACTGTTCGTGAAGCTCTGATATTCTCAGCAAAATTAAGACAACCAAAAGATGTTCCAGATGCAGAGAAGATTGCATATGTTGATGAAATCATTAAACTACTGGAAATGGAGAAATATGCTGATGCAGTTGTTGGGGTTCCTGGATCTGGTTTGAATGTTGAACAAAGAAAGAGATTAACTATTGGAGTTGAAATGGCGGCGAAACCTAAACTCTTGTTGTTCTTAGACGAGCCAACTTCAGGTTTAGATTCTCAAACTGCATGGTCAATTTGTCAATTAATGAGAAAACTAGCAGACAATGGTCAAGCAATTCTTTGTACTATCCATCAGCCTTCAGCAATGTTGATGCAAGAATTTGACAGATTGTTATTCTTAGCAAGTGGTGGTAGAACAGTTTACTTTGGAGATTTAGGTAGACATTGCAGAACCTTGATTGATTACTTTGAAAGAAATGGTGCACCAAAATGCCCAGAAAGCGCGAATCCAGTCGAATGGATGTTAACAGTCATTGGTGCAGCACCAGGTTCGCATGCAGATAAAGACTATCATGAAGTCTGGCAGAATTCTCCTGAGCATGCAGCAATCTTGAAGGAATTAAAATATATGGAAGCGGAATTAGTTAAAAAGCCATACGATAACTCGTTAGGTAAACACGAGTTTGCAGCGCCATTATTTCAGCAATACTTGCTAGTTTGTCAAAGGGTTTTCCAACAATATTGGAGAACTCCATCATATTTATGGGCCAAAATGCTAGTGGTTATCATCAGTGATATATTCATTGGATTTTCCTTCTTCAATGCAAAAACAACCCAACAAGGCTTACAAAATCAAATGTATGCAATCTTTATGTTTTTAGTTGTTTTCATTCCTATGGTTGAACAAATGTTACCAAGTTATGTTGATCAAAGAAACTTATATGAGGCAAGAGAAAGACCATCGAAAACATTTTCATGGTTTGCATTCATTGCATCTCAAATCACAGCTGAAATTCCATGGAATGCATTTACTGGTACGCTTGGTTATTTCTGTCTTTATTATCCAGTTGGGTTTTATCATAATGCAAGTCCTCATGGGTCAGCAGAAGTCCATAAAAGAGGAGCATATGCATGGTTCTTTATGGTTTTATATTTTGTCTATATTGGAACTTTTGGTCATATGTTGATTGCACCTATGGAATTAGCAAATTCTGCAGCAAACACTGGTATGATCATGTTTGTTCTTTGTATGGCCTTTTGTGGTGTTGTGGCCGGACCAAAAGTTCTTCCTGGGTTCTGGATCTTCATGTACAGAGTGTCACCTATTACCTATTTCATTGATGGATATTTAAGTAATGCTGTTGCAAGAAATAAAGTTACCTGTTCAGAATCGGAACTTATTGTTTTACAACCACCAACAGGTTACACTTGTGGCGAGTTCTTAGGTTCTTATATAAAAGCAGCTGGTACTGGGTATATTTCCGATCCAAATGCCACCAGTAACTGTGAATTCTGTCAAATATCATCTACTGATGCATATTTGGCTTTAGTGAGTTGTCACTATAGCAGAAGATGGAGAAATCTGGGTATATTTTGTGCCTATATAGTTTTCAACATCTGCATGGCCATCTTCTTATACTGGTTAGTCAGAGTTCCCAAAAAGAGTAATAGAGTGAAGGACCAACATGAAGCTAAATCTGCCGAAATTCCTCAAGAGAAGGATGCTTCAGAGAAAGCTGTGGTTGATGCGGATCATAATTCAAATAGTGCCGAAGAAATAGCAGACCACAGCACAGACTCAAGCAAACAGAGTAACGACCAATAAGCTCTAATAAGTGATACGAAGCTCAGTAATGAACCTTTTTTTAATTACAGTTTTACGTTTTGTAGACAGACATTCTGCTTGTTTCAGCGAGTTTGCTCAATGCGGAGCTGCTAGAAGTTCAACTTTGAAACCGAGTTGTGGCCATAACAAATAAAGATGGGCAGATCAGAAAAATCTCATTTTTTGACATGGGAGAAAAACAAGTGAAACTTTAAATCAAAACAAAATACGAAGATTCTATATCGATTAACAAAGCGTCCGTGCTATAGAAACCACAGAGATTGCTTGTTGTGATAAAATGTGAGTACCGGAACCGATATGAAGCAATAGCACTAGAAGTTGAGCTTTGCTGAAGCACACGGACTGCCTTTGCAGTGTATCTTCAAAAGGTAAACAAGAGCTGAAACTAACCATTTGATTAGAACTGAGCTTTAACAACAGTGATATGGGATCAGGAGAGCACGACTTGAAGTCACAGCTTTCAGACATTCAAAGGCGTTTGTCCAACGCGACTTTAAACTCACCAGCAAAGAAAAATGTAGAGAAGAAGACTTTTTCGTCTTTGATTGGAACTAATAAGAAGGAGAAAAGAACCTCCTTACCCGTTTTTGAAGACAACAGAGCACTCTCTTCACCAGCTAAGAATGCAACAGGAAAAGATATGGACTTTGTTGTTGGATTAAGTGAAAACCTGTTATTGGAGTGCAGAAAGTTACAAGCTGAGAATCAGAGAAAGAGTCAAAGATTAAGACAATTTGAGGAAGAATACGAAAAACTGAATACTGCATACTCATCTACCACTGCCAAGCTAAACGAAACTTTGGCTAATGAAGAGAAGTCTAAGGACACGAATTGGGAATTGCAAGCTAGGTTGCAACAGTTAACCGAAGAGCTTAAAACCACTCAATTGAATTACAAAAAGGCTCAATCTGATCTTCAGAAGCACGCTGACTTATCTAATGATATGAAAAGTGAAATTGAGGCCATGAACATCAATAAACAATATTTAGAAAAAGAGCTAGATGTTAATAAGTCTAATAAAATAACTGAAACACAAGAATTATATGCTCATATTGACGAGTTAAATGATCAGAATACCAAACTAAATGATGAGATTGATGAACTTAGAAAACAGTTAGAAGACTCAAAGAAAGTCAGTCATAATAAGGATCCTTTCAATGTTCCAGTTTTGAAACCAGATGACGATGATAGCTTCTCTGATGACTACAACGAACCACCAGCATCTCCAGTCAAATCCATGCCTTTGAGTAACACTGCTCTTGAGACTGAAACCCTAAGATCTTCCTTGAATACCGCCCACCAAACAATTGCGAAATTGAGAAATCAGATTTTCAAATTGAGATCCAATGAGATTGGCAACAAACAAACACCACCACCTTCTGCAATTTCAAAGAAATTTTCAGCATTGAATAAGAAACTCAGAGCTGATCCAAATAATAAAAATCTTCTTATCTCAGGTAATAGAAGCTCAACTCATATTTTGGAGGATGATTCAACTTTTGATACGGATTGGGAAAACTTTGAAGGTGATACATCTGCATCTGTTGTTACTTCTTTGAATCAACCAAGGGCATCATTTGGTGCAGAGTCATTCATTGACGATTCAGACTCAGACATAGAGGGCACAAAGGAGGCTGTCCCATTATCAAATCAAATTGAGCCGATTTCCGAATCACAAGTTAATGAGTACGTGAAGATTCACAAATTGGTTTTGATTAACGAGGATGAATATCTAAATTTTAAGAGTATTGGTAATCTTCAAGATAAATTAAGCTTGGTCGAATCTGAAAATGCTAAATATCAGAAAGAAAATCAAGAATATAAAATCAAACTGGATGAAGCTCTCTCAATTGCGAAAAAAGATGATGACATCATTAAATCATTGAATGAACAGGTTGAGTATCCTGACGAGAAATATCTTTCAGAGAAAGCCGCAAACTTGAAACTCAAATTGATTCGCGATGTTGATTATAGTGAAATGAACAGCGAGTTATCTAAATTGAAACAAAATATTTCGCAACATGAAAACCTGACTAAAAATACATTAGTTCAACATGAAGAAAAGGTGAAAGATTTTGAGAACTTCAAGAGCTTGCATCAAGAAAAACTTGAAGAGCTAGAAAAGTTACAACAGGATCAGCAACAAAAGAATGCTGAAATAACTAACCTTCAAGAAGCCCACAACTCAAAGGCTGTCGAACTTGAAGAGTTCAAAAAAAAATACCAAGATTTATTATCGACACATGATCAGTTGCAAAAAGATCTTGAATTAAGAGTGAATGAATTAGCCGAGCTAAAATCTCAACATGATACCCACATTGCCAAACTAGATCAATTAGAAAGCTTGAAAGAGAATAAAACGAGAGAACTAAAAGAATTGGAAGGCTCACATCAAGACCACTTATCTAAATTTGAAGATCTACAACAACAACATGAAGAAAACTCCAAAGAATTAGAATCAGCAATTAAAAAATCCCAGGAGTTATCAGACCAGTTATCTAATCCAAGCAAAGATTATTTAGTGGACAAAGCAAAAGCGCATGGCTTACATGCAATTGAAGAAGAAGAATTGGTCAATTTGAAATCCTCAATTGCTAGTCTGGAAGATAAACTCAAGATTTCTAATAGTAAGGCTAAACTACTACAAGATGAATTAGAAAGTCCTCCATTGTCATATTTGACTGAAAAGGCCACACAGCAGGGCTTGTCTGTTATTCCAAGATTGGAGCATGATGAATTGGTTCAGAAATCGCAAAAGTCTATTCATGATCTTGCTAAAGAAACTAAATCTGTTGTTTTGAGTTCAGATGAACACCAGGATCTAGTTGCTAAGGCAAATAAACCAACGATCGAACATGTTATGTCGACGGCTAGCATTCATGGCCACAAAATCATTCCTTCTGAAGAGTTAGATGAATTGGTTACCAAGTCCAAAAAGCCAATCGAGGAGCTAGCATCAGAGCAAGGCTTCACTGTGCTGAAGAAGGACCAATATGAAAAAATGATCGACACAATCAATAAGCCCTCTTTAGAACAAACAACTAAATATGCTGAATTACATGGTCATGTTAGTTTACCTCAAGAAGAGTTCAGCAGCATTGTGGCAAAATCAGAAAAATCTGTACATGATTTAGCCAAAGAGTCGGGCTTAGTGATGATGCCAGAATCTGAATATGAGGAAGTTCAAAGAAAACTCAAAAATCCATCTATACAAGAAATCTCAACCGCTGCAAAGGCATATAATCAAGTGGTGATACCTGCCGATCAACATGCTGCTTTAGCTGAAGCTGCAAATAAATCACTAGAGCAACATGCAGAAGAGAATGGATCTGTTGTTATTGCTAAATCAGATTTTGAGGATATGAAAAGAAAATTGGAAAAACCAACTCTCGAAGAGATTGGCAAACATGCAACTGCGTCCAAACATGTGTTGATTCCAGCTCAACAACATGAAGAATTATTGGCTAAATCTTCAAAGACTTTGGATGTCTTGGCTGAAGAGTCTGATAGCGTTGTTTTATCTTCAAAAGATCACGAAGAATTAATTTCAAGAGTTGAGTCCCCATCTTTAGAGTATTTAACTTTCAAAGCTTCAGCATTTGGACACAAAGTTATTTCATCGGACGATTTTGATAAGCTTCAAGGTGCCGCTAGTAAAACCGTTTATGATCATGCTAAAGAACAAGGTTTACATTTGCTAACGGATGATGAGCATCAACAGCTATTGAACCCAACTGAAGTTACTGTTTCCAGAAAAGCAGAAGAGTTTGGATTGAAGACTATTCCAAAGGACAAACATGAACAACTCTTGAATGATGCAGAAGCTCCAAGCTTGGAGCACCTTATCGAAAAGGCTAAATTACATGGACATGAAGTTGTCCCAGAAAATGATTATAGAGAATTAGTTCAAACTGTTCAAGCACCATCTAAAGATTTCATCAAATCAAAATCCAAAGATTTGGATTTGGTTGTCGTCTCCGACTTAGAGTATCAAAATATGAAAGAAGAATTGGTGAAATTGAATAAAGATTTAGCAGACAAGAAACTGTTAACTGAAAAAGTTACTGCTGATGGATCAGTTATTTTGAAGAAAGATGATTATGACGAACTTGTTGAAAAGTCTACCAAATCAATTGATGATATTGCTAAAGAACAAAACAAAGTTGTGCTGAATCATGAAAGTTATGAAGATTTATTAAATCCATCAAAAGATAAGATTTCACACCATGCCAATCAACATGGGTTGGTTGTGTTACCAAAGGAAGAGCACGGTGCACTGATAAGAAGTACTGAAGCTCCAACTTTAGAGCACTTAGTCGCTAAAGCTGGTTTACTTCATAACCATGTCGTGATTCCAGAGAATGTTTATGACGAATTGAAAGCTACATTTGAATTGCCTCCGTCTTCTTTCATTACTGAAAAAGCTAAAGAATTAAACTTAGTTGTTATCAGCTCTGATGAATACAGTTCACTACAGGAGAAAGCATCAAAGGATGCTGAAGCGTTAGCTAAAGAAGAAAATAAAGTGGTGATCAGTGAAGAAGATTTTAATTTATTGAAGTATCCTTCAAAGAGCTCAATTGTCACAGCAGCTTCCGCTCTTGGATTAGTTGCTGTTTCTAAGACAGAGTTTGAATCTTTGAAGAACTTGCATGATACACCTGATATTGAATATATTAAATCAAAAGCTTCGAATTTTTCCTCTGTTGTCATACCAACATCTGAGTATGAAGAGTTAAAATCTACTAGCACCAACCCAACTGCTGACTTCTTAAAAGAGAAAGCAACTGAAAAAGACTTAATTGTTGTACCTTCAACTGAGTTCAGCTTGTTAAAGGAATCCTCAAATAAATCAGTTGATGTTCTTGCGAAAGAAGCCAATAAAGTTTTAATAAGCCAAGAGGAGTTTGATGAACTAACTGAGCCTTCTGAAGAGTTTCTTTCGAAGAAAGCGCGCGCTAAAAATCTTGTCATGTTACCAAAGGACGAACATGAAAAACTTTTGAAACCAACGACAGAAGATTTGAAGGCCCATGCTGATTTACAAGGTTTGGTTATATATGATAAAGAATCATTTGAAAAGTTGCAGAACTTGTCATCAAGAACCATCGAAGACTTAGCTTCTGAAGAGGGTAAAGTTGTTTTAACAAAGGATGATTATGAAGGTTTAAGTCATCCCTCAAAAGAAAAACTCGAGCAATTAGCATCTGAATCTGACTTGGCTGTCATGCCAAAATCTGAATTTAACTCCTTGATAAATCCATCTGAGTTAATTCTCAAAGTTCAAGCGGAGAAAGCAGGTTTGAAACTTTTGTCTAAAGAAGAATTCAAGGCTTTAGAAACGGATGCCAAGAAAGATATCAATCAACTGGCTTCTGAAAAAGATCTTGTTCTTCTGACAGCACAAGAGCACACCAAATTGATCAACCCAGATGAATCAACTGTTGTTGCTCATGCTGCTAAATTTGGTCTTCACACACTAACTAATGAAAAACATGAATCTTTGGTTCATCCAACACGGGAAACATTAGCTGTTCATGCGGAGCGTGAAGGTTTCACATTGGTTCCACTTGAGAAAAATGCATCACCATCATCCAAGGATCTGAAGATTATGATCCCACCTAAGATTCCAGGTTCATCGCCATCCTCGCCTACATCTTCGCCATCTTCGCCTTCTAAGGTTGCTTCAAGTAAAGAGTATTTTGAAAATCTTGCAAAACGTGAAGACAAAGAAACCAGCGCTAAAGTTATTGAATCTGCAAAATCTTTAGGTTATGTTCCAGTTCCTACTCTTGAATATAAGGCATTGCTTGCAGGTCAAAAAGATCGTGTTATAACTAAAACAGATATCTACAATGTTGCTAAAGATTATGATCTGACTGTGTTACCATCTGAATATTACAAAACTATGCTGAAGAAGCGCACTGATAAAGATAGTGTTACACATGAGGAACTAGAACTATTAGCTCGTAACTGGAACTATAGATTAGTCCCTATTCAAGAATCAAATCAATCAGCAAAGTCTGATAGATCTGCTTCAAATCACTCAACAGAGGAATTTACCGATGCTTCTGATTTCCTATTAACAACTGTTGAAGAGTTGACTCCACACGCAACACGCTTAGGCTACAAATTAGTTCCAATCTCAGGTAGCAAGACTACAACAATCAATGCGGAAAACATTAAGGTCGCAGCAGAAAGTTTAAATATGGTTGTTTTGACTGAAATTGAATACAAAAAACTGAAGAATGCAAATGCTGGAAAAGTTGAACTACCAGAATTTAAAGAGGAATCAGCCGTGCGTGCAGCTTCTAAAAGTCTTGGACTTTTGACTTTTAATGCATCAGAAATTGAGCAATTAAAGAGAGATACATTATCGGCTGCTATTCACAGAGATAATATCAAAGATTTTGCAGACAAGTTTAATTTATATGTTTTAACTGCCGAGGAGTACAAAAACTTGATTGACCTACAAGAACAATTACAAAGCAGAATTAAAGCCCAGCAAAAAGAGCAAGATCTATTAGTCCAACAACATCAGGAAGAACTGTTGAAGCAGGAACAAGCTTATAATGAGTTAAAGAATGTTTCATCGCCTCCATCAAAAATAGCAACATCATCAGGTATAGGTGCGGCAGTTGCAGGCTTAGTTGGAATTACCACAGGTACAGCTTCAACAGTAGCAGCAGCAGGCGTGTCAGCAGCTTCAGCAGGTGTTTCAGCATTGCCGCTCCCAGGTAAATTTATAGATGGTCAAGCTGCCAATACCAGGGAGGCAAGTATCATGCCTAAAGTTGGCGAGACAGTTGTCATTGGTAAAGAAGAATATGCAGCTCTGAAATCAGCACAACTAGAAAGACCAGTCACTGGAGATTTCAAATCAACACCACTTTCGAAGGAGGCGATAATCCAAAGTTCAAAACAACAGGGACTGGTTGTATTAGAAGAACCTGAATATCAAGCTTTGCAACAAGAGGTTGCGACCGCAAAGGAAGAACTTGCTGGTACGAAATCAAACCCACTCACGAAAGATCTGATGATTCAACATGCCGAAAACCATGGAATGAAATTGATTGAAGAACCTGAATACCAGTATTTAATGGAAGCTGGTGCAGCTATAAAAGAGCTTGAAGATATCAAGTCCAAACCAGTTTCAAAAGAATTGCTGATTAAAGATGCTAAAGCTTATGATATGGTTGTTTTAGACGCAACTGAATATGCATCTTTGAAGGAAGTTTCCCGTGAACAAATGGAAAAAACTGATACCAAGGATTTCCTGGTTAAAAATGCTGAACTTCATGATATGGTTCTTTTGGAAAAACCAGAATATCAAGCACTCAAAGAAAGCTCAAATGAAGCTGGCAAACAAGCTCCAGAAAACAACATCAAGTCACAATCTAAAGATGAACTAGTGGAGGATGCTAAAGCACATGGCTTGATTGTGTTAGAGGAATCTGAATATCAAGCATTGACCACAGAGGCTAATCAAGCTAAACAGCAATTAAATGATCTTACAAAACTTCATGAAGAAAGTTTAACTAAGAAAGAGGCATCAACCCCTGAAGCTGCCAATGGAAATGCTGTGGTCATTGATGCAGACGAGCTACGTGAGATTAAACAGAACATGTCTCTCTTGGCTCAAAAGAACGAGGAATTAGAGGGAAAAGCCAAAAAACTAGAAGCTCCAATCAGCAAGGAAGAATTCATTTTGAAGGCGGATGATTATGATATCGTTGCTTTAGACAAGACTGAATATCAATCATTGATTCAAGATGCTTTTGCTACTCAAAGAAATCAACAAAAATTGCAACAAGATATTGAGAATATGGAATTACAACATGACTCTGAGTTGAATTCTAAGGATGTCATAGTTGATAAGGCACAGGAACATGGCTTGATTGTGCTTGACCAGTCAGAATATGATGGATTGAAAGAAGAAGCTTCCAGAAGTAAAACAAAAGAAGGCGTTATTTCTAACGCCGCTGCATTAGGATTGTCGGTAATCTCTACAGGATTGGGTGTTCCACTAAGTGGCAAGGAGCATGAAGGAGCTTCAACTGCAACAAGATCGATTTCAAAGACCGATTCCGGGCTACAATCACCAGCTGTTATTTCTTCTCAAGGATCAAATGACAAGTTGACTGAAGAAGAAGTTGCAGCAATGGCGTCGAAATTAGGATATACCTTAGTTTCGAATAACAATGATGCTCACACTACTGATTCCATTTTAGAGACTGACAAGGAAAAATTAGAGCAAAGATGTAGATCACTAGGATTGTTATGCATCCCAGAAAACTCATTTGTTGCAACCAATATTTCAAGAGAACCAGATGTTAACAATGTTGTCGTTTTACCAACTAGTTATTACAACAAGTTGGCAAAGTCTGATACCGTTGTTCTGGACAAGATCTCTAATGAAGAATTAAAGAATCAAGTAATGAAGAGAGGATTCCAAATGACATATCCAGTCACAAATTCAACATCTATCAAGCATATTTCAGCACTTGATAGAAGTGACTCAATGTCTTCAATAGCAAGCCAAATGTCTCGTAAGAGTCTTGCAGAGGCAGCAGCATCAGCAGCATATCAAGAATATGGATATCAAAGCATGAAATCACCAGGTATACCAAATTCCCATTCACTTGCAGGATCAGTTCGCTTAAGTGATAATTTACGCTCACCATCAATTGATGGAGGTATTTCATTAATGACCAATGTATCATTATCTGAGCCAAGTATTGTTCCAGCAATTACACAAACAGTTATCGGTGAGTTCTTGTATAAATACTACCGTCGTTTAGGACCATTGAGTGTGTTATCAGAAACAAGACATGAAAGATATTTTTGGGTTCATCCATATACATTAACACTATATTGGTCAACAACCAATCCAGTTCTTGAAAATCCATCAAATAATAAAACAAGAGCTGCAGCAATTGTCAGTGTTGAAAGTGTTGAAGATAATAACCCATTACCAACTGGGCTGTATCATAAGAGTATTATTATTCACTCTCAGAACCGTTCGATCAAGATTACTTGTCCATCAAGACAACGTCACAATATTTGGTATAACTCATTAAGATTTTTGATCCAAAGAAATATGGATGGTATTGATCTCAACCAAGATCTACTCAAAGAGTCTCCAAAGAAAGTTTCCTATAGATAAACAAGTATAATAATGTAACATATAATTTAGGTTTAGTTTATCTTGTAGAGTTGTTTACACAGCATTGACTCTATTTAATTGTTTGCAAACTAAGTTACATTACTATATACCGTATACACAGCAAATCGCTTTATTGTTGTGTAGTTAAATAGGGGGCAAAACAAATAAAAAAGACACAAATATATTGCCTATATTATCAAACCGTGAGAGCTAAAACTCCTAAATCTGTTCCTCGTGGCCCAATGGTCACGGCGTCTGGCTACGATTTAAGTAGTTACTTCTGAAACCAGAAGATTCCAGGTTCGACTCCTGGCGGGGAAGATTTTTTTGCTTTTTTGTTTTTTTCATGTTGTTCTAAGAAGTAGTTGTTTGCCGCCAGGTTGTACTAATCAGCAACTCTTAAGCGCTGTTCTGTGATTATTGCATTTGCACCAGACGTGTTTTTCCTTCATAATAACGCCAAAGTTATTCTACAAATTGAAGTTAGTGACCCATATTAGGTAATTTCCAGTGCTCTGGATAAAATCAACTTGATAAGACTTATTTAGTTCTGAAATACTTCGTTTGAAGCAAGCAAAAACTAATGGAAGAAGAATCAATATCAAGTGGCAAGCAAAGAAACTCATCAAGCGCAGGTTCTGGTCAATCCTTACGGATGACACAGTTTCAATTGCCATCGTATTTACTCAAAACAAGCTATGGGGAAGAGTTACAAAAAAAGCTAAAGAAGGCGTCACAAGCTGAATCAAAGAGCCATAGACCTATGAGCGGCGGTGATCTTGCAAGCTCTGTCACTACAAGACTCAGTAGTTTTGGAATATTGGGAAATATGCCTTCAGCGTATGCTAACAAGGACTATGATGCAGAAATTATAGCAATGTTGAGAAGCGAGCAGCAGAACCTGGACCGAACAGTTAGTGGCGATGGCGCAATCATTGAGGACGACGATGTGGTTGTATTTAATGAGGGTGATGATGCCGACGAGGAAGAGGAAGAAGATGAAGATGAGGACGAGGAAGATGAAGACGAAGACCTGGAACTGATGGATGACGATGATAACAACGAAAGCAGCAATTCGTTTGATGAGATGGATGTTGATTGGCAGAGATCAACCAGTAGTAGGCAAGCAAGTAAGAGATCAAGAAGATCTTCAAAACTGTATTCATTACTAAACAGTACTGTTGGTTCCAGTGGGCACAACACAAACATTAAGTATTCGTTACCAACTAAATGGGAGAAAGTCAGTAATAACTCGGGATTGATTGTCAGCAATAAGGGATTGAGCTTGACTGTTGACAATTCAATCAATAAAACTACATTGACATCTAGAAATTATAGTGAATATTCCACCACCCATGGAGACAATACAATTCCAATCAATGTTGGTATATTCTACTACGAAGTGACTATTGTTCCCCTGCCAGCCACAGGATTTGAGAAAGAGAAATCTGAAGTTATAATTGGATATTTGAACTCGGAACTAAGAACGTCAACCAAGACGTGTGGAGATGAAGTTGGCAGTTATGGACTGAACGGGGTCAATGGGTCTCTGATCTGCAACCAAACTAGTAGAAGTAACTTTATATCGAGTTTTGGATGTGACGATACAATTGGCTGTGGTGTTAATTTCTCCACAGGAAATATTTTTTATACTAAGAATGGAATCTACTTAGGAACAGCATTCAGAGATGTTGATAAACCATTGATTCCAGTCATCAGTATGAAGCAAGATAACTCGATAATGACAAACTTTGGTCAAGAAGAGTTTCTATTTGATATTGATGGATTTATTAATGATGAAAAGACTAAAATTTATAATAAGATATTGAACTCCACTAAGGAAGATAATGAAATTAACTCTAGCAACAAAATAGCAAACAAAGTGAACAAAATCATGGATGGGAAAATACCAACAATACTACAGGGTTTGGTGAGTTCATATTTCAATCACTTGGGATATATTGATATATCAAAGACTTTCTTAAACGAGATTTGCAAAGAACAGGTTGATGAGGCTATGAAAAAGGAGTACGAACGCATAAAAGAAAGTTCCTCCAAAGATGAAGAGAACTTGAGAATCAGACAAGAAATCAGAAAATGTTTGTTGAATGGAGATGCTGATAAGACCATTAGTTTAATCAACTTGCACTACCCGAACTTACTAAACACCAACGAGGAAATGAAATTTAGATTACAATGCTTCAAGTTTATTCAGCTTGTTAAATATGACAAAACTGACGAAGCAATCGAGTTTGGTCAAAATTTAAGAAAGGAAATTAGCTCAGTTACTCACAATAAAACCAAATTCCAGAGTAAACTGAATGATATTTTTTCGCTATTAGGTTATTCCAAACCTATTGAATCTGAGTTTGGTTATTTACTAAAGGAAGAGCAAATCCTGAAACTGTTTGACGACTTGAATTCAGAAATTTTGAAGAGTTTGGGCAAGTCCAGCATTTCCAAGTTAGAGGAGCTGGTCAAGACTGAAAAGGGGCTCATTAGCTATTTGAATAAGAATAACCAACCTGACTCGTTGCTGATTACAAACAGTGACTTCGGTCTATAAAAAATAACACCTCATTATTATTATCTTACTTACAACAATACAGCACAACACAATCAGACATAAACACCAACGTAATCTGATAAGAAGATGGAGGCAAAACCAAATGCAACTGATGCTAGTATACTTATGATCACAAATTGTAGTGTGCCAACAAAGCCCTTTTTATCGCTCAAAACTGCACGGGTGAGCAGTATAATGACTATTTCGAGTTAGTTGCTAATCTCTTTCAAGCAGACAGTACATTGTTCAGCACTCACATAAAAAGAAACAAGCTATTGCTAAGTTTCTGTTTGATTCAATATTAACAATTGATTTCCAAGCTGGGGACTCGTTGAATTGTTTCTGTTAAAGATGTTAGATTGCACATGGTTCAATGAAATTGGGCAAGCACTCACAGCTAGCTGAAAGTATTCAGATTCGCTCATTATATCTTTCATAGCAGTTAACGGTTGTTTTAACGTGTTCAAAAATGGATAATTTTTGTTTTTTTTTGTTTTGTGATATTTGGAAGACTTACAGGATAAATAGATTGATAAAATGCTGAGACTTGCGGCAAGAGGTGTTTCAGCGAGTGTGAAGAGGAGCCAGTTCAGATGTCTGAACTTTAGCACAGCTTCAAACACAAAAGACACATTGCCACCAGACCTATCGAACTTGGATCAGCGGTGGCCAAAGATGAAGGAACTGGACCAGGCAGATATCCTGGACTATCTGGAGGCCAAGTCGGCAGGCGACTGGAAACAGCTGTCGGAACAGGAGAAGCGCGCACTGTATTATATAAGCTATGGCGCGTGGGGTCCCAGATCAGGCAAGCATGAATTGTCAACTTCAGCGGTTGTGCTAAAGAATATCTCGCGCGGTGTTGCGCTCATAGCACTGGGAGTGGCCCTGACTGCGTTTGCGGACGACTTTGAGACCCAGGAGAGACTGGACGCCCTGATATCGGATTTATCGTGGTGAATCGGCTGCCTCTGGCTATCACATATTTGGTTTACTGTGGTGAATGGGCTGCCTATTTGACTAACCTTGGTGGAAGAGTTTGTTTTAAACTCCATGCCACGCCAGCACTTAACACCGCTAATGGCCCAATTGCATATCTACATCCTCACAGCTGCACAGCTCCCCAGTTTTCAACTGTTGTAGTTAACTGCCAGCTTGATTTTGTTAACTTTGAAAGTAAAATGGTGCGGGCCGCAGGTCGCGTGAAATTCCGCCATTTTGTGCGTTTTTTGTTTTCGGTTCTGCTAATTTATTTTCCTACAGTTAACAATTTCAGGTGAAAATAGCAGGAAACGATGTGGAAACTCAGCGTTGGAAGTGCTTTGCGGAGGCCATGCCTGAATTCACAGAACTGCTCAGCTTTCAGAGCTGCCAATTTCACCAGATTTTATTCAGGCATAAACAAGTGTGAAGCTGATAATAGCAGACTAATATTCAATACCACCCACTCAATCCTAAAGAATCCGCAATTCCAGGGCAAGAGGTTCCTATCAACGTCAAAAACATTGTTTCACAATCACAATACTAGCCCAGATACCGACGGGAAAGCTGATCTGCCGCTATTCAAGCCTACAAAACCAGAATCGAAATTATCACAGCTAAAGATCATCAAGCAATTGCTGTCGTACCTTTGGCCTAGAAACAAGTTTGCATTTAAAGTGAGAGTTATCATTGCGCTGGCGTTATTGGTCATTGCCAAATTGCTGAACGTGCAAGTTCCATTTTACTTCAAATCAATCATTGACGAAATGAATATTGAATGGGCAGAAGACGTGGGCACGCTGACCACTGTGGTCATTGCCATGATTTTAGCATACGGTGGTGCAAGATTTGGCGCAGTGCTGTTTGGTGAATTAAGAAATGCTGTTTTTGCAACAGTGGCACAATCTGCAATTAGAAAAGTTGCGCACAACACTTTCACTCACTTACTGAATCTTGATTTGGGCTTCCATTTAGCAAGACAAACCGGTGGCTTAACCAGGGCCATCGATAGAGGTACCAAGGGCATTTCATATGTTTTGACGGCCATGGTTTTCCATATTTTACCAATCACCTTTGAAATTTCCATGGTTTCTGGTATCTTAACTTATAACTATGGATGGAAATTTGCTGCAGTCACATTAGCTACCATGCTGGCATACTCGGTTTTCACAATCAGAACTACAGCTTGGAGAACGGGATTCAGAAGAAAGGCAAATAATGCAGATAATCAAGCTGCAAGTGTGGCATTGGACTCTTTGATTAATTTTGAAACTGTCAAGTATTTTAATAATGAAGCATATCAAGCTGCAAAGTATGACAAAGCTTTAACTCGTTATCAAGATTATTCAATAAAAATTGCAACTTCTTTAGCATTTTTAAACTCTGGTCAGAATTTGATTTTCACCAGTGCATTGACGTCAATGATGTATATGGCTGCAAATGGTGTCACCACAGGTGACTTAACAGTTGGTGATCTGGTTTTGATTAACCAGTTAGTGTTTCAATTATCAGTCCCATTGAATTTCTTAGGTTCTGTTTATAGAGAATTGAAACAGTCATTATTGGATATGGAAACTCTATTCAAGTTGCAAAAAAATGAGATTACAATCAAAAGTCAAGATAATGCTCCACCATTGATTTTATCCAGAGGTGAAATCAAATTTGAAAATGTCACTTTTGGCTATCATCCAGACCGGCCAATTCTTAAAAATGCATCTTTTGTGATCCCAGGTGGACAAAAAGTGGCAATTGTTGGTCCTTCTGGTTCAGGAAAATCAACAGTTTTGAGATTGGTTTTTAGATTTTATGATGTTCAATCTGGTAGAATCTTAATTGATGGTCAAGATATAAGAGATATTGATTTAGATTCCCTGAGAAGAGCGATTGGTGTGGTGCCACAAGACACACCGTTATTCAACGATACCATACTAGAGAACGTCAGATATGGAAATCTTAGTGCAAGTGATGAACAAGTTGAAAAAGTTATCAAAGAGGCTCAACTAGATAAACTGATGAAAGATTTACCAGATGGATTGAATACAATTGTTGGTGAAAGAGGTATGATGATTTCAGGTGGTGAAAAACAAAGATTGGCCATTGCAAGAGTTCTTCTAAAACAATCACCAATTACTTTCTTTGATGAAGCAACAAGTGCTTTAGATACTCATACTGAACAATCATTACTGAAAACCATAAAACACATTTTCAAACAGAATTCAAACACCAACGTTTCAATTGCACATAGATTAAGAACCGTTGCTGACGCCGATAAGATTATTGTGCTGGAGAAAGGTCAAGTCAAAGAGGAAGGTACACATCAATCTTTATTGAAAGATCCAAAGTCTCTGTACGCCGAGTTATGGAATATTCAAGAACATTTAAATATGGAGGAGGAAGTTACTGCTAAAGATAGCCGAGTCTGAATAGAGTCAATAGATAATATATACCAAGTTATGTCATTCTATCTATAATAGAAGCTTCTAGTACGACACTAGCTATTAACGTTTACAAATCACCACAATTTCCTGACCAACGTGCGCGTACCGGCGGCAATCAGGTATCTTCAAAGACCGGAGTTGAAAATATATAAAAGCGACAAAATAACAGAATTATTGTTATCAGGTAGATTGGGGTAGTTTGCTGAAGTTTTATTGACTATTAGAGATATAGTAACATAATCAATTATCCAGAAAACAGATATAAATTAGAGACAAAAATGTGCAAACCAGCTGACTGTAGTATTTGTGGTAAGTACTTCGAATATGACAGATGAAGGATAACCGACACTAACAAGTAAATTCAGGCAAAGCTTCGTGGTACGGATGTGGATACCATGTTCCATCTGCCATGTCCGGAACCCCAAAAGAAAAATGGTAAGTTGCTGGCTGCTTTCACAACGTATTGCTATAGGAAAAGTGTACTAACTTAACAGGTGTACTTGTACCCCAAAAGTTGACGGTGAATATCCACCAAAAGCTGGAACTGGCCATGCAGCCTAAATATAGTATTACTGTCTCACTGTTTAACAAATGAAGTCGTTTCAAAAAATTACGGTTACATTAGAGCAACTTTGTAGATTTACTACCGCCTACAGCCTGTCTGGTACCTTGTTGCTTTGGTCATTGATTGGCCGGGTTCTAATTGCCAGCATAGGTGCCGTCTGACCATAGCCAAACATAGGTCCGCATGACTAAGCATTTTGATTTCCGATACACTTGCAGGAATGAACATAAAGAAAAATTTTCATCACTATGAAATTCACTGCTTAGTACAGAAGAAAGGTTTGCGTAGCTGTTGTTAATACTCTCACGTACTAGTTAGTGCTAAAACAACCGCTCTTTTCTTTTTTATCCATTTTTGTGGTAAAACCGTTTTTTTGAAGCATGCTAATCGTTTCAAATATGTAGAAATGTGTGCATTTAGGTATAAAATTTACAAACATTCCTTAATTATGCTTCTTCGGTGACAGCATCGGCACAAGTTCAACGTCTTTTGTAATTTAACGCAGGTAATTAACCGAATAATTAATAATTGTACGTTACATTCATAGTTAAGTTATTGTTAGCTGGTAATTGAACTGTGTTCGGCTCTTGAATGTAACTGAACTAGTCAATTGTCATAGTAACATGCCCAGGGAGAAGATGCAAGTATGTAGGCAGAATGGATTACTGTCTTTTTAACCCTAGTTTTATATGTCAAGTCAAGTAGATGTACTTGAATTAAAGTTGTAGTTGTTAGTATTTGCTCAATAGTCATGACAAGTGACCACGTACCGCATTTAATGTTGGTTATCGTACGGGAAAAATGTATACGCGAATTAACTTCATGTGCCGACATTACTGTGATGTACTACATGAAATGAATTAGAGTTAGTGTACTCTATAATACTTCATCCTGTATGTAATTATCAGATTACTTTTTGAGGCGCACAACAGCTCTGTTATACAAGTTCCGGCACATTGAATCTCTTGGTCTAGATTCACTCATTTACTATTGCCCAATAGTATTTCCATAAGGCACGCATATACAAGGAAGTTACCTGTCGTGGTCGAGAGACATTGCAACCTAAGAAAGTTGTTTATCGACAGACTGTTCACTCCCGTCCATGAATTTGTCAGAACTAAATCCCACTAATTATCAAAATTATTCCCCTTAGTTTCTGAATTATCGCTATGAATGGCCAGCTGTGTTAGCCTGATTAGTAATAGCAAGCCATTAGCCCCCGATGAAACGATTTAGTGACTTAAATCGAGTCGATCAAGTGCCTAAACCGCTACTTCAAATTAGCAGGATCTTAGTAAATTACGAGGTACTCTAAAGATCTGCGATTTACCGTTCTAAATCCCATTAAGAAAGCAAAAAATTTTACACCAAGTGCATTTGTTTCATAACTAACATTGGTCTAGCCCTAAGAAGGTTTGTCCAACTACCAACTCGCTTGCTTGCTTGCTTGCTTGGGAATGTACTGGTTTCCATCATTTTACAAGTACTTGTGAAACGGACTAAGTATCCGGAGGGTAAGTAAGATCCAGTTACGAAATGCTACCCCCCCTTCGTCATAGTGAACCGACAAGTTGACAGAGTTTAGGGTTGTCATCAACTCTAATCTTAATTGGGTGCCAAACTTTTGAATGTTCCGAGGTTATCTACTGTACTGCGAGATTCCTCATTTGAGTAGTTCGTAGACTCAAGGTGTCACTTATTACTAATAGTAGCGTAATTATATAATGAATTATGGTTGGATCTGGCACTAACATAATCACCTGACAGTTATAATTCCGCAGCAACACCTCCTAGATCCCAGTACCCATTCATAGTTTTGGATACTAGGATGGAATTCACTTTTCAATTACTGGTTCAGGTATCTTCATAATAAGATATTATTAATGATTTGGGAATTGATTTGACCAATTTGTTTTGGTGTGGGCAATGTCTAGAACTCACCAGGTGCTATGTTTAGTAACGAGCAATGCCAGCACAAACAGTAAGTAGAGTGCAAAAGATTGGTGGAAAACAACTGGCTAAAGTCTAAGTACTCAATCCAGGTAGATCCTGTGAGTTGGCAGGGATTTTCCTGAGCTTGAGAACTTGACTGTTTCCATCATGTGTTGCCATATTTTGCTCTATGGGAAAGTACTTACATCACGACTTTCGCATCATTAACGCTCCATACCACAGCCCAGCTAGCTGTAGCCCAGCCCTAATGACTGCCAGCACCTGCTGAACAAATCTCGAGGCGTTAAACCCGTTCAATAAAAAAAATTTTCAATAGGTGTAGGGCAACAAAAGCCTTACAAATCACTAGTTTCAGTAACGCTAAACCGTTTGCCACCTCTCGCCAGATTCCCAAAGGAGCTAAGCACCACCTTACCAAACTGGCAATTATCCCACTCGGGCAGTGTTTTGCCTCCTGTCGCGACATGCAAAAATACTGGTTTTTTGGGAAGCGGGCCAAGTGCCACCCAGAATTCTAGCCCTAACGGCTGTCACTCCTTTTGCCGGTAAGTCTTTATCGGTTATTATACCGTTTTCCTTCTAAATTTTGGTTATTGTAGTTCGCTATAGGATGCCCAGTGCACCGTTCCGTTTTCTAAAGACTCAATGCAGTCCTCATGGTACTACACACCCAAACACTACTGATTTCATCGATCCCATTTAAACTTTGTCAACGGCTTTTGTGCTGATCATGTGTCGGTATGCCGTCTACAGGCAGCTTTTCCGCAGCATGTGGTGTGGGCAGCGCGTAAGCGTGCATTTAACCACAGGAACTCTGATGAAAATTAATTGAAAAAAAAAAATTTAGATGTCCCTCCATTAACAAACATAAAATCCAAATTTGAAAACTCAAAATATTAATTGATCTTAGATATCATTTCAAATTCCCATTTGTTTTTTATTCATTTTATCCACTCCCACGATTTTTGTATCCCTTATATTTAATCCAGTTATTGTTGGTTGTATACATCAGCAATTGGAGTTATTTGCATCAAACAGGTGAAATAATTACTGAAACATTTTTGGCGCAATTATTTCACGTTAAGTCAAACAAATCTCATATTTTAATCATTTCATTAGAGATCCACATCTTTTTTTTACACATCCATAAACCATATACACATACCCATAGCATCCACATTTAGTAACGTCATTCATTCTTATCAAACCAAACTACACAGAAATGAACTCAAATAATGATACAAATTGCATAGAGACAAGCACCAACTCCAACGGCTTGTCTTTAACCATCTCAAACTCGTCATCACTGAGCTCTTACAGCTCCTCCATTAATGACAACAACTCCAGCTCCACGCTAACTAGAAGAGCTAGCTTGTTAGGCAACAAAATAAAAAATGTGCTCAACAGAACAAGATCTAAATCCCTAATTGGCGTTGAGGAGCAGCCCCCATTGCAGTTGACCACCTCCATCAACTCCAACAGCTCCGCCACCTCCAACAGGCTTAGAAACAGATCGGTTTCGTCTTCAACTTCGCCATCATCAGCATTTCCACCCCCACTCACAATCTCAACAAGCTCTACATTCTCAACAACCAGAGACAATTCCGTCACAAGCCTGAGTGATTTTGAACTGGAAAACTTGTCGATAAGCGCACCGGTTCCAACTCCAACAAGCTCGCTATTCAAGATTGATGAGGACCTGGAAAATAATACAAACCTCAATACCAGCTATAATAAAAACACGAAATCAGCAGTTCAGCATGAGAGTTTATTCGATGAAATGGCTCACTCAATTCTGCAGAAAGTGGATGGGCCAACCGAGATCGAATGGAACATTTGAGCTCGATATTGTGATTTTTTATTAGGGGGATGGATTTATACTGGTTTATAAATCTTCTAAAATTGTTTATTTAATTGGTTACGGAGTTCTAGATTTTGGCCTGGCTCTGCTTTGATTTGTTCTGTTGTTTTTACGTCATCATGTTTTTTGTTCCTTGTTAGCTTGCTTTCAATAGTCATTCGCTTTGTTATTTGATTTAAAATAGAAAATAAAAATAGTATACTATTATCATTATTATTTATCCTGTAGCTCCTTTTTCGAAGTGATCCAAACTTTAGTCAGACCCAGTGCACCAGAACAAGCTCCACACACTAGGTAAATCGAAGGGTTCAGTTTCAGTTTGAAAATATCAATCATATCACAAACCGCATCAAACGACAATCTAACCAAATCAATGTGAATCAGCCTTTCCTCATGTCGCAAATCATCAATTTCCTTGGAAATATCTGTATGGTTGTTTAGTGGCGACTTATTATTGAACTCTCTTAATATTTGCGACCTTATTGGACTGGAATCAATGTTTTCAATTAATCTTTTAGACAGCATTACAGCTTTTTGTTTCACTTGCTGTTGAATTTCAAGCTGCAATATTTGTTCTCTGACTCGTCTTAAATTGTTTAGATTGTTATATTGACCAAATAAAATGTCTAAACACCAGGAATAGTCTTCGTGTTTACCAGCTATTGCTCTCATTTTTTCGTTTGGTACGATATTCAACTTATAAAGCAGTACTAGCTCGTCACATACACCATAATACAAATTTATGAGATCCCCAACAGTCTGATGTGTGAATAAATTACTCTTGATTGAGCTCAATGATGGGGTTTTGGATATTCTGTTGAATTTTTCAAGAAATCCATTAATTCTATGGACGGTACCTCCAAACCTCATCATTCTTCTGAACAGTGACAGATTGTTTGTTGAATTGGCTAGAAATTTCTCAATGGTTGTGAAATTAAGCAAAATCATCACTTTAAAATACTTTATAGGGTTTTTGAAGAACAAAATGGGTTCAATTGATAAATTGTCCAGTTTCTCTGTTATCAAAAACTTTCTGGTGCTTGTCAAGTACAGTTTGATCAGGCTCAGGACATAATATAAGGTCTTTGCCAGTCTATCTTTACCACCAATCTTATTCAAGACTGATTTATATATTTGCACTGTGGGTATTTTCGTCTCACGCACAACAAGCTGCTGTAGTATCTCAGCTTCTTTCTCATCTACTGGGTTGGGCTTCAGCTCCACAAGTTTCTTTTTCCAGCTTCTTGGTGGAGAAGGTGAAGATAGTATCTGATTATCAATTGAGTCATTTTCTGGTCCAGCACAGTCTATTTTCAACGACAGTATTGGGCTCTCATTGAACACGTTAGAGTCCTTCAGTAAGCTCTCAGAGTAATCCATCTTGGGCACTGGTTGAGCTTACAACTGTTGCGCTTCTTACTGCAAACTGAATTGGAGAAAAACTTCGCGTTTACTTTTTTTTGGTTTTTTTTTTTTGATTTTGTTGTTTATCGATAAGTTTTGATTATTTTGATAACTTTTGTTTTAAATTAAAAGATACCCGCAATTCGGAAAGATAAATATTACTAACACTGCTGCGCAAAAGTCGCTTTGTGCAACTGTCGCAGAGAAGCGCCAGTTAGGATTAACTTTACCGTTGAAAAAGTATAATTGAATTAAACTTTCCCCATTACAAAGACTAAATATTAAACATTAGTTAAACGTTATTTAAAATGACATTTCTCGATAAAGAAGCTTTGTGACTGCTACTGCTGTTCTTCAATATGACTGGATACAAAGTCGTAGTCCCACATCAACTCATCGTCTAGTTTATCTCCAGAATCGACATCAATTAGCTGGATTTTACCATCTGCTTCATTCGCTTCTTCATATAACAGTCTGTACTTTTTACCTGATGAAATAGAGTCTGTTGGTGTAAACGGGGACTTTTTGGACATAATCGAGTCTTTATCTTCATCGTTGGTGACTGTTGGGATAGAATTCATGGAACTCAGGTCCTCTGTTTTCATGATAATGTCCTGATCGAGCTCATTTTCAATATCAGATTCTTTGGTGACAGGTTTAGTTTCTACTCTCTCGTTAAGCTCATACCCGTATCTATAATCATTATCATCAACTTTAAATAGTAGTTTGTTGATTTCTTCAACTTGGCTGAACAATGCAATAATTGACTCTTTTGGAATTTTTCCTAGCCACTTCTCGTCAGCATTTTCATTTGATAGGTTAGGCGATAAGTTAGGTGACAAGTACTGATTTGTCAGACCTCCGGTGTGGGTCGATACCGATTTTGGGGTTTTTGAGGCATTAGAAATAGTTAATGGAGTTTGCAAAATTGCAGATGGTGTTAAACCTTTTTGCAATGTTGCATCTTTTGAATTGTTTCCACCATTACTATTACTGCTGATATTACTGTTCAATATTCTAGACTCTTCGTCTGGTAACTCCAAAACATTGGCCAACGATGCAAGGAAAAAATTGATTGGTTTTGAGTGAAATGTTTCCCTTCTTCTCAACCTTTCGTATTCAAGTTGCTTTCTATTTTGTTCTTCCTTAGCCAGGACTTCCAGCTCTTTGACATTGTTTGCACCTGGAGCACCTTGACTATTGATATTGCTGCTATTGTTATTATTGTTGTTGTTTTCAATGACTGCAGGAGATGGCTCATTTGAAGGAGTAGAATTAATTCCACCAGCTGACTGAGGAGTTTTAGCAGTTGATGCCCTTTTAGAATTTGGTTTTGGTCCTCTCTTCTTTGGGGGTGGTTTCTTTATTCCGTTATTCTGAGATGATAAAGTTTGCTGATTGTTCAAACCTTGTGGAATAATTGATTGAGTCGTACCGTTCAGAATCTGAGAAGGTGAGTTGACATATCCTGTTGACATGTTTCCAAAAGTTGCATTCTTGATTGCTGGAGAAACAATCTTATTGGCATCTAAATTATTTGGAACTGGCGAAGATTGTAAATTTGTAAAATCAAACAGCTCTCCATTTGCATTATTTCCAAGTGAAGGTGTCTGGGATGGATTCACATAATAACCTGCCTGAGGAACATTACCTGGGATTCTGTTCATTTGTGCTTGTGCTTGTGCTTGTGCTTGCGCAGCTGCCTGTGCCTGTGCTTGTGCTTGCGCTTGTGCAGCTGCCTGTGCATGTGCTTGTGCAACTTGAGCTGCTTGAGCTTGCTGTTGTCTCACCTGCGCTTGCTGTTGTTGAGCTTGACGTTGTTGAAGTAACTGTTGAGGAGTAATCTGGGGATTTAGTTGAATATTTTGTTGTTGCTGTTGTTGTAATGGTGGCTTATTTTGTTGAAACACTTGTTGTGGTGAAACTTGATTACTGATATTTGAGATATTATTCCAAGTTGCACTCGAAATTGAGCCAGGGCCGTGATTGTTACCAGCAGCATTCTTTCTGTTAATTTGTTCTCTAACAAAAGCAACATATTTCTGAGATTGAGCCTTTATTTTCTCCAATAGCTCAGGGCTTGCAAAGTATTCATTCTTTCTTAACCCATCTAAGACTTCTTTGATCATGTATCTCATATGAAGCAATTTTTTTGTACCATCAACATTTTTTGTTAAAGTATAAAAGGTCGGTATCAACAATTCAATCAAAGAGAATAATGGTAACAATAATGTGTGTACTTTTGAGTTCACATTATTTTTTTGATCAGGGGTTAGCTGGTTCGTTAGGTTGTTTAATTTAATAGGCACTTTTGAAACTTCATTTAAGATCATGGTTAACTCAACCTTTTCCTGATCAGATAACGACAACATTTCATTATTGTTTAATGGAGCATTTTGATTAAAGTTTGATCTTTGCTGCTGAGCTCCGGGTAGTGAATTAGGTTGCTGCTGCTGTTGTTGTTGCTGTTGCTGCTGTTGTTGTTGAAGTTGGAGCTGTTGCTGAATTTGTTGTTGTTGAAGTTTTTGTTGTTGTAGTAGCAAAGCCTGTCTTCTGGCATTAAGCTGCTGCTGTTGCTGAGATAATTGGTTAATTCCCTGCCCCATATTATTGTTTTCATTCCATCTTTGTTGTTGCTGCACATTGTTGGTAAATTGTTGGGGATTACTTTGTTGCTGGGGATTTACAACTCTTTCATTTAACTGAGTATTATTTAAAATCTGTTGTGGTGGCTGATTTGGTACTTGATTTTGGTTCGGATTTTGGCTTTGGTTTGAATTTTGGTTTAGATTTTGGTTTAGATTTTGGTTTTGAGTTTGAGTTTGGTTTTGGTTCTGGTTTTGGCTTGGATTTTGATTTTGATTTTGGTTTTGAGCCCTGTTAAAAGCCTGCAATCTAACATCTTGTTGACGGGTTATATACCTTTTAACAAACATATTTTTCTGCTCAACTGTTAGGTTCTTAGGAATTTGATTGTCTTGCTGTAAAGTGGCCAATAGCCTCAAAGCGTTTTCGTTCATTTTTTGCAGCACTTCATGAGTTAGAGGTGGTAATCTATTCATATTATTCTGCTGTTGCTGCTGTTGTTGAGGATTGGCAGCAGCTTGAGCTTTCTGTTGTTGTAGTCGAAGTTGTTGTTGCTGTTGCTGATTCTGTAAATATCTTAGATCCTGCTGTCTATTAACATTACCATCGCTATTATTGCTATTATTCATATTGTTGTTATTATTATTCATTTGTAAATTTGAGCTCATTTTATTCTGTTCTTGTTGTTTCTGTAACATTTGAGTGTGAACAGTATAAACCTGTCTGATAACAGAGATGTGCTCTGGAGACATTTGCTTGGAAGACAGTAAATCAAAAATCTGCTGCCAGGTATTGACATTTGGTGGCAAGTTTGGAATTCTCTGTAGTAAACTTGATGGAATTATAATAGTTTTGATGTTAATATTCCCTAAGTTTGGATTTCTGTTGGTATTGGTGTTAGCAGTAGCATTTGCATTAGGATTAACATTATTGTTAATCGTATTTCCAGGATTGTTGTTATTATTAGTAGTAGTAATATTTGAACCTGTTGTAAAGGTTGACATTGAGATCATGTTATTGTTATTGTTATTGATATTGTTGTTGCCGTTGTTATTGTTCCCGTTGATGTTCATATTTCGCTGCTGGTGCTGCTGGTTGTTTGCGGCGCGCATCTGTTGTTGTGCAGCAGCCTGTCTTGCCTGAGCCTGTTGAGCGAGAAATATTTGATTTTGAGTCAAATTACCAGAGTTCAAGTTGATGTTTGCAGCGTTGGGTGTGTTTGCCGCAACTGTTGCATTATTAGATCCATAATTACCGTTAACCGGCATTTGCTGCTGCTGTTGCTGTTGCTGTTTTTGCTGATTGATTGTACTTTTGATCCCCAATATCTTTTGCTTGAAGAAATGACTGTAACTTATCTTGTTGGACGCATTCTGGTAACAGTACTTCTCAAACTCCTCTGCTGAAGTCTTCAATTTAGCCATGTCCAAATTTGCCGAACTGTTATTGTTATTTGCCGTGATGAGCGCCAACTCCTTCAGTGCTGTGACCAGCACTGAAACATAACGCAAACGCTCCTGATTTGTAAGCTCGCTCCTCCAATCCATCTCTGACTCTGTCGGCTCTCCTAACTCTTGCTACTAAATAGAAATGTCGCTGAAACGGTCTTGAAAACTGGATGTTTGAACCTTTCAAATCAATATTTGAGCTCTTAATTCGGTTCTGATTTTAATTTAGTTTCAGTTTTCACTTTTTTTACTTGGAGATTTTTTTAGGAATTTAGGCGATAAATGAAAATTACAAATTCCCCAAAACGATCGAAATGAACTAGTGGAGAAATAAGGCAAGTAGCAGGTTGGCAATGCTACTTAGGGGTGTTACAACAGTGTAGCTATCGTAATCAGAAAGGCGGATTAGACGAGTTTTTCGAGCTCCAAATGTGAGATAAATTTCAAATCCGGTCACAAAAGTGCTCAACTTTTATAGCTAAGAACCATAATCTTGCTGTATTCCTACATAGTTCTAGTTTCTTGTTCACAGGCTTTGACCACGTCTCAATTAAGGCCAGTCACGCAGCAAAGTGCCTCCTATTTACCTTAAATAGATAGAAAACTTTCTAAACAATTAAAAAATAAGAACACAAAAACCATAAAGAAAATAGTTTTTCCGTCTGATAAAAACCAAAAAAATAATTTGCATGTTTTAAATTACCACTAAATCCATATATTCCTTTTAACATTGGACTTTTGCTTTGCCAAAAAAATATTTGAGCGGACGAGATATCAACTATGCCATACGCTTGTCCTATTAAAAGGGAGCTTGTGGCCCTGAAGCTGAGCACTACGAACCCACGCGATGTCCATACAAGCGGTGACGCAATTAATGGCAGCCAGCCTAAAAAATTCTATTTACAGTCAGACAATGCTTCTGAAGACGAAGACGATGAGGATGACGGCTGTATTCAGCTTACTGCCACTACTACAGGCTCCAGCCAGGAGGTGCCGGCTTTGAGACCGGCTCCCGTCATTTCTAAAGGATCAAATAATTCATCTCAAGCCAGTAGTTGCAGCTCAAATCCTGCAGATATCAACAGCAGCAGCAGCTCAATCAGCAATAACAATGCCCTTCCCAGCAACTCAACACCTTCCACTAGTGCGAACACTGCTTTCAAGTCACAATCACCATCGCCAGCTTCGGCAATCAAAAGGGCAAATTCCAAAAGAACAAACAATATCATTATTGATTCCAAAGTATCTAAACTGTCCCTAGGACTAGCTGAAATGCTGAAATTTCCAAGAGAGTCGACACATGCCTACTCCTATGCACAGCTGGCCCCAAACTCGCTAGCCGTTAGGCTTACAACTCTTAAAAGATCTTTAGAACTCTTGATGGAACGCCCTGATCTATTGAACGAGGATCACCCCAAACACTCAAGCCCATTAAATATAAATATTGAACATTTCATCAACGAAATACATAATGAGTCCACGGCCAATGGTTCCAATAACATCAAATTTCAGGCAAATGCATCTTCCGCTGCCCTATCGGCTTTGTTCAACGCCAATAATACCAATAATAATACCAACAATAATGACACAAACGAAAATAATGAAATCAAACCGATGGGCTTGAAAGCACTAATAGATATTCTACAGGGATCTCATATATCTAAGACACAAAACGGGACCACGAAGAATCAAATAGCAAGAAATTTACATGATTTATCTTTATCAAATTTTAATGAATCAGTTGGAAACCCGTTAGCCAATATCGCCAACAACAAGAACAACAACAACATTCAAGCAAACGACAACAATATTAATATTCCCGATGAAGAGACAGATTTGAAAATCAAGCTATTGCATGCTTTAGCAACACCATTCTATGAATCCATTGTTCAAATACCAATCATAAGTAATATCCACAAAGGTGCATCAACTTTAGCACTGTCCTCTTTATCTAACCAAGAAAATAGTGGATCAAATTCTAAAGACAACAGGTTTTTCCATAATGTTTCTCAAAGGAATACTTCTCCACAAGCTGTTTTCACTTCTGAGCTCAATTCTCCTTGGGATTTAAAGGCAGCAAATGATTTAGCCTGTTTAATATTTGGTGTCTCAAGAAACTCACTGAAAAGACTAACTTTGTTGGATCTTATAAGTCCAGATTCAAGACCTTTTGTGTTGAAAAGATTGGCACATTGTGTTAATAATACTTCACAGGAAATCATTTTTTCTGGTGAAGTTGTTGCTATTGCAAAACCAGGAAATAAGTTGACGTGGGCTTCATTATGGGCTAAAAAAAAAGGAAATTTAATCATTTGTATGTTTGATCAGGTTCCATGTGATTGTGTGGATTTGGTTATCAGTACGAAATCCCGCAATATAATATCCTCGAAAAAGATTACAGGAAATTTTATTTTTGATGATGTTCCACACTTAACGAACATTAATCAGCTAGTCTATAAGATTGATAAATTCATCATCAATGAACCAAATGACAACACAAGCTTATCAATGGTTGAACAAAGTTCAAACATTATTGATAAACAACGATATTTTACATTATTGAGAGACGGATTTCATTTACCTTGTGCAATTTCAACTCATGTCATTGATGAAGATGAATCTCTACTAAAACTGAAAATCCATTCAATGCCTTATATTGCTGGGGTTTTCATTATTTCAAGCAGAAGACCATTTTACAATATATTATCATTCAATAGTTCAGTTGCAAAAAATTTGTTTGGTTTACATGATAGTGATTTGACAAATAAACCCATTACGGATATAATTCCAAATTTCAACAAGATTATGAATTTGATTCCAAAACTTTACACAAATTTACAACTTAATAAACCTGGTTTAGTTCTTCCTGAACATTTTTTCAGACAGATGAATACTTTAATTGAACATAAAACTGAAAAAGATTTTTTAAATTCTATTGGTTTAGATGCAAAACATAAAGATGGCTCAATAATAAAAATTGATGTTCAACTAAGATGTTCAAACTCAGATACAATGATTTTATGGATAACACATTCAAGGGCTGTTTTTGAAGAGAGTTTATCAACATATAAAGCTTCCAAATCTAACGCCAATTTAGAAAAAATAATCAATACAACTTTCTCATCAAACAGTTCAAGAAATCATTCAAGACAAGTCTCAAGACAAATTTCAAGAACCTCCGATTTTGATGATGAAAATAACATTAACGTCACTCAGGAAGAAGACCAAGAAGAAGACCTGCCTTCCCAATTGTCAATACTGAATGAAAACGAAATCAAAAGTATTAGTCGCTCTTCATCCTTAAGATCAAACGCAAACTCAAACTCAACTTTATCTAGCTTAAGAATGACTTCATCGACTGATATCAATAATGAAAATAACTTTAAATCCTTAAGCAAAAACGTTTCAGAAGAAGAGTTACTAAAAGTTGAAAATCAAACCATCGAAAACTCAAAAAATTCTTCTGAGTTTTATCCAAAAGCAATTGGATTGAGAAGACGTGATAAAAAGTTTGCAGAGTTTAATATACTTAAAAAAATGGGTCAGGGTGCTTATGGTAACGTTGTTTATGCAGAATATGTTAAGGATCCAGAAAAATACAGAGTTGTTATTAAAATGATTATCAAAGAACGCATCTTAGTTGACACTTGGGTTCGTGATAGAAAATTAGGAACTGTGCCATCCGAAATTCAGATTATGGCAACATTGAATAACACTCCTCATCCAAACATTATGAGATTAATTGACTTTTTTGAAGATGATGATTATTATTATATTGAAACACCACAGCATGGGTTTCCAACTCCAGCAATCGATCTATTCGACTTAATTGAATTTAAGAAAAATATCGGAGAATCAGAAAGTAAATCAATTATAAGGCAGTGTGTCAGTGCTTTAAATCATATGCATAAAAGAGGAATCGTTCATAGGGATATCAAAGATGAAAATGTTATTATTGATGAGAAAGGAATTATCAAGCTAATTGATTTTGGGTCAGCAGCATATGTGAAATCCGGTCCATTTGACGTCTTTGTCGGTACACTTGATTACGCTGCGCCAGAGGTTTTGAATGGTCAGCCTTATGAAGGTAAACCGCAAGATGTGTGGTCACTAGGAATACTGATCTATACATTAATCTTTAAAGAAAACCCATTTTATAACGTTGATGAAATTATGGAAGGTGAGCTTCGTATACCATTTATACCTAGTGAAAATTGTATTCATTTGATTAAAAAGATATTACAAAGAGATATTGCATTGAGACCATCAATGGAAGAAATAGCTGCACACCCGTGGTTTTTAACAGATTAAATAATAAATACACCGTGCAATAAAATCTACGAAAATAATCCTGTAAAATATACCATAATGATTAACCGATCTGAAAGCAGTTATAGATTTCATAAACGAAACATCCTCTGTCTAATCACCTAGTGATATCAAACTATACAAAGATAGTCTGAAGTATACTGCAGATATCAAATAGATATTATCAATTCAAAACTGATGATCAGACAAGACCAAAAAAAAATTGAAATCAATGCTTTTAGTTGGTTTAAACTGAGTAAGTTGTTGTTGGTTGAATGGAAGGATCAAAGCTATACGAAGAGCTCAAAGTCGTTGAGCATCTGGATGTACCTGTTGGCTCAGTTGATAAAGTTGAACAAGCTTCTAAAGCACTAGTTAAATATGGCGAGTAGTATTTCCATAAAGTCCAACCACAATCCATACAAGCAGAATATTCACTCATAAATTTTGAGTCATCAGAACACAAACAGTCTTCATTGTAAGGTCCGGAATAAGTGTTACCTTGATTAGTACTGCAGTCCTGGCCGTAGACAATCATCATACCACAATGCATATGACATTCGACTGAAGCACAGTCGTCGGCAGAAGCAGCTAAAGCATACCCTTTTGGATCAGGATGGCCAATGGCAACAGCCTCAGCATGAGCTTCAGCAAAAGCATGTGCAGCAGCAGCTGCTTGTGGATTAGCATTAGCCCATGGAAGAGGATCAGCAACTGGTGAAGCTAAAACAACACCAGAAAAGATTGTGATGAGAGCACTAGAAGCTAAAATTGAAAATTGCATTTGTAATAACTGAATAGAATGGTAATTGAAAAGTTGTTATTTGGGGAGTTTGTGGAAACTTTGGTAGAACTTATGGGTCCTTTTATAGTTGAGAATTGGGTGTTTTTGGTGGATTAATTGTTAAAATTGTTCAGAAAATGGGGTGTATTAGGGATTAACCTAGAACAATTAACTTCCAATCTTTAATGAATAGGGTGTATCATAGTGCATAAGCACCATCTTTCATCCAATATATTATTTAAGCCAATAGGTTCGACATGACCTTACATGAAGTTTCAGGTGTTTTACTGTGTAATATTAACTGCAGATCATTTTATTATGAGGAATTGAGATGATCGTATTAAGTGAATCAGGTGAAGCCTTGACGGTGAAAAACACTCTCAACGTCACCGTGCATTATTATTAGACTTTCTGTATCAATTTGCTCAAGTAAAATTCTTACCAACCAAGTAAGCGAAGATCTTTACTGCCAAATATGCACTGTTGTGCTTAGTAATTTATGCGTAAGAAACTTTTTGTCTACAGATATGATGTAGCCCTACATCCTATAGATGTAAGAATAATGATAGCAAGCTTGATAACTTTTGCAAGGCACTCGTGAGATTCTCGGTTGCTCTGGGTTTTACAGAGGAAAATCTTATATCACTTACAAACTTGACTGGTTCTATGGTTGTTTGGGGGTGTTGTAAAATGGCATGACTTGCTGATTTAAGCTGGATAATAATCATTGTACCAATTAGGATTTATGATGTATTTAGTGCGTTTGTATTTCCAGATTCCGTAATTTGATTGTAGTAGGAGATGCTTTTTCAGGTGAAGCCCATAGACAGTGTGAATGTTTATCATATATACAGTCTTGTTAGCTTTTGAAGCATGGATGGTAAGATTTTCTTCTCTTTTTACTTCCTGCTCTGAGAGGTCTGGAACCCATATGTGGATATATGTGCTTTAAGGGACTTGACCTCAAGATTTGTTTTTAGTAATCAACAGATTAGATCAAAAAGATAAGGTTATGAAACAATTTGAAATTACAGTTCACCATCATGGTCTCTTGGGTGTTTTTAGTTGTTATTCATGGGCAGAATATGTTTTTTAACCTAAATAAAGAGAGTAGAGAAAAGGGGGGTTCAATTGTTAAATAGTAAATCTAGCTCAAGCAGATCGTCTTTCAAGTGTCAGAGATTTTTTAACTCACCTGAATAAAATCACACATCAACTTAAAGCTTTATAAGCCCCTGAATCTCAACTTTAAGATGTCCTTGTTAGTGATTGGCTGTAATGTTGAAAATTACAGTAAATTTGGGTGTTAATAATGGAAAGGTATCGGCTAAACTAATTACCTAAGTTTAGTTAAGGCAGGTTTTGGTTTGAAAAATTTCTTTATATAAGTACTTAGGTACGATACTTGGGTAGCTTGCTTTACAGGTTCATTTCTCCAGGTTACAAGTTTCAAACAGTTAACATCTGAAAGAAAGAAAAAAAAGAAGGGAAAAAAAAACTACCATCTATGTTAGTGAATGGACTAAAAGACACTGGCAGAAATCAGTAACATCATTATCACCGAAATGAATCTTGAACTTGGGTGAAAACTTGAAAGACATTTAATTTAATTTATTCGTTAGGTGTACTAAATATGCAGAATTCCGCTTTAGTGCCTGAGTGCGAGGTGGTATTTCGTGTTGGGGTTCCATATTTTAGAGCCTTGACCTGATGTTTTGTTCCATCATAACTACTTAACCTTCAGCTAAAATAGCTGATGACTGAATAACAAACAGGCTCAAAATGAAAGAATGAAAACCAGTAGCTTGAAAAACACCTGCTTCTACCCGCAGATTTTTATGCAGCCACGCGATTAACTTCGTAGATTATCATCAATATTGTTGCAAATATTTATCTTTTTCATCGCCTTGCAGTCAAATTGGGGACGTGTTTTGCATAATTTTGATATATTGACTTCTAATATCACCCAAAAGAAATCGAAATGACCTTGGGTTTATTATTTAAATAACTTGACATTTCCAGTGTCTGATGGTTTTCTTCTATTACTAAAAACACTCTCATTCATTACGCTACTTTTGCTGTGTTGTTTGAAGGTTTCAACAGACCCTCACTTTTGATATAAAATGTTTTACAGAGATTTCATTCGCTTATTATCAATACTGAGCTTTCTCTCAGTTTTTGTTTCAGCAGAGGCAGATGCTTATGCCGATTCTTTGGCATGGGCAAACTCAAACCCATATGCTAGGGCTGCTGCTGATGCTTATGCAGAAGCTTATGCTGAGGCTGTAGCTATTGGTCATCCGGACCCAGAAAGTTATGCACTTGGTGCTTCAGCTGATGACTGTGCTGAGTTAGGATGTCATATGGTTTGTGGTATGATGATTGTGTATGGGGAACAATGTTCTCTCAACACTACAGATGGTTATTCTGGTCCATATAATACAACTTGTTTATGTTCACCAGGCTCAAAGTTCTTGTCTGAATATCCAAGCTGTATGAGCTGTGGCTGGACTCTGTGGAAATACTACGGAGTATATGTATCATCAGCTTTAGCAGCCTGTGGAACGCTTTCAACAGAACCAACCGGTACATTAAGATGCTCCACCACCTTAACTGACTCATATACCAAAGATACCAGCATTCAAGCATGCGATTATGTGGGTGGATGTACCACCACGACTACTACCACTAGCGAGAAGAGCTCATTTGCTACAAGCTCTTCTCTTTCTTCAAAATACTTGGCTTCATCTAAGCCTGAATCGATTACTGTCACTTCAACTTCCACTTCGTCCTTTTTGACATCAACTAACTTGGTCGTTTCTACAACTTCCTCTTCAATTACTGCAATCACTCACACAGTCACAACAGACCTGAGCTTTGAATATACTTATACCTATGGTGGATCAGTCACCGACTGTTTCACTACCACAAACACATTAGCGGTGGGTACAAACAATCCAATTCCAGCAGAGTTTATATCATGGGATGACTGTCCAGCAAAGGTTAAACTCAATGGCGCTGTTCCATGTACCAGTTACTTTTTTTTCAACTTCACTGAAAATCAATCACTGGTCACTGATATTCAGTTAATCACCAACACTACCGAAGTAACAAGCTATGATAACGCCAATTTAGCAGAACCAAGTGAAATCTGGATTAATCTGGAGCAGGGTGTAATGGGTTTTGTTTCAGCAAATGCTTCTTCTAGTCAAGGTGCATACAATTTAGCATTTATCATTACTTATAATAGTACCAGATATATTTATGCCTATTCATGTTCAACTACACGTTTGGTTCTTTCAAAATTAATGATTGACTCCAGTGCCTATGATTATTGCCAGCCAATTGGTTATTGGGCTGCATGGTTTAAAGAGTGGTGTACACATCGTTCAGAAGATTTTACAACAACAGTTGTATTTAGACCATCTGCAATTGAAGCAAGTTCCACTTCTGCGGCTGCATCTTCTTTTTCATCGGTTACTTCATCTTCTAGATCTTTATCAACCTCTTCGACCACATCTGACTTGGTCCTTTCCACTTCAGCTTCAACTTCCTCTTCAGTAACTGCAATTACTCACACAGTCACAACAGACTTAAGCTTTGAATATACTTATACCTATGGTGGATCAGTCACCGACTGTTTCACTACCACAAACACATTAGCGGTGGGTACAAACAATCCAATTCCAGCAGAGTTTATATCGTGGGACAACTGTCCAGAAAAAGTTAC
The DNA here is from genome assembly GCA_030570575.1 of [Candida] sp. NCBI lineage: Eukaryota > Fungi > Ascomycota > Saccharomycetes > Saccharomycetales > [Candida] sp. The sequence continues at coordinate 221,498 of JAJLVZ010000004.1, read as the reverse complement.
ACTCAGTGGCTCAGTTCCATGTACAAGCTACTTCTTTTTTAATTTTACTGAAAACCAATCATTGGTTACTGATGTTCAACTCATTAGCAATACAACATTTGTTACCAGCTATGCTAATGCTAACTTAGCGGAACCAAGCGAGATGTGGGTTAATTTAGAGCAAGGTGTTATGGGTTATGTTTCAGCTATTGCTTACTCGGCTCAAGGTTCCCGTAACTTAGCATTCCTCATTACCTATAATAATACCAAATACCTCTACACCTATTCATGCTCTACTAGTTTCCTGGTTCTTCCAAGGCTGATGATTGACTCCAGTGCCTATGATTATTGTGAACCAATTGGTTACTGGGCTGTATGGTTCAAAGAGTGGTGTACACATCGTTCAGAAGATTTTACAACAACAGTTGTATTTAGACCATCTGCAATTGAAGCAAGTTCCACTTCTGCGGCTGCATCATCTTTTTCATCGGTCATTTCATCATCCAGATCTTCATCAACAAAATCTATTCAATCATCTGCAATCAGAACTAGCTCATCTTCTTTATCTGTTTCTTCGGGTGTCACCACTAGTTCATTTGCATCACATCTCTCGTCTTCATCTGCTGCGCCAAACACACCGGTGTTCAGCAGTGACTTCTTTGTTTCCAACAACACTATTACTTGGACCATAACAATTCCGGGCTCTATTGGTGCATCCAGCTCAATTTCCTTTGATGGCAATGGATTGAAATCAACTGGTAAACTTTCATATAATTCTGATGTTCTGGTTAACGGTAAGATTGCGGATTTTGTTAATGCTACTGCGGAGTATCTGAGCTTTTCAGCATCTGGTGAATTTAGTGGCAATGTTATCGTTCAATTTACTTCTGATATTTTAGGTGGAAATGTCTTCAACACTCATGGAACTCTTTCAATTGAAACTAAAGATAAAAAAAGAGAGACAGTGACATATGAGGTTGATGAAACTATTGATACCAACTCATCTTTATCTGAATCATCGAGTACTCAAACCTCATCTGACTCTTCATCTCAAGTCTCAAGTACTGGATCTTCATTGGAGTCCTCATCTCAAATCCTGAGCACTGAATCTTCTCTGGAGCCTGAATCAACATCTGAATCTTCTACAATTCAGTCAGAATCCTCTATAATTCAGTCAGAATCCTCTATAACTCAGTCAGAATCCTCCTCAATTCAGTCAGAATCTTCTTCTGTTCAGTCAGAATCCTCTTCAGTTCAGTCAGAATCCTCCTCAATTGAGTCAGAATCTTCTTCAATTCAGTCAGAATCCTCCTCAATTGAGTCAGAATCCTCTTCTGTTCAGCCAGAATCTTCTTCTGTTCAGTCAGAATCCTCTTTTGTTGATTCCAGTTCGGAGATCTCAACCTCTGAATTAAGAATAGCTTCAACTGAAGTTATTGACCACCAATCAACTACTGTCGTTGTCATCACCTCGTGTGAAGAAGAAAAATGTTTATCATCCACTGTTACCACTGGTGTTTCTATTGTCACAACCACTGAAAATGGTGAAGTCACTTCTTACACTACTTACTGTCCTCTCACTTCAACTACCACTGAAGATGAAAGATCAACTACTGTGATCACTATCACCTCATGTGAAGACAATAAATGTACTGAAACACCAGTTACAACGGGTGTTACTGTTGTCACTACAACGTCTGAAGGCACTAGTACTACATTCACAACTTATTGCCCATTGACTAGCTCTGAGGAATCCAATGGAACAACAACTGACGTTGTGACCGTCACAAGCTGTGAAGAAGGTGTCTGTTCAGAAGAAACGACTACTGTCACCACTACTGTCAAATCTACCAAGAATGAAACAGTGAACTCGAAACCTGCAGCCACAGCAGAAACCACCTTTAATGCCTCTGGATCTGGCTCAGACTCAACTGCAAACCCAAATTTTAACTCTGACTCAACCCCAGGTTCAGAGTCAAAAGCTGAATCAAAAGCCTCCACCAGCTCAGCTACAGCTGCTACTGTGGCATCGGTAACTACCTTTGAGGCTGGGGCAGGCCAATTTATGGCAGCTGGAGGTGCCATCTTAGTCGGTTTACTATCATGCTTAGTCTTATAAGCTGATATAATCTACTGAAATACGCGATATACTAGGTTTTTTTTTCGTTCATCAGTCTTCACATGAATGAATCACCCTGATTAAGGGTTTTTTCTGGTGTACTCGCCCTGATACAAGCAAATACTTTTATACTTATTATGATTTTTACTATACGATATTTTGTTATTAAATTTACTTTTCTTTTAGTGAGTTTTGTAAATTATAATGTTTTGACTCCATGGCCATGATCACGTTGCTTCCGCCGGATACTTGCAAAAACTACACGCTGCTAAGCAACGAAAGACTTCTGTCTATTGCAGTGGGTGCCTCAAGCTCGTCAAATAATGGGCCACCTGCAGGAATTGTTGGTATTTTAACTATTCCCCCAGCAGCCCATTTGAATTCTGAAGAACAAGCGTTTGATGCCGACTCCTCATTCCATCCTCCTACTCACAAGCTGGCATTGATTCTTCATGGAAGAGGTGGCAACAAGAATTATTGTTATCAATCGCTGCTGGCACAACACCTTGCAGAAAGATTAGGGATGTATTCTTTTAGGTTTGACTTCAGAGGTTGCGGGGACTCTCAGGATAATATTGACCCAGCTAAGGGCAGAACTATTGGGCAAGATGCTCAGGATATCGAGTTAGTGCTTGATGTCCTGGAGAACGGGAAAAAATTTAAGGAAATTGGACTGAACCTGGTTTTGAACGCAATTGTTGGTCATTCGAGAGGAGCAGTTGCGATGTTTATCTGGGCTTTGAAGCAGATGAGCAATATGAAGGAGAAAAAACCCTATGTTAACTGCCCTAATTTGATTAATGTTGCAGGAAGGTTTTTCTGTCATGCTCTAATCGACAACCTGAATCGAAATCTTCCGGGAACAGATCTCATTCAATATAGATTTGGGGAGTACAAAAAAGTTTTTATCCCTAATAATGAAGTTTTTGACTTGGGGTCGCAAGATCTTACAGCTGTTGACACTTTGGACGAAGATATTCAGGTTTTAAGTATTTATGGGTTAGAAGACCATATTATCCCTCTGGAAGATGCCACAGAGTTTGCAAATAGACTCTGTTCGAGACATGAGCTCAAGTTTGTAAGAAATGCTGATCACAACTTTTATGGCAAAGTTGAGATTAACGAGGAAAACAGCAACTTAAATCCAGAAAATCTTCCATTGAAAAGAGGCAAGGTCAACTACAGTATCAAAGTTGTGGACCATATTGTTGAATGGCTATCTCATGATAAAGAGCTGAAGAAATTACAAATGTTAGCAGACTCCATATATGAAATTCCAAGATGGAAAGAAATTGATGGAATTTCCAACTTCAGGGATATTGGTGGATGGAAAAGTAAGCTTTACGGCAAATTTCTCAAAACTGGGATTATTTTCCGCTGTGCAGATACCTCCCGTGTTACAGAAACTGGTAAAATACAGATAAGAAATTTAGGTATCAAGCAAATATTTGATTTAAGATCATTAAAAGAGTTTGAAAAATCAAGTTTAACTATTGATCAAGTGAAAATCACTAACCTTCCAATATTCAAGGATAATTCTGATGGTTCACCACAACAATTGGCTTTAAAATTCAAGAACCTACTGACCTCATGGTATACGTATAAATTCATTTATATTAAAATGTTGAAAGAAGGAGCCGATTCATTCAAACAGATCTTAATGTATTTAAGAGATCAAAGGGATGTTCCAATTTTATATCACTGTACTGCAGGTAAAGATAGAACTGGCTTAATGACTATGTTAATTTTACTGATCTTGAAAGTTGATAAACATTTGATCGCAAAGGAATACGAACTAACAACAATTGGGTTAAAACCTGATCATCATAAGATTGAACAAAATTTTTTTGAGTCACTAACAGATGTTTCAAAGCTTGTTGACTTGAATGATTCTACAATTGGAGAAAGCTTTCAAATATTTCAAAAGCTATCACCTGAAGAGATGTTCAACAATCTAATAAGCTCGAGATATGAAAGTATGATAGCCACTATTGAATTGATGAATGATGAGTATGGCAGTATTGAGAATTATTGTCAAGAAGTTTTAGGATTAAGTCTGAATGATTTAGAGTTAATACGTGATAATTTATTAGTTGATAGTTTACTTTGATTAGATTAGATTTAATTATTTACCTTGAACAGAATAATAGTGTAAGTAGGCGGATTGGGTTTTAACACCTTCAATGTAGTTACTCAAATCTAGTTTTTCATTGGTAGAGTGGGCACCATCATCTCCACGACCAATTGGTAACAACAAAACATTGGTTTTTAGTTCTCTTTCAAAAGTTAAAGTAATTGGAATTGAGCCACCTTCCCTAGTTAAATCTGGTTCGACATTCCAAACAGCCATTGTTGCCTTTTTAGCAGCTTCAAAACTGTCATTAAATGGGTCACCTAACCAGTAATCACCATCATGAATCAACTCAACAGATAATTGATTTGGTGAGTTCAGTTTCTTGAATTCATTTTCAACATGATTAATAACCAGTTTTGTTAGTTCATCACTTTTGATGTTTGGTACAGTTCTAATTGAGAATTTACCATTAACTTTTGCAGGTATAACAGTTTTCGCACCAGGTTCATAAAATGCACCTTCAATTCCATGAATAGATAGAGAAGGATATCTCCATCTATGTTGGAGAATTGATTTTTTATCTTTAAATAATGCAGTATCTGAACCAGTTGCATCATTCAATTCGGCAACATCATAATCGATTTCATCATACAACGAGTTTTCCTTTTCGGTTAGTGGAGCAACTTGTTCTTTGATTCCATCAATCAAAATGTTACCTTGGGAATCAACTAAAGTTGATAACACTTTAACTAAATCGGTCATTGGTTCTGCAATAATACCACCAAATAAACCAGAGTGTAAATCAGCCTTTGGTCCCTTAACTTGGATTTGATAATAGTTAACTCCTCTTAATCCATAAGTTAGAACAGGCTTGGTAGTTCCTAACCAGTAATTGTCTGAAATAACAACAGTGTCGACATCCTTAAAGTACTTATCTGACTCTTCACGAATTAATTTATCCAAGCCAAGTGAACCACTTTCTTCCATACCTTCAAAACAGGTGATTAGGTTGACTGGTAGCTCTAAACCTAACTCCTTGTGTGCCTGGATCACGTTTAACCAACCAACAACTGGGCCTTTATCATCACTAGAGCCTCTACCGTACAGAACATTGTTAATCTCGACCAATTTGAACGGGTCGGTATTCCAGCCGTCTTCCTTTAGGGCAGGCTGAACATCATAATGTCCATAAACTAGGACAGTTTTCTTGTTTGGGTCGCTGCCGAACCTCGATAACAAAATTGGTGGCAGTTTTAACTCAGGATTCGAAACAGGAGGTGGTTGAATGCCTAAATCACGTAATTCCACTTGCTCACCACCTAATTTCACGATTTCCTCTTTCAGGTACTCGGCTGTCTTGAACACAAAAGGTCTTAAAGACTCGTCACCAGAGACACTAGGAATCGCAACAATCTCACTTAATCTTTTGATGAAGGCTGGTTTCAATTCATTAATCCTATGGTTATTGATCATGGTTAGTACACTCCTTTTCCATCTCCCCTAACGCATCCCTACTCACTTGTTGAACAGTTGGGTAAAGTCGGGGTTCGCTTGCGACATTATTGTAGAGTGATTTCGACGCGTTAATAATTGTTTTCTCAGTACGCCGCGAAACTTAATCATTGCAAAACAAAAAGAAAAATTCACAATTTTTGGGCTACTGGAAATTTGAACATAAGCCGAGTTTTGGTAGGGGAAACAGTCTTGGTTTGGGGGTCTGTAGGGCATATGATGAAGAGAGGCGAAGATACATGTAGTGAATTGTTACCACGTTTATGGAACTGTTGCAAGATAATTGGAGTTTTAAAGTTAGGGTTGAGAGTGAATCACTACTACTGTTTGTTTATTTTAGGTCAATTAGCGTAAAAATACTAAAATTGTTTTCTAGTCCCAGGAAAGACCAAACGCAACAATATATACAAATTACAGGCCCAACAGATTATTTATTCACAGGTTTAATCATTTGTTCATTTATTTACTGATTTCTTGAATATTTAAATTATTTTGGACCAATCATTTTCTCTGGTCTAACCCATTGATCGAATTCTTCAGAGGTCAAGTAGCCTAATTCCAAAACAGATTGTTTCAAAGTTAGACCCTTTTTGTGTGCGTTCTTAGCAACCTTGGATGCCTTGTCATAACCGATTTTTGGGTTTAAAGCAGTAACCAACATTAATGATTCATGTAAGGTTTTTTCAATCTTTTCTTTGTTTGCAACAATACCGTCAACACAGTGGATTCTGAAAGAGTTTGCACCATCGGCTAGTAATCTAATGGAAGATAACAAGTTGGAAATCAATAGTGGTTTGAAGACATTCAATTCAAATTGACCTGATGCACCTGCAAATGTGATTGCGGAGTTGTTACCAAAGACTTGAACTGCAACCATGGTTAAAGCTTCATTTTGAGTTGGGTTGACTTTACCTGGCATAATTGATGAACCTGGCTCATTCTCTGGTAAACTTAATTCTCCGTATCCACATCTTGGACCTGAACCTAGATATCTGATATCATTTGCAATCTTATATAAAGAAGTTGCAACAACGTTTAATGCACCACTTGCTTCAACAATCGCATCGTGTGCAGCTAAAGCTTCAAATTTGTTTGGTGCAGTTTTGAAGTCAATACCGGTTTCCTTTGAAACTTGTTCAGCAACTTTTTCTGCAAAACCAATCTTGGTGTTTAAACCAGTACCAACAGCAGTACCACCTTGAGCTAAAAATTTCAGGTTGATTAAAGAGTGCTCAACTCTTCCAATACCATTTTCTAATTGTTGAACGTAACCTGAGAATTCTTGACCTAAAGTTAATGGAGTTGCATCTTGTAAATGGGTTCTACCAATTTTAATAATGTCCTTAAACTCTTCAGATTTGGCATGTAATGAGTCTCTCAAAGCCTTTAATTCAGGAATCAAATGGTGAGTAATTTCAGTGACTGCTGCAATATGCATGACAGTTGGAAATGTATCATTTGATGATTGTGATTGATTAACGTGATCGTTAGGATGAACAGGGTTTTTTGAACCTAATTTACCACCTAAAAGCTCAATTGCTCTGTTTGAGATGACTTCATTGGCGTTCATGTTTGATTGGGTACCTGAACCGGTTTGGAAAACAACCAATGGGAAATGGTCAATTAGTTTACCAGAGCGAACTTCATCAGCAGCTTGCTGAATTGCTTTGGAAACTTCTGGTTTCAAAGTACCAAAACTTTCATTGACAATAGCTGCGGATTTTTTCAAAACACCAAAAGCCTTGACAACAGGTTCTGGCATTTTTTCCCTTTCACCTCCAATCTTAAAATTTTGGAATGATCTTTGGGTTTGGGCCCCCCAGTATTTGTCGGCTGGAACTTTAAGTTCACCAAAGGCATCCGATTCAATTCTGTACTCTTGAGACATGATTCTGGCTGTGGTGGAGAAGGATTTTTGAATGGTTCTAAAACGACTAGCACTCAACATGTTGTTTTCAAAACGAGAAAATGGTATTTTCTTGATTGTCAGTAACTGTGCTTTTTTCACTGGATGGAAAATAACGGATGAAATTATAGTGCAGATTGAAACCAACTGAAAACTATTTCAGTTGATTGTTCCAATAAACAAACTGCAACAACCACAGAACTCACAATTATTTTAGAATATTTACTCTTGATTCAAAATATTATCCAACGTGTGTATTGTTCCATTTTAAACCTTTTATTTCCTGGCCTTTTGGTCACTTGTACTGTTCCCTTCAATGTCGATTCCGATCCCGGAACTCCATTGTGGCACCAACCGGAACGAGTTCCGAGGTTTGCAGAAACGGGAAATCGCCATGAGATGTTCCAGGGAAAGCCCGCACGAGGACTGTACGCGTGTTTCTCTTGCGAGCCACTAATGCTTATCTCATTTGAACCCAGCAAAAGGCATCCTACGAAAAAAAAAACCGTAATCTAGTAATCGTAAATTCCCTTACAAACCATAGAGACCCAATCTGACCAGCATGTAGATGTTAAGCATGGAGATGAAGAGCCAGACAGCAACACCAATAGTCGTAGTAGCCCAGTTATTGGTCATATCCAAATACTCTTCAGAATCCTCGCTACCAGTCTTAACCCTCATAATTGACTTCTTACATGTGAAGTAGATCAACGGAGCAGTCAAGAATGGCAACAAGATTGATAACACAACTTGTGATGCGTTAAGTGCTTCGGCTAAACCGTCTCTTCCAACACTCAAAGAGATTATTAAACAAGGTATAATCGATATAGCTCTTGTCGCAATTCTTCTTTTCCATGGTTTGATGGTCCAGTTCAAGTGCCCTTCTGAAACAATTTGACCTGCAATTGTACAAACGATTCCCGCACTTTGACCTGAAAACAATAATGCAATCATAAAGATAGTACCTGCAACTGGTGCAACTTGTTGACCTAATAAGTCATAAATCGAATATAAATCAGCATCTGCTGCATCAGGTGTGTTGTACAACGAGCTACCTGCAACAATCAAAATAGCTGAATTCACAAATAACGCAAATGTAAATAGGGTTATCGCTAGCTCAGCCACTGAGTATTTGTATGCATATTTAATAGCCATTGATGTTGGTTTATATTTGAAATACAAATCTTCTTCATCTTCATCTTCAACTTCAGTTTCCCCTTCACCTTCTCCATCAGTTTTCTTGTAATCTTCCAGTCTAATGTTTTCATTCTCCAAGTCATATTCTCTTAATCTTGGTTGGACTAAACCTGATCCCAAGAATAATGAGTGTGGCATGACTGTTGCACCTAAAATGGATGATGCAATGTACATTCCTTGTCCTTTCATCATCTCCCTTGATGGTGCATATCCTCTGAAAACTTCTCTAACTGAAACTGGTGGCATTAATCCTAATTCCACACAGAAACAGATAACAACACCGAACACTAATATTGCAACTCCATACTCAAATAATCTAACAAATTTTAATGATGACCCAGGTCTATAAGCCATCAAAACAAATAGCACATCCACAATTGTGATACAGATGCCTGCTGCTAATGGAACTTTGATCAATATATTAAGAGCAATTGCAGTACCAACGACTTCAGCAAAATCAGTTGCAATAATTGCACATTCTGCAAAAAACCAAATGATTAAATTCAGCCACATTGGTAAATATTCACGACATGATCTTGATAAATCTAATCCTGTAGTTGACCCTAACTTAATACATAATGATTGTAAGAAAATTGCAATGATATTTGACAGCAACACAACAAATAATAATGAAAATCTTGATGATGCACCTGCTGACACCGCAGTGGAATAGTTACCAGGATCCATATAGGCCACACTGATCATTAAACCTGGACCAATAAATCTAGCATATTTCTTCAACACTTTAACAATGGCATGGTCGGTTTCTTTAACTCTCAAAATTGACTGTTTCTTAGGCTCAACAATCTCATATTCAAATTCCTGAGCTTCAGATTTGAACCCTTCTCTGACACCACCAGCTAATGAGTTTTCAAGGACTTCATTGGGTCTTAAGAACTCATCATTCACTTGGATTACAGTCATAATAATCTGTCTCGTGACTAAAAGGGAACGGTTGAAAAAACGGCTCAAAATTACGGGAAAATTTCATATTTTATATTTCGCCATAAAACACCCCCACTGCGACATAAAGCAAAAGGACCCCTTCACACTAAGATTTTATATTTATATATGCACTAATTAGTAACTAATTACCTGTCATGCCAAAAACATTTTTGGCTAGCCAGAGAGCTACTGCAATGCCAATGCACGCTAGTGCCATTGCAGGATAAAATGCTTTAGCCATTGAAGATCTGTAGACCAACAAAACAGAACTTTTGAGCTCTCCTTGAAGTTGATCTTTGATGAATTGGGAATCTCTTATTAGATTCTCGACCAATGATTTATTGTTGGGAAGCAGTTTAACTAGGTTACTTGACACATTATTAGTGTAAATACCTAAAGAAATAGCCACCCCTAAAACATTTCCTAGGGCCCTAACTAGTGAGGCGCATGTATTTGCTTGAGCTTGGCCAAGTTTACCAACTTTACCTACTATGAAAATAATCGTACCAACTCCAAACATTCCAGTGCCTAACCCAGTTAGAATCAATCCAGTTATAAATAATACTCTCCAGCTATAATTGGCTGATTCAATTAATGGCTTTGTTGCTTTAATCACCGAGTAAATCATGGTAAAACCTGTTATTTGAACAATGAATGCAAAAATCAAGCAAACCATTGATATTTTCATTGTTTGCAGGTCTGATCTATTGAACTTTCTAATAATGAACCCTCCTATCAATGCACCAATTGCAACTGAAACAACGCAAAACATTGTATAAAAGCCAATCAAGGTGACATTGATTTCTTGAATGATTTGAAGGTATAATGGGGATAAAAATAGTATCATGTATAGGTTCAAGGCACTAACACTGTTGACAACCCCCAAAGCACCTATTTGTCCCTTCAATAAACCAGGATCTATAATTTTTTCCACTGCAATATATCTTTCATTCAATACAAATACTATTATTGAAATAAATAGTATACTAAAGTATTTTATCAATATGCCATTGTTCTCACTACCTATGCTGTTAACCAGGAATATCAAGCTAGAAATCACGACTGCCAACAGTATAATTCCTATTATATCAATTCTTTTCAAGTTATCAAGTTTATATCTTTCTTCTTCATTTGGTACATGATCAACATGGATTTCCCTCTGAAGTGTTAAGAATATAACAACAAGCATTATTGGCACTTGCAGAAAAAACATCATTCTCCATCCAATAGTAACAATGCAAAGTCCTCCAATTGGCCCACCTAACATTTGGGCTACTGATGACACAATATTACCATATCCCACGAATATACTTCTCTCACTCAATGGAACATAATCCGTTATGATAATACTGGATAAACCATACAAACCAGCACTTCCAATCCCAGATATGGCTCTACCCAGTGAAACTAATGAAACGCTTTTACCAAAACTTGATAACAAAAGACCAATGGTGAAAACAATTTGGGCAAATAGAATGCACCCCTTTCTTCCTAAAACATCACTTCCCTGTCCATACATTGGCTGGAAAGCTGTACTGGTAAGCAGATAGCTTGTTGCTATCCATGCAACTTTATCGCTCTCATCAAAGTCCGACGCAATATTCGACATCGTTGTAGATACGATAGTTCCGTCCAGTGAACAAATGAAGGTTCCACACCATACACAAAACAACCATTTCTTAAAGTTAGTCGAAATCTCAAACTTGTTGGGTACTAGATCATCTTCGATCTCAAATCCTAATTTACCTGTTTCAATGTTTGGAGTCTCCGGAACCTCTATCTCTGAAGTCACAACTTCATGAGACTTCTTTTTATCTCCTGAACGATTGACATCTAGCAGAACCATCTTCACCAGAAAATCTGTATCGCTAGTTCTCCAAAAGAGTATAATATATTTTTCAAGTTAAAATATTTAACTATGCAGCTTATTTGTTACTAAAATGGAAATATCAACGGTTTATTGATTCTATATACACAATTGAGGCATTAGATTTCAAACATGTTGGAAATGTTAAAATCATCAAAAAAGTCGGCATAACTAACCTCGTTCTCACCTAAGAAATGGTCTAAATTAACCAATCCACTTGCTGAGTCGAATGGGAACGTGTCTAATGGATTCGGGATTTGGTTTGGGTTGGAGCTTGATATAATGTTTGGGGTTTGCAACGAGGTTCGAATCGAAGCGTCAATATTAACATGATTAAATGCCTGATCATTGAACCCAGCAGGAGTTTGGAGTGAGTCAGTGGTAACCGGTGTTAAATCGGCTGCATCCGGTAAATTGAATGTGCTGAACGATGGTTCCCAAATTGCCTGTTGACCTGAAATCAAATTATCATCTAAAATAATACTTTTCTTTGTGTACTCCACTAACTCTTGTAGCTGATGCATTTCATAGTTTGTGAAGACATTAATATTATTAAGATTGACTAGTGTTGTATCAGGATCTTTTTCAATGCCATATGTCAGTTTTAGCTGCTTTCCTTCAGAATTTACTTCATCATGTAGTTTACATCTGGCATTTCCTCTTTTCTCTGCAATGAAGGAAATCATATCTCTGATACATTTGAATCCCTCCTTCTTGAGAGATCTCAAAAAAAATTTGCTTCTCAAAGAATTCTTTAAGCATTGGTAGTAGTCAATCGCCAAATATTTTTGATGTAGAATATTTATACCACTTGCAATCCCAAAGATTGAGTCGGATAGTGAGTCAATTATTTTCACGTAACTGAAATCTGACTTTAACGTTGTGAAGATTAAATCTTTGGTATGGTATAACCTGATAATTATACCAATCAAAGAGATTGAACATCTCATTGTGCCATTTTCAATTAGTTTGTTCAAGTAAAATTTGTAATTTGGATTAATATATTTATCATATTTTCCAGTTAAATAGTTATAAGCACTGTTGGTATTTTCAATAATCTCAGTCATTAATAGTTTCATGAAATATCTATATTTGTCAAAATTACAGTTTTCTGTTGTTTCATAATGCAAGCATAAATGTTGATAAACTGTTAAGGTTAATGAACTTGAAATCACTTGATGTTTCAGTTTGATAACATTTTCAAAATTTGTTACATCTTCATTTTTTGAATCTTCAAGTAATGTCAGTGAGCTTAAAGGGTAATTGATTGATACATAAGTGTTCATTTGTTTTAAAATTCCCAAAACTTTGGAGACTTTTACTGGTGAGTTGACGTTATTCACAGCTGTTGATAAATCAGAATATAATTGATAAAGTCTTTGAGATTTTGAAAATTCAAGATTGATTGAGTGATCTAAAGGTGTAAAAGTTGGTAATACTTGAGGTAGCCTAAATTGATAAGTGTTGGGATTTTGAATGATACAAATGTTACCAGAAATGGGCGAGCTTGTTCTGTCATTTTCTAAAATCCCTAACCATAATTTTCTCCAAACATTAACATGAACGTCATCTTCTGCTAGTTGAGAGTAGTTTGTTGCATCTCTATTCAATCCAATAGAATATGCAGATTGAATTATCAATCCCAAAATGATCTGTGATTGTGATAAGTCAGCTCCATCACCATCCTCAGGACAGTATGTCATATATAGCCTTAAATACAGCAAAGCTTGGACAACAACCAGTTTCGTTTTTTTAAGAAACTTAAACTGTGACAAAGCATACTGAGCCAATGTCAAAAATTCCTGAGTAATTGGATAATTCAATAGTAACTGACTTTCCTCATCGGCAATATTACTTGAACCCAATGATAGTGTTATATGGCTAAATTTCAAAAATATCAATAATAAGACGATTGGTATATAGTCAAATTTGCTCCCCAAATGTAAAGAAACTTTCCCATTTCCATTATCAAACTCCGTATCCTGCGACTTTAAAAGATTATCAAATATAAGCGAGTCAAACTGCTCTTTATCAATATATGGGAAGAATGGATAAACATATTTATAAAATCTCTCCATATATAATCTGATGATTCTCTTTGGGGGTAATATTCTTTCAATTGATTGTTTCAACTCATCTTTAAAATTTGGTGTAGCGCTATTGGTAATCGAAACAAATGGAATTGAGTCTGCTTTACTGGATTTTTGTGCCACAAATTTATTCATCACATGTTTCATGTACGGCGACTCTTCTTCGCCTAATAGCATTAGTGAAATGAAAATAGAAGTGTCTAGTGATTTTTCTCCTTTCTTCTTTTCTTTTCTCAATTCCACACCTAAGTGTTTATCTCTATATTTTGGCATTCGTGAGCTCTTTAGTCTAACACAAAGATAATTATATGAATGCAGTAGTGCAATAAAGTGATCTCTTCTCCACTGTGACTTAGACGATAATGGTTTATAATCTTCCATTCCCGATCTTTTAATTATCAAAGTTGTATGGTGCTCATAAAAATCTATTGTATCTTCATCATCTTCCTCGATTTTAGTATTTGAGCCATTTAAATCAGGAGTTAAGCTATGATCACTTTCGCTTGCAACAGATCGCTCCAAACTCTCCAATCTTGACTTTAATTTTAGCATTTCATCTTGGATCGATGAACCATTTGGATTGTTCACAACTGACTGGATTATAGAGTTATCAAGATTATTCTGCGGAACCTTGGCGACCCAATGAGGTGGTTCATATCGACACAAGTCACCAACATTGCATTTGATACAGTTTGTACAACTGGGTCTCTTACGATCACATTTGATCTTTCTGGCTTTGCAGTTTAGGCAAACAACAGACATTCTATGCCTTTTTTTAGCAGGCTCTTTTGGATCATCGGACATTCTTCAATTTCTATATATCAGCCGTGTTCTATCTATTAATTGGATACCACAAGAACCTTTAAGCTATACCCTTTTCAGTTCTGACTATCAGTACACAAACCCTGTTCTTTATTGACAAAAAATTTATGACAGATTTCCGGCGTGCGAATACCAGAAATATTTATCGCCGATAAAATACAGTAAAGTTTGCTCGATTTATCTAGCTGGACCATCAAAGTCCTCCTCCGCTTACGTCCTGCTGATGTAATTTGCCACAACTGCCTGTGTGCCAACTGCTTCCGTATTGGGGCATAATTAATGACATCACTGCTTAGTAACTTACCTACAGTTTCTTTTTAGTTTAACAATTTTTCAGAAACAGCTGAAGTTTATGATTTATAAACTAAAGGTACCAGGGGGGTTTAGCCACGGTTCACAGACAAATCATTCCAGGATTGGTAGTTGATATCGATAGTTTGACTTACATTTGCATTAAAAAAAGATGACAAGAGACAGTTCGGTGACAGAAAGTGATGAAGGATTTGGTGCAGGCGGTTTTATTAAAGACGACCCTGATCTGAAATCTAGAAGAAAGCGTACTGCAACCCAGGTGCGAAGAACAAAGAGAAGGTCTGTGACTCCAGTATATTTTGTTGAGTCTGATGATAGCGAGATCGAGGAAGCTGGTGACGACGGCAAATTAATTGCTGGATCAAATTCAAAAAGGCAACCAAAGAAACCCAAGGGGAAATCAACAACGAGTAGTAGCAGTAAGAAGAAGCTGAAAGAAATAGATGATGGAAGCAACGAAGACGAATTTTATGACGCTGCTGAGGATGAAGGGGAGGATGACGATGACGATAACGAGGATGATTTCATCGTAAATGACGAAGATTATGAAGAGGACGATGATGAGGATGACGATGTGGTTATTGTATCTAGTAGGGCAAGTAAGAGAAATGGATCTAAAATTGATCCAATAGACTTAAGCTTGGAGCTTGAAGAATTAAATGACGGTGGAGTTAAAGTTGAAGAAGTGAAAGATGAAAATGAGTTTGACTCAGATACTCCGCTAAATGATTTACCAAAACCAGAAAAGAAGAAACGGGCTCCAAGATCCAAGACTGCAAAACCCAAAAAGCCAAAGATACCATATCATGTCAGAATGACCAATAAATTATATGAATTTCATCCTGATTTAAAAGATGTCTTTCCAAATTTAGACTCTGCAGAGTTAATCAAACCAGAAAGGGCTCCGCAACCAGATGGAATGACCATTACACTTCTGCCATTTCAACTAGAAGGTTTGAACTGGTTACTGAAGCAAGAATCTTCAATCTATAATGGAGGTATACTAGCAGATGAAATGGGGATGGGTAAAACCATCCAAACTATTGCATTGTTCATGAGTGATAAAACCAAAAGGCCAAGTTTAGTCGTTGCCCCAACTGTTGCAATTATGCAATGGAAAAATGAAATTTCTCAACATGCCGGAGATGAGTTGTCAGTTTATCTGTACCATGGAGCAACCAGAACTGGATCAAAAGAAGATCTGGAAAAATTTGATGTTATTTTAACAACATATGCAGTTCTAGAAAGTGTCTTCAGAAAACAAAACTACGGATTTAGAAGGAAGAATGGACTAGTTAAAGAGAAATCTGTTTTACATTCGATTGATTTTTATAGAGTTATATTAGACGAAGCGCATAATATAAAGGATAGACAAAGTAATACAGCTAAAGCTGTGAATGCATTGAAAACACAAAAAAGATGGTGTTTATCAGGTACCCCATTACAAAATCGTATTGGTGAAATGTACTCATTGATTAGGTTTTTAGATATTGAACCATTTGGTCAATATTTTTGTACAAAGTGCCCATGTCGTTCAAAAGACTGGAAATTCACTGATTGGAAACATTGTGATCAATGTGGTCATGTACCAATGCAACATACAAATTTTTTCAATCATTTTATGTTGAAGAACATTCAAAAATATGGTATTGAAGGTGATGGTAAAGAATCTTTCAAAAATATTCAATCCTTATTGAAAAATATAATGTTGAGAAGAACTAAAGTTGAAAGAGCAGATGATTTAGGATTACCACCAAGGGTGGAGGAAATCAGAAAAGATTTCTTCAATGAAGAAGAAAAAGATTTATATCAAAGTTTGTACTCAGATTCACAGAGAAAATTCAACGATTATGTTGCTCAGGGTGTTGTGCTAAACAATTATGCAAACATCTTCACATTAATTACAAGAATGAGACAGTTAGCAGATCATCCAGATTTAGTTTTAAGAAGAGTTAAGAATAATAATGATTTGAATACTAATTCAGCAACAACAGTGATTGTTTGTCAGTTGTGCGATGATGAAGCAGAAGATCCAATCGAATCTAAATGTCACCATAAATTTTGTCGTTTGTGTATTAAAGAGTATATTGAGAGTTTTGGTGGTGATTTATCAAAGTTGGAATGTCCAATATGTCATATTGCCTTAAGTATTGACTTGCAACAAGCGTCAATTGAAATGAATAATGACGATGTAAAGAAGGGATCGATTGTTAATAGAATCAATATGGGTTCTGGAGAATGGAGATCGTCAACTAAGATCGAAGCGTTAGTGGAAGAACTTTACAAACTACGAAGTGATAGACAAACAATTAAGTCCATTGTATTCTCACAATTCACAAGTATGTTAGATTTGATTGAATGGAGACTGAAGAGAGCGGGATTTCAGACAGTTAAATTACAAGGTTCAATGTCACCAATTCAAAGAGATAATACAATCAGACATTTTATGGAGAATCCACAAGTTGAGATATTTTTAGTTAGTTTGAAAGCTGGAGGTGTGGCATTAAATTTATGTGAAGCTTCGCAAGTCTTCCTTATGGATCCATGGTGGAATCCATCAGTTGAATGGCAAAGTGGTGATAGAGTTCATCGTATTGGACAATACAGACCAGTTAAAATCACAAGATTCTGTATTGAAGATAGTATTGAGTCGAGAATTATTGAATTACAAGATAAAAAGGCAAATATGATTCATGCAACCATTAATCATGATGATGCCGCAATCAACAGATTGACTCCAGATGATTTACAGTTTTTGTTTATGAATTGATTATTGATCTATTAAACAATGTTGTGAAACTGATTTAAGTCTTTTGATAAACCAGCTTTAATGATTTTTGAAATCTCTTTTGGATCTTTTGTAATTTTGGTCAAGTTTTCAAACCCATCTTTAGTAATTAACAAATCATCTTCAATTCTCACACCTCCAATGTAGAGATATTTATTCATGATATCAACATCGATAAATTTACCGCCTTCTGATTTCAAACCCAATTCAATGAGGTATGGAGCAAAATAAACTCCTGGTTCGTTTGTCACAACCATACCTTTTTGTAATTCACGACGTAGCCTTAGATAACGCAATTTTGGATCAGGATCCTCATAATCTGGTCTACCACCAACGTCATGTGTGTCTAAACCCATCAAGTGACCTAAACCATGTGGATAAAAAGTGGTTGAAATGTTACTTTCAAAGATTTCCTCTGCAGAAAATCCCGGTTTGAAGATACCCAGTTTTAAAAACTCTTCAATTAGGACCCTGTGGGTTTTTAAGTGAACGTCATCCCATAAAACACCAGGTTTGATTATTTTTTCTGCTTCCTGTTGCATTTTCAAAACAATATTATAAATTTCTAAATGTTCTATTTTCCAGTCACCATTGATAGGAAAGCATCTTGTAACATCACTGCAGTAATTCTCCCACTCAGCACCTGCATCTAGTAATATACTATGCTTGCCTTCCAGGTCCTTGTCGTTGGCGTTGTAATGTAAAATCGAACAGTCATTACCGGAACAGCAAATTGGTGCATAGCTTTGGTTCTTAGAGCCTTGACGAATCGAGTGGTAGACAAATTCAGCGTGGATATGAGTCTCGTTATGTTCAATTGGTAAAGCCGACATCACTGCAAGATGTGAATTGTCAGTGATCTTTGCAGCCTTGCGAATCAGCTCGATTTCGTAGTCATCTTTGATCAGTCTACTCTCATCCAAAGCTGCCAGCAAGAACTTGTCACCCTGTGACAAAAAGGTTCTATATTTTTTATTCGACTCGTTGATATCAGTTGTTAAATTGTAATCATTCTTGGTTAAGTACTGGTCAATTTCCTCCTCGTAACACACTTTATCAACGTCATACCTCTTAGCCGCCTCTTCAATCGATAATGGAGACCCGGACCACATCATGTCATCAACAGTCACTTCAGGTAAGAACAAAACCAACTCCTCTGTTGATAAATCAAAAAAAACATGAGTATTTGGTAGATTGCAGCCGGTCAAGTAATAGAAGTAACGATTTTGTCTGAAGGGTTGTTCACTATCGCTATAAGGATAGTATTTAACGATTTCGGAGCTTAAAAATAATGAAAATGATTCAAGGGTTTTCAGTTTCGACTTTAATTGCTGTTTAACGTTCAACGCGTGCTGTTTTGCAGGATATTTTTGCTTGTTGAGATCGCACTGTTTCAATTGTTCGACAGGAGTTTCAGTTGAGGACATTATTGATAGTTTGGCACTGAATTTTGGGATAATTGGGATGTAATTCGAGCTTTTTATAAATGGAGAAATTGCTTTTCTAAATAAAGAGCAACTCATAAAGTGCTTAAGTAGTGAATTTGCTAAAAATCATAATTTTTCCTTCCCGCTGATTTTCCCGGACGTTATGTGATGTCAGAGACAAATTGCTATGAAAAAACGCAAATGGAAATAACGTGCTACTAATAATCAGCGAATAAGTCAATATACAGCAGGACAATATTTCAAAACTGAATTATATATTTTTAATTTAGATATTTTATACAATTTTAAAATTCAATTAGTTTTCAGCTTGGAAAGCAGCAATTTTAGCATCAATTTTAGCTTGTCTTTCAGCTTTGGTTAATTTAACTCTTCTGTATTTTTTGGTGTTTTCAGCGTATTGAGCTTTAGTGTATTTCTTTTCAGTTGGTTTGAATGATGGATCAGCTCTGATTGCAGCATGAGCTTCAGTGTAGATGTCTTCTAATGAGTCAGCATCAATTTCATCATTGATGTAACCTTTGAAGATGGTTTGGAATCTTTCTTCATCATCATCTGCTAATTCCTCCATGTATTCAGCAACATGACCACCGAAAATGTATTTTCTTAAGATGTCAGCATCTAATTCTTCACTTTCGATATCCCAACCTGGGAATCTGTTTGGTGAGTGTGGGATTAATAAACCACCGTCTGAAGCACCTTTTAATGCACCAAAGACTCTAGCACCAGTGGTGGTTCTTTGTAAACCAACATCTAAGAAAACTTTGAATGGACGTGGACCATCTTCGACAGCTTCGGTTAATTCAAATTCACCTTCAACTTCTTCGACACCAGTGTAGGTTTTGTCTAATCCTAATTTTTGTAAAGCTCTTCTAGCAACTAATAAACCAGTTGCGTAAGCTGCAGCCCAGTTAGTTAAACCATGGGTGATACCGTATCTTGGTAATTCATGGGAGTAAGCTGCAGTCAAGACAACATCACCAGTAATGGTTGATGAAACAATTTGACAGATGATGTCTTTGTTGGTGAATCTAACAACTAATCTGTATTTTGGAGTGTTGTATTTAGCTTTGTGTTGAGTGATTAATCTCTTTCTTTGGTAGTAATCGGTTTTACCTTCAGCTCTTCTTCTGAAAGGAGTTTGGTAACGGGAGGAGTAAGCAGAGGTCTTAATGTTGGTGAAAGCCATCTTGTCAGTTTCTTAATTAATTAAATAATTAGATATGTTTAATGAAATATTTTTTTTTCTTCAATATCAACTAATTTTTTTTAACACTGAAAAATTTGTGGTGTTGGGATGATTAGGTTTTTTTCATTTGTTTTGTTTTGTTTTTAAGTTTTTCAGGTAATCTTTCACAGTCACAAAAACTTACTTAATTAATGCATGAAAAGCCCTAAGTTTTCAAACCCTAATCGAATCCGCAAAATTCTTCTGCTTGTTTAAACCATTTCACTATCAGTCAAAAGCGACAGGAAGGTCCCGCTCCAGATCATAGCAATGCCTGCAGTGATTGTGACATTTACAGCAAGACAATTGTTTGAATTGAATGAAGATGTGAAAACACACTGTAACCAATTCAAAGATAAAATTACTGACTACACACTCGTTTCAAATCTTTTTAGATTGGTTATATCCACAACCGATAGCGATAGCAATCAAATTATTTACGTTTCATTAATCTCCAAGTTTCCTCAATTGCATATAGAAACAGAATCAAAAGATATTCTCCCCAGACATAAATCAGTTGATGATTTAACTACATTGATGTAAATTATTTTATGTAATAGATTTTGAATTATGTACAGTACCACCATTAACGTAATGAGATGAAATGAAATGAAGAATCCGATTAGTAAATCAAGTAGATGCAGGAACTGCATTTGTTGGTATTATTTGTAGGTCTTTACCATCTTCTTCTGGTTTGACTGGTGCAATTTGATCACCATCTCTATAATGAGCTTTAAAGAACGCGTAATGTAAAACAATATCTTCAATGTTTCTCATTCTTGGATCATTTGCAAAATCTGGATCAATGAAAAAGAAAACTGGCATATCAACTTCTTCACCTGGTGCTAATCTTTGTTCTTCAAAACAGAAACATTGGATTTTGTTGAAATATGGTGATGCTTCACCTGGAGTAATAGAGTAAGTTGCCATACCTAGAATGTCCTGGTCACTGTTGTTCTTAGCTTTGTAGAAGGCTAATGCTGTTTCTCCCGGCAAAACATAAACAGCTCTCTGTTGTGGTTTGAACTCCCATGGTAAGATCCCTGAGACTTCGGAAGTGAACGATATCTTAATTCTTTTATCCATGTTAACTGGGACTAGTTTATCATCTGTGAATTTTCTTCTATCTGTAACTGGTTGCCCCCCAAATCCTGTTCTTGCACATAATGTTCTATATAAAATGACTGAGGCATACGCTAGACCTAAGAATCCAATGAAAACACTTAATGAGTAATTGATTGCAGTTTGTGACTTCTGGCTTTGCCCGGTGCTTTGTTTAAGCTCTCTCAACTTGGCAATCTCTTCACGGGTTAAAGAGTTCAAAATTGATGATTTTTTGTCATCTTGGGTTGAGTTTAGTATTCTATTGTTTAAAACACTGAACGATCTTGAAAAACTAGTGTGTATCAATGATTTAGAGCTTTTTAAGGCAACAGGGCGTACCAAACGAGTCAAAAACATTGCTGAAATTTAGTATTTTGACTGTAAATTTAGTTTCATATAATATCAACACATACTGAATTTTTTCCTATTAGCGAAGAAAATACAAAGTTGGACTTTGAAATTCTGAAATTACATGAAAAAAGTTAAATGTAGGAGATGAAATTTCGAATTTTATGCGGTTTCCAAAGGCATCTAACTGTAGTCATAAATGTGGCATGAAATCCTAGTTCATGCGGATATAAAGCATTAAACTTGATAAACCTTTTGATTAGGTGCAAAAACCGTTATCACGAGACTGGAAGTTACCTAAAACGGCAGTTTCAATCTTGTGTTTTCAGTTTTCAAAATAAATTATTTTTACTCCACAAAAATTTTAGCTTTCTAATGCAAACCATAAAGCCTTATACTTCTTGCAGTGTTTCCAATTTGATAGAGGATGAGTGAGAGCACGAAAAAAGTAGAGGATAAAAAAGTCATTGAAGTGGCGCCTGGCGAACCAGTGAAGAAAAGAAGAAAGAAGACTGCAATTGGTAAGTACTTGAAATAATACGTGCATAGATCATTGATTAGAGATTAACCAAGTTTTCATTTAGCCTGTGTTTATTGCCGTCGCTCACATATGATCTGTGATGATGTGAGACCGTGTTCCAGGTGTATTAAAAGAAATATAAGTCATTTGTGTCATGATGAACCAGTGTCAAGAAGACAAAAGAAAAAAATTGAGGAGCGTCAGGAAATCAAAGCTGAGGAAATAAGACCTTCAACTTCGACTGAAACACCACCACTTCACATGAAAAATAATGATGGTTCCATGTTGCAGAACACAGTTGAAATTCATTCAGTTCCGTTACATTTACAACAACAGTTGAATTATTCAAGTTTGAACAGTAAACAGCCCATACCATCAATAATAGAACAACCACAATCACAAAATCACAACCAGCAGAATCAGAACCAGAATAATAGCCAGAACCAGCATCACCACCAGCAACATTTGCAAGATCATGAATCAACTGTACATGCCCCAGATCAATCTGCAATAGCATCCATGGCCTATAATCAACAGCCTGTTTTCTTTAGTGAACACGCTGGAAGCGAATTCAGTTCGTTAAATGAGTTTCTATCTATGTTAGACGATCCAGAGCTGAATCTTCCAACAGGTAATGGTAACTCAAATAATAATTCTACAATGCATTCTGGCTTAAATAGTACAAGTGGTTCAACATTTTTTAGTAATCTTAATTCGATGGGCACAGGTAATGGAAGTGGGAATGGTGCTTTAAGTACCTCTCACTCCTTAACCAATCTATCATTGAACAACCTGAGTGGGTTGAACTTGAGTGGATTAAATACCCCAGCATTACTAAATGGAGCAGCATTTCCGCCATTAACTCCAAGCCAAGTACCCCAACAACACATTCTACCGCAGCAGCAGCAACAGCAACAGCAACAACAACAACAACAACAGCAAAATCAGCAGGCTACTGAGGCAGCGTTCAGTAATAAGCCACCTGGACAGTATGTTCATAACGATACGGCTGAACGTCACGTTTCAGATTCTGCAAAAGATAAATTTTTCCTTACAGCGGCAGATCCTTCTACAGAGATATCACCGGAAGAAAGATTAAAGCAAGTTATCAATGCCAAACTAGAAGCTGGATTACTAAAGCCATACAATTATGCAAAAGGATATGCAAGATTGCAAAGTTATATGGATAACTACATGAACTATTCATCCAAACAAAGAATTCTTAAACCTTTATCGATCTTCAGACCAGCATTCAGAGCAATTGCAAGAACCTTGAAAGATGTTGATTTGATCTTGGTTGAAGAAAGTTTTGAAAGAATGTTACTTGATTATGATAGAGTTTTTACAAGTATGGCCATTCCTGCTTGTTTATGGAGACGTACTGGAGAAATTTACAGAGGAAACAAAGAATTTGCATCACTAGTTGAAGTTTCGACAGATGACTTGAGAGATGGTAAATTAGCGATTTATGAGTTAATGAGTGAAGAAAGTGCAGTCAATTTTTGGGAGAAATATGGAGCAATAGCATTTGATAAAGGGCAAAAAGCGGTTCTGACAAGTTGTAACTTAAGAACAAGAGACGGGAGAAAAAGAAAAACTTGCTGTTTCAGTTTTACAATTCGAAGAGATAGATATAATATTCCAAGTTGTATTGTTGGGAACTTCATACCAATAAATCCTTGAAACAATTTTATTCATCTTCTTTTATGATGTTCATTCTATTTACAGCTATTTAGAATCAGATTTAGGTTTCATCAGCCAAATCATCCAAATCACTCAATTGTGAAATTGCGAAATTGGAGATGATTTTTTCATTAGGGATTTTATCAATCAGGGTTTTCGTTATTGAGGAGTTTGGTCCAATATTAATAAATTGGAAAAATTTGTACTCCTCCAAGGCTAGAATAGTTTCCATTGACTTTTTGAATTGAACAGGTTTGTCAATACAAGCAATGAATTGTTCAACTGACTTTATTGAGTTTTTGGAGATTTCTCCCGTTAAATTTGAAACTATTGGTATTTTAAGCTTTTGATTTTTGATATTGGTGAAACAATTCTTGAATGGAATTATTGATGGTGATAGAATATCGTTATGGAACGGTAAATTAACATTTAATGAACTCTTTTTAAATTTGAATTGAGCCTTCAGCACATCGATGAATTTTTCTAATTCATTCACCTCACCAGAAATAACAATTTGTTGTGCAGAGTTTATATTTGAGATTGAGATAGTTTTAAATTCAGCAAGCATTGCGATTGTCATTTTGATAAAACTGTCGAATATTTTTGAGTCAAATAGTAAAGCTGTCATACCATATTTTTCTCTTTTATGGGCGAGACATTTCTCCATCAGCTCGCCTCTTTTCAGTATTATTTTATACTGCTTATCCTCTGGTATTATATCATTTAACAGTAGAGAAGAGTATTCACCTAACGAGTGACCCATAGTGAAGTTTGCAATTTTTTTCAAATCAATTCCACAGTTTCTCTTAAGTTCTTTGATGAGCATTTGGGTTAAGAAAATTGACGCCGGCTGGACATCCTTGGTATTTGTGAACTCTTTGTCCTTTAGTGTGAATCCAGGTATCTGGTCCCGTATAAAACTGTACTGGTTTTCTGATATAGGAAAGTTGTTTCCGTTAATAAATCGGCCCTGACCTGGGAAAACAACGATTTTAGCTACACTTTTATTCAAAATAATGCTTTTAAGCTGTGACATGTGGCCTATTTATCGCGTTAGAGTCTTTTGTAGTTTCAACAGAAAACCTGCAATGTTCAGCACTACCACCACAAAATTTTCTATTAAATGGAAAAATTCGTTACTTTTCCACTATGTAAATTTTTTTTTTTCGCTCCTGCAACGGTTTTATACTTCCCCCAGTCAGTAATAAAAAATGATAATAATGAAAAGTTTTCTCTTCTTATTAGCGAACCCACTGATAAAGTTTTCTTTGATATTGAGAATATTAGCGAGTTTATCACAGTGAAAATACCACGAGATGAGTGACCAAAGACGTAAGTTTCTAATGGTGATATTTTCATGAAACATGGCGTTCGATTTGAGTTTTTTGCCTTATCAATAATGACTCTTATTATTGTCCAATGTTCAATTGATAGAGATTTTTGAAAATGTAAATGAAGTTTGATTATAGATCCAAGAGTACTAACAGGATGCCGCACAGCATTACCATTTATGTATCAATTCTTAGCAGGAGCAGTTGCTGGAGTTTCTGAAATTCTAGTGATGTATCCGCTAGATGTTGTTAAAACCAGAATTCAATTGCAAGTTGGTACCGGAGCACAAGCGGAATATCACGGTGTTGTTGACTGTTTCAAGAAAATTATCAAGAACGAAGGACCTGCTAGACTGTATAAAGGTATTACTGCGCCAATTTTGATGGAGGCACCAAAGAGAGCTACTAAATTTGCAGCTAATGATGAATTCCAAAAAATTTTCAAAAAGGCATTTGGTGTTCAAACAATGACACAACCATTATCCATTTTATCAGGTGCTTCAGCTGGTGCAGTTGAATCATTTGTTGTTGTTCCATTTGAATTGATTAAAATTAGAGTGCAAGATAAATCCTCTAAATACAAAGGAGTTTCTGATGCATTTTTCAGTTTGGTTAAAAATGAAGGTCCATTGGCCTTGTATAACGGATTGGAAGCTACTATGTGGAGACATATTGTGTGGAATGCAGGATATTTTGGTGTTATCTTCCAAATCAGAAGTTTATTACCAAAAGCTGAAACTTCTACTCAAAAGACTGCTAATGATTTAATTGCAGGTGCTATTGGTGGTACTTGTGGTACTTTACTGAATACACCATTTGATGTTGTTAAATCCAGAATCCAAAACACAGTTTCAACACCTGGCGTTGTTAGAAAATACAACTGGACTTTACCAAGTTTACTAACTATCTGTAAAGAAGAAGGATTTGCAGCTTTATACAAAGGATTCTTACCAAAAGTGTTAAGATTGGGCCCTGGTGGTGGTATTTTGCTGGTTGTTTTCACAACAACTATGGACTTCTTTAGAACTATTCACTATAAAGATTAAAAAAGAAAACAGAGAAATTAAAACACAATATATACACAAAGAGATTCTATATAGACTTCAAGATGTAAAACAAATTAAATAAAAATGTATGATCTACCAGCCCTGTCGACTTCCCATACAATCCACCTGCAAGATGGTTGCGACAGCGAAAATCAACAAAAGAGCATTAAGATGGGCAATTTCTTCTCTCCGAGGACTTGACGCCTTGTCAAACAATCACAGATCCCAGTTGACGACCAGGCTGTATGCAACGACAAAGCAACACGGTTAAAGTCCTGGTTGTCCGCACTAAACAATAAGTGGTTAGTAAAGAAGGGAAAAGAGAAGAATTTTTTCAAAATTATGGCCATTCAGCTGCTTTTATATGAAAAAAATTATTCACTGGTAGGTGCACTCGAGCTCACAATATTTCAGGAATTTTGTGATTTTTGTAGCGTTTAGGTCTTGGAGGTATTAAATTGGGTTATCACAATGAGTTTACCGCTGTTTAGGGAAGGCGGGCTTGGTGCTGAGGATGTGCAGGTGATCATCAGATTTAGTGATGCATCACTAAGAGACTTGAAGTTGCCAATAATTGATGTAAAGAGGGTTAACATAAACTGGCTTAAGTCTCAGGTGAGAAGTAAAATAAAAGAATTAAATAACAAAAGATTGAGGTTTATCAGAGCTGGTAAAGTGCTGAACAGCGAGACGAACTTTCGGAAGGAGTTCATACAGTCTCAGAAATTTGCTGTGGATAACAGTAAAAATAATGATAATAATGATGATAATGATAATGGTAAAGAAGGAGAAGAAATCAACAAAATATTTATAATTCACTGCTTGGTTGGTGATGTTCTGAGCCAGGAAGAACTTGCCAGAGAAAACGAACTGGACAACCAGGTGCAAGAGCAGTCAACCACGCCAGCACCAGTTGGGTTTGACAGATTAGCATCCGCAGGTTTCTCACAAGAAGATATTGATGCATTAAGACAGCAATTCACACAGTTATATGGAGATCTACAATCTAATGGGAATGGGAGTGATAATGACAACGAGAGAAACGATATAAGGCAACTGGAAGAGCGTTGGATTGACTCGTCAGTTAATGACATGGATGAGTTCACTAATGTCAATATAAATTCGTCATTTTCTGGTAACTATGATATTTTTGTTGGTATTTTAGTAGGATCAATCTTGGGTATACTGAGTATATTCTTCATCAAAGAGGATAAAATATTTAACAAGAGACAAAAAATGGCAATGGTGGCAGGAATTATAATTAATTTCTCATTTGCATTAGTTAGACAATGGGCATAAGTTTTAAATATATATAATACTGCTCAGTTGGTCTTTAATTTTGATTGATCATATTTTTCAAATACAGCATCTAGTAGATATTCAACTGGTTTATCAAATAAGTATGGTAAAACTGGGACAATCGCTAAGCCAACACCAACTGGTCCCCATGTTTTTAATTTGGTATTCTTAATGTTCTTTTCTGCATAGTTTGATGCATATTTCACGCTTGAATGGATGGTGAGCGCTGGCAATCCCATACTGGCAATAGACTGAAACAAACCTCTTTTCAATCCTGCCTCTTTCCAATCAAGACCATGCTCCTTAGCAATCAAAATTGCTTCAGGGTTTGGTGCTGGAGGTTTATCCCATGGTCTCAGCCCTGGAATGTATCTACCTTCTTGACGCATTTTGGTCTTCCATGCCTCATATGAAACATCCCCAAGGACATAAGTCCATGAGATTCCGTAACATGCTGTAACTAACCATGGTGGCACGGCTAATCTGAATGATTCGCCAATATCTGAAGTGTAAGCCACATATCTATGACTGGCCATGACAATTGTCTCACTGGGTTAGTGATGTTCTCGCTGTTCAACGTCACGTTCAACAACATGTGTACTTACTCTTAATCTATTGGCATATGCAGCATAACGAACCGAAGAATCAACTGAATCAGATGAGTCTAAAGATCCTGGAGATCCTGATTCTGCCAATTCTTCTACTGAAGTTTCAATATCGATGGTGTTGTCTGACATTCTTGGTTAATATATTATCAACTCGGGTTAACTGAAGGTGCAATTAGAAAAAGGGTTTAAATTGCTATTCTAACTTTTTATAGATTCATAAAAATTCATGTATCATCATGTCGATTATATTTGAACTTATTTACAGATTAGTTTGAACTGATCAAATGGATATAAACGGATCAAACGGAATGATTTCTCCATACTGTGAAGTGTTTTGTTTATTTGCTTCTATTATACAACATTATTTTACTCTGCTCAGTTTATTTCAAGTTCGAGTTTATTCTATAGTACCATTTCAATAGTGATAGATATGTGGTCCTCGACTAACGACGAATTAACAAGTATAAGTTCTCTTGTTTCAGGTTGGACAGGTTTCTGTAGCCACCTTCAATACATAAAAGCAAACCACCAAATGAAACATAAACCGAGATCTTATCATCTGAGGTCTCCTCAAACTTATAAACAGTTCCGTACATCACATAGTCATAGTCATCTGCCAATGATTTGTCACTGGCTTTAGGTGGTCTCCATGAGCCATTGATATTGGTGTTATCTTCCCCGTCTAAACTTAATGAGGAAGCCAGTGAAACGGTTATAGAGTCATTGACCTTCACTGGAAACAAGTCGCTGTTAATATCAAGAGTCAGCTTGATATCTGATGTGGTGGTAGAAGTTCCCAGTATTCTGCTGACTTTGTTGTATCTTGCTGAATCAACCTCTGTTATGTTGAAGATATCGTCAAAAAGTGTGTTAGACATGGTTAATATGAATGGTTAAAAGTACTGCTGTGGTCTAAAAAGCGGGTAGAAGTCCAATAAAATATCTCCCAGCTGGTTAAAACTGCTGTCTTAACTAAATTTTGTGCCTAAAACTTGGTCTCTAAACTAAAATTATTTTTATTTTGAAATTTTTTTCATTTTTTTTTTTTTTTTTCATTTTTTCGGTAGGAGAGTTGACTGAAAAATTTCATGTTTTGAAAAAAAGAAAATGTGAAATTGCTGAAAACTGGGTCTTTTTTGACCATTTTTTTTTGCCTGATAATATTGTTCCGAATTGTAGCTTTTGAATGGTGTAAAATGTTTTTTGACCTTTTTATTGTGTGTTTTTTTGCACCTGGTGAAAGTTTTTACGATCGTCAAATCTCAGTATTTCAAATAACTTCAGAATGAAAAGGGCTGAAAGGGCAGTTTAAAACATATGTTACGAAGCATAATTCTGGCTATCGAATGGTACCACAAATGTGAGCAGAAAGCACTGTTTAGTGTGTTGTATCGCGAAAATAAAATAGGGAGTGCCCAAACCGAAAACATTCAAGCGATAAACCAGTTCACGTACATTAAAAACACACCTTTTTAATTAAGTTTTGGAGAAGGGAAAGACGACTAGCCTGCTTGCTTGTTGATCCAGATATACAGAAGGATTAATTTGTGAAGATGGCCAAAACTTCAGAAGATATAGAGCTATCGAGCAGCTTGGATAATGATCTAGAGCAAGGTGAATTTCCAGTTACGAGTAATTCAAATGACCTTAACCTGTTCAGAAGTAGGTTTGATACACTTGCTTCAGGGGGTAAGAGAAGCAGATATTGCAGCTTGGGGTTTCTGCGCAGAAAGAAGCTGATAGCTATCACTTTAATTGCATTCGCAATTGTTTCGACTATCACACTGACATATATTAATGCAGATTCAGAATCCTTAGAATATTACAAAGGGAAGATCAGCGAGAATATTAGTGGCTTGACTGGTACTGGTATAAATCGAGGCGAAAGTGAAGGCGACACTGTAAATGGAAATGATCACGAAACCAGCGAATCAAACGATGTTACTTATGATGATGCTGATCTTGAAGGGTCTCTGAAAAACAGTAATACTGATAGCGATTCCTATAAGCTAACCCCAGAAGGTACTGAAACTGAGCAGCAACAACAATCTGAAAATAAAGGAGAACCACAACTTTCAGAAGAATCTTCGAATGAGGCAGAACAGACAAAGAATCCTGAATCTAACTCTGCCCAAGACTCTCAACAGCTAGAGGCTTCAGAAGGAAGACCAAATCACAAGAAACAAGGAATTACAATGAACGATATCAGAACTGGGAAGTTCCGAGCCCATACTACACATATTTCATTTTTGACACCACCAGCTAATGAAAACCTAAATGCTGCCGAGGGATTATACCTTACAAGAACCGGTAAATCCTTTGAAATTCAGAAATCTTCTGATAATTCTTTTGCTAAAACTGTGTTTGAAGGTTCAGATGTTCAGGTTGGAGCATTGAAATTACATGTTTTAGCATTTACACCAAATTACGATTCAACATTTGCAATTATTCAGACTGATAAAACTTTGGTTTATAGACACTCATCTGTTTCACACTACTGGCTTTATGATATCAAAGCCAACATTTTTGCTCCGTTGACAATTGGAGAAGGTGATATTCTGAAGCTCTCTTTTGCAACTTGGTCACCAAGTTACAATTTCATAACTTTGGGTTATCAAAATAATCTATATGTTTATGATTTGAAAACTCATTCAACAACACAAGTCACCAATGATGGAAGCGACTTGATTTTGAATGGTTTCACTGATTGGGTTTATGAAGAAGAAGTGTTTGCATCAGATAAAGCTTTTTGGTGGGCGCCAGATGAATCAAATATAATTTTTATGAAAACTGATGAAACTGGTGTACCAACGTATAACATTGATTATTACGTTCAGGATCTGAAAGGTGGTGAGCCTTATCCACAAAATAAAAAAGTTACATATCCAAAACCTGGATTTAAGAATCCTGAAGTGTCATTGCATAAATATAATTTAAATGACAAAAAAACAGTTAAGTTAGAAAACAGAGATGATTCTCAGTTAGGCCAAGAGTACATTATTTATGATGTTTTTTTCACCACAAATAATGATTTAATTGTTAAGGAGACCGACAGAGAATCCAACATTTTAAATTATCGTCATTACAATTTAGTTGATTTGAGTAGTAAGATAATTCATCAGGTATTGGCAGAACAAGAATATAATGGATGGATTGAAAAGCAAATTAATCCAGTAATTATTCCAGGTGCGAGCAATGAAGAAAATGGGTTTATTGATATTGCAGTTGTTGACGGGTTCAATCACTTGGTTTATTTTAAATCTCCATCAAAAGCGGTACCACCAGTTCGTTTAACTTCTGGAAAATTTGAAGTGTTGAATAATGGATTTGGGTACAACCCAGAAACTAAACTGCTCTACTTTGCATCAAATGAGAGATCACCATTTAATAGTGATATTTATTCTGTTGATATTGAAACTTTAGAAGTCAATCAAGTTACTCCAACAGATGAAGAGTTTAGTTATTATACCGCAGTATTCTCACCTAACGCCAAATATGCTGTTATTACTTACAAAGGACCAAACACCCCAACACAGAAACTGGTTGAAGTGAGTACAAATAAAGATATTCAGATACTATCAACGAATGCCATGGTTGATATTTCAAAACTCAAATATAAAATACCAAAGAAATCGTTCAAAAGATATAAAGTGGATACACATCAACAAGATCAAGTTGAATTGAATGTGATTGAAATATACCCTGAAAATTTTGTTCCAAAGCTTAAGGAGAAGTACCCACTATTAGTCCATTTTTATGCAGGACCAGGCTCATATACCGTAACCTCAAAATACGAAATAGGTTTTATTGAGACCGTCGCATCTTCCCTGAATGCTATTGTTTTATATATTGAGCCTCGTGGAACAGCTGGACAAGGCTGGAAGTTCAGATCGTTTGCCAAAAACCACATTGGATTATGGGAGCCTCATGATATCATCTCAGTAACAAATCAGTTTATGAAAGCAAATGAAGAGCTTGTTGATAAAGAATCTGTTGCTCTATGGGGATGGTCATATGGTGGATTTACCACTTTAAAGACGTTGGAAACGGATGCAGGTCAGACTTTTAAGTATGGGATGGCAGTTGCACCTGTCACCAACTGGCTTTTCTATGATTCAATCTACACAGAAAGATATATGAATAAACCAGAGAATAATCCAAGTGGGTATGAAATATCCAAAATAATCAATACCCAGAACCTAAAGAAAGTCAACAGATTCTTGATTATGCACGGCACAGCTGATGATAATGTCCATGTTCAAAACACATACTCCTTACTTGATTTACTGGATATCAATGGTAATGAGAACTACGACGTGCATCTGTTTCCAGACTCTGAGCATAGTATTTATCATCACAACGCTAACAGAATAGTATATGATAAGCTATTTTCATGGTTGAAAGACGCCTTTGACGGTGATTTCAAATTAATTGGGCATAAATAACTCACTAGTTAAGTATAATTGTGTAATATAAGAGAAATGAGGCTAACTGTGCGTTTCATCATCTGTTTCGTTTCCTGTATATGTGTCCTTTGGTGGCCCTTTTAGTAAAAACGATTTTCCAAATTGGGTGTTTTCCTAAGTAAAATTCACCAAAAACAATTATACATGAAATTGACACTTAAATCTCCAGAGGTCAATTCTGCGGTTTATAAAGGCAGTTGGAGACCTCAAAGATAACTGTAATACAATGTTACGAAACAAAAGAAGTGATGGAATTGAAGAGGAGTTTGAAATGAGTGATGCACCTAGTCATTTTGATGATGTGGACCTCGAAAATGAAATTGAATCCTCACCTAGAGAATCTAGTGAATCCAATACTTCCCAGTTACTTGGGAGTATTAATAGATATGCCGATAGCACGGGTAAAGCAGAAGACTTCACAACTGATCCATTGGTACTTGGAGGTAACAGATTTAATGGTGTAAGGAAAACGTTGTGTTTTGTTATTACAGTGATTGTGCTGGCATTGTGGACAATGACGCTGCTTTTGTACTCATATTTTGGTCACCACGGACACAGTCCAAGTGGTGCAGACCAAGCACCAGAGAAACAGCAGTCATTGACGGCTGAAACAGCATTTAAGAGCTCATTTTTTTCTCAGGCAATAACAACCACTTTTCAGTCATCTTCTGAGACAACTAAATCAATTATAGAGTTGAAGGAAGCTCCAATACATACATCCAGGGAGCCAATTGCGACTAAGCTGGTCCATGGGCAGGATATTACTGGCTCATACAATTTTATTAGATCGACCCCAAACCTACCGAAAACAGAAGATGATGGTTTACATTTGGTAAAAAAAGATGGTAAGTTTACTGCACAGAAACTCACCGATAAAGACTTTACTAAAGACTTATTGAATAGTGAGGTGTTCAGGTATGATGGTAAAGATTATAAAATATCACAAATGTCGCCAGATTTTAAATTAAAAGGTGCCATTTTAATTACTGATTATTCAGAGTTATTCAGACACTCTGCATTGGCTAATTTCTGGTATATTGATTTTGCAACAACATCAATAACACCATTAAGAGATTCAAACTTGAACTCAAAAGCTTATTTTGCACAGTGGTCACCCAATTTCAACTACATCACTTTTGTTCAGGAGAACAATGTCTATTTGTATGATATAAACAAAAACGCCATCACACAGATTACAGATGATGGGTCTAAAGAAGTGCTAAACGGAAGACCGGACTGGGTTTATGAAGAGGAAGTTTTTGCATCAGATAGGGCAATTTGGTGGTCACCGGATGAATCAAGCTTTGTATTAATGAAGACCAACGATACAAATGTTGCGACACAGAACCTAGAATACTTTATTAAGCAAGGGGATGTAAAATATCCTACAGTATTTGATTTGAAGTATCCCAAGCCAGGCGGTGAAAACCCAATTGTTTCATTGTTTAGATACGAGATTGCCAAAAACGAGCTTGAAAAAATTGAAAGATTGGACTCTAAATTAGGACAGGACTATGTTATTTATGGAGCTGCTTGGATTGACTCTAAGAACTTTTTGATCAAGGAAACTGACAGAAGCTCAAAAATACTGAATTATAGATTATTTGAAGTTGAAAGTTCCAAGACCAAGGTTACTTATCAGGTTGATGCCGAAAAGGAGTTTAATGGATGGATTGAAAAATCCAATGATTTTCTAGTAATACCATCAAACTCAACATCAGGGCGTGAGCAAAATGGGTTTATTGATACAATTGTTGTTGATGGGTATAACCATTTAGGATATTTCCCAACAGCCAGTTCTAGTGAGCCAATTGCACTTACTTCCGGAGATTGGGAGACAATTGATGGTCCTATGGGGTTTGACGAAGAAACAGAGGAAGTGTACGTTATCACTAATAGGCAATCATCATTTGAAAGACACGTCTATACTGTTAATTTAAATACCAAAGAGCTAGCAGTGCTGACTGCAACCGAAACCATGGGCTATTACGTTGCAGGGCTATCACCATCCACAAGGTTCTTAACCATAACCAAAGATGGTCCTGAGTTTCCAAGGATGATGATTGAGGATAGTTTGAATAAGAGAAGTAAAGTTATTGATTTTGATGGTAAGAGAAAGACATTTCATAAAGTTGTGATTGATAAAGATTTGGATGGAAATGATGTGACAGTAAATATTGTTGAATTAAGACCAGAAAACTTTGATGAGACCAAGAAACATCCGTTACTGGTGAATATTTATGGAGGCCCTGGTTCACAAAAGGTGACTGCACAATTTGAAATCGGGTTTGAAGCCAATGTGGCAGAGACCCTGGATGCCGTGGTGTTATATATAGACCCAAGAGGCACAGGGAAGCAGGGATGGAAATACAGATCTTGGTCCAAGAACAGAATTGGATATTGGGAGCCCAGAGATATAACGGCAGCCACGTCCAGTTGGATCCAATCCCGCAACTATATTGATGAGGAGCGCACAGCTATTTGGGGGTGGTCGTATGGTGGGTTTACCACTTTGAAAACTTTGGAATATGATGCAGGCCGTGTTTTCAAATATGGGATGGCAGTTGCACCTGTGACAAACTGGTTGTTTTATGATTCGATCTACACTGAAAGATACATAGGACTACCACAGGACAACGAAGAAGGGTACCAGGAGGCCCGGGTTTACAACTTTAAATCATTTGAGAAGGTGAAAAGATTTTTAGTGATGCATGGGACAGGTGATGATAATGTTCATATTCAAAATACGTACACACTACTGGACCAATTCAATTTGAATGGGCTCAAAAACTACGATCTTGATATTTTCCCAGACTCGAACCACAACATCAACTACCACAATGCGTACGGGATGGTTCAGGGGAAGCTGATGGCGTTCTTAGACAATGCGTTTAGCGGGAAGTTTGACTCGCTGAGTAACTGAGCTTGTGCAATGGAGCCCCAGTAGAATTTGAAGGTTTTTTTTGGCTGAATTTGTGCTTCACGAGGACGAGTGGTGCAGATTGGATCCAGGCGAGGTAATCTGATTTTTGCCCAATTTGCTGGTTATGCTGTTTTCTGAAGGTGATGGATTGATTTTAGAATGTAAATGGTGCGCATCTGGGCAGCCCATGTACCCTCACCTTGGCAGTAATGTTATAAACCAACTAGATTATAGTGGTTCTTCTTTTGTACGTTATAATGTAGTTGCAGCCTGCTCAGCAGACACATCTAGATTGTTGTGGTGTATGAGATGCAACCACTGGCCGATTTCAGTTACTGTGAGTGAGAGGTAAAAAGTCTGCAGTAGCACCTAAAACAACTCGTCAGGCCCAATGCTTGATCAATATAAATCACATTGAGTTCAGTCATGAGAATGCACTGGCTCTACAGGGCAAGGCCATATCATGTTGTATTACTTGGTCTAAAAACGCAAGGCGATATCATCATATTAATTCGTATCACTGAGGCTTGGAGTAGTTGAGGGTACCGCAGTGCTTGCAGGTGCGCTTGTCGAGGTCGCCGTCGAACTCCAGGATGCCCTCCTTGATCTGGGTGCCCAGGTCGGTGAGGTAAAATGTCTTGTTGTAGACGATTTCTCTGCAGTTGGAGCAGTACCACCTGATCTGGTCATTGACGCCCGCAGGCCTGTCCTGCTCAAGCACAATGCCAATGGTGTTGGCGTAGCGGACCGGGTTGTGTGGGACGTTGCCCGGCAGCAGGAACGAGTCGCCCTCGTTGATAGTGATATCCTTGAACTCGCCGTCGTCCACCACCTTGACCGTCATATGGCCCTTGTACATGTAGAACCACTCGGGCGTCTGGTTGACATGGTAGTCGGTACGCTCGTTGGGGCCTCCCACGATCTGCAGAGATGTTAGTCACTGGTCCCAGCCGATAAGCAATGTACGCACCATCACCGTGAAACCGCCCCTGTGCAGGCAGAAGTTGTTCACTGGGGGCTGCAGCAGGTGCTCGTTCTCCCTAACCCAGCGCTCGATGTTGATTGGTGGCGCAAGCATCGTCTGGAGTTGAATTGTCGAGGATTTCCAGATTATCAAATGATTTTGAAATTCAGTACAAACCGTCACCATACGCCAGCTTTAGCCCCATGAACACGCACAATGGTGAGTTTATTTTAGTTTGTGTGCTCTGGGAAACGTGCTAACTGTACCAGCTGACCCGCTGCTTCAGCAGATTCCACTGATAGTGTCGCCTTTCTTCAACCCACCCAAGGCGGTGGTGCTACCGTTCGAGTACAAGCCGCTGCCCAGCAGCCTGCCGGCCACGACCATCACCCGCGAGAACCTGGATGCGTGGAGGGCCGAGTGCCAGGGCGTCAAGACGCAGCTGGAACGGTATGGTGAGCACGACAGGCTCGCGTACAAGGAGTGGCAGGCCAGTATCAGCAAAGTTGCGCCAGGGTACCTGGAATCGGACACCCACCTGCTGGTGCCGCGCAAGCCCACTCCCTCTACAGCCCCTGCCGGTACGGCGGCTACATCAAGCCGTACGGGCAGTCCAACTACAGGGGAAAGTGATATTGACCAGGCCTTTACCGGCCTGAGGTTTTAGCGCTACACACGTTGGGAGCCCAGGAGCCAGGAGCCAGGAGCCAGGAGCCAGGAGCCAGGAGCCAGGAGCCAGGAGCCAGGAGCCAGGAGCCAGGAGCCAGGAGCCAGGAGCCAGGAGCCAGGAGCCAGGAGCCAGGGTGTAGGACGGCTAACCCAGCATGCTCCGCTTTCTGCCCCGCATCCGGACATCCTCGTACCGGCCCAGCAGCTCCTTGAGCTTCTTGCCGCCCTGCTTGCCCTTGTACACGCTGCAGTAGCCCGCCATCAGCCACTCGTTGTACTCCTCCGCATACAGCGGGTGCGTGCTCAGAATGGCCCGCTCCAGCACGTACAGATCCACAGCTTTGTCCTCCACCAGCGTCGACACCGAGCCCAGTCCGAAATCAATCAGGTACGGCACCAGCCCGGTGTCCCCACGCTGCAATACAATGTTCGACGTGGTCAAGTCCCCGTGCACAAGGTCGTTCAGGTGTAGTAGTCCTATTTCTCTGCCCACATTAAACAGGATTTCGCGGGCCTCTTCGCCCACCGCACGGGCCTTGTCCTGGTTGAACTGCCACAGCCAGTTCTTCAGCGAGCTCAGCTCCCCACTCGCAAGCTCCTCGCCTATAAACTCCATCCACAGAATCCCTCTTCTTGAGTCAATAGCTATCAGGTTGGGCGTGTGCACCTCTGCTATGGTGCTCAGCCTCTGCAGGATCCGGGCTTCCGCAAGCGTTCGGTGCTTGGTCAGCTGCGCATCCAGCACTGGGTGCCGGTACTTCTTCGGTGGCCTGTACTTGACTATGAACTTGTCCTGGTGCTTGATACCAGCAGCTTTGAACCGGTCTGTGGGCAGGTACGGGTGCTTGGTGCTCGTGAAGACAACAGCCTCCGCCCCCTGCGACACAACCTCCAGCGGGATGTGCGGCAGACAGCTCTTAGCCACTTCAATAACCTCTTCTGACATCCTTTACTCTACCTGAAATATTCTACAATTTTTTTTTTTTTTTATACAAAAACTGCTTAGTCTACTCTTTGACCTGCTGACCGCCGTACTTGGCTCTGAGGGCCTCAACCTCTTTGGCATCAATACGTCTAAACAGGTACTCGGCCTGGTTGATGTTGTGGCCTCCCTGTAGAACCAGGTTGAACTCGTCACCGATCGATAGTTGTGGCGCATTCAGCATTCTGTCTATGATCTCGGTGGTTTCTGGCATGAATGGGTAAATCACCGATGCCACAAGGTACACAATGTTGAGCCCAACAACCACAACAGCGTCAGACTTGTCTGGGGAGTCGTTGTACAAGGAATTGTCCAGTTTGTTCTCTTGCAAAAACTGGTTACCTCTCGCAGAAATAGCCATAGCCAGCTCCAGCCCACGTCTCTCGTGAACCAGCTCCATCTCAGTGTTGTACTGCTTGAGCAGCAAGTTCAGATCCTTCACAGTGGCGTCAAAAGTTGGCAAGTGCTTGATGTCAAAAGATGGTAAAACACCATTGTATTTGGCATTGACAAACTTGATGATTCTGTTGACAAAGTTACCCAAGTTGGCTAGCAGCTCGTTGTTGTTTCTGGATTGGAAATCGTTCCATGAGAATTGCGAGTCCGAGGTTTCTGGTCTCACTGACGCCAGGTAATATCTCCAAACAGATGGTGAAATTCCTGATTCCTGCGCATTGTTACCAAAGACACCAATACCTCTAGATTTGGAGAACTTACCACCTTCATATTGTAAGTACTCAGTGGTGCTTAGATGGTGCAGCATGGTCCAGTTCTCACCGGTACCGATCTGGGATCCTGGGAAAATAACAGTGTGGAAAGGAACATTGTCTTTACCCATGAATTGGTACAGTTTAACATTCTCTGGGTTCTTCCACCATTTGATCCAGTTCTTGGTGTAGTTGGCTGTGATGGAAACGTATCCAATACATGCATCAAACCACACATACAAAACTTTCTCTGCATACTTCTTCAGTGGAACTGGTGTACCCCATTTCAAGTCTCTTGTTATACATCTTGGGTGTAATCCCTCATTTAACCATGAGTCAGTGATTGTCTTGGAGTTCTTGGACCATAACCCTTCTTCACTGGACTTCAAGTACCACTCTTTGATCTTGGATTCTAGTTTGTCCAAACTCAAGAACACATGCTCAGAGGTTTTCTTTTCTGGAGTGGCGTTGTCTAATTTACAACGTGGTTGGATCAGTTCAAATGGGTTTAGCAAAGAACCACATTTGTCACATTGGTCACCTCTAGCATCCTCATATGAACATTTTGGACAGATACCTTCAACGAATCTGTCGGCTAAGTATCCATTGTGCACTGGACAGTATAACTGATCCATGGTTTGTTCTTCTAAATACCCGTTATCGTTCAATTTCAGGAAAATGTCCTGGGCAATCTCTGTTTGCTGCTCAGTGGTGGTTCTGCCAAAGTAGTCAAAGCCAATTTGGAACCATTTATACACATCGGCATGGATCTTGTGGTACTTGTTACATAGCTCTCTTGGAGTAACTCCTTCTTCTAGTGCCTTGGTTTCGGTGGCAGTACCGTACTCGTCAGTACCACAAACAAAAAGCACATTGTAGTTTCTTGCCTTGGAGTATCTAGAAAAAATATCAGCACTCAGAACACTACCCACAATATTACCCAAATGTGGGACATTGTTAACGTATGGCAATGCTGATGTGATGATTATGTTTTTCTTGTTGGTGGAGTCCGGCAGAATTTCTTCGCCTTGTTCTTTGACCTGGAACCCGGTCTTGAAATTGGTTTTACCAGTGTGGGCTTCTTTCTCACGTTCTAAGCTCGTGATTGCTAAAGCCTGTTCCAAACCAAGTTTCACAGGGTTGAGTTGTTGGAATTCTGGGTAGACGGACTTGTCCAGCACATAGCTCGAGGCAAATAAAATAATGGATGCTGGCGACACCTCTGTAAGCTGTTTTGGGATGGTGTCATTGGATGGGATTGTTTTCGAGTTGGATAAAATGTTCTCCTCGTATTCAATAAGCTCACTTGGACTGAAGTCCTTTGCCAAATACTTGACAATCGCGTTTGGCTCAATCAACTGAAAACCTGTTTTGTCCTTCAACAACAACGATGGCTCATCTTTACAGTCAGTTAGCACAAAAACTGTGGTAAAACGGGAACAGAGAATTATTATGACTCACCATGATCTGAAATGACTGTTTGCTTGTACGCGTGTGCAGCAATACACAACTTGATGTTATTTGCAAGCGCAACTGGGGTTTTACCCTTATCACTGAAGATTTCAACTGGCATTTTAGAGTTATTTGGTGATGTTGAAAATTTTATTTACAGAGAAAAATTATCTACAGATTTTTTCTGACTGATTTTACTGTTTTTTAGTGAAATCATGGCTTTAACTTGCAGAAAATTGTGAGAAATGGTCTGGGAGTTGCTAGAAAGCGGTGCAATACCCGCTTTAGGAGGTGACAGGCAGGTGTACCAAGTTCTCAAGCCTCATTTGAGCCAGACACAGAGCTGATCGAGCAATCAGTGGAGTTCAAAGTGTGCGCCTACCAATAGTGGTGATGGTTACAAAATTTGTACAGAGGAAATTAACCGTTTAGCGGGCCAGGAGATGAACGAGACGTTTGAGGAGATTTGCGATGCCAGTGGCGACCGGTACGACTTTGTGATGGAGCAGGTTTTCCCAGACATGGTGGAGCTGGACAATTGGAGGAGGAAGGAGCTGCCAGCAGCAATCAAAAGTCGGTACGAAAAGGATGCAGACGAGATTTACATCACGAAACCGGAACTTGTAGAGCTGATGGAGTGGAAATTGTGAGTAATGCGGGTTACCTGAATGACACAAAAATACTAACCGTGCAGAAAAAAGGGCAAATTTAGACCCAGCCTGAGGAAGCTGATAGCTGAAAACAGCGAGTCAGCAGTTAAAGATATCAGCAAAGAAGCGTTTGTGTTTTTCATTAAAGGCATTGACAGCGAGCTGACAAAAGACCAGTACCTGGACCACGTGAAGAAGAGCCTCAAGACAATCACCAAGCTGCGTGGAGTGGGACCAGCTACGGGCTCGCTAGTGCTGTCACAGCTTGTCTCAGTTACACAGCTAGCACCACCTTTCTTCAGCGACGAAAGTGCCAGGTACATGCTACGCAGAGACGGGGTTCCCGCCACGTACAAACTGAAATACACTGTTCCAGAATACCTGCAGTATTTGTCAGTGCACTGGGACCTGTGTTCTGGCTCGCGTGACAATTACAAATTCAACCAGCTGGAACACGGCAGCTGGGCAATTGAAACGGCTGTAACTCAGCATCTGCAGCCTGGCGCTAAACGCCACAAGAAACCGGTAATGCCGATTACATAAGCACAAGTCATGTTTTAAGAGAAAAAGCGTTCCGGTTCCGTCCTAATTCGACGCTGCGGTTCTGGGCTTTTGTGCTGAGTAACTGCCGCAGACGACATTTTGGGAAATTGTCCATTTTACCTCAGGACACTCAGGACACTTCGTGGGGTTGTGTCAAGGAAATAAAAGTGCAGCGAATCCCATTGGCTAGCCGACACGGCGCAAACTGAATACATTTAGCGGTCAAACGCTGAGCCAGCGACAATGTAGTAGCAACAATTCCTCGCACACCGGTACCAAATACCTACTCACAGGAGATCTGCCTTTCAAGAAGTTTAATGACTGTTTGGGGTTGTGGTAGCCTAGTGTGGAGTAAAAATTTGAAAAATAATCATCACCATATAGTCTACTTGGGACATGGGACAAATGTCCTAAATATTTTTCCGAAGGGACAAAAATAATCTAAAGCAGGAAAACCATAAAAAAAAAAAAGTCTTTAAAACGAGTGATTGCCAATATTTTGTGTGCTTCTAATTGACTCATTTAGCGTTTTATATTTCAGTCATTTGAGTCTGTGATTATTGATGAACTGAAATAAAATGTCATCAGAAAAAGCAGAGAAAATTAAACCGGAAAATGGGCCATCACCTCAAAATTCAAACATTTCCGCAAATAGTACTACTACTGCTGCTACTGGTAATAATACCAGTGCAGTACCAGCCACAACAACCCCAGCGCCTACCACTACACCTACAACAAGAAAAAGAGTAAGAACAGGGTGTTTATGCTGCAGACGTAAACACAAGAAATGCGATGAGACAAGACCTGTGTGCAAAGCGTGTGTGTTTAAAGGTGAAATTTGTGAATGGCCAACCCCAAAACTGAAAAAATCAACTTCAAGAAGAGACTCAGTACAATCACTGAGCAATGGACATAACAACCTCACTAGTAGCACAATGACCAACAGCACGACTCAACCTTTAATGACCAATGGAATAGATAAGAGACAACAACTGCTAGATCCAAATTTGTCACCAGTGACCGCTAATGCCAGCACCACGGTCAATACCAACTTTACATCTATGAATAACGATCTACTGAGAACAACAGACTTATTGCCCTTTTCACTCAACGGACATTACCACTCACAGCATCTACAACATCAACAACAGCAGATACAGTTGCAGCAATTGC
Source organism: [Candida] sp. (assembly GCA_030570575.1). Lineage (NCBI taxonomy): Eukaryota > Fungi > Ascomycota > Saccharomycetes > Saccharomycetales > [Candida] sp. Next base: position 178,746 of record JAJLVZ010000004.1, on the reverse strand, counting down.
AGTCCCAGCAGCCCTTCACAAGGCTCGACAACAGAATTCCTCTAAACAATTTACTGAATCAGCCACACCCAGCTATGTTGACAGATTTCCATCCTCCACAGCAACAACAACACTTGCAGCAAATGAAAAGATCCTTTGATACCTCAAGTTTTAACGACAGAGAAAGCGTCACAACTGATCAAACCAGTATCTTCAGCGCGTCAGTTCTGTCCAAACATCCAACACCAACTAACTTCACGTCACCATTGTCAGAAGCAGAATCACGAATTCATCTAAGAGCTTTGTTGACCAAACAGGTTTCAAGAATAAAGGACTCACAAACTTTGCTAAACAGTTTTCTCAATAATTCAACAAATTTCAATCTGCTGAGCAGCATTACCTCATCACAAAATAACTATGATCTGAGAAACATCAATCAAATACTAACCAATATTGAAGAAATCTCGTTAATGAAGAATTTTATTAATAACATTGCGCCAAAATTTGATATTCTTCATAATCAAACGTTTTCATCTGCACTACCACTGTTATCCAAACATTCCAAGGCATTAAAACTAGCAATGTATGCGTTAAGTTCCATTACTTTAGAGAGTTATGGATCAGATTTTTCAACTCTGAGATTCACTTCAAGCATTGAAAAACCATTCATTCTATTTGTGAATTCAGTGAACCATTTGATTAAAATTGAGAACCGGTCTTCTCTTGAAGCCTTGGCAACTTGTGTTATTCTGAACTTATTCAACATCTCACTGAGTGAGGCCTGTTTGTCAAGACCAAACCATTTAGTGCCATTTTTCAACTACGTTAATAATTTCAAGATTACCGATTTCAACTCCTCGTCACCAACTATTGAAACCATTTTATGTTTATGTTCATTGATCGATTTTAACTATACAGCATTGACCGAAGAAAAACTTTTATCCACACTACCACTAAACTCTTCAACAAGCTCAAATCATTTTCAGCAGATTATTTCATTAACCTGTGAAATTTCAAAACTGATATCTACCAGCGAGGATGGTGAGCACTTCACCAATAACTGGGAGATTCTGTGGAACAGGCTTAACATTTGGAACTCTACAAAATCAAAAAACCTGTATCCAATTTTGGAGTTTGAGAAATCACCTTTCCCAAATATACTTTTTGAGTCGAGCACAGCAGCTTTAGCCAACCAGTTATACCACTCAGTAACTATTTTGCTGCTACAGCAAAAACCAAGATCTTATAAGTTAAAGGACGGCACAATGCCTATTCCATGGCATGCAAAACAAATTTGTGGAATTAGTCTCCATAACGAAATGGTTTTATGTGGCTCCCAGTGTTTATGGATTGCAGGAAAATTACTAACTCACGAAGACGAGCATAAGGTCATTATTAGACTACTTGATGAAATAGAGGTCAAAACTGGTATCTCAAATAGGTTTAGAGGTAAACATTTGAATAATTATTGGGATGGTAAGCAGAGCTATATATGATATATAGTTGACATATTAATATTCACTTCTTTTAAGCAGAACTCAAATTAGTTACTGTAAGGACCTAGTTTATTGTCACTCAGTGCTGATGAACTCACATTCAAGAGGGGGTATTTTATTGCACGATCTGCAAATATAGTTAGCAACACACCCCTTAACTTCAAAAAATGTCCTGAATGGCTTTGACAATCTAATTTGTCCCTTTTATCGTTACAATTCTATAAAATTCCACATTTTCTCCTGATTTCCCCAGGTTTTGCTCCCACCAATTTTGGATTTTGACAGGCAAAAATATATATGCAAACCTAAAAGAAACACTATTTATCTTGATCACATTTCTTTTTGCTTCCAAAATCCTTAATCTCCCGAAGTTCCACCAAGGTGAGTATTATTTTATTTTAATGCTTTACTTGTAAACCAAACAAAGCGATCGATGACAACCTTTGCTGTTGAAATGTTGGGACAGCAAACCCAAACTCACACTTTGATCTCTCAATAATATAGCTACTATTGTCTGCAAAATCATGTCATCAAGCTCCAATCCCGGTATTCTCCCACGCCTAATTAATAATGTTGCCCTTGGACAAATAAGATCAACGGCAATTTACGACTTGTCTAGGCTGTTTCCAAGCTAATGTTGTCTCGTTGGTGTTGAAGGGTACTTAGCAAGATTTTGTTGGGTTTGTGTTTGATGTCGCTATTGCATAGGCAACGATACTAACGATTTATTTAAAACCAACCCAATCATATGCCAGTTTTTGCTTTATGTCAAACTGAAATAAGATTCTGACACATCTTCATCTCATCGAGCTTGGACCAATCAAGGATTATTTTTTTGATTGGTGTTTATAGCGGTGAACTTAACCAGCTTTAACGGATTCTTTTTCATAAATGATTTTACCACTTTATTCCTTTTGAAACTAATCAACATGACTTTTCCTCCAGATCTTTGGACAGACTGTGCTCCTCCTAAGTCTATGTCTCTCAAATCAAAATCTGGTAGTAAGCAGTACTTACTTGAACTTCACCAAAACTTGAGAGGGGCTGTCTGAGTGGTGTCCTATCTTTATAAATTAATGGTAAAGTATCGGTTGGAAGTTATAAACCAGCTGAGTCTTTGAATCTTTTTATAGATCAATCTTACTGAGCACTGTTTGTTTTATTGAACTTCATCTGTTTAAAAGATTATTGCGCTCGCCACATGAGTGTTGCAGGGCAAAGTAAAAAGTAAGTCTTCCTAATATACATGTGTCTATAGTATGGATTTGCGCCACAGATAAATTGAAAGTCAGTGTGCTGTTCGATACCAAGTTTTGGGAGCCCTCAAAATAAGCTTTTTAACAACCTTTAGTTCCCTCTGCACTAAGTCAATTGCAGTTATTAATTAGCCCACCATAGTGTCATAAAGTTGTTTTCAGTGCTAAGGAACAGCTTGCAAACAGTTACAGAGACGTTGCAGTCCACTTTTTTTTCTATTCCAATTTTCAAGCTGAGGTGTCTAGCATGGTTCTCAGTAATTACAATTCTCTTGATCATCATTACATGAATGAGGACAACTACAAGTCTTTGACAAAAGTTGGCTCGTATCTGGTAATGAGTAGATGGTTTATTTGGCTGCTTGTTTCACTCACCTCTTTTCAGTTATTACTGTACTTATCCCAGGATTATTCCAGATGATAAAAGGGTGCCAGTGATTCCAGAAACAAACTTGGCTTTAGTGTTTTAGAACCAATACAGATATCAAACTTAGTCTTTAGTTTTTCAATAGTGTAAGATACTGAGCTGGATAACACTTCATCGTGTGTGTGATAATAGTATTACCGGTTGATATTTTAACTTGCGCACTATACACAGTCCCCACCAGGCTACCTGGATCTCCTTGTCATTTGAACAAGTTGTCTAATTCATTCGAGGTTATCTTTCTTCCCAGTTTGGCATACTATTAATTCAAATGTCAGCTTCAAATAAAACTTATAATAAACCAGTGAGCAGTGGGATCCAGTTCCACCACATAGTTTAGGATTGTTCTCCACTACTTTGACGCCTTTTACTCCCACGCATCCACGAATTCCGAGGGTCCAAATCTACGAGTGTCGAGTAAGCCCCCGGAATCTGGACTTAAGGCACTAACGACAGGTGATGTTCCGTTCTATAATAGGCTATTTCATTTGTCCCGAAGATCTACATAAAATAACTAAACGGACTGCTGTTAACCATTGTCCGTAGTCTAAACACCCCGAACACCACCAGACTCAAAATTAGATTGCTATCCCACCCACAAAATGATCAACAGATGCTTTAATCAACTTATCAGTCACCTTCCTTGGCATTAACGACTCGGCTCCTCTAGGACTTGTCGCATGTCTCTACGCCGACATGCATGGAGTTTTTCCGTTTTGCGTGACTCAGAGTCACTTTTGTCCGAGACGACTTTTGCCCATAGTTAAGCACGGGACATTTAAAACCTTAGCTACATGGAATATGTACAAATGTGGATTAACTTTTGATCAGCAGACGGTTAAGTTTGAATATTCCGTGCTGGTTGTGTAATCATTTAGAGTTCTTTGGTGATTCAGCTGATGTTTCAGGTTCCAAGTCTTGCACCTGGTAATCCCCATTATCGAGTTTCTTGATCACACCTTGGCTGAGTAGTGAATCAAACATATCTTGTGGAACCCAACCACCAGTGACACCAAATGGAGTGGTACCGAGTTTCTCAAAGTATGAATCAAGTTCACCGGCATGCAATGAGAAGATTTCTTCATTAACGAAAATTGGAAACTTATCAGTTAAGACAAAGCCATGTTGAGCAAACTGGTCCCATTGTAACATCAATTCGTAGATTTTTCTGTCTAAAAGTGGATACTCTTCATCCGATCTTCTTTCAATGGCTTGAACGTATGGACCTCTCAATCTTTTCAACACTGGTGACCCTTCGGTGCCTAATTTTTTGAAAATATTGTTAACGCCTAATTCCCACAACACTTCGTTTCTGGTACGAATAACTGCAAAGTCATAATGGTATTTTTCTTCCTCCGTCAATGATTTGTAGTGATCTTGGTCAATCTCAAATTCATAGATCTTTGGACCATCTTCATAAGCTACAAATCTTGGGGTACTTTGGAAAATTAATGGTTTAATACTTGAACCTTCAAAATCCAGTAAATAGTGTTCACCTTCTTCAGTGACTAAAACATTCAATGGATCTAAGTCTGGGTGAGACAGTCTTGGCGCAAAAACCTCATCAACATTTTTAACTTTGTCAGTTTTAGTGTTAATCAAAACTGGTGCTAATTTTTGTAAATTGGTGAAAGTATTTGTCAATCTGTCCAGCACATCTTTATCGCCAGCAGCAGAGTTCGAGTCAGTTTCAATCAGAGCCAGTCTTGTTTTGGTGTTTTCCAACTCAATATCAGCCACTGCTTTAACTAAATTCAAAGGTTCTGAAGCATCCCATGGACCGGTGAATTGGTCAATTTGAGATTTGCTTAAAAACTGTTTGTTTCTCGAAAAAACTCTCTCAGTGCATGGACCAATCATCCAACGTTCAGCAAGTTTTTCATTTTCTTCACCTTCATATGGTTTTTCAAAAGCTGCATTAACGTCATGAGCAAAATACAGTGAACCAAATTTGTTGAATTTAATCTCTGCTAATTTTGATTGAAATTCCTGAATTGGTGATAAAACCTTCTTGATTTCCTCATGGTGATTTTCTTGGGTATATGGCACCATTGGATTCCAGTTTCTCATTAGTGTGTTACCCTTGATATACTCTTGTATAATGAATGGAGTGTTTAAAGAATTCTTAGAATCTGAACCATAAGCTAAAACTTTAGGAACTTTCAAGCCCAACTTCAAGTCTGCAAAGTCCAATGTTGCCGCTTCACTTTCAATTCTTTTCTTGATTGCGTATTCAGTGTCCAATCCTGTATATGGCAATCTCAAAACAAATTCCTTTTTAGTGGTAGTTGTAATTTTATAAATTCTGTGGTGTTTACCTTCGTGTAAACTTTCCAGCTGAGAGATGAAGAACTTCTGGCCATCTGTTAACTTGCCTAGTGAATCATTGTGCAAATTGTGACGTAAACTGTAGGCATTAATATCAAAGGATTTTGGTGATCGGATTGATTTGTCGTCGATTTTTGACTGAATAAACAAGTCTTCCATAAGCTTATGCAAACCATTGATGGAGAACTTTGTTTCTCTCTTTTGTTTCTCAAGTGCGTCGTTCTTCATCCAGGTCCCCCATGAGTACTTAAAAATGGCTTGTCTTTTTGGATCATTTTCGTCCTGTAAATTGGTGAATGTCTTTTCTGGCTCTGTAGAGATAGCACGTTTGCTAATTGGGAAACGTCTGGAAGTTGCAGAACTTAATCTCCCAGCTAATTTCCACATGTTGCTGTTATCTACCAAGTCAAAAAAATATTTTCAGTCAATATAATTTCTCAACAACTTTTTTTTTCATAACGGAAAGTGTTACGGTAAACTGAATTGAATGTGAGAGAAAAAGAATACAGTTATATATTAAAAATTGTTCAGTTGTCACTTGCTGTGCTGAGTGGTTTATCGCCTTCTGACGAAAATGGGTGGCTGACAACACTTGTGCGGTCAACGTAGTTGGAGGAGACATCGTCACTCAAAATGTCGTCTTCATTCTTAGTATCCTTAGCGTAAATTGGGATCATGCTGGAGAGACTCTTAACTGATGTTGTACTCACCATGTCCTCAAAGTCGTCGTTGATACTGTCTTTGGTATTTGTAGTAGGAGATGATATTGTGTAGTTGGTGTCGTCATAGTGGTTCAGCTTCCTGCCATTGTTGCTTGCGTTATTGATCTGCATTTGATTGATTAGCTCCAAAGGATAGCCAGGAATCCCCATTCTTTTGATTCTTTTGCCCTCGACCCCATCCTTGGTGGCTGTCACTGACAAGCCTGAGGTGATGGACGATCTCGATAAGGGTCTAGAGACATTAGGAATGCCTAGTTGTTGCGAATTGTGCTCACTAGCTGTGTTGTTATTGTTCAAATTGATGCTGTCGCTGGTGCTAGACACACCTAACTCGTCTCCGTTTTCTGCACTGTGTGCTACGCGTGCAGCACCTTCTTGCTGGGTGTTGTAGGTGTCTAAATCACTGCCAGAATTGACCATTTTTGTCACAACTAGTTGATGTTTTAGTTCAGCTTGCTAAAGAAAGTGTCGCTTTTGTTATCGCAAAGTTTAATACCTGGGACATAACATAGTATGTTTTTCTCCGAAAACAGTACCAATAAGACCACTGGCACAACCCGTAGTGTGCCTTGTATCCATTTATGTGGTTTGTGCAGCGCTGGGGCTTTGCTAAACTTTACCGCCGGGTCCAAACAGTTTCTTCCTTGTACTCTGGTAAATCTTTTTGGCACATAAGTAAACCACATAACCAGCTTTACCAACAAGCGCTAATCAACGTCCGCCGCTATGAAAAGAGAGAACGATGGTGCACAACACTCTGTGAGCAACCAGCAGAGCCAGCAGTTGATACAAACGTTGCTGACAGTTTCTTTTGGTTGTATTGCATTTCTCAGAGAATTGTTCCCTGAGGAGAGCTTTGTTGATCAAAGGTTTGTACCTGCAAAGTTTGAGCCTAGCTACAATCCCAACGACCCAGAAAGTAAGAAAGACTCGCTGAGGGTAAAGACTTTGGTGAAGGGCAAAGATCAACAAGTTGATTTGTTCTTGGATTGGATCGGTAAAGGTGCAGCTGACTCAATAAGTAAAGGGTATCTAAAGGTACTGACCTTAGGGATCTTTTTAGACGAGTCAAAACCGCAAGAACTAAGCGAAGTGTACGTGTTTAATTTCAGTTATAAAGACGGGGTGGTTAATTTTTCTGTCACTTCAGATCAGGAAAACGACTGCAACTACAATACTAGTGTGAGCACACTATTAGGTTCAAGAAAAAGTTTACAACAGCTAATGAAGAGGTTTATTATATTAACACAAGGTTTAGACCCCTTGCCAAGTAAAAAGTTTCTAACAGTTAGAATGATGTTCAATGAAACCTGTCCTAAAGAATACCAGCCTGCCCTATTTAAAGACGCAAGCAATGAGCAAGTATCCAAAATCAAGGTAATGGCGAGTGACTTTGTAAACTGCAGCGCTGGTCGATTTGATACCGGTTATCACCAAGTTTACTTGGATGTGTTGTCAACCCCAGATATCGATAACGATAATATCACTGAGATTGACCCGTTTAAACTAAACCCAGTTTTACCATTAAGAATTAGCCAAACTTGCGCGAGTCAAACAACAACCAATTTAAGAAACTTTTTGAACCAGTCTCAACCTAGCATGGCTCCAACCCAGCCATTACAAAATATAACATGTGAATGCAAATCCACTAAACAAATTAGCAATTCATATCTGTTGAGATGCGCTCACTGTGGAAATTTTGTGCACTCGTACTGCTATAACATTGCAAAACCTTCTAAGTCAGTAAGTTGCTTCAAGTGTCGCTCAGAAACAACCAATTTTAAGCTTCATAAGAATTTGGCATTTCTATTAAATTTAAAAAAATTATACAAAATCATCAAAGAGTCGGACTTTGTTGTGAGATCAATAACTGACTTTCACACTTATCTGAACATTGATGACATGCAATTGACAATTAAGGTGATAAATTTTTATTTAAGTTGTCATGTTTTCATAATTGATTCCAATTTGAGAAAATTGGTAAAACCAACCTCATCTGGCGAACTCTATTCGAAGGGGTCACAGTTCCTTAATGTTGATGTTTTGGGTCTACGCTGGGAGAATGAAGAGTTACATCTGAAAAAATACCCAGTCATTATGCTTCCAAGAACCGGAACAAGTTTGGTGTCAAAAACTGAAAGGGAAATATTAAGAAGATTTAAAGAGCGTGTATTTGATAAAACACAGTCCAAGTTTCTTGAGACAGATGTGAGTATACAATTAAATCTTCTTATCTGCAGCTTGCTAACACCTGAAGAATGAATTAGACAACTTCTCAATTATAAGTGAAAATGAAGTTTCAAACGAAGATGAACTCGAGGATTCAATGACCAAATCACAAGATATCATGCAGTTCTCCAACCTGAGTTTTACAACATCTCAAGATTCCCAATTAACCGGAAGCTTACTTGATCCTGTGAGTGCCAGAAGCTCAAAAAATTTCTATCAAAATGAATCACAAACCGAATCTCAGCCTGTGGTGACGGGTCCAAGATGGAAAAAAAGAAAAATGAGCATTGTGCACATCTTTCAAGAATCTCTGCCTCAATAAGTGGTGTTTAAAACTGGTTCATTGCTCACTAGATCTTTATGTCAAATTTACTGCTGCTCCTAACAATTCACTATGTGATCGCTTTCTCTAAAAAATAATTCCATTATTTAATATGCTAAATACTGAAGTATTGTGAAAAATTATCAATATATTATAAAAGCTTCAATGATTCGTTGTTTTCGTCGCTTTTATGCTACAAGACCGCAATATCCATTTACTGCTGGTCAACCAGTGCACGAAACAAGGCCCTTTTTGTTGAAGCCCGGAGAACTCACTATTGGAATTCCAGCAATTGAATATTATGAAAGACGTTTGAAACTTGCAGAACGTTTACCCGCTAATTCTGTGGCAATTGCTATAGGTGAGCAGGTCAAGTACGCTTCGGGAAGCGTGTTTTATGATTTTCAACAAAACAATGATTTGTACTATCTTAGTGGATGGAATGAGCCTGACTCAGTCATTGCAATTGAAAAGCCAAATGATAATTTAGATGACGTGATATTCCATATGATTGTTCCTCCAAAGGATATACATGCAGAGCAATGGGAAGGTGCACGTAGCGGTGTCGAAGGAGCAATTGGAATTTTTAATGCAGATTTAGCAGAGCAAACAACTAAGTTGGGTTCATACTTATCAAATTTAATTAAATCAAATTCAAATATTTATATTGATCTACCATCTACAGATAAATCATCAAGTACACCAAGCTCTGTCTTTGGGAACTTTTTCAGCTTGGGGAATGATAAAAACACGAATACAATTCAAAACTTGTTGACTAATTATGGGACAGGAAAGAAAATTCGTTCATTATCTTCAGTAGTGAAAGATTTGAGAGTTATTAAATCAGAAAATGAAATTGCAGTAATGAGAAAAGCTGGTAAAATCTCCGGTAGGGCATACAATCAAGCATTTGCCAAAAAGTTCAAGACTGAAAGAACTTTAAAATCATTTTTAGAATACAAGTTTATTTCAGGTGGATGTACGAAATCGGCATACATTCCGGTTGTTGCAGGTGGTCCAAACGCACTTTGCATCCATTACACAAGAAATGATGATAACTTTTATGACAATGAGATGGTGTTAGTTGATGCTTCAGGAAATTTAGGTGGTTATTGCTCAGACATCTCCAGAACATGGCCAGTTAATGGGAAGTTTTCACCAGCACAAGCTGAATTATATCAAGCCATTTTGAACGTTCAAAAGCAATGTATTGAACTATGTACAGAGAACCAAGTTTACAGTTTGCAGGATATTCATAACAAAAGTTGTTCTTTCATGACAGAAGAGCTGAGAAACTGTGGGTTTATTGGATTGAAATCACACGAAGTTACCAAATTATACACACACTATATTGGTCATAATCTGGGGCTTGATGTTCACGACTTACCTAACTATTCCAGAAGTGCAGCACTAAGGGCTGGGCAGGTTGTTACGATTGAACCAGGTGTGTATGTTCCAGATGACACCTCGTATCCAAAGGGTTTTAGAAACATTGGTATCAGAATTGAAGATGATATAGCTGTTGGTAGAGATACTTTTATAAACTTGACAGTGGAAGCAGCAAAAGAGATTGTTGATATTGAGAGAATTGCTGAAATTGGTGTTACCACACCAAACTTGGATGACGAAGTTGATTCCATTGTGTGAATCTTGCTCTTTACTTGCTTGTAAATAAATAGAAAACTAAAATGATATAAATGAATAACTATTCCAAGTTCTGAATAATTGTCGCCAGCTGAGGAGTTTGAAACTGGTTTTTAGTAAAATCCAGCTTCTCTTTGATTGATGCTTCAATATTATCAATTTGTCCCGTTAGATTCTCTAACCTCTCGATATATTCATCATTTTTGTCATGCTCAATCTTGATAAAAACCTCTTCACTCTCAATAAAGGCAATATCCAAATCAAACAGCTCTATAAAATCCTTTATCTCTTTGATCAGTGTATCTTTCTCAATGCCCAACTTGCCTGATAAATGCTGTGCAGTTACTCTAGTTATTAGTGACAGATACAAGTGATAAGATTTCTGTCTGAATGCCAATGTGATGGTTTTCCAGTTCTTGCTGAAAAAATAGTTGTTTACTGCAAAGTGGTTCAACTTGTCGATATGTGCTTTTAATTCAATGAAGTTTGCGTCACTGAGTGAGCTGAAAAGTGGTTGTACTTGTTCTATTTTGGTTCCAACCAGTTTAATGAATGCTTCTTCTTTTAAAACGTCATTCAGCTCATTGTTCGGACGTGACAGCAGGATTGAGAGGACTGTTGCTAGCACTATTTCCTCCCTACTCACAAACCTGTTAAGCTTGGGCTGATTCAGCACGTCACAGGCCGATATTTGCTCTCCGTTTGATGCTGTGATTGCAGGTCTTAGCAACAAGTCATAGATCCCCGTCCACACTTCTTTATATGAATTTTTCAGAAAGTTTGTAAAGACATTCAGCAGCTTCACTTTCCAGTAGTACTGGACCTCAGTGGCAGTGAGATTCTTGGTGTACAGCTCGTTTGACAGTGAAGTTGTTAAAAAAGCTTCAGCTTTCTTGTTCTGCGCAGCCACCAGCGGGTAATTCTGTTGCAGCAAAGCAATTTCGGCAGCCTTGGAAGCAAGTTCGCAACTTGGATTCGAGTTTCCCAACGTGCTCTGCGCCTCCAGATACTGCTTATTGTAGCAATAGACTCTGGCGATATCGATGTTTTTGCCTAAATTGACCTCGTGGTACCAGCTGTCGTTCCCAATAGACTTTAGCCTTTTGGTGCGGGAGTTTTTTCTACCCAGTGCCCAGTTCGAGTCTAAGTACTTGCTCGCAAGCTGTACATCCTGCTCAGTCTGCGGATTCAGCTTGGATATAAAATGATCAATGTACGGAGAGCACTGCTCAACCTTGTCTAGGTGCCTCAATGCCTCCAGGGACGCCTCGTGCGCTCTCTGAGGATCTTCCACTGTTATGTGGTACAGTCTCTCTATAAGAACAGGGCCTATTTGGGGGATAGTTAATAACCAATTGCACTGATAAGACTGTTCAAATGACATATTTACCTTCATAGTTCGAAGAAATCTGTCTGATTTCGCCTAACGCACACGCGCACAGTTAGTACATATATCCCACTACCAGCATGCTCCATATCACCACTCACCACTATCTATCTGCAGCATCTCGCTTCCCAATGTCACTCCAGTAAGCTTTTTGCCATTCTTTTCTGTTTTCTTTCCATTTCAAAGCTTTAAGAAATTGGTGTCCGGATGAGAAGTTTTTTCTTAGTATTTGAAATATCTGAAAAAAAATTTGACACTTTCAAACAGACTAATTGAACAGATTTGGTGATGTTTTCTGCTGCGTGGAGACACTCTGTTGTATCTGGTGGGTCCAGTGTGAGGCCTGTGGTGCGCATAAGAAATTACAGCAGAAACGGGTATTCTGTGGTGAAAGCAGGACAGAAAACAGGTGGAAATTATGACAAAAAGGTGTACAAGCCTCAGAAAGGACTGTTTGACAAGTTAGATGCTAGAAAAGCGCTAAAGCGTGAAGATGACGCACTGGACGCAGCCATAGAGAAGAAAAGGCGTGATTATATCAGTGCCAGAAGAGCCACAGAGCTAGCAAAAATCATCACAGGACAAGAATATTCCCCAAAGGACATTGGGCCTAATAGTAACAAAGATGTTCCATTGCTTAGAAGTGGGCATGTCAGTCTGAAGCATAAAGTTCTGGGCTTGAGTTACAACAGTCTGAAGAGATCTGACATTGTGTTGAAGAAAGTTGAAGGTTTTTTGAAGAGAAAGCAGCTAGTTAAGGCTATTGAGACATGTAAAGTAGCACAACAGAAAGGTGCGTTTGGTATGGACCATGTGATAGAGTATGTGCTTAGGAATGGGGGGTTCAACCCGGCTCTGCAGCTGTTTCACAATCGTATCAAATGGAGAATCCCACATACCCAAGTCACATTCACACTTTTCCTAAATGGAGTTTCCAAGCTCAAGCCGCCTCAAGGCGAAAGTTTTGCACTAAGTGCTGCCCAAGGTAAGAGCGTGGAGAAGATTGTCGAAAGACTGGGGGATGGAGACTATGAAGGAATTGTGCCAACTGTTGCGCACTTGAACACTAGTATTGGAGCATTGCTGAATTCACCAAGCAACCAAGTTGCATTCGACATCTTGATGAACACCAACTCCAAGTTCTCAGGTGTCAAACCAGACGCTACTACTTTAAAAATCATCCTGAACCATATAATGCACTTGAAAGATAATAGAGAACTACTGGATCAACTAGACATTGTTCTTGGGTTTGCAAAGGGTTCACCAAAAAGTTATTTGGATGAAGGCTTTTACACCAAGCTGATCATCTGCTATGCACATGCGACAGATTTGAAAGCGGTTTATTTTGCGACTTTACTGGCGCAAAAATGTTTCTCGTTTGATTGGGAGAGAATTGAACTATCACAAGAAGAACAGAAAAGACTGTTTCTTGAAAAATCACCAGTCAACTTGAAGTTGCCTCTTGGACCAGGATTCAGATACAAACCAACCCTAAAAATTTTTGACACTTTAATGAACTGTTACAACAGACTGCATAGACCTGATCTCACACTGAAAATCTATGAAGAGCTCAAGAAACGACAATCAATGAAAATTGATTTGGGAATTGTCCACAAACTCCTAACTGCAAAGCAACTGATGGACCCACACAATGCTGCACAGCTTTCATACGATTTCTACGTAAATTTTGAGAAAAACTTCCCAAAACTTGAGCCTAATGATATCACCAGAAGTTTAGCGTTCAAAGGATTCAAATTACAAACCGGTAAAGAATCTTTCCCAAAAGACGACATTGAAGAATGTACAAAAATTTTCAATTTAGCCAATGATTTATTCAACTTTATTAAAGAAGAGAATGATGGTAAAGTTTCATCGTCAAATTGTTCAAGCTTTTTGTTAGCAATTAATCACTTGAAACTAACAAGTCCTCAAAAAATCATAATGGTTAGACGTTCCCGTATGATTAAATTCTTCAAGAGAAGAAGCTTCAAATTATACAGTGAGGAAGCCTTCGAAGGCACCCATTTATTGCTGTAAAGAAAAAAAAAAGAATCTGCATTTTGTTAATATTTTCACTTATAGATTTAGATTGTATATAGTATTGTCAAGTAGAAATATTGATATCTTGTTAAAATGTACTACATCCAAACGATAAACTACGTCATTCACTAAAAAAATATATAACTAAAGCCCAACTCCCGAAATCAATAATTCATAAACCATCACGCTTTTTCGTGTCCGTTCATGTAAAAATCGCCAATATGGCAATCAGCACAAATATAATTAACACAACTAACAAAATACAGCTCCATTTCTTCTTCTTCTTTTGATAGTTATCAGCTCTAACCAATTCTTGCGTTGCTGATTGAGTATGTGCTGCAAAGCTCGACATGTTGTTTTCAATGGTGTCCACATGCGAGCCCTGCTGCTGTACCAAGTACCCTAGTTGTTTGTATATGGCATTGATTTCCTCAACGCCGTTATGGATTTTTTTGATCTCGTTGGCCCGTTCCTCGGCAACAATCGAATGGATATCCAATTCCTGCTGAGGTATTATCGAGCTCTGTACCTGTTCCTGTTCTTGTTCCTGAAGTAGCTGCTGCTGCTGCTGCTGCTGGGGTGAGTTCTTAAACTCAAACAGCGGGGTCGTTTCTGTTGCTCTTGTTGGTATGATATTTAGCTGTTTCTGAGCTAATCTGCCACTCAGAGAAACAGAATTCACTTTCTCATTATACCGTCTCTTGATGGAGTTGAAATTGTTGTTTATACTCTCAAACTCTCTTCTTAGCTTCTCTTCACTAAACTTTTCTTCGCTAGTTGATTCTGGATTGCTTGAGACTAAGTGAGAAATATCATTAGTCAAATGCTCGAGCTGCTGCTTGTACTCGTTCAATTCCACTATCTTTATCTGCTCGATGGTTTGTCTCAATTGCTCACTGTCTCTTTTGGTGCCTAGCTGGCTAACTAACCTTTCTAAATTAGTAGTACCATTAGCAAAGTCTGATAGCAAGTTTGAAGTTTTCTTTATTATAAGCGATGTTTTGGTACTTTCTCCGTTGTCACCTTCTTGCATCAATGGGACTCTTTGTGCCTCTAAATCATAATCCAAAAATGACATATCGTATGGTAGTTTAATTCATTCACCTGTTATTCACTTAACAAAGTTGGAATTCCTTAAAGTGTTGGTAATTAGCAACTGTAAACTAGACGAAAAGCACCCTATTTGAATCTTTGCTTTATCAGTTCTGTCAGTCGGCTGAAATTTGTGAAATATTTTTATGGCTGGCTGGAAAAGAAATTCGCCACAAAAACGTTGGGGGACAATTTGAAATTTAAAAAGAAAAAAAAATTACTCGTGGCGCATGAAGAGTGTGGTGAAAAAGATGATTTTGGACTGTGCATTTGGATTCTTCTGGGGGAGGAGGGAGAGGGGGTGATGTGGTACCGTACGGGCTTTAGCATGGCCCTGTAGTGTAGGATATGGGGTTGGCCAGAGAATAACACCCGTTGCCACGGTTACCGCTTACCTAACTCACTGCAACGCGTAATTATTTCCAGACGCGTTTTGGTTTAGTAGAAAAAAAGTTAAGAAACTGGGATATAACAAAGTGAAAGCCAAACTGGTGAATATAACATGGGTAGAGCTGAGAAACTGAAGCAACTCAGAGAGGCCAGGGCTGCAGGATCAAGTCGTCTGGTTTTACAGGACGAAGAGCCGCAAGATATCTATGACGAAGTTGATGAAGACATATACAGAGCAAAGAGACGTGATGATTTACTGAAAGACGACTTTATCATTGACGATAATGGTGAAGGGTACGTTGATACCGGTGCAGATGAGTGGGATGGGAAGGAGAAGTATTACGATTCAAGTGAGGAAGAAAGCACAACCTCTAAGCGAAAGGCTAAAAAGAAGATTGTTAAAAAAGCACAACCTGCTGCTCCAATAAACAATTTTTTTAAACCCTCAACAGTAACTAAAAAGAAGCTGGATGCTAATGTTGATGATATCTTGAATGACTTTATGGGCAGCTCAACAAAATCAAACAATTTATTCAATCCATTATCATCATCAGCAACAAAATCCAGTGTCTCAAGCACACCATTACTCAACTCCACTAATAAAACCAACAACTTGTTTTCCATTTCAAAGAGCAAGCCATCTTCAATGAAGAAACCTATTAAAAAGCAGAAAGTCTCTAGAAATCAACTTGATGGTGACGATAACGATGATTTATCTTTTGAGATCAACGAAACATCATTTGAGAACTTGGACTCGTCACCAACAAGAGTTAAAAAGAATGTCTTGGGCTCGGACTCCAGTGTTGGTACTCCAAGTGTGCTGAAAACCACCCTTCCAACTCCTCTTAAAGAAGGAACGGATCCTATCATTGTCAAAGATGAAGAACAGCAGCAAGCTGACGATGACGATGACGACTCAGATGATGAAATCGTTTTTGTGAAAAGACCAAAGTTCTCAACCACAAACATCACACGCGATGTCAACTTGACTGCATCCAAATCTATGAAATTAGACTCCGAGCCATCGACATTGGTGGCCCCATCTTCTGACAATGACGTTCCTGACAGTGCAGAAAAGCTGAATAAAAATGTCGTTATAGATGAGCAAGATTCACAGAACAAATTCAAAATGTTCTGGATGGACTACACAGAAGTTGATAACTCACTGATCCTGTTTGGTAAGATTTTGACAAATGATGGTAAATTTGTTTCTGGTATGGTTCAGATCAAAGGTTTTGATAGGGAGATATTCTTCTTACCAAGAGAATATAGAAAAACTGATGAAGGTATAACCGATGAGAAAATATCAGCCAATGATGTGTATGAAGAAATTGCGCCATTGATTATGGACAAATTTGGTTTATCAACTTTGAAAACAAAACCTGAGTTTAAAAAATATGCATTTGAACTACCTGGTATACCAAAAGAGAAAGAGTACTTAAAGATTTTACTGCCATATCAACCCCCAAAAAATGGTAGAATTACACTACCAAGTGACTTAGAAGGTGAAACGTTCTCGCATGTTTTCGGTTCCAACTCGAATATTTTTGAATCGTTTGTTCTTCAAAGAAATATAATGGGACCATGTTGGTTGGAAATAACTAATGGAGATTTCAATGAGTTGAGAAACACTTCACATTGTAAAATTGAAGTTTCAATCAGTAATCCCAAATTTGTTTCCCCAATGGAATCAAATGGTATCAATAATAATCTAGCACCACCATCGTTAACGTGTTGCTCAATTTCCATTCAAACAATGATGAATTTGAAAGAAAACAAGCAGGAAATTATATCAGTTTCGTTAGCAACCTTCAAGAACTTGCCACAAGATGCGCCAATTGAAGCTGGTTTGAAACCAAACGATTTGATCACTTTGACAAGACCAATTGGATTGTCATTACCACCAGGCTTGAAGCAAATAGCTGATAAGGAAAAGTTGAATTTGAGAATCTTCAATAATGAAAAGACTTTACTGAACTGCTTAGCTGCGCTAATCAAACTGGCTGATCCTGACGTGTTTCTAGGTCATAAACTAGAAAACTACTCTTTTGATGTGCTATTGCATAGAATGTTTGATTTAAAAGTCAATACATTTAGTTATTTTGGTCGTCGTAACAGAAAACAATGGCCATCCAATATCAACAATAACAACTTCAATTCAAACTTTTTAATCAAAGATATATTTGCTGGAAGATTATTATGTGACATTGCTAATGAAATGGGTCAGTCATTGACAACAAAATGTCAGTCTTGGGATTTGACTGAAATGTATGAAGTTGTTTGTAAGAAAAAACACATTCCATTAGAAATCAACTTCCAGCAACCCCAATATCAGGAGAATGCAAACTCATTTTTTACTATTTTAAAAGAAAATTGTTTGAACTCACTTATTACAGCAGAAATTGCATTTGGTATTCAAATTCTGTCTTTATCCAAACAACTAACTAACTTAGCCGGTAATGCTTGGTCACATACTTTAGGTGGTACAAGAGCTGGCCGTAATGAGTTCATTCTTTTACATGAATTCTACAGAAATGGATTCATTGTTCCTGATAAAGAATCTCGTCAAAGGAAATCACAGAATCAATCCAATACAAATGGTTTAGAAAATAACGAATCTTCTAATAACAAAAAATCCAAGTACCAAGGTGGTTTGGTGTTTGAACCAGAAAAAGGTTTGCATAAAAACTACGTTTTGGTTATGGACTTCAATTCTCTATATCCCTCAATCATTCAAGAATTCAACATATGTTTCACAACTGTTGATAGAAATCCAAACAATATTGAGGAACTTCCTGATGTGCCACCATCTGAAGTGAAACAAGGTGTTCTACCAAAACTGCTTCATACTTTGGTTACAAGACGTCGTGAAGTGAAAAAGTTGATGAAGGACTCAAGCTCAACACCTGTTGAAAGAGCACAATATGATATCAAGCAACAGGCGCTGAAACTAACAGCAAATTCTATGTATGGTTGTCTTGGTTATGTTCATTCGAGATTTTATGCAAAACCTTTGGCAATGTTAGTTACCAATAAAGGTCGTGAAATTTTGATGGATACCAGACAATTAGCGGAGAGTTTGGGTCTTAGAGTTGTGTATGGTGATACTGACTCTGTTATGATTGATACAGGATGTACCAATTTCCAAGAAGCTATTAGAATTGGTGAAGATTTCAAACTTAAAGTTAATGAACGTTATAGATTACTGGAAATTGATATTGATAATGTCTTTAAAAGACTACTATTACATGCTAAGAAGAAATATGCAGCATTGAATGTTGTTATTAATAATAAAACTGGAGAGGAAACAACACAGCTGGAAGTTAAAGGTTTGGATATGAAACGTCGTGAATATTGTCCGTTGTCAAGAGAAATTTCACAGTACGTTTTGAACAAGATTTTATCAGATCTGGATCCAGAAGTGGCATTGAACGAAATTTATAGTTATCTTGAAGAGATGACTACCAAGATAAAAAACAATGAAATCAGACCAGATAGCTTCAAGATAAATACCAAATTGTCTAAAGATCCAAAATCCTATCCAGGTGGTAAAAACATGCCTGCAGTTCAAGTTGCAATTAGACTACAAAATCAAGGTAAAATGATCAAGGCTGGAAGTGTGATTACCTTTGTGATAACGGAAGGTAAGGAAGGATCGGTTGCAGAAAGAGCCAGAGCGTTAACAGATTTGTTGGTTAAGAATTCAGAATTGAAACCAGATGCATTGTACTATCTGGAGAAGCAAATTTTTGCACCGGTTGAAAGACTTGTTGAAAGAATAGAAGGGATTGATATTGTTCGTTTAGCAAAAGCTCTCGGGTTAGAGCATAAATCTAAAATGCTAAACTCATACAATAAATCAGGCTCAATTGACAATTTACAACCATTAGAATCTACGATTTCTGATGATGAGAGATTCAAAAGCTCTAAAAACCTAGAAATTTACTGCTCCAATTGTGGTAAATGCTTTAGATTTGGAGGTGTTATGTCATCAAACGACTATCTGATGAGTTACAGTGGAATTCAATGTAAACATTGCTCCAACAAACTCAGTACACTAAGCGTGACGAGTCAGCTGGAGGAACAGATCAGAAGCTATATAGCGTACTACTACCAAGGATGGGTGTACTGTGACGATAGCACATGTGGGATAGAAACCAGACAAGTGTCTGTTTACGGGAAAAGATGCTTAAATCGTGGCTGTAAGGGAGTCATGAGATATAAATATAACGATAAGGAACTGTACAACCAGCTGCTATACTTTGAGTCTATTTTTAATGTTGATAAGAACAAAGCACAAGAGCTGAAAAGGCTGTATGAGGATGACGATAAAGCTAAACCAGCTGAAATGAACAAAAATCAAGTTATTCTGCTTACTGAGCAAAATCGTGAATTTTTAGGTATTTGCAACCAAGTTGTCAACAAGTACCTAAATGACTGCGGTAGAAGATACGTCGATATGGGTAGTATATTCGATTTTATGAGTGTATAGTTGATATAAGTACTTCTATTTATAGGAAAAACCGTTGAAACCTTTTATAATAACCTACAGGAACAGTGCATATTTTTGCAGGAAGAAAAAAGTGATTGCACAGCCGGGCTTCAAGATGTATAAATTGGGGACGATTTCTGAAGGTGTTGTAGTGGTTGACTCGAGGTTAACAGGTTCGATATGATAATACCAAGCACATGTCCAAGTGAATTGCTCAGAAGAGCGTTAGACGATAAAGTAACGTCGACAGCAGACTCATTCAAAAGCTGGGATACGTGTATGGATAACAAGACATGTAAGATTGTTGCGATAGTTGGAATTGTGGTGGCATCGCTTGTGTTGATTGGACTGCTGAGTGCGGTGCTGCGTTGTTTGTGTTGTGGAGTTACCAGCGTTGTGGAGTTGTGTTGCTGCTGCTGTCAGATGGGGTTCAGAAGAGAGCAGCCTCCGCCTATGCGCGTACAACAGAACCCGTTCATGTACCCACAGGGGCGGCGTACCTACTACTGAGGTTATATGTGTATACTGGTTTGTAAGGTTTATGTTTTACTTGAAGTAGGAGTTATTTTAGACTGCTGGTGAAGGCTCAGTCGCGGCTTGCGTACTGCTAAATGGTGATACAACTACTGGTTGGTACGTACTGGGTAGTTATTGCGGTTTAGTAGTTATATATCGTGGCTTCTGAATTGCACGTGGTTAAGAAGGATGATTTCCAAACTGTCGAGATGAGCTGCTGCCTTTATACAGTCGCTGAGTGGCAGTGTGAAGTGCTGGGGGTTTCTATTGGTGAGTATTGATGGGTAGAGGAAGTTTGTTAGCAAGCTGTAAGCTACAAAACACACACCACAGCGTTATAGGCGAGGAAAATGGAGCTCGTTGATGCTAAAAGAGTATTGGAGTACTCACTTACGTTTGTTGGTACTGGAGGTGCTGTTCAGTATGGTCAAAGAACTGTAGATTTACTGCTGATGAGCAGTGTACTGTGGTTGGTGACTGCTCATTACTGATGGGTAGAGTCAAAGATGATAGAGGACTACTATGGTTGGGAAGGTACGGAAAGGTGTTCTACGGTGATGTACTTGTATTGTATAGAAATGGAAATGCTCACTTAAAGTAGGATGTGACCTCGTGGACTGCGGCGATCAGCTGCTGGTTAAGGTCTGCAGCCAGTTGTGTGGCCGAGGTGCTCAGGTTGTTTGAGGTGGCCTTGACGGATCTCTGGAACTCGAGCAAGTCCGGGTGGTAGTCAGCCTCGTAGTTCTGGACGGCGTTTTTCACGTTTTGGAATGTCCGTGGGAGCAGGTAGTTGAAGGAGGCGAGCCCACACACGACTGGGACTGAGAATCTGGTGAGGAAAGAGCGGTTGTTGACAAAGACAGCCGAGGACAGGGTGAGGGTGAGGGCGTAGATGAAGTTTGGCTGGAAGTGGTCGCGCGGGTCGTAGTAGGAGAGGATGGAGGCCTTGAGGTTGTTGAGCTCGTTGCTGGCGGCAGAGGAGATGTTGTTGTACTCAGCTTGGACCAGGTTGAGTTTGGAGATGGCTGTGGTTCTTAGGGACTTCATCTCAGTCTCCAGGGAGTCGTTGGAGCTGATGATGTGGCCGTCCACCATCTCCTGCTTGATTGGGGCGTGGGAGTCTGGGTGGATTGGGGTGGTGATGGCTTGCTGCTCGTCGTTGTAGAAGGATCTCTTTGGCTCGTTGCGAGCTGTTGGGGCCGAGTACACTGCCATGGCAAACGTGATTGGTAGCGCGATCTGTGGTGTTAGTAAAACCCTCTAGCAGGAGGGGGAGTAAACTCACTTTAGCGGCACTGGAGAACATTGTGGTGATGTTTTTCTACGGGAGAAAATTGTGAAAAGTTAAAACTTGCTAAACAGCTTGTGGGTGAGCTCGACGCCGACAAAAGTTGCCGCGTTTGCGGGAAAGGAGCGGAGCAGAGCAGGTCCCAGGCCCGGGAAGAAGCCGGCAACGCCCTTGGCCCTGTAGATGGTCTGGAGGGTGGACTTGAAAGTGAGGGACTCGTTGGCGCCGTTGGTCATGAACGTCTTGATGGTGTCGACCGGGAACACTGCGAGCCACATGGCCATGCCAGACAGGCCGCCCGCTATGGAGACGGCGCCGAGCGACAGCTGGGAGTTGTCTGCGGGGCTGAGCTTCTTCTTGACAACCTCGTAGGTGGCAAAGTACACTGCGGAGCCAGGCCCGTCTCTGGCGAGGGTGGCCAGCGAGCCCTTGAACAGGGACCGGAGCCCGCCCGTGCGCAAAATCTTGCGCACCGCGTAGCCCATGGACTTGGGCTCGGCGGCAGACTGCGTCTGGAGGATGATCTTGACGCGCTCAAAGGGCGCTGCTATGAGGGTTGTAGGCACTGCGCTGATGAAGCCCGCGGCGGAGATCTGCTGGACGGATAGCGGCGTGCCGCCGGCATTGGCGCGCGACGACACGAGCTTCTTGCCCAGGTCGTAGCCCCAGAAGGAGACGGCAAACATCGGCGTGACGCCCACCAGCGGCGGCATGACGCCCTTGTAGAACCCCAGCGGGCCGTGCTTCACAATCGACCTCACTGCCGCGCCCATCGAGCTGTACTGGCCCGACTGCATGCACACCTTGACCAAGTCGAACGGGTGGCCCGTCAGCACGGCCGCCACACCGCCTACCGCGCCCGCTGCCACAGACTTGATGTTGTCTGCCAACACCGACGTCCCCACGCTCTCAACCACTGAATCTGTCTCGTCCATCTGTACTGTCTGTACCTTGCTACACAGAGAAATCCCCGGCTTATATACTGCTGCTGCTCCATCTAAGCAGCAAATTGCTGTAGAAGCGCACGGAAAAAATGACCAGTCACACAGTGCCACGGCAAAACCCCAGCACCCTGCGACCCCCCTTGGGGCACCCCTTGGGGCACCCCTTGGGGCACCCCTTGGGGCCCACCAGAGCCACTGTGCCGGCACCACGCTTGCTCACACCAGCACCGGCCTGTGCTGACCGCGGCTGGTTCTCGCACGTTCCCCAGGTTTCATTGTTTATTTCAACGGCTTTAACTGTGTGTCATTTAACCGTTTAACGGCTAACCTCTAAGGCCCACACTTAGACAAACAGTGTGGTGCTGACAGGCCCACACTCAGACTACTGTGCCATCCCCTTTATTCAAGCAAACAGTGTGGTGCTGACTACCCTGCCATCCCCTTTATTCGAAGCTTGCTACGATGGGTTGACACAGCACCCAGGACATCAACACAGTGCATCAGAGATTTCAACTCCACCCCTAACACCCCCAGCTACACCAGCATTCCTACCCTAACTCCCTAACTAAATTCTTTCTCTACCGTACTACAGGCCAACCCCCCTAACACCCCCAGCTACACCAGCATTCCTACCCTAACTCCCTAACTAAATTCTTTCTCTACCGTACTACAGGCCAACATCCCAGTGTCTAATGTTTAAATAATCTCTTCTAAGACTTCACTTTCACCTAAAAATTGGCTACCCTGCCAACCCACTAACTAATCTTCCTACCCACCAAGCGCAGCACCCTGCAACGTCTCTACCTCTCACCTAATCAACTTCACCAACCCTGACAACCTCTAACTGTAAAATGACCCGCCTTCTCACTGCTTGCTGGCATACTATATCTCACCATAAAAGACCTTTCCCACTGCTTACTCACCTTCTAAACAATTGCTGTGTACGTTACTAACATAAATAATCTGCTCCTGTTAGACCAAAAACTAACCTGATAAGCCCACCTACCTAGTACCACCCTCATCCAACCCTCATCCTAAGCATACCACCTCTTAACACCTTATCCAAAACAGTTTTACCATTAATAACACTCTCACTCTAAGAATGTCACTCCTATTCTCTTAACAACTTTAGTGTTAGGAGTCTGACTTGAACTAATGATGTCTGCTAAACCTACTAAACGTAGTATCAGATGCCCCACTAACAATAATATTTCTTCCTCTGCTGCATCTTGGTAGCCTAGCGTCTAGGAACGCAGCAATTGAGGTGCATTCCTATGCTATGTATCACCGGAAGATCAATCACTAACAGCGTAATCACCATCCAATCTACATCTGGTTGTCTTTACAGAAATGTAATCCAAATAGGTAAACTCTCATTCTAACAGATGATGATCTGCCATCTTGCCAGTCTAAACCTGAACGTAGCATCATCCTCGGAACACCCTCGGTCCTCGTCGTCCAATTCTTAACCACTCTTTCCGCATTCACGTCAGATACTCATAAAGTGCGTTGTCGTGTTCCACTATACTAAACGTAGCATTCTGTCAATGCCTACCAGGTGAAATGTCTACCTCCTCAAGCGTACAACCACAGCAAGCACTTCCGTCACCACGGCTACTAAACAAAGGCAACTCTGCAATACCAGACGTAGAGCCATTTAGCTCTATCAGAAACGTGCAAGTGTCTGCTAAACATAACCTACTGATCAACAACCCAATACTAATCGAACAACATCACCCTAAACAGAGAATGCCTTGCTACCCTACCCAATACACGCCTCTGCCCTTAACTAAAACCACTCTCACCAAACATTAAACATCTATACAGCGTGTCACCACAACTGTCTACTAACTAATAAACTTTTACCCTACTGAGCGTCACTCTATATCAGATGTAGGTCTCAATTCTACTAAAAATATATCAGCTTACAAACATTGCAACTGGAGTAGTTGGTGTATACCATTCACGCACTGCTTAGCGACTCTCTATGTAACGTAGCAGCTCTATAACCTTACATCTTTCTCACAAGTTTCTCACTGGCTCCACACCTTTATACGGTAGTGAATACTACCAAGTGTAAAAACTTCCCCAGTCGTATAATCTTCCCATTACATTACCTCACCTGCTAGAAACTACTCTAATTCTCAACCAACATCCAACGTGCGATATACCCAGCGCACCATATCAAAGGTATGGTCAATCTCCTCGTATCAAGCCATTTCATGCTTTAGCTTGTACTTTATCACTACAAATTACCATTTACATTTAAGCATATCCGTTTCATATTGAAGTAATCACTTCTTAATCTTGTCAGCACCATAAGATCTGGTTGCGTACTGGCCATTCAGCAAGATAATGTCCTGAGGTCTGTAGTCAAAGGTCTTGTTGAAGTAGCTGGTCAAGATGTTCTTAACACCCAGCGAGTAGCGGGCTTGAGCATCCAAGTTGGCTCCAGACACATGAGGTGTCATTGCATTACCACCGCCATACGAGTTGAACATGGATCTCCATGGGTGCGAGGCTGGTGCTGGCTGTGGGAACCAGGTGTCTCCTCCGTAACCACTCAATTGACCGGATTTCAATGCGTCAGCCACATCCTGTGCAACACAGATGGCACCTCTGGCAGTGTTGACAAGTTTGGCGCCAGGTTTAAACTTGGATAACAAATCCTTGTTAATCAAGCCTTTGGTTCCCGCATGTAATGGTGCATTGACAGTCACCACATCACACTGGGAAACCAGCTCCTCAATAGAGTCAACTCTCTTTGCGCCAACTTTGGACTCTAGTTCTTTAGACAGGCCCTGGTAGTCGTAGTACAACAATTCCTTTGGCTTGAAAGGTGCAAGTCTCTCGAGCACTTTGTACCCAATTCTGCCCGCGCCAATTGTACCGACAACTTTGTCCTCCAGGTCGTACGCGTCTCTGGAGATTTTGGCAATGTTCCAGCCACCGCTCATGGCATCCTCGTGCGCTGGGACAAAATTCTTAATCAGTGCTAAGATGGTGAGCAAAACATGCTCAGCCACGGATGTGGTGTTGGACCCAGTCACTTCCAGCACCGAGATATCACGACCGGACTGGGAAATGTAGTCCAGGTCGATGTGGTCCGAGCCAACACCTGCGGTAACGAGCAGTTTCAGGTTTTTGGCACTTTCGATTCTTTCCTTGGAAATATACGCAGGGTTGAAAGGAGTGGTGATAATGATCTCTGCGTCCTTGATGTGTTCGTCAATGGATGCCTCTTTCTCGCTGGTGGCGTACAGCGAGCGGCCATTGGACTCGATAAACGATTTCAGGCCCAGCGCATTCTCTGCTGATCCCAGTAACTTTGGGGTGTTGAACTCCCCACCTTTAAACAACACGGCTAACACTTTCTTTGCGGACATTGTACTTTTAAAGCTACTACTACACCACCACGACCCACCAGCCTGCTCGCCAGCTTTTATATTCAGTCTGCCATTTTTAAACGTGTCAGCTGTCGGAGCAAAACTGGGGTAAAATGCGAGGAAACGGTGGAAAAAGTGTGGAAAGGCGTCTTATTGGGCTATAAAAGTGAGCTTCTCACGACTTTTAATCCGTGGAACGGAAGGTGTGGAAGCGAGCATCCTAGTGCTCCGCACGTTTGTACACGTGCGAGGCGCTTGCCTGGTCTGTTGGGAACACGAGAGTCTCAGCAATGACAGTGTTTTCTCTTCTGCTTGTAGCAAACACAATGATTTCTGCGATATCTTGCGCAACCAGAGGTGTGCGACCGGCATACGTCTCCTCGGCCTTTTTGGCGTCACCGTAGAACCGCACAGTGCTGAACTCGGTCTTGACTGCGCCTGGCTGCACCTCTATAACACGGATATTCGTGTTGATGAGCTCTTTTCTCAGTGCCTCAGTGAAGGCTCTGACAGCAAACTTGGTGGAGCAGTAAATCGACCCGCCTGGATATGCGTCACGGCCCGCAATTGAGCCTAGCTGCACAATGTCGCCCCTGTTTTTCTGCTTGAACTGCTTGACAATGGCCTGCGTGATCTCGATAAGCCCAAACACATTGGTGCTGAACACCTCCTCGATGTCCTGGGGCTCGATGTCGCCCACCTCGGCCCGGCCCAGCGCCTTGCCCGCGTTGTTCACCAGGATATCAATGTCCTTGAACTCCTCTGGCAGCTCCTCCAGGAACCCATCAATGAACCCCTTCCGCGACACGTCCAGCTCCCTCGTCAGCACTTTGATGCCCTTAAACTCGGCCTCCAGCTGTTGCTTGAGCTCAGCTAACTTGGACTCTCTTCTGGCAGTTAAGAGCAGCTTGATATCGCCGTTAGCCGCATGCGCGTACTCCACGGCTGTGGCATAACCAATTCCTGCCGACGCGCCCGTGATAAACACCGTCTTGCCTGCTAGTCTTTCTAGTGCTTTAGGTCCAAACGACATGCTTAGGGGGTGAACTTCTTGCCTGCTTTTCTACTGGTGTTTACTGTGGCTAATAACGCCAAAGTGGTTGGGGCACGTCCATGGCTCTCAAAGACCCAAATCATCAAAGTTCCTAACATCATTGACCGCATTCAACGATGAAGCCAGATGTGTCATTGTATAACCAACCGAAGTTGACTTATTACTACAAATTGTCTTGAAGAACGAAGCAATTGTCTCAGAAACTTCAGCTAATCAGCTAGCACCTAATCGGCTGCCAGATGCTAGCTGATTAGCACTGCTGGCAGTGCTGGGTTTTTAAACGGGGTAGGACCCTAACACGCTTACCTGCAAGCTACCTCCCGAAGTCACCTAACGTCCTATCTCACTTCATATCTCACCAACTAGTCCTAACTCCTACTTGATCTTCACATCACCTTAACAACGTAGCCTAACCTTTACAAGCAGCACAACACCCGTTTCTAACACAACACCCAGTTTTCTATAACTGGCACAACACAGTTCCTAATATTACACTAGCAAAATACCCGAACAGTTCTCACCCTACCAATGTATCTTAACACTTACTGGTAACATCTAAATCCCCCAGCATACAGTCTGCGGTGCTAGCAGCTAACAGCTACAGTGCTAGACAGTGCTGGAGCTGACAATGCCAAAGCTGGGCACAGCGGACAGTTGACGTGGTAAAGGGCTGTGCCCACAGTTAGTGCTGCTCAGCAGTGGGAACAGACGTGGAAACTACATTTGCTAGGCAGCTGTGTGAGTTAGATAGTAGGTATTTCACATTATACAGGATCACAGCTAACAGCATTGCAGTGCCTGGAAATCACTGCACCTTTTTGGCAGCCTTCTCAGCCTTGCGCTTCATTCTCTCCTCCCTTTCAGCCTTGGCCTCAGGACCAGCCTCGGTGTCCAGAGTGTAGTCCCACCATCTGAACGAACTAGCGTAATTGCCAATAAAGTAGTGGTGGTGCAAGTCGTGGTGCTCTGCGCCAGCCCAGAATGGCAAAAAGTGGTGCAGGGACCATGGGAACTCGTAGCCCGAATGTGCGTCCACAGCCTGGAACAGTCTGAGGGTGATCCAGATACACAGCGTGAACAGGTGCAGGTCTCTTGTGAAGTAGACGTAGATGATTGGGGTGCCCACGGTACCCAGGCCCAGGGTCATGGTCTCGACTGGGTGGGCGTACTCAGCAGCTAAGCCGAATGGAGCAGCATAACGGTGGTGTTGCTTGTGGATGTACTTGTAAAAAACGCCATAGTGGAACAGACGGTGGGCCCAGTAGTGCCACACGTCCTCGCACACAAAGAACAGGGCCACCTGCAGCGCCATCTTGGTCACAGATGGGAATGGCACGCTGACACTGATGCCTATCTTCTGGCACAGCGGGTGGAAAGTCCAGATTGGCACAGCCTCAACCAGAAAATGCGAGATCAGAACCGACTTGAAACACTCCCACTGCTCCTTATCGCTTGGGATCTTGTTGGCCTGGATCTTGTACTTGTTGAAGTATGGGATTTTGTCAATAATGTACCATGGCAAACAACGGCCAAAGTACATCACCTCGTGCAGCACGAAGAACAGCAACCCAGTTGACAAAATGTCGTTCTGCATGTAGTAGTACCACGCAGCCCACCACTGCTCCAGCACGCTCAGCTGGGGCTGTGTGTTGGAGATTATGGACAGTGATTCAAAGTATGTTTGAGCAACTGGGAGTCCAATAGTGGACACTGTCGAGTTGAGAAACACTTCGGTCTGCGACATTTCTTGTTGAGTGTGTAGTTGAATACTTTTCGAAAGCAGCTAAAGACCAAGGTTGCAGGTGGCAATCAATGACTTTATATACTTTGGATGGGGTGATAAACAAACTTGTTGTGGTTCGTTTTCAAAAAAATCTCGTTTGGAAAATTTTCTCGTATAGACGCGTCTTGCTCGTTTAGTTGGGTTTTGATAATAAACTGTTGGAAAACAGCTGTAGAGGCAATGGGAGCGCCTGGGAGAACCTGCAAACATTTGGGGGAGCCACCGCA
This sequence comes from [Candida] sp., assembly GCA_030570575.1. Classification (NCBI taxonomy): domain Eukaryota; kingdom Fungi; phylum Ascomycota; class Saccharomycetes; order Saccharomycetales; species [Candida] sp. Next base: position 149,747 of record JAJLVZ010000004.1, on the reverse strand, counting down.
GCATGCTACGACACCCTTTGCGCCTTTTCTGCCCCAGAACACATACAACACGCTCGCTAGGCTACTGCCAGATGTTGTACGATCTCGTATAGCGCCCAATTAGGAAATTTTGCACCACTGGTTCTCTGCATAAATATTTATTCATCATAAACGGTAAATACGATGGATTTGATCAGCTAGCTGCCGGCTTCACAACCTTGCTCGTACTGGAGGTGGTACTGTAAGTGTCACAGGGCCACTGCTGGCAGAACTGAACTCCAGGCATGCAAAATAGTCCCGGGAGAGCACGTCGTTGCTACAGCACCTCTCATAGAAGTCGTAGTACCTGCAGATGCACTGGTGCTCGTTAATCTCCTCGCCCAGCGACACCAGATGCCTCAACACAGACGACAGGTCAAAGGCAGACAGTGCTGCACTGCGCAGCTGCTCAAATGTGGTCCGCTTTGCTCCTTTTTCTCTGGTTAACTCAAACTTCCTTAGGCCCTCGTCCACATACATCGTGAGCAATGGCAGCCTCAACTCCTTGCCCTCCATTCTGTTCCAGTTGACGTACTGCTTCATGCTCGTTTTCAGGATTGACACGTCGTGGTCAAGAAGTACCAGCGGCAGCTTAGTGTCCCAGCACGTCTTTTTGAGAACATCGTAGAACATGAACTGGCTTCTTCTCACCGCAAACGACACATCCTCAACCACATTCGTCATGAACCCGGGCCACTCGTTCATAAATACCTTCAGCAGCTCGTGCATGCTCATTTTGCTGTGTTTGACCAGTTTTAGTGTGAATAGCTGTCCCCAGCCAGTGCTCACTTTAACTCCATCCACTATGCTAAATGTCCTGCCCCAAAACAGAACAGTCACAATGCCCACATCGGTAATTATGCCCTTGTAGCAGTCCTGAGACTTGGGAACTGGCTCCCTGTGCTCGCCTGGTAAAGACACCCACTGGTCAAATGCAACACTCCCATCATCTTCTTTCTTTGAGCTCACTGTAAAGCAAACCTCAAAGTTGCTAACCTCGCAAGAACGACAGTTCTTGCTGTCTTTATCTTTGGCCATGTACCCTGTGGCTTTCTTTTTCAAGTAAGCCAAATCATCTCCTTTCATGCTGCAAGAGATCTTAATAACCAACTAAACTACACAGAACAATATATAAAATATAAAATAATATATATATATATATATATATAATTAAACATCTCAACTAATCAAATAAAGGATACATTCTGTTCTTGTTTTTTCTGTTTGGTGCCATTGCCCTTTTCTTGTCCTTATATAAAAAAGATAAAACTAAATATTGAAAATCATCTCAAAAAAAATCACTCATCCTGAATAACTGCTTCTGCAAATTGGATCAAACGTTTAATACCAACTAACCAGTTACCACCCTCAGATGCGTGCTCTGTTAGTAATTGTAATTGAATGTTGAGAGCTGTAGAATAATCCTTGCTCTCTAAGCATGACACCAATTGCTGTAATAGAGCTAAACATGATTCTGACAGTGAATCCTGATTATTCAAGTGGTCAAACAAGATATTCAATCTCTTTTCTGTATCAACCACCTGTTTACTGAAATGTTCTGGAATTCTTGGTTTAACCTTTTCAAAAACCGCACTCAACGTTTTATAAATTGGTAAAGTCGATTCTGGAATATGCGAACGGTCTCCACTTGGATATTTAGGTTGAGGTTTTGATGGTTTTGGAGGTGGTGTTTGGTACTGAGAAACTGCTGCTGGTGCTTGTGGTTGTGGGGAGATTCCTTGTTGGATGCCTGGCTGGCTGAATTGTGGTGGTGGTGCTAATTGAGGTTGGTTTAACGAAGCTGCTGCTGTTAATGGTGTACCATTTTGTGAATGTCCACTTCCAAAGTTGTGCTGTGGTTGAGTCGGTGGTGGTGCATATGGATTTGGTTTTGGTTGGGTTTGCGTTGCAGCTGGTGGTGGAGCATAAGGGTTGACAGCTGGTTGCAGGGGCTGTTGAGCACCTGTTGGAGGACCTGCAATTGGTGGTTGTTGCTGTTGTTGGAATTGAGCCTGTGTGTATCCTCCAAAAGTTGCAGGAGCAACTTGTGGAGAGCTCACTGATGGTGTGTAACGTGGATTGACCTTTGGTGATGATGGTGATGGTTTTGGAAGATCCTCAATCTGAGATGGTTTTCTAGTTCTAGAAACGGATCTTGGAGGTGGTGGCATAACTGGTGTGTTTGCGTAAGTTCTTGATTCCGTTGGTGATGGTCCAGTAAAATTATTGTTAATCACTCCATTGGATGTATTAACTGGTGCTGGTTGTGCAAATGGTGAAACAACCTTCGCTGCCGCTGCTGGAGTACGATGCTGTTGTTGCTGGAATTGTTTTGGTAAGTCATTCCATCCATCAGTTTCGGTTTTCTTTTTTGTGGAAATTGGTGGTGGTGCTAATGCTGCTGCAGGTTGTGAAGATCCTGGAATTGGTCCTGCCAGTGAAGGTGTTTCAACTGGTTTGTATGGGTTAGCTGCTGTCACTGGTGCATATGGATTAGCTGTAGCTGGTGTTGCCACTGGTGCTGCTGCTGGTCTATAAGCGTTTGGTGTTTGAGCTGCTGGGAATCCATTTGACACTGGTTGTCCAGGAATAAAGCTTGGTTGTGCTGCTGGTGCCGGTTGAGCATATGGATTAGCAGACATTGGTTGTGTGACCGGAGCGGCTGGTGTTGCAATCGGTTGTTGAGCAGTATATGGGTTAGAGGAGTTAACTCTTTTGACTGATGGAGCATAAGCATTTGGGTGAGATCTTGAAATACCATGATTTGCAGCACCATTGGTTGTTGATTGAGCAGCTTTACCAAAACCTGAAGCCTTTGCAATTCTAGCTTTTTCTAATTTAACTTCGGAAATTTCATCTGATAATAATGATAAAAACTTATTTGCAAGTTCAAATTGACCTGAAGTTGAGATAATCGTTGTGTACTCTAGAATAACAGACAATAATTTCTCAGATTGAATAACCGGAGCATTAAACTTCAAAACAGATCTGTAAGCACTGAATTTCTCAATAAACTCAGTCAATGAATCTAGATGTGCATCGTATGGAGAGCTTTTGTTAATTGACAAAAGTTTTGCTTCTAATTCTTTCAATTCTTTAATCCAAATAATTGCAATTTTCTCTAATGCATTTGCATTGATATAAATTTTGATTGCATCATTTCTATTTTTGATTGGATCTTCAGCTAAAATTCTATCACCCAACTTAATGAATTCTGATTTCAATGATTCTTCATCTTTAGCATAAGTTTTGATTGAGTTTGCAATTTCTCTCCAGTTAGAAACATCTGCATTCTCAGTCAAATCTGAAACATTTTCAATTGAAACACTGTATAGTAAACGAGCAATTGGATCTTTTGCAGCAAATTTATTGAAATAAACATTTCTCACTTTTTCTTTTAAATCGTTTGAACCGTTTAATGCAATAATTAAAGCCTCGGTTAATTTATCGTTTTTAATTGCAACATCAACTGCAGTTTCCAAATCTTTTGATAACAATGGTTCAGTCAATTCTTTTAATGAATCAGATAATTTAAACGGTCCTGAAGGGAAATAACTTAGCTCTGGAGTATTTTCTTCAAGTTTATTGAAGAAATCAGATTCATTTGAATCAGACTCTTTTGGTAAGGTTTCTGTTTCTGTTTTACCTTTCTCTTGTTTCTCTTCTTCATTAATTTTCAATGAAATAAACTTATCAAAAACTTGAGCTTTATCTGTTAATTCATTCAATAACTCCCAGTCTGATTTTGAATTTTCATCAATTGAATTTTTAATGTGTGATTCAATAATATTTTGGAAGTCATTATTTTGTAAAGCAGAAGTTAACTCGGTATTTTCTTTTGAACCTGGTAGATTTGGTTTTGTAATTTTGATTGTTGAGGATTTTTCAGATGTTTTAGCAACTTGAACCAACTTACCACCAAATCCAAATGAAACAGAACTTGTTCTGCCATACCAAGAAGGGGCCTGTTTAACAAAATATTCTGGTTGTTGAGTTTCAGTATCAGAGATCTGATTCCAGAACTCGTTTTCAGTTGTTGCATTTATTTTAGAAGTTTCTGGTGGAGAAGTATCTTGTAAAGTTTGAATAACAACCTTTTTATCAAAACTTGCACTTGCAAAAATATCTGGAGATTGTGGAGCAAATTTAGTTTTAAATATCCAGTTTGCAGTGGTTGGATATTGAGCTAACTTTGTACCAGTCAAAGGATTCCATAGAATGGTTGTGTTATCTTTACCACTAGATAATAATAATGAAGGATCTTTTGCATTCCAATCTAATGATAAAATTCCTTTTTTATGACCTTCTAAAATGCATTCTGGAGCTTTTGCGTTTCTCAAATCCCAAGTTAAAACAACTGGAACACCATCAGATTCTGAAGCTGTGACAACTTTAGTTGATAGGAATGGATGCCATTCAACAGTTGATAGGTTAGCTCTAGTACCCGTTGGAGAAGTATGTTTCAAGTGTAAGACTTCTTTCTTAGCTTTCAAATCCCAGATTGAAGTATAACCTGTGGTACCCGCAGAAGCAAAAATATGACTGACGTGATTATTCCATGAAACTTTGGTAACTGTATCCATTGGGGTCATTGCTGTACCTGGGGCAAAAGGTGATAAGTTGGCTAATTTATTTGTATCCCAAATGAAGATCTCACTGTTAGAGCCACCAGACACCAGAACATTATGCTGGATTGGATTGAATTGTAAAGACTTTATTGAACCGGAATGTTTTTTACCAACTCCAGCTTCGGTAACAATATTTTCAGAAATCAATTTCTCAGTATTCCAGAATTGAATAACTCCACTTTCTAGAGCACCTGCTAGTAAGTTATTACTTTTGGCCCAATCTAAATCTTGAAACTTTTCAGGCGCCTGAATTGATAGCTTGGGATCTTTACTTGTAAGTGTATAAAAAGACAAGCTTGAATTTGAGGAAAAATCGTCATCAATCACTCCAGCTGCTGAGCCTGTTGCCAGTACTGGCAGCACTTCGTTCGACCAGGCAAACGTGGCTGTCTGTGCGATCTCGTTGAGCTTAACCATTGAACTTGTTCTTGCTGTTGTTGCTATTGAATTTTACTTCAATGTTGTTGTTGTCCACAAATTGCGTCTTGTAAAGGGCAGATACGGCGGCAAAGGTGCTGATTGGCGATCAATTGCTTGCTGCGTGTCCTAAAAACTGTTTGTGAAGCCTTAATAGTTCTCGATTGGCACTAAACTGACAGACTTGTTTAACGAGTTTAAGTTGTAAACAAAACAGGAGTTTTTCTCTAAGGCCAACAGATCAAAAATTTCGACGACCTGTAAAAAAAAGTGTGCGCTGACGAAATTCGAGCTTTGCTGAAACAGATTATATACTACAGGATGTCAGCGAACGATATAGACGATGAGCCAGATGAATGGTGAGTGTGCAGACCCTTACTTTATTTGCAGTGGGGGATTCTGTTAGTTATCGGACTAAATTTGGGCAATCTTAAGACGTTTTGGGTCAAATTTACAAGATATATGGGGATTTGATATTAACGAAACAGGGACAAAAGAATTATTAAAACAGGGTGTTCCGGTATGTTTTGGCGGCTCGGGGTTTAACTGGCTGTGGAGATTTTTCCAGCTCAGGGGAGGCTCAAGAAAGTACTAACAATCTTTAGATGAGAACTTAAAGTTAACTTTGTGCCACGCAGACACCGGCGACTGGAGAAAATGCACTAAGGAAGTACGTATATCCGGTAACTACAGATACAGAAACCTAACTAACTAGCAGATGATGGAATTCAAGAAGTGTTGGGAGAAGAACCAGAACAACTTGAGAACTTCAACTGAGAACAATAAAGAGTGATTACTTAGTTGTGGGTTGTACTTGTGATTAGAAATTGATGCCTTGTATAGAGTGAAGACGCTCCTTGTCTATGCTTTATGTAGCTAGTTGCCTCATTACAGCTTATCGATGCAGAGCTTTTTCACATTAATTATAACTATAGAAAATACTAGAAACATTTGTTGATTACTATATAAATTATAAAATTTTCCACGTGAAGTTAACCATCACTGAGCTTACTAGTTAAAGATTAAAATGGTTAATTCACGTCCAAAAGTATTCTTCGATATCGCAATTGGCGGTGAGAAAAAAGGCAGATTAGTATTTGAGTTGTTCTCAGATATTGCGCCAAAAACTGCAGAGAATTTCAGAGCATTATGTACTGGTGAAAAGGGAGTTGGTAAGCTTGGTAAACCATTATGCTACAAAGGTTCAAAATTCCATAGAATAATCAATGACTTCATGATTCAGGGTGGTGACTTTACTTCAGGTGATGGTAGAGGTGGTGAATCCATTTATGGAGAGAAATTTGAAGATGAAAACTTCAAAGAATTACATGACAAACCATTTTTGTTGTCAATGGCTAACGCAGGACCAAACACCAACGGTTCTCAGTTCTTTATAACCACTGTTCCAACACCACATTTGAATGGTAAACATGTTGTTTTTGGTCAATTGCTGAGCGGAAAATCGCTGGTTAGACAGCTAGAAAAAACTGAAACTGATTCTGGTGATAAACCATTAGCAGACTGTGAGATTATTGATTGTGGTGAACTACCAGAAGGCTACGTTGTGGAACAAACAACCGCGGTTGATGATGGCACGGGCGATATTTATGAATATGCTTTAAATGATAATGATAACATCGATATCAATAAACCAGAACAAGTCTTTGCTGCAATCAGTAAACTAAAAGAAATTGGTAGCACATTATTCAAAAAAGGTGAACTTCAAGCAGCTTTTGACAAATACACAAAGGCTCAAAGATATTTAAAGGAGTATTTCCCAGATGATTTAAAGCCTGAAGAATATGATGAGTTGTATAAATTGAAAGCTGCAGTTAACTTAAACGTTGCGCTAGTGGCACTGAAATTGGAGAAATTCCATGAAGCAATTGCAGCAGCAACATTGGCTCTAGAAGTTGAAACGATTGATGAGAAATCAAAATCTAAAGCACTATACCGTCGTGGATCCGCTTTGAGCAAGATTAAAGATACAGATTCAGCACTAAATGATCTACAGGCTGCTGCAAAGATTGCTCCCACTGATGGCGCTATTGCGAAGGCAATTGCAGATATCAAAGTTGCCGAACAAAAACGTAAAGAGCAACAAAAGAAAGCATATAGTAAAATGTTCAAATAATAAATAAATATCTAAGCGCATAGACATGAAAGGAAGTAGTTGCTTATTTAGCTCTTAGTCTCTGAATAGACAACATTAATATTTACTGTTTCATGCTTGTCCACTTAACTTTCAGAAAAAAGGTTGGTTTAGCGTATAAATTATAAAAGTACAACGTTACAGTGTTTTGAACTCAAAGTTATGAAATAATCCAGTAGTACCACTAGTTATAGCATCGACAACACGTATTTAACATAATCTATAAACTATATCCAATTTCTGGATTTTCATTATTGGTAAAGCCTGCAAGCTCAAAATTTTCAACTATAACCTCTTTGTTCCTTTGATTCATATCTTCTTGTATTGTCAAAATATTAAGACAAGTATGGAGTACTGATACAAATGATATCAGCGTCTAACAACTAACAACTGTAACTTTTGCAGTCTAAAAATGAGGGGCCTCTTTTTGGTCCTATGGCACTATCGAATATTCATCACTAGAGACTTCTTAACGCTGTGGGCGATATATTCATTCACGACATTGAAGAAAAGTTAACTAGACCACCATTTGGAATGTCTGCTTTTGCGGCCTGAGACCTAATTTTGTCTGATTCAGATTTGGGTCGTAGCACAAACTTTACCACTCCATAGATGATTAGTTTTGATTCTCTTAGAAACAGGGAAAGTCCATTACGCTTTCCAGCTGATAATCACATTCAATCGTTAGAGTTTCAAATTGTTGCCATTGCGGACACCACTTAGAATCAATCAAAGCCATCATCTAATCGACGCAAGCTAAAGAAAGTATACATTTTGCGAAAGCATGAATGTGACAGCGTTTTTAAGATAATAGCTTCACACTCTATTGGCAAGAAGTTTTTCTTGTGTGTCAATGATAGAAAGAAGAGACGGCCCATCAAAAACATGGGTCAGAAATCTACTTATGCATCAAGCATTTTTTAACAATCGGTGCAAATGAAATGGAAGTTTTGTACCAGCGTCCTAAATTAATGCAAGCAGGAAATTGGCAAGGGCCACGTTATCAGACTGCAGCATCCACTTGACAACAACTACTGAATAAATCTTATGTAATGAAAAATGTTATTGTTAACTTTTCGAAACCTTATCTTACCTATGAAGATGTCACGCGAGAAGGTGCTAGAGACCTCCACGGTTGATAGGACTTCTCAGCACTTTTTCTGTGAATGTAACACACTATATTTGACTGTTATATTTACCAAAAAAGACAGTAGGTCAATGCAATTGACCGTTTAGGCTAAGATCTGAGAATTTACCAGCTACCTCAACCATCTCAGTGAAACTTCCAAAAACACCTCCAGACACAAAGAGTTCCTCTGTTTTGGCTTACTCAGGATGGATCCGAATCCTATCAACTTCCCCTACATGGCTGTTGATTAAAAAAAGTGACATTAAATAATACAATGTGATTACATAATCAAATATATACAAAGTAGCTGTGGCAACCAAAAATGGCAGTTACCCCGTCGAAAACCGACGAAATTTTTGAAATTTTTGCTGAAAAATTTCAGTTTGTTTTGGGGGGCGAATTTTAAACAACAAAGTTCTCAACCAAACAACAACAAAACTTTCAAGAGTTCATCTGGTCTCACGATTTTCAGAAAGAACTAATTGAGAAGAACACGTCAGTTTTTATCCTACACCGTTTGAAGCACTCCTTGCCACGGAATCCATTTGTTTGTTATAACGCCTTTTAAGGTAAACAAACACAAATTAGTACTCATTTGATTGCTGCTGCTAATACAACTCCACCCCAGCCAGTACAGCTTATTTAGAAACAAGTGTCGTTTATTGAAACTCTCTGTGACTTCATTGTGATTGTTTTTGTTTTTGTCTCAAATAGCATTTTCAACATCTCCTTTTGCATTTATTTATCATTAGTATTGTTCTTTTGTTCACTGCTATTGCTTTCATTTTTATAATACATATAAACACTAGAAAAAAACAAAAAAAAAAGTTAATCAACAGCCCTTTAGAAGATTTATTATCATTTGATTTAAGATTTTTGAAAAATGGTTCAATTTCCTTATTCAAGTGCGCCTTTGCGTACTGTTAAAGAAGTATGTTATCCAAATAGAGAGAATGGTATCTTAGTCTTGATTTAGTTACTAACAAATTTAGGTCCAATTTGGATTATTATCCCCAGATGAAATTCGTGCAATTTCTGTTGCAAAGATTGAATTTCCAGAAACTATGGATGAAACTCAAACTAAACCTAGAGTTGGAGGTTTAAACGATCCACGATTAGGTTCAATTGATCGTAATTTTAAATGTCAAACTTGTGGTGAAGGTATGAATGAATGTCCTGGTCATTTCGGTCATATAGAGTTATCAAGACCCGTTTTCCATATTGGTTTCATAAATAAAGTCAAAAAAGTTTGTGAATGTGTCTGTATGCACTGTGGTAAATTATTATTAGATGAATCTAATGAGCTATTCAAACAAGCAATAAGGATCAAGGATGGTAAGAAGAGATTCAATGCGGTTTGGGCTTTATCAAAAGCTAAAATGATTTGTGAGCCAAATTTTCCACCGGATGCTGACGGACAAGTTCAATCAAGAGGAGGTTGTGGTAACATTCAACCAATTGTTCGTAGAGATGGTTTAAAACTATGGGGTACTTGGAAAAGAGGTAAAGAAGATGAAAATGAACAACCAGAAAAACGTATATTAACCCCAGGTGAAATTCTTAATGTTTTCAGACATATAAGTCCAGAAGATTGTACAAAATTAGGATTCAATGAGGAGTATGCGAGACCAGAATGGTTAATCATTTCTGTTTTACCAGTTCCACCACCACCAGTTAGACCATCAATCTCTTTTAATGATACTCAAAGAGGTGAAGATGATTTAACCTATAAACTATCGGATATTTTAAAAGCAAATATTAATGTCCAAAAATTAGAAATGGACGGTTCTCCACAACATGTTATCAATGAATTTGAGTCCTTATTACAATTCCATGTTGCAACTTATATGGATAATGATATTGCTGGTCAACCACAAGCTTTACAAAAATCAGGTCGTCCAATTAAATCCATTCGTGCTCGTCTTAAGGGTAAGGAAGGTCGTATCAGAGGTAATTTAATGGGTAAGCGTGTTGATTTCAGTGCGCGTACTGTTATTTCTGGTGATCCAAACTTAGAGTTAGGTCAAGTTGGTGTCCCAAAGAGTATTGCAAGAACTCTAACTTATCCGGAAACTGTCACACCGTTCAACATCAAAAAATTAACGGAACTCGTTATGAATGGACCAAATGAACATCCTGGTGCTAAATATATCATTCGTGATACAGGTGATCGTATTGATTTGAGATATAATAAGCGTGCAGGTGATATTGCTTTACAGTATGGATGGAAAGTTGAGCGTCATTTGATGGATGGTGATCCAGTTTTATTCAATCGTCAACCTTCTTTACATAAGATGTCTATGATGTGTCATCGTGTTAAAGTTATGCCTTATTCCACTTTCAGATTAAATTTATCAGTCACCTCACCATACAATGCAGATTTTGATGGTGATGAAATGAATTTACACGTTCCACAGTCAGAAGAGACAAGAGCTGAACTGCTGAACATTTGTGCTGTTCCACTACAAATTGTTTCTCCACAATCAAATAAACCATGTATGGGTATTGTGCAAGATACGTTATGTGGTATTAGAAAAATGACATTAAGAGATTCTTTTGTGGATTATGATCAAATGATGAATATTTTATACTGGATCAAAGATTGGGATGGAATCATTCCTCCTCCAACCATTTTAAAACCAAGACCACTATGGACAGGTAAACAGATGTTATCTATGGCCATTCCAAAGGGTATTCATTTACAAAGATTCGATGAAGGTACCACATTATTAAGTCCAAAAGATAATGGTATGTTAATCATTGATGGTAAAATTATATTTGGTGTTGTTGATAAGAAAACTGTTGGTGCTACTAATGGTGGTTTGATTCATACTGTTATGAGGGAAAAAGGGCCAACTGAGTGTGCTGACTTATTTGGTAAGCTACAGAAAGTTGTCAACTTTTGGCTTCTACATAATGGTTTCTCAATTGGTATTGGTGATACAATTGCAGATGCTTCAACAATGAAAGAAATTACTGATGCTATTGCATTAGCCAAAAAGAAGGTTGATGAAGTTACCTTGGAAGCCCAACAGAATAAATTAACTGCTAAACACGGTATGACCCTTAGAGAATCTTTCGAAGATAACGTTATCCGTTACTTAAATGAAGCCCGTGATAAAGCAGGTAGATCTGCTGAAGTTAATCTAAAAAATCTGAATAATGTTAAACAAATGGTTAGTGCAGGTTCAAAAGGTTCATTTATTAACATTGCTCAAATGTCTGCTTGTGTTGGTCAACAATCTGTTGAAGGTAAACGTATAGCATTTGGATTTGCTGACAGAACATTACCACATTTTGCAAAAGATGATTATTCACCAGAATCAAAAGGTTTTGTTGAGAATTCATATTTAAGAGGATTAACACCACAAGAATTTTATTTCCACGCCATGGGTGGTCGTGAAGGTTTGATTGATACTGCCGTTAAAACTGCTGAAACTGGTTATATTCAACGTCGTTTAGTTAAAGCTTTAGAAGATATCATGGTTCATTATGATGGTACAACAAGAAATTCGCTTGGTAGTATCATTCAATTCGTTTATGGTGAAGATGGGTTAGATGCCGGTCACGTTGAAAAACAATCTATTGATACAATTCCTGGTGAAGATATAGCATTTGAAAAACGTTACCGTGTGGATTTGACAAATCCGAAAACTTCAATAAAACCATCTTTATTAGAATCCGGTTTAGATATTATTGGTAACAATGAGCTACAGATGGCTTTAGATGAAGAATATAACCAATTATGTAACGACCGTGATTTGTTAAGAAAAGTATTTACTGACGGTGAGCATAACTGGCCATTACCAGTTAATATCCGTCGTATTATTCAAAATTCTCAACAAGTATTCCATATTGATCGTTCGAAAGCTAGTGATTTAACATTGATGGAAATTATAGATGGTGTTAAAGAATTAAACTCAAAATTATATGTTATTCGTGGTGATACAAGATTAATTAAAGAAGCACAATTGAATGCCACCACTTTATTCCAATGCTTAGTGAGATCAAGACTATCAACACGTCGTGTTATTGAAGAATACCGTCTGAATAAAGAAGCATTCTATTGGGTCTTAGGTGAAATAGAAGCTCAATTTCAAAGAGCTGTCGTTCATCCAGGTGAAATGGTTGGTGTTGTTGCTGCTCAATCTATTGGTGAACCTGCAACTCAAATGACCTTAAATACCTTCCATTTTGCGGGTGTTGCTTCTAAAAAAGTTACTTCTGGTGTTCCAAGATTGAAAGAAATCCTAAATGTTGCAAAGAATTTGAAAACTCCATCTTTGACTGTTTACTTAGAACCGGAATACGCAAATGATCAAGAAAAGGCCAAGGAAATTAGATCTGCTATTGAACACACTACATTAAAGAGCGTGACAGTTAAAACTGAGATTTATTATGATCCAGATCCACGTTCTACAGTAATTCCGGAAGATGAAGAAATGGTTTATTTACATTTCGAAATTCCTGATGAAGAAATTGAAGCATCTATTGATAAACAATCACCTTGGTTATTACGTATCGAACTAGATCGTACTCAAATGAATGATAAAGATTTAACCATGGCGGAAGTTGGTGAAAAAATCAAAGAAATTTTCAAAGATGATTTATTCGTTATATGGTCAGAAGATAACGCAGAGAAGTTGATTATTCGTTGTCGTGTTGTTCGTGATCCAAAAGCCATGGATGAACAAACTCAAGAAGAAGAAGATCAAATGTTGAAACGTATTGAGAACAATATGTTGGAGTCAATTTCTTTAAGAGGTGTTCAAGGTATTGATCGTGTTGTTATGATGAAGTATGACCGTAAATTACCAGATGAAACCGGTAAATTTGTTAAAGTTCCTGAATGGGTTCTTGAATCAGATGGTGTTAATTTAGCAGAAGTTATGCAAGTTCCAGGTGTGGATACTACAAGAATCTATACCAATTCATTTATTGATATATTATCTGTTTTAGGTATTGAAGCAGGTAGAGGAGCATTATACAGAGAAGTTTATAATGTTATTGCATCTGATGGTTCTTATGTGAACTATCGTCATATGGCTTTATTGGTTGATGTCATGACAAGTCGTGGTCATTTGATGGCAGTTACTCGTCATGGTATTAATAGAAACGATACCGGTGCATTAATGCGTTGTTCGTTCGAAGAAACAGTTGAAATCTTATTTGAAGCTGGTGCAGCTGCAGAATTAGATGATTGTCGTGGTGTGTCTCAAAATGTTATCTTAGGTCAATTAGCACCTGTTGGTACCGGTTCATTTGATGTCTTGATTGACGATAAGCAGTTGAAACACTTACCAACAGTTGAAGAAATTGATGAAGACGAAGAACAAATGAATAATGGAGGAGCAACGGAATACGACTCTAATTCATCATCTAACATGGATATTGATTCAAGTGATGATGTTGTTTTCTCGCCATTGATTGAAGCTGGTTCATCGAATAGTAGTTTAGGTGGTGGATTTACCGATTATGGTGGCTATGGAGCTCAAACTCCAAGTGGTGGAAACCAATCACCATTTGGTGGTGCTGGATTCAGCTATTCTGCTGCAAGTCCTGGTGGATTTGCGGCTTCTCCAGCGTATGGAGCTACAAGTCCAGCATATGGAGCAACTTCACCAAGTTACAGTCCAACGTCGCCAAGCTACAGTCCAACCTCTCCTTCATACTCACCAACTTCTCCATCTTATTCACCAACATCACCATCATACTCGCCAACTTCTCCTTCATATTCACCTACATCACCAAGTTATAGCCCAACCTCTCCAAGCTACAGTCCAACCTCTCCTTCATACTCACCAACATCACCATCTTATTCACCAACCTCCCCAAGCTATAGCCCAACCTCCCCAAGCTATAGCCCAACCTCCCCAAGCTATAGCCCAACCTCCCCAAGCTATAGCCCAACATCACCAAGCTATAGCCCAACATCACCAAGCTATAGCCCAACCTCCCCTAGCTACAGCCCTACATCACCAAGCTATAGCCCTACCTCTCCAAGCTACAGTCCTACATCTCCAAGCTATAGCCCAACATCTCCATCATATTCTCCAACTTCTCCAAGCTATAGTCCAACATCTCCTTCATACAGCCCAACCTCTCCTTCTTACTCACCAAAATCTCCTTCTGAATCACCAAAAGAAGAAGGCAACTAAGTGAGAGAGTGTTGATTAACAGAGACTGTTGTTATTACTAATTGTGATACAAAGAAGTGTTACTTCCTTCAAAGGGTTCAAATGATGATTACAAGTTAATTTTTTGAGAAAAATTGTGTTTTTATAAAGATTGAAAATAGTTTTATTATAAATGTTAGTTTTGACTTTGCTGTAACAAATTTTCGGTTTGCCCAATGGTAGTTAAAATCTCAAATTGTCTAGTTGTTGGAAATTTATCCAATTTTTTTTGTGTTGATAAAAAAAAACAAATTTTGAAAAGTAAACAAACAAAAGTTAAACAAACAGAGCTTTGTGCGGCTAAAGGGAAATAAATAGCTCACTGAGAAGAATGAGTGACTGCTCACTGACAATTGATAGGATATATGGTACGTCTTCTAGTAGTCCTTTGGACTTTGAAGTCTCGGAGAATTTGGTGGCATATATTGCCAGTGGTGGAGTTGTTGTGGCAAAGATAGACAAATCTGAGGGTAGAGTGCTCTCACACGAACAGCGGTTTTTTTGCGCCAAACCCAGTGAGTCTACCAGTAGCTCAAGCACACACAGCTCGGCCAATGCGTACTTGAACATGGCCATTTCACAGAATTCAATCAATGTAAGTAATAATGGTAGCCAACAGCCAGATACCGAAAAAGATTCCTATGGCATAGTGTCACCAGCTCAGACAATTTGCCAGGAGTCAGACTCTGGAAGTGTATTGAGCTCATCAATTTCACAGCTCAAGGATTTATCTTTGAACCAATCAAGTGCGGTAAATTCCCCATTGTCTTCACCACTCAACAAATCGTATTCCAGAATAAAGACAATTTCATGTATTGCAATATCACCAGATGAGAGGTTTTTAGCAGTGGGTGAAACTGGTAATAATCCAAGGATTTTGTTGTTTTCCTTAGCACCAGATTCGTCAAGCTTTCCGATATTGAGTGTCTCTGAACACAGCTTTGGAGTGTTTGCTCTTAAGTTTTCACCAGACTCCACTCATTTACTAAGTATTGGTCTAAACCATGACAGTTTCATCTATTTATGGAGAGTGGCATATAGCGGATCTTCATTAACAATCACTGGTGTAAATAAATGTACCTCACATATAAAAGGTGTGATCTGGGTCGATGAGCATATTGTCACATTTGGAACAAGACACATTAAACTTTGGAAATATGAAGCAGACAGAGATAGTAAAGAGATGCTTAATGGTAAAAGTGTGATTCTAGGTCAATTTTTAAACAGCAATTTTGTTTACGCAACAGAAATTGGTAATGAAGAAGAGATTACTGGGATATTGTTCTTGACATCGTTTGGTGATCTTTGTTTATATGACTTTGAAACAAATAGCTTAGAGCTAAAGTACAGATTTAGATATAGCCACGAACATGTTGGTGTTATTTTAAATGATGAGTTTAATAGAGACAAAATTTGGGTTGGTGAGGATAATAAAAATTTAATTGAATTATCAATCTCAAAGGATTTTGATCAATTAGCATCATCCAGTGAAAAATGTCCCGACTCTCCAAGGAAAGTCAAGTTTAATCCATTATTTACTGCAATTTATCAGATTAATAAGAAATATTTGATTTATTTAACATCCAAGGAACAAGTTATGATTTATAATACAGAAAGTTCAATCTCAAAGCCATTGACTGATACATTATCTAAAGACATCAATGGAGTCAAGAAATGTAGCAATGGTGAAATCATCAATTGGACAACCACTGGTATTGTTAAGAGAATGGCTGGTGAGGATAATTCGAATCTTGAATTAGTAACTGATTTGGACTGTACCACTGGGATTACAGCACTGGATATTATGCCAAATGGTGATATAATAACTGGTGATATGTATGGAGCCCTCAACATATATAAATGTGGGACTTGTGAAGTTATTTATACAACAATTGCTCACGAGTTTTCGATTAATGAGGTTTGTTATTTCACAGTTGGGAAATTTGAGTTTATCGTTACTATTGGCAGAGATAGAATGATTCAAGTTTTTGCAAAAATTCAAATTGGGGAATCATTTGAAGAAGATAACATTTCAAATGAACTTTCAAATGAATGGACAATTCTACAAACATTAGCAGAACATAAGGGAAATTTATTATCATTGATTTATAACAATTCAAAAATATATGTTAGCTCAGCCGACAGAACAATTTCAATTCACAAGTTTGAAGTTGATGGAGATTTAGTTTTAATTTCGAAAGAATCAACAATTTCATTAAAAAGTTCACCAGTTTCAATGGCTATATTTAAAGATGATTTAGTTATTTCAACAAATGATAAAACAACGACCATTTACAATATTAATACTTTTGAGTCATTAAGAAATTTGAAATTTCATGATAGTAATAATGAATTGTTGTTAGTTGATAATCTGAAAGTATCATCTAAAAATGTTTTGATATGTACATGTTCAGACAAAAGTATAAGAGTTTTCAACTATATTACTGGCAAGCAATTAAGTGTTAATTGGGGTCATAGCGAACCGATTAACAGTTTATTATTGATTTCATCAGATAATTTGTTGACATTGAGCAGTAGTGGGTGTTTATTTAGTTGGAAACTTGGTAAAACTTTTAATCCATTGCATGAGAGCTCAAGTATTCAAAGAATCAATGACTTTCAAACTCCACCCAAAGTTACAAGAAAAATTAAAAAGCCAGCTAGTATTAGTAAACCTTCATCACCTTCATTGAACTCACCAACAAGAACACCATTTTTATCAAGAAACTCCACCACCACAAGATTACAATCCACACCAAAATTAACACCAACCACACCTTCCACAGTTGTACCAACAAAATTATCCACCACAGCTAAAACATCATTATCACCTCAATTGAGGTCTCCTTCACCTCAACTCAAGTCGCCCAAATCACCAACATTAGCAAGTAGATCACCACCAAGAACGAGTTTGTCGCCTAGTGTATCACCATCGAGGGCTAGCCCAACAATAGCAAGAACTTCAAGAGCATCAGTAGTTACCAAGAAACCAGGCAAGAGTGAAATTGATGAGTTGATTAGCAGTTTGATAAGCTTCAAATCCAACATGATGAGCTACTCGTTACAAGAAGTACAAAGGGTCAAGGATGAGGTTGAAGGGATTTTTGAGATCGAGCAAAGCTTGATTGAAAAATACACTTCAAAATTAGTAGAGAGTTTGAAATTGAACAAAGAGGCCTAGTTCATAGAATAAAAACAATGTTTATTGTTTTTTTGAGATCAAACCTTTGAACATGTCGAAAGAGTTTCCATCAGGTTGTAACTGGAATTTTACTCCTGTTGGCTTATCATATCTGTCCACTTCTTCAGCAACCAGCATCCCCCAGTCGTGAGTGATACCGGTCAACCTGGCTCTTGTGTTGCCATGGTCTTGCAAGTGCACAATCTGGTTGGAGTGCAGCCAGTGCTTATAGTACATTGACAAAAGAGGTTTGAAACCTTGGTTCAAAAACACTCTGAACAACTTTTCCATACAGTACATGTACTTGGCGAGGTACATTTCTGTTGATATTGGCTCTAGTCGTGGTTGGCCCCTTTTAACCCTCGCTTCGTTTAGCAAGTTGATTGTGGAGTTGATGGAGGTTGTTGGATGGGCATTTGATAAGTTGACGCCAGTGCCAATGATAGTTTTGTAGTTTCCATCAATGACGTTTGTGTTCACCAAGATACCTCCGATCTTGACGTAAGTGGGTTCGTGCTCGTTGGAGTCGAACTGCTGGCCAAAAAACTCAGGTTTAATGGCGTAAATATCGTTGGGCCATTTAATTCTGATAGGCAGCTCGTCGTAGCCCTCGCCCATGGTGGTGATAGCCTCCACCACTGCCAGGCTGGTAAGGTACTGGACGAACACGACGGGCGCGTGCTTGTACACCAGCGGGATCTCGTACACCAGGGAACTGGCGCACACTCCAGGCGGGTTGATCCAGATATTGCCTCCTCTTCCTCTTCCCGAGACCTGCACGTTAGCAGCTGCAACCAGCCCGGTAGGCAGGTGCTTGAGGATGTTGAAGTTCTTGTCAAGGATCGAGCTAGTGGAGGTGATAACCTCACCGTACAACAAGATGGACCCGGCCTTGCCCGACAGGTCTACCTGGCCGTGGTTTTCCTGCAGCAGACGGAAGTACTGTCTTATATCAAAGTAGGGCGTGGACTTTCTGTCCGGCAACGAGCTGCCGTACACGATGAGCTCCTTGATGGCTGTGTCTGGGTCCTCGTACTCTTCCTGCTTATCCAGCTGGTGGGACAGCGAGTAGTCCTGTGAGTGGATGCGAAACGAGTCTGTGGTGCCCTGCAGCAGGTTCTCGCTCGTCAGGCCCACGGCTGCCACAATCTGGGTCATGAGCTCGTCCACTTTATGTGGGATGGGCGAGCACAGGTTCAATGGGGTGATTCGAGGTCTCACCACCTCGTTGTCGTTGACGCGAAGCCCCAGCAGGCGCAGGCACGACCGCAAGAACAGCTGGCGGGACTCGTTGCGCTGCTGCAGCTCGCGCACAAGCTCCATGTAGTCGCTGTCGTCGTGGTCCAGCTTCATGAGCTCAGGCACAAACTCTGGGTGCGTGCCCGTGAGGATCGCCCGGCCCGAGCCCACCTCGCACAGCACTGCGGCTGCCGGACAGGTGCCTGGGTCGCAGCTCAGCTTGTCCACGTACTGGGCCAACACAGTGACTTTGTCGTACTTGTCAGCGTCCACAAACACGGCCCCTCCGTTGTAGTAGTGGTACGAGTAGTCGATGTCTGCGCCCAGTGCGGCACTGTTCACAGCCACCTGGGCCACCTGCGAGCCCTTTTCCGACCCGTAGTCGAACCCAGCAAACGCTGGCCCGCGCGCGGTGCCTGGGAAGAACCGCAGGTCACGTGATCCGGTCACCTCCATCAAGGGGTCGCCCTGGGCGAACTCGCAGCGGGACGAGCCGTAGTACCCGCCCGCGCAGAGTCCCAGGTACGCGCCCCCGCGGCGCACAAAGTCTCTGATGGCAGCATTGCCCTCGCCGTTCAGCTCCTTGCACATCGGCAGGTCTGCGCCGCCCGGCACCACCAGCAGGCTGGTCTTGCCCGCCCAGGGCTCCTTCTTCAGCGTGCGCGAGTCCACGCTCACCACCGCGTAGTAAGGGGACAGGTACCGGCGCAGCGACTCCAGGCAGTGCTTGACTGAGTCAGGCGTGGTTCCAGGACCTGAATGTTAGTGGGTGGTCCTCCCATCCGCTCAAAATACCCACCAGAATACACCAAAACGTTCATTTGCCTTCTTGCAAAACCAACCAGCATACAATGTGCTTAAATACCTCAACCGGTGCCACGATTCAGATGATTCAGATGATTCAATTTTGGGTTTGGGAAATTTTTCACTTTTGTTCACCACAGTAATTGCACCCAGCAGCCTCACCCACCACCACAGGACACCAGGACACCAGCATGCTTCTGCACGGGCTCAGAGTATTCCCAGTGGCACGCACTGCGTCCGCCGGGGCCATAAGACTACAATTAGCGGCATTTCCCCAGCCCAGGTGGTACTCCCAGCCCCAGCCCAACACCAAACCCAACACCAAGCCCAACGCACAGCGAGTAACCCAACGAGTGGGTCAACGCATAGGCGAGCAGCTCAACAGGAGCGTTGCTAAGGGCAGGGAGCTCAAGCACAAGATTGCACAGCCGGTTAAGAAGCTCATCCCGGAGCACGAGAATATCTACACGGTTCCCAACATTCTAACGTTCACGCGCCTGGCCACGGCCCCAGTGATTGGGTACTTCATCGTGCACGAGCAGGTTGTGTACGCACTGGCACTGTTCACGTACTCGTGCGTCACAGACTTCCTGGACGGGTACATTGCCAGAAAGTACAAGATGCACTCTGTTGTGGGGTCTGTGATCGACCCGATGGCCGACAAGCTGCTGATGATTACGTGCACGTCGTGCCTGGCGCAGGCTGGCGTCATCCCGCTGTCGGTGGCTTCCCTTATCCTGGGTAGAGACGTTTTGCTGGGGCTCTCAGCCATATATTACCGGTACATTTCACTGCCTGCGCCCAAAACACTCACGCGGTTCTGGGATTTCAGCATCCCATCCGCAGAGGTGCACCCGACCACCATCTCCAAGTACAACACGGCGTTCCAGATGCTGTACATTGGTGGAGGTGTGCTGTACCCGGTGCTGCTGAACCAGATAGATCCCAGCTACATTGCGCTGCTGGAGACCGCGTATACCGGGTTCGGCTACTTTGTCGGGCTCACTACTGTGCTGAGCGGGCTGTCGTACGTGTTTAGCAAGGATGCCGTGCGGATCCTCACCAGTAGCAATAAATGAGAAACGAGTGAAGGTTGTAGTGAGTAAATGTGGCGCAGCAGCGCAGCAGCCCAGCAATGTGGCGTATTATGATGGCGCAGCAGCCCAACAATGTGGCGCAGCAAGTTTGAAATTACTTTGCGTAGTAAAAGTGAACTGTGCAATAGTGCAGCGCCGGTACCCCAAAATACACACCCAACAGCTACACAACCCCTCACAACCAACAACATTAATTATCGACTAAAAGTAATATCATCAATACGCAGGATCGACTTGACGGTCTCAGCAGCCAAGGTGATTGCGCTGGTGCTCACCAGAACCGGCTGCAACACATGCTCGTCGTACGTGTTTGTAGCACCGGAGCGGCGCGCAGAGATTCCCGCGTTCTTCTCGCCAAGCTCGTGCTTATTACGCAGCTCAGTAACAACGTTGATACTGTTGAGACCTGCGTTTTCAGCTAGCGTGGTTGGGATAATCTCCAGAGCATCCGCAAACTCCTTCCATATAAACTGCTCGGTTCCAGACATGGCCCTGGACTCCTTGGCCAAAGTTCGGGACACTTCAATCTCCGGAGCACCTCCTCCAGCAATGAGTCCACGCTCTTTAACCAAACAACGAATGACACACAGTGCGTCGTGTAGTGACCGCTCGGTCTCGTCCAGCACAAGGTTGTTGGCACCACGGCACACAACAGACACAGTTGGGTTCACAACGTTCTTAACACCAGTGATCTTGACAATCTTGGACCCGGATGACTCAATTTCTTCAACCAGGTCTGCAGAACCCAGTCTCTCCTCTGAGAACAAGTCGATATCCGAGATTGGTTTACACGCCAAACTCTTACTGAGGAACTCGATCTCTTCACGCTCGATGTCTTTGATAACCAGGATTCCCAGCTTGGACAAAAAGTGCAGAGACAAATCGTTGACTGCGTCTCTCAGTATGGATTTCTGGATCAGCAGCACGTTACACTTGGCCTTCTTGATCTTTTTGCACATGTTAAGCAGGTATGCTCTTTCCTCTTTCAAAATCTTGTCCATTTGTCTGTAGTCGTTGACCACGACATTATTCTCCATATCTGGCTTTGGAGGCGACAGCTGGAACTGGACCAGCGCGATCCGGGCCTTCTCAATCCTGGTAGGACCATTGGCGTTCTTTACAACGTTCTGGGACAGCACGACGCCGTTCACGAGCTCGGTGTCGTCGATGGTGCCACCCACTTTCTTAATAAGTCTGATATCGTTGAGATCAACGTTGGTGGCGTCCTTGCCCACCACTTTCAGCACCGAGTCGACGGCAAGTGGCGCCAGCAGGTGCGAGTACTGGCCGACGATCTTGGAGCTCAGGGAGGTGGACGCGGCACGGACCAGCGCCTCGTGGTCGTCCAGCGAGATCTTGGTGGACATCTCCCGCAAGATCTCGACCGATCTCTTTGCAGCCCTCTGGAACGACTCGGCAATCAGCGTAGGGTGGATGCCCTTGTTCAGCAGCTTTTCAGCGGCGCCCAGCAGAGCGCCAGTCAAAATCACAACAGACGTGGTACCGTCGCCAGCCTCAACATCCTGCGCCCCGGACACATCCACGAGCATGCGCGCAGCTGGGTGCAGCACCGCCATGTGCTGCAGAATCGTGTGCCCGTCGTTCGAGATGATCACCTGGCCCTTGCCCGTCTTGATCATCTTGTCCATACCTTTGGGGCCCAGCGAGGTTCTGATGGCGTCAGCCACAGCCCGGGCAGCCAGAATGTTGGACTTTCTAACCTCCTGCGGCTTCTCCTTGTTCTTAAACGTCGAGTTCGACGGGTTCGCAGCCTGTGGCGCGGCAACAGCTGACATTCTCAATGGTTGAACTGCTAGAAATTCGTTTTGTGTTTAAATTTTTATTTTATTTTTTCAACAACATCAAAACATCTCGAATTCCACCTGAGGGCCCAAATGCAGTTTGAGGAGGTTAGTGTGACGCGCAGTGCGATCGTGAACTGCTCGTTCTCGCTGTGGTACGACAAGTACAAGAAGCACGTGCCGCGGGCGCGCGTGATCAAGCCGCTGCCGCAGAGCTTTGTGGACTATCTCACGAGCGATGGGATTGTGCTGCCTGAGGACGACGGCCACTTTGCAACCGGTGTGGGCACTGGGGACGGCGATTACAGCGACTGGTCCGACGAAGAGGACACTGGGCCGCCCCAGGCAGACCCGCAGCGGGTTTTCGACGCGTTTAGCGACACCCACGAGCAGATCAAGCAGGCGATCCGCGAGCTGGGCCCGGTGACGCCCAAGCTGAACTGGTCGGCGCCCCGGGACGCCACCTGGATCATGGCCACAAACACCATGAAGTGCGAGAGCGCCTCGGACGTGTACCTGCTGCTGAACGCATCCAACTACATCATGCACGACGTGTCGCGGGCATTTGACGACGTGAAAGAGAACGAAACCGACACTTCCAAGACCACAGACACCGCGTACGAGCTAGTCCTCAGACAGTGGTTCAACATCAACCCGGCGCTCGAGTTCAGGTGCTTTGTCAAGCACAGAACTGTCGTGGGCGTCTCCCAAAGAGACCTCAATCTCTACGACTACCTGCCCGAGCTCGAGCCCACCATCAGACGCCTAGTGGACAACTTCTTCCACTCGGTACTGCGCGACTCGTTCCCAGACCCAGACTTTGTGTTTGATGTTTACTTGCCCCGTCCCTTCAACAAGGTTTGGCTCATCGATATCAACCCCTTCAGCAGAAAAACCGACTCGCTGCTCTTTATCTGGCACGAGCTCGCCACCTGCGACCCGCAAATGGAGAAGTATGAGCTGCGGCTCATCACTGAGACCAACAAGAGCAGGTTTGCGGCAAAGGAGCACTCCGAGAACCAGGTTCCACAGGATCTCGTGGATGCTGGGGCTGATACTGCAAAGATGGTGGAGCTTGCCAGAGAGTGGCAGGCTGCTCAGCAAAAAGCCGAAGCCAAATTCAGCGGAGAAGAGGTCAAGTCCAGTGAAGAGGAAGCCAAACTCAGCGGAGAAGACGTCCAATGAAAATAAGCCTAAGCTGGTCAAGCCAGCAATGCCAGCGAAGCCTGAATTCCTGCTAAGCTCCAACTAAGCGCCTGTTAAACACACTGTGCTATTCTAAGCTCTGCTGTGCCCTGCTAGGTGCTCTGATAAGCTGTGCTAAGCTCTGCTGTGCCCTGCTAGGTGCTCTGATAAGCTGTGCTAAGCTCTGCTGTGCCAAGGATTTCCATGTCATTCATAAGATCTGCACAGGCAGTGTCCTCTAATCTGCAACTGAAATTACTTTAAAGGGCTCGCAAAACAACAACGGCGTTTTACAATGATAAGATCGATTGCAAACATCATAACATGCTACACAACTAATATGAAATTACTACAATTGCAGCCACACGCAATCTCATTGTTCTAGAGTGATAAATCTCGAAATGCGCAAATCTCATTGTCCCATAGTAATAAATAAACGAAACTTCCGTAAACAATGTTATACATTGAACAATAAAAAATGTAATTGTAGCTAGGCGCAAATCTAATGCCCCATAATTATGAAACGTCCAAATAACTACAGTTCATCTACGCAAACCTCAATAACAACATGTTATATAATGAATAAGTGTTTAAAATTTAACAGATTTTGATAAATTCTTTTTAATACCCGTTTGCTCACCTCCATAAGCACCAGTTGGCGCAGTATAAACAGCACGAATAGATTTCAGTTTCTTTTGAGCCTTCTCGTACTTCTTTCTCTTCTTGACTCTCGAGTTTCTATTATCCTTCTTACGGTTTGGTGTCAAACCTTTATTCTTCAGTATTTGATAGTTGATTGCACGTTTACCATCTTCGTCAATTTCTTCTTTAAGTTCACGTAGCTTTCCTTCTTTAGCAGCCTTAACTGCGGACTCGTGTGCGGCTTTACGTTTGCTTTTTTGTTCAGCTTTAGATGATTTAACTTGTTGGTAGTAACTATCATCAAACTCATTATTGATAGATTTCGCAGTTCTGACATCATCTTCGTCAAAGGATTCATTGTCATCAAGATCGGCTCCATTATCATCATGCTGTCCCCTCTTGCGTGCCTCCTCAATCAATCTTTGCTGTCTTTCGTATAAACGTTCCTTGTATGGCAAGTCCATGTCACCAGTATATTCTGGGTTAGTCTTTTTGTACCCTTCATAATCAATCTTGGCTGTGTAGAAACGTAATGAACGTTTACGTGCCTTTTTATCTTCTTTATCCACATCATCCATACCGGTTTCTGCAAAGTCCTCTGCAACAACAGGTTTAACTTTCTTGATTATACGTGGTTTGGAAATGTCAATATTTAGATCTTGTTCTTCTTCTTCTTCCTCCTCCTCTTCAGACTCTTCTTCAGAGCCTTCTTCAGAATCTTCATCAGAATCCTCTTCATCTTGTGATTCTTCAAGTCTACTTTGAACATTATCTTCTATACTTTCAGAGGCAGAAACCATACCTTCTTCATCTGAGCTGAATTCTTCATCATTTTCATCTTCAACCAGTGAACTGGCTTGTCTCC
Organism: [Candida] sp.; assembly: GCA_030570575.1. NCBI lineage: Eukaryota > Fungi > Ascomycota > Saccharomycetes > Saccharomycetales > [Candida] sp. The sequence continues at coordinate 124,412 of JAJLVZ010000004.1, read as the reverse complement.
AAAGCTCTTTCGAACTCAAAATACTCTCCATTATTGGGTGATCTTTCATGGAAAATGGTTCATCCTCCTTCAGAAATGAAATTAAGAGCACCACATACATGGAAATCGCACCTAAATACGCAGAAAGTGCAGTAAATTTCACATGCAGCACCTCACTGTCATCCTTATGCGCAGTCAGACGTTTCAACTCGGGCGATAATTTCTCCAACTCTTTGAACAGCGGTTTCATCTCAGGATGTACTCTTTCCAAATACTGCTTCTGAGCTGATTGATCTAATTTCGTTAAATCTTGTATGGAGACAGCCTCGGTCTCGGCCTTTTCCTTTTCAGACTCGCCAAACTCTTGCTCTTTGGCACTCTTAGCCCATTCTTCTTCCATCTCTTCATCAACATAATCATCCATATTCAGCTCTTCCATATGTTTCTTCTGCTGACGAATAGCCTCCTCTTCTATCTGCTTAGCAGTTTCTTCGTCTTCTATATCATCGGCACCATAGTAGTCTCTTTTGGTTCCCCAGCCGCCTTCTTCTTCTTCTTCTTCAAGCTCTTCGTCTTTCTTACCAAAAAAATCCTCGTCATCGTCGTCCTGGTCTTGATCTGCACCCTGCTGCTCTTCGTCATCGCTCGAATCGCTATCCTCATCGATTCCCATCACCTCTTCCTCACTACCACTATCCTCATCGCCTCTTCTTCTTCTTCTCTTACTTAAATCATATGAATCATCAAGCAATACCTTCTCTTTGTCGGCATGGAAGGCATCGACTTCGTCCATTCCAAAGTCCTCAACACTCCCAGCATCTCTGCTGCTGTTTTGCCCGCTTCTTCTGGCCATTTTAAACTGCTTTAATGAACTGCTAACCTTCAAATATTTTTATTAAATTTAAAATTTTATTTTCAAGCGATGAGCTCCGCCCGGGTAACTTGCTTAGTCAATAATAATGTCATTTGGAGTACAAAATATTTTTTTTTTTTTTTTTTTGATTTTTTTTTGTTTTACAGCTTTTTGTTAGTAGAAATTGGTGAAAAGTTGCTGTAAATAGTGGTTTTAAAGTGCTTGAAGTTCAAAACACGGATTACAAACTGCTATAAATGTCCGGAAATCGTTTGGACTCCTTGTCGCGCCGTTCCACTCCAAATAGCGGTGCCAAACCTGGACTGAAATTCAAGCCAAAGGCAGTTGCCAGAAGAAGTAAGGAGGAAAGAGATGCTGATGCGCCAGTCAATGCGGAGGAGCATGCGAAAAAACCACATAGAGGCGCTGGCAATGTGGGCAGAGGTGGTAAGCCTGGAAACAGAATGAACAGAGCACTTGCAGGAACGCATGTTGTTTCTGTGGGACCATTGGCTTCTGGAGTTGCCACGAGCGACCCACGCAGTTCGAAATCATCCATGGCAAGACCTAAAAGCTCTTCACCAGCACCAGAATTTTTGACCTCGATGATCAAGAAGGACAGGGAATCAAGAAGTGGCACAGCTGAATTGGATTCAGACGAAGAAGGTGATTTCCCAAGTATTAATATGAGTGAAGAGTACAGATTTCCTAAGGAGGAAACAGAATTGTTTCCACTCAGAGCACCACTGAAAGATACATATGAAGAAGAAGAGGAAGACTCGTCGCGGTCAACGAGTCCGGAAGTTCTAGAAGACTCTTCCGCTTCATCAGTAGTGAAAAAGGAGGAACAATTCGATACTGATCTAAAACAAATATTAAAGAATAAAGACAAAGAGCTGCAGCAGAGATTGAACGAAATTCATCTACGAACAGACTTATTTTCAATTGATAGTGATGAATCAAGAGCAGAAAGTGCAAAACTTAACAGAGATCATAGAACTTTGGTTAAAAAGATTGTTGAAATAGATAACGATAAAGAAAAGTTTTTGTTTGTCCAATTGCCAGCTGTGATTCCAGAATTTAAAGTTGATCCAAATGATAACCAGCAGGATGCAGATGGTGATATTGAAATTGTGGAGGAAGTTAAAGAATCTGAAGTTGAAATCAAAGAAGATCCGGAGGTTGTAGAGACTGACAAGGTTGAAGAAAGTGCAAAAACAGAAAAAAGTATAAAAGCAGAACAAATGCAAAGCTTAATTGGAAGAATTGGATCGCTACGGATTCATAAATCTGGTAAATTATCAATGAAAATAGGAAACATCGAAATGGATGTTGAAAGAGGTGCTGACACTTCCTTCTTACAAGAAGTTATTCATTTGCAAGACACTCAAGAGGAAGGTGTTCAGGATTCTTATTCATTTGGTACCGTCATTGACAAAATGATTGTGACGCCTAAATTTTAAGTTGTCTTCCATAAAACACACCTAGATTAACCCCCTAAATTTGCATTAAAGACCTAACAGAGTACATAAACAGCGCTGTCACAAGCACACTGGAAACCATGTAATTTTATAGATGAACTCTAATAAGTGTATTTTGTACTGCGCCACTTTCTCACTTGCCACACAGTTTGTCACAATTTTGTGAAAAAACAAATAACAAACAAATTTTTGATGATTAAACAATACAGGAATTGGTTCATCTTATTATTAAAGAGCTTCACAAAGGCGGTAGACTGAGCACTGAACCTTTAAGCTGGTATAATGAACGGGAAAACTCCAGATACTTTTTTGTCTCGAGTTTTTGGAACCAATTCCAATTACCAGCATGGAGATACCGAGTTATCAGGAATAAGCAATGACTACTTAAGTGAAATTCGTGAGTCCAATATGGAAGAACGCTCTTCACTAATACACTCTGAAGATGATGGGAGTGAGAGCGAGTCTGAAACTGAAAGTGGAAGCGCTAGTGAGGAACACGGTTCAGACTACGAAAGTGATAAGAAAAAGAAACATCTACATGAAAGCAGCAGGCTGTTTACAAATGACGCTGTGCGCAGAGTACAGTTGGGTAATGATGAGGAGGGAGACGACGAAGATGAAGATAACGTGCCAATCTCGTTGCTGGTGCAAGGAAAGCCAAATAACAGACAGTCAAACGCACCAAGGTCGTCAAAATCACCCCCATCAATCTCACCACCGCCACCACAGTCAGCAGCATTGAACACTTTCAACAACATCAAATCTAACATTGGAAAGAACTTACCCAAACAGTTACAAAATATGGGAAATGCATTTAATCTAACCAATAATCACAATAACGAGGAACATCAAGAATTTGATATCGAAGCTCAGCAGCCAGTTTCGTATAAAAAACCGTCACAAACCCCGCAAACTGCATCTGCAATTGAGCAGGAAAGAAGCAGAAGAGCAAGACTAGGTATACTAAGCCCTAGAGAACGAGCCCTGTGGAAATGGGCAAATATTGAAAATTTGGATAAATTCCTTCAAGATGTTTATTCCTATTACTTGGGGAATGGATTTTATTGCATTCTACTGAGTAAAGTACTAGATCTAGCAACACTGGTTTTTGTTGTGTACTTTTCAACATATTTAACTGCCTGCATCGATTACTCAAAACTGAGTTTGCCAACATCAAAATCGTTGAATGATATCACTGTTGATCAGTGTTACTCAAAAATTAGCTCACCAGTCAAGTTTGTGCTCTGGATGATTTACTGTTACTTTGCTTTGAAAATTGTACAGTTTTACTTTGATGCAAAGGAACTAAGGGAAATTTACTACTTTTATAATTATTTGTTGGATGTTTCAGATACTGATTTGCAAACAATTTCATGGCAAGTTGTTGTGCAAAAATTGATGCAGTTGAAAGATCAAAATGCAATGACATCAAACGTGTCAGATCTGAATAAACAAAAATCTAAACCAAAGATTGATGCACATTCAATTGCAAATCGAATTATGAGAAAGGAAAATTATTTGATTGCATTGTTCAATAAAGACATTTTAGACTTGACGCTACCAGTGCCTGGATATACTGAAAATGTCTTGACAAAAACTTTAGAGTGGAATTTATCACTATGTATTATTGGGTTTGTATTCAATGAACATGGCCAAATCCGCCAGCAATTCCTTAAAGAAAATAAGAGAAGACAACTAGCAGATGAATTGAAGAAAAGATTTATTCTTGCTGGAATATTCAATATCATCTTGGCTCCTTTTATTGTCACATATTTCATCTTGTTATATTTTTTCAGGTATTTCAATGAATATCAAAAAAATCCAGGCTCAATTGGAATGAGACAGTATACACCATTGGCAGAATGGAAATTTAGAGAGTATAATGAGTTGTACCATCTATTTCAGAAAAGATTGAACTTAAGTGTTCCCGAAGCATCTAAATATATTGACCAATTTCCAAAAGAGAAAACTGTTATTGTATTGAAATTTGTATCTTTCATATCAGGGTCATTTGCTGCTGTGTTGGGTATATTATCAATTGTTGATCCAGATATGTTTTTCAATTTTGAAATTACAAAAGATCGTACAGTTTTGTTTTACATTAGTATATTTGGTACAATTTGGGCTGTATGTCATAATGCGATTCCAGAAGAGTATCAAGTGTTTGACCCAGAAGAAAGTTTGAAGAAAGTTGCAGAGTACACTCATTACATGCCACCACACTGGGAAGAGAAATACCATGCTGATGAGACAAGAATTGAGTTTGGGAAGTTATTTGAAATGAAGGCAGTTCTGCTAATGAGAGAATTAGCCAGTTTAATAATGACGCCCTTCATACTATGGTTCTCACTACCAAGGTCTACGAATAAGATTATTGATTTTTTCAGAGAGTTTACAGTTCATGTTGATGGGCTTGGTTATGTGTGCACATTTGCAATGTTTAATTTTGAAAAGGGTAAAAAGCTTAAAACTAAGTATAACAGGTCGAGCGAGGATAAGATGATGAAATCCTATCTGTACTTTTTGGATAGCTATGGGGACAACAGCAACGAGCTTCCAAAAAATGGTGTTAAAAAGATGAACAAACTTTCAAAGCCATCACCGCTGCAGCATTCGATGTACGTGAATGATGTCAGAAGGGAGCGGCACCACCCGATCAATATGAACTCTTCGTACTACGGGCAGCTGAATGACCAGCAGTATTTGAAGAGAAACAACAACAGCAACCAGCTGAAGAATTCGTTCAGTGGACTAACGTCACAAAACCTGGGAGAATCGTTCATCACCACCATGCCCAACACAGACGTGCTGGACGAGTACCACCTAGGAGATGGCAGCGGTGATGGCATCAACGATGACGAGGATAATCACAGCGGTAAGAGTCCTGGTGTGCTGGGATTGCTGAACCAGTTCTACAAAGACTATGAGATTTCAAAGTGACCATGGTATTACGTTGGCAAACCTATTTACGTTGGCGTTGCTTCTGCTCCCTGGCATACGCGTTCTTCTCAGCACCTTCGATCGTATTGATAGAGTTCATGATACGTGCCATCTTAGCGTGATACTCATCGTAACTCTCCTTCTTCTCCTTAATCTGCTGTCTAGCCTCAAATCTCGTGTCCTTACGGATCTCCCTCATTGTAATCTTACGCTCCTGTTTGAGCTGTTTACGCATCTTGTTGATCTCCTGTCTTGCTCTGTTTTCATCATAAGATTTCTTCTCAGGATTGAAGTTCTCTTCGAACTGAGGTTCGTATGTTTTGATTGCGAGTTTCTTGTGCATTTGCAGTGTCAGTGGCTTGCGCTCGTCCACTGCGAATTTCAGCAGTCGGTTGAACTTGGTGAGCAGGTTGCCAACTGGCTTGAAATTTGGGTACTCTTGTGATAGGCTCTGCAGTATTATGACAAAAGGTTTAGCAATCTCAATAAAGGCGGTTTTCTCCTTCCACTGGTCTAAGCACGAGTCCACGACACTCACTATCTGCTGGAGCACCAGTATCTGGTATGTGAGCTCGTTCTTGTTGCTGAACTCTGTGTCTAAGTTTGAGATTCTCAGTGAAGTGTTGGAAACCTGCTTGAAGTTGTTTGGCAGCTTAATTCTGAAGTCCGCTGAGGCTGTGATGTCGATGTTAGACTCGAGTTGTGGTGCAGCAAAGGTCAGCAGGGCCTTTTCCAGGAAGTAGACAACTTCTGGAATGAATCTTTTCGAGAGTCTCTGATACTTGGTGAAGATTTGCGATATAAAGACACCGCCAATTAGCGAGTTGAGGCTTTTGAACTTGAGCTGCTCCAGGTACTCGCCCATGAGGATCGAGCTCGGGGTCACAACCAGGTTGTAGTGGTCAGAGGTGGAGTACAGGACGCCAATAATGGCAAATAGCGTGAGATCAGAGATTCTTGGGAACTCGTCCTGCCCCAGTAAAGTCTCGTTGATCCGCTCCTGCATCTCCTGGAACTTGCCACGCAGAAACTCCACAATGGTGATGTTGAACTTCTCAGTACACTTCTTGAGCAGCTGGATGAGCGACTCCTGCACTTTGGTGAAGTTCATGTCGTCAATCAACTCGGTTTCTGAGTTGTACAGGATGTGCTGCAACAGAATCACCGAGAACTGCGCCAGCTTCTCTTTGTTGCCGCTCTGCAGTCGTGGTGAGTACGTTTTGAAGATCTTGTTGATGGCTTCCACCTCGTCTTGGAACTGATAGTCTTCCAAGTATGTCAGCAGCTCATCGTGGTTGGCAGGACACGGGATCTGCTCTGTGCTTTTGGGCTTCTCCACCACAAACCCGTCCTCATCGTGCTGCGCAGCCTCGGCATCGCTCTCTGCCTCACTCTCTTGTGCACCGTCCGAGTCCAAGTCCACGTCGTCCTCGCTGTCTTTGACCCAGTAGTCGTCGTTGCCCAGCTCGTCTGGGCCCCTCTCACCGTCGTCTTCGTCCACCAGACCCTCCATACGTCTCTTACGGGCCTCCTCCAGCTCCTTCATCTTGTCAGCCTTCTCTTTAATCAGCTCCTCTTGCGTTTTGGTTCTGTCCGCAGGCACAGCTCTTCTGTCCAGGTTCAGCTCCCGCAGCGTTTTCTCGTAGTTGATCCCGTTCGAGTCGTTGGCCTGAATCACTGCCTCCTTCTTTGGTCTCGGAACGCTGCCCAGCTCTTGCAACACGTTGGCGTAGTCTTCGTCCAGCTCATGGATCTGGTCCTCCACCTTCTCCTGCACCAGCTGACGCTGCTGCTTGTAGAACTTGGACTTGGCAATGACCTCCTTCATCACCTCGGCCTTGGTCTTCTTTCTAGAAACCCCGTCCTGGTCCACAGCCTCCTCCTCCTCTTCAGCCTCATCGTGCGAGCGCTTTTTAGGCTTCATGAATTCGTCCTCGTCGTTGCCCAGATCGGTCTCCTCAAAATCGTCCTTCAGCGACAGCGACTTCCCGTAGTGCGTCAGTCCTTCAAACTCGCCCGCATCGTCGTCATCAGAATCGTTGTCCAGGCTGTATAGCCCATTTTTATTTTTGGACGATTGGACCTGCTTTTCCCTGGTGAAACGCTCCAGCATCTTCTCCTCAGGTGTCAGCGTAGAGTCGTTCTCACCAAAACGACGATCCTTCAACCCACCAACTTTCTTGCTCGCTTTCTTCTTAGCTTCCCAGGCTGCCTTTCTCTGCTCTTCACCAATCTGCTTGGAGATCCCTGGCTTCCCCTGCGCTCCCTTGATGGCCCGGGTGTCTATCTCGTTCTTCTTCTTTTTGGTCACCTTCACGTCGAACGGATTGAACTGCTCCCTGATCTTCTTTATAACCTCTGCTCTATCGTCACGACGAGTTTCGTTTGGTGTCTTTCTGCTGTGCTTTCCCTTGTGCTTGGCGTTTGTCTGCCCGGTCAAGCCATTCGCCTTCAGTGCAGCCTTCAGCTGCTTCAACTGTGAACCTCCCATACCGTCTCAAGGGCCTCAAAGTGTCTGTGTGGTTGTACTGGGAACCTGCAAAATATTTTTATAGAGAAAATTTTTTGAGCTCATCGCTTACGTGGCAGCTGAGTCAGTGCACGCGCCACAATCTTAGCTCAATTCGCCACACACACACAACTAAAAGGGCCCGCTGAAGGTTTGCAAAAAGGGGTGCTGGCGTGTCTCTCTCATTAGCAACACTGCGCCACCTGAGAGCACACCAGTGCAACCCGGTATGCCCCTTGATGGCCTATCTGTGCTCGCCAGCGGCCTCTTCCTCGTTTGTGTGCGCCTACCACCTTCCAAACCTCACAGCTGAAAAAACCATTTTGATCAACTTCAGTTCAACCATCTAAACCTTTCGTTTACCACTCCAAAATGTCCAGAGACGCGCCACTGAAAGCAGAAAAAGACTTCACCGAAGTTCTGGACCAGCAGCTTCCAGAAATTGATCTTCTAGGGAAAGTGAGTAGGAGATAAATGGCTTGTTCCCATTGTTTTCTTTTGGTGGCAAATTCATACTAACACCAGTTTAACAGACTAACTACACTGCGGCTTTAGAAAAGTTGCTGCTGTTAGAGAAACAGACCCGTCAGGCGTCGGATCTCGCATCTTCCAAGAGAGTTCTGGTGAAGATTGCAGATATACTAATTGAAAACAACGATTGGAAATTGCTAAATGAACAGTTGGTGCTTTTAGCTAAAAAGCATGGACAATTAAAGATTTCAGTCCAGAATTTCATCCAGGAAATCATCAAGAACCTGGACAAGACCCCAAACTTGGACACCAAGATTGAAGTGATTGAGACTATTCGTACAGTGTCAGAAAACAAGATTTTTGTTGAAGTTGAAAGAGCAAGAGTTACCAGGGAACTATCGCATATCAGACAAGCTGAGGGCAAAATTGATGAAGCTACTGATCTTCTGACTGAGTTGCAGGTTGAGACTTATGGCTCCATGAACCTGAGAGAGAAAATGGAGTTTATTCTAGAGCAAGTTGAATTATGCATTTTGAAAGGAGACTTTACCCAAGCTGAGATTCTATCAAGAAAGATTTTGGTTAAAACGTTGCAGTTTGAAGAGTATCAGGACATTAAGCTTAAGTACTATGAGTTGTTGATCAAAATTGGACTGAATAAGAACGACTACTTGACAATCACCAGAAACTTTTTATCGATTTACGAGATTAAAGATGTTTTGAAAGATGAAACTAAGTGGAAACCAATATTAACAAACATTGTTTACTTTATTGTACTGTCGCCATACGACAATTTACAAAATGACTTGATACATAAGATTTCCAAAGATTTAAATCTGAAGAAACTGGAATTACAAAATAAACTGATTGAATCGTTCATTACTAAAGAGCTAATGAGATGGCCAATCATTGAACAAATCTACTCGGACGAGCTCAAGAAATCACAGTATTTTGACGACTCAAACGAAGCAAATAAAGTCCACTGGAAGGACTTGCGCAATAGAGTTATTGAGCATAATCTAAGAGTTGTCTCAAGTTATTACACCAGAATCACCATAGAAAGACTGAACGAGCTGTTGGACTTGAAGGAAACCGAGACCGAGCAGTTCATCAGTACTTTGGTCAACTCGGGAATCATCTATGCAAAGATCAACAGACCAGCTAAAATCGTCAATTTTGGTAAACCTAAGGACTCGAATGAACTGCTGAACGAGTGGTCCAATAACATTGACGACCTACTGAACCATATTGAAACCATCAACCACTTGATCACTAAAGAGGAGATGCTGAAGGGAATCAAGGCGTAAATCTCAGGCTTACACTTTGTTCTTTTCGTCTCTCTTCTTTTTAGCACTTTTAACCAGAGTTTCCCACCTTTTTTCAAGCGAGTTGATTCTGTCCTGCAACTGAACCTTGTCGTTTGTTAACTCGTTTATTCTCAGGTCCTTTTGTGACGAAATCCTTTGCTGGTTAGTTTTGAATTCATTGAGTATCAATTTGACATTTTTATTCAGAAATTGCTGGTTGTTGTTATAAACCTCGAGCTGTTCAGTTAGTTTGGAAATTATCTGCTTCAAAGTGGTATTCTCCAGTTCCAATTCCTCAATTGATTTACCTGACTTAACTATGGTCTTTTGTAGATGGGTTTTCTCCATATTGTCAATACTGTCAATGGTTTTGTTTATATTGTTGCTGTTTATGTTTAGATTTGGAGGTTTGATTATCTGGTTCAGCTGCATCTCCAGCCTGGTGACTGGATCTTTGATGTTATCGTCCTTGGGGATACCTCTGAAATTGGTGTCAGTTCTCGAGCTGGAGGGCGAACCAGGCACTGAGGCTGCAATGTTATTTCTTTGAACCACTTGCTGATTCTGCAAAAAAGCCAGCTCTTTTGATCTCTGCAAGTTCTGCTTCCACAGCATCCGTAACGCGCTGTTGATCTCCTCGTTGTCAGTTATACCAATCTGCTTCTCAAACACGCTAGCTGCCTCTCTGTACAGCCTTGATGCATCCTTGAACTGCTTCTGCAGAGTCAGTTTGTCTGCTTTCTCCGCCAGCTCATAGCCCTGCGCCCAGTTGTTAGCTGCTTTCACACCCAGAACCCACTCAACTCACCAGCACCATCGACATTGCACCGCACCAACACTCAACCGGCTCACAACAAACAACTTTGCTGCGCGCCACCTGGCTGAGCTCAGTGCTGACTCATGCTTACGTAAACGCGCTGACTAAGAAGATAAGTCAGCTCTGACTAAAGCCACAAAGCGAATTCCTGGCGGATAACATCGAACGGTAAAAATAAACAAAAGCAAACACGCCAGCAAGCGCAGTGCACACGATGGAGATCCGCGTGAGGTCCTCAGAGTCGTTCTGGCGGTTTATCCAGGAGTACCTGCAGTTTGTGGATTTTACCAACATCGAGCTCGTCAATACAAAGCTAGTGGAGTTCATCAAGACGGTTTCTGATTACAGAGACCTTTACGCTGCTGAAGATGTTGATATCTACCGGTGTGCACAGATCCTCATAAGCTCGGAGATATACGAGAAGAACAAGGTGTTTTGTATTTCCAAGATGCTATCATGCTTGAATATTGACCTACTTGATTTAAATTTCAAGCTATTCGTCAGCTATGTGTTGTTGTTGGACTGCAAGAATGACCTATCACTACTGCAGCTGGTCCAGGAATACCAGGGGTTCACCGTGCTGTATCACAATCTGCACTTGAACTTTGAGACAATCGCATTGGATGAGAACAACAACTCATTGTTGCTAACAACTATTAAAAAGCTGTGCACAGTTCAGTTGGATTTATTGTTTCAGATATGCAAATACCTAACTCTAAGAACTGATGAGTTGCTGCTTATTGATGATTTTTTCATCAACTATATTTTTGAGTCACTGGTAGTGGAAGCAAACGGTGAAGATGATATTTACAATTACTCAAAATTCAAATTGATTCTTGCCATTAACGAACAGTACATGATCGCCAACACATCCACCAAGCTGGAAAACAAAGTTTTTGTTGCCATTGCAACCCACACCACTTTCAGAAATTTCAGTGATTGCTTATTGGTTCATTTCAACAGAGAGGAAGATATTTGCTTGAAAGTGTTGACATCCAAGATCCTATATTTGATTTTCACAAATGAATCCACCTCAGACTTGTTTTATAACAATGACCTGAACGTGCTAGCAGATGTCCTAATAAGAGAGTTGAACGATATTTCTGAAGATGAAGACTCAATCAGAAATACTTTTCTCAGAGTTTTGTATCCTTTGCTAAACACAAAACACTTTGAGAAAACAAAGTATAAAAAAGATGAATTGCTCAAGTTATTAACTTATTTTGCTGGCCAAAGTGAGAATAAATTCTGGAACCAAACTGAGACAACTAAACGGTTAGCACTAAGATGTTTATCGATCAATTGGTTATCAGCAAGTGACGATTCCACAGACAACTCCAATGAAAATTCCCCATCCACTTCTGAACCTCAAACTCCGTCTCCAACAGGTTTGGCTCATATCCACCTAACAGCCTCAAACTCTTCGTCAAGTTCGATCAATTCGATGTCGAAAAAATCCCGTTCACCCCTGCCACCACCTCCTCCACCAGTACCAAGAAAGTGTCTATCAAGAGGTGGCAGCTCTGTATCAGTCTTAAATGACCGTTACCGTTAGACAGACAATTTTAATGCATAATAAACGAACCCAATATTTTTACCCATCTAACTCCACATCACCATCCTCATCTTCATCATCTAAATAACTAACTAACTCACTTCGTTTATACTCGTCAATCACACTTTGAACACTTTCTCTTGACTCAGCAAATTCGTCTAACCCGTTCTGAAATAATTTCCCGTCTCTGTATCCTCCGACAAACGCACTTCTTTTCATGATTTTATCGTACTGAGTACACGTCTTGGTCAACAAAGTAACTATTGAACTTGAGTTTGATAGCATCAATGCGCTAACAGCATCTGAATTTACCGTCTTGTAATATGGAGATTTTTTACCATACGCTATGTTCACGTTCGATGAACTCCATGGAACAAATTTGGCCCTTTGTTGCTTCTTTATTATAGCCTTTTGAACATCAAACTGTTCGTAGTGGCCTTGGATTATATCAAATACTGAGATATACGAATTATGAATCTCATCACCATCAACCAACTTCAGTTTCTTATCCAAAAGTTCCAGCAAAACGTCGTAAGCTGTGTTGTGTCTGACTGTCTTAGAATCCGTGACAAAATCAGAAGTATACGGCGTGTAGCTTGGAACTATGAAATGTAGATCAGGTGTGGGCACTAAGCTGGATATGATACTGCTGTATGAGTTGTACATATACCCAGGATACCTCAAAGTGTTTGTTGCGGCGGACATTATTGTGGAAACTAATTCATTGGTTTGTTCTATGGTTGGGCTGTTGCTTGAAAAGGTCTTTATAGCATTATTCATCAATGCGCTGTTCTCAATCACAATGTTCGCATCTGAATTCTCAATCAATCTCCTCAAAGTCAAAACAGTGTTGTACGGTTGGACAACAACGTCTGAAGACTGAACGCTCTCGGGAAACAGCGAGCATGTCGTTGTCAGTTTCTTGTTATATCTGTCACTCAGAACTTCTAATAGATATGACCCAACACCCGACCCTGTTCCCCCAGCAACAGAGTGAAACATCTGGAAGGCTTCTAGGTTGTCACAAGAGTCCAGCTGTCTATCAATCATTTCCAGAATCGACTCGCTGATACTATCTGCATAATCATACCCCTTGGACCAGATATTCCCTGCTCCTAAACCTGTGCCGGACACATGTATGCTTCTCTCGTTATACAGGTTTTCTGTCTTGCTGCGAATGTCACTGATCACCCCGGGCTCGAGATCTATCAGTATAGCTCTTGGAGTAAACCTTTTGCCATCATTACTATGGAAAAACACATTGGTCTCGTCAGTTCTCTCGCCTTGGATGCTACTGGTCCCATCTGCCGCAATCGCGTGTTCTTTACATAGCTGGTTCCAAAATTGATGGCCTACCTGGTTACCGCATTGCCCTGATCTGTTAGTACTACTTTTTGTTTACTTTCCTAATTCAATTGGCACTCACCAAGCTGAAGTGTGATTATTTCCCTATAACGCTTGTTAGTGGTTGCTCTGTGTTCCGTGGTATCTCATTCACTACTTACGGCATCCTCTCAACAGCTTTGTCTTAGTTTAAACGCGTCAGATGTTGTTTTCTGCTTGTTTATATTTTTTGTTTACTTTTTCAATTTTCTACACAAAACAAATTTATTTTTCAATTTTCAAATTCAAGTATTTCTTTAAATTGTACATTTTGACTAACAGTAAAAAAAAGGATGTCTGTTTTAGTGGTGGGGTTTTAGATTCTTATTTTCAGGCCTGAAGCTGGTGCACCGATCTTGGATACCAGTGCAATCTGGTCTAGTTTGCCTTTCTCGCTGGCTTGGTATTTGGCCCCAGTGAGAACATCAGTAACACATGGTGAGCCTTTATATATTGGAGTGAAAGTGCTTGCGCAAATATCAAAGTCAACGTCTGGGTTGAAGTCAATCTCGATGGAGTCACGAGCAATTGAGTCTGACTTGGCTTTGATTTTGGAAGCCTGTTCTGCACGAGCACCAGATGAAACAGTCTTCAAGAACTCAGTAGCAAAATATGACGCCGACGCAAAGTTCTTGTTTTTGTATGACTGGTTCATGGCAACTTGTAGCGCGTTACTTCTGTGAGCAGGAATTAATCCCGCTTTGGTGAAGTAAGCAGCTAATTCCAAGTTACGCTGGATTTCATCTGGGCCTAGTGAACGACGTTTTAGCTCAATTGATAAACCTAAGATATATTCACGGGCTAGCGATAATGCTTCTCTGGCCTTCTCTTCGTCCTCCTCATCTTCAACCGCTGAAACTATGATCATGTAGATCACTTTTCTAAAACATTTGATGGCTTCAACTAAGTTGTTGGCTTTGAACTGTTTAAAACCTTCATTGATTGTAGTCGATATTTGTTCAAAATCTGGCAAGAATGGCAGTGCCTTTTTCTCATCATCCTCTTCGACATCTGAACGAATGAATGTTGGAATGGAGTCAAATTTTTCTCCACTTGGCAGATATAGTTTAGAGGATTGATAGACTTGCAAAAATCTTTCTCTTAATGGTTCAAACTCAACAATTCCTAGTTGTCTGTTTAATAATTGTGTTGCAACTTCAAACGCACCTGTTGCGACATAACTGGCAGCAACTTTAGAGTTACGTACCCAGTGTGATAATTCACCATCCTTTGGAACAGAACCCTCCTCAATTTCAATGTTTTCTTCTTCTTCTTCAAGATCATCAACTTCCAAGTCATCATCACCTAAATCCCAACCTTCATCTTCTTCACCAGCAGCTTCATCGTCAAAGTAAGTTTGATCATCAAACGCGCCTGATGTAGTTTGTCTTGGTGAGGAAAATTCATCCTCATTTGTAGCAGCATTATCATTAATATCCAAGTCCTCTAATTGACCCAAAATGGCTTTTTCGAAATATGACAAGCTTGATGGTTTTAGTGGCCAGTTTAATAACACTGATGATGTTGATGGTTTAGCTAAGGAAATTGGACTTAATTCGTTATCAGGTAATACAACATCCTCCTCAGTTAAGCCCGATTGTTCCAAGATAGTTGAAGCTAAATCATCATGTCCATTGGTTTTGGCAATTGCATAAGCTAATGAATATTGACCAGCTTGTGCTAAAGTAACTGCTCTCTTTTCAGTTGAGTTGTTATAAAATGTGTTTTGCATCAAACTTCCAATATCTCCACGCTGTTCTGATATCATCTCCATTTTTGATAATTTATTGAAATCACCAGTAATTAAATAAAAGAATGACAATTTATCAAAATGATGCTGATTTTGGTAAACCAATTCTACTATTGATCCATTACCTTGTTTCAATGCTTCTTGGCCTAGTTTTTCCCAAATTTTTGAACTGTTCAAGACTTTAGCCTCTTGTAAAGCAATATCTAAGTTACCACATTCTAAAGCTAATTCAAATTTAGTTTGTGGGTCTTGAACAAATTGCAATGCAACTTCTGGATATCCAGATTTTTGTAAATATGCAATGATGTTTTGTCCAACTAATCTTGAAGTTTTGATCAAACGTAGAACTTCATTAAAATTTTTGTTAACCAGTGCTTTCTTAAAACGGTATTCAGTAGTATCAATGGTAACGACTCTAACACGACCACTACGGTCTAATGCAAAAACGTCTTTGCCAATAACTTTGGTAATGTATAAAGTTTCTTCCAAAGTCTTAATAATACCGTTATCACCATTCAATAAAGTATATTTGATATGATTCAAAGTTGAATAGAATAGAATTCCTGTTTCTTCCCATGCGGCACTCTTGATACGAATAGTCTCGTGTAATGAAGTGATTGTTTCTAGCTTTTTGTTAACAATTGTGATGGTATGTTTACTTAATAATGCTAGATATTGACCATCCAATGACCAAGAAACATATTTAACATTATTAGCTTGAACTTCACCTAAAGTTTTTTGCTGTTGAGCATCAAAATGAACAACTGAACTTTTCTTTAACAATAACACGGTACCTGGGCCACCGTAAGCAACATCTTTGACATCTTCTAATTTGATGACTTTGGTTGTTTTATTATCCAAATCTTTGATTTCCAGTGACTGGCTTGATTTTGTAAAAGTAACAAATCTATTACGAGCAATAAAAATTGCAGAATCAGCTTGGTCCGTATGTAGATCATGTGGTTCAACTGGACCAGTAATTTCTTTTGGTAAACCAACTAAAGCATATTGATCACCGGTTGTGACTAAAATTGAGCGCGAGCTTGGGTTGTAAGACAAACTTCTGAAATTGTTCCAAGTACTACCAATTTTTTTCAATGAAATAACTGGTAATGTGGATGCCATCTCATCGTATTTGAATATTTGAAGTTGTCTTTCGTTGTTGACATAGTATACTTGATTTTGGAAAGATGTGTGAGCTGGTCTTTCACGGTCTAACTTGAAAACCATGACACCTGAATCATGAGCTGCTGCAAATAAATTAATATTTGGATGAGCTGCAATTAACCAAAATCTATCATTATCTCTTCTAAACTGTTTAACAGGGATACGTTTGTTCAAATCCCAGACTCTGATAGTTTTATCTTCACCAACCGAGATAATTAAATCTTGGGTAGGATGGAAAATTGCACTCAACACGTTATTTGTATGGCCTCTGCACGTATCAAGTTCCCATGCTTTAGTTTCGCTCATTCTCCACAATTTAACTTGACGGTCATCACTTGCGGAAACAATCAATGGTAAACGTGGATGGAATGAAGCCCAATTGACACCTCTATCATGGCCTTCTAAGATGTACTTAACAACAGCATCAGTGTTACCAAAAATATCCTGTTGAGGAACACTTGGACGACCATACTGTTCATCATAATAGTTATTTTGTGGTGCTGAATGTTTTTTTCTCAAGCCAGAAATATCCCAGACTCTAACAGTTTGATCTAGAGAAGCTGAGACAACCAAGTCTTCAGAAGGATGGAATTGAGCTGACATAACATAGTGGTTATGACCAGTTAAGCAAGCAATTTCTTGACGGTTTTGCCAGTTCCAAATTCTGATAGTTTGATCATCAGAAGCTGAAATAATCCATGGTAAATCATGATGGAACGAGACAGTACGAACATAATCCAAATGACCATTCAAAGTGAACAAACACTTTCTGGTGTCTAAGGACCAAACTCTAACTGTGTAATCATCACCACCTGATACAAAAAGCGGTTGGGTTGGATGGAAATCAACTGAACGAACGGAACCTTCGTGTTCCTCGAATCTGTCAATCAAGGTACCCATTCTATAATCCCATAACTGGATTGTAGATGAGTGCAAGGAGACTAGTATCCATGGTCTAAGTACCCGCTAGTTAGTATAAACTCAATCTCAATAACACATGAACATTAATAAGAACATACCTTGTTGGATGAAAAGCAACACCTTTTGCACGCGAGGATTTAGATTCAAACTGCAGATGTTAGTTAATTGCGTCTTAAAGGACATTGACTCGTTCTTATAATGAGATCAATTGGATCTCAGCCTGTCCCGTTCTCGGATTGAATAGATATGGAAATAAAACAGTCCTAAAATTCGTGTCACTCACCTTTGTTAGCATCTTCATTTTGGCTGTGGGTTCTTTTTGTAATTTTAGAGGTGTTAGCAATAAAGAACCTGACGCGCAAGACGAATTGAAATCTTAAAATTCGAAACTTGTTGTTGTTGTTTTTTAATCGTGTTCAAAAAGGATTGTTGAAATTTTCAACTTTCTAAATCATCCAAACATTTCAAAAACATTACCCGGAATGCTTTTTTTAGATTGTTGACCGAGAAAAATTGACAGATTTCAGTTACATTGTGTAGTAAGTTTCCGGTTTGTCTACGAGTTGATTTTAAACTAAGTGACATTATTTTAAGGATGGGAATCATTATGCTAGGAGGCCAAACACCGATATTATGAAAAATGTGAATGTGCCTGAGATTGTGTTTCTATAGCCACTATTGTTAGAAGCGGTGCTTATTTTTGAAGATGATTTAGTTGTAGATCCACTGAATTGTTGAAATCCATTGTTTGAGGAAGAAGTTGTGACAATGGTTTGTGTTTGTTGGGTTGTAACCTCTGGACTGGTTGTAGTGTCTTTGGATGTTGTTGTTTGCTTTTTGGTGAATGAGGTGTCAATTGGAGTTGATGAAGAAGAAACTGAAGTTGTTGTGTTTCTATGTGCAGTTGTGCTTCTAGAAGATGAGGAGGAAGAGGAAGATGAGGCTGATGATGATGATGCGGAAGATGAGGCTGATGATGATGAGGATGACGATGATGAGGTTGACGATGAAGAGGATGCGGTTGAGTTTCTACCCACACTTGCGTTTAATCCACTATCATCCAAGCTACCCAGAACTGTATCATCATCGGTGATCATAACGTCGTCCTGACCCCATGATCCAGTGGTGTTGTAGACATACGCTTGGGTACCATTAATTAAAGTACCAGCTGGTGGTGCGTAACACTGAATTGAGATTTCTTGTAAAGTTGCGTAATAGTAGCCATATTCTTGAATATCAGTTGAGTCCCAATTGATGTCACCACCTGCCCAAGCAACAGTACCTGGTGCATTCATGGTTGGATCTCCACCTGGCCATAGCGAAATTTGAACTCTGGATGGAGTTTGTGGGTACATGTAAGTATTTGAAGTGGCATTATAAGTATCAGCTTTTTTCAAAGTTCTAACAACTTTTCCATCAATTAGCCAGTCGAGTTGATCTTCTGTCCAGTCAATTCCATAAGTGTGGTAGTTTTCAAATGTGTCTGTGGTAGAAGCGTTTGCAGCGTTTGTATAATTCAGCACACCTTCATAGTAGAAATTGGTCTCTGCAGTTTCTAGATCTTTTCCAACAAACTCATAATCAATTTCATCCTGCACATTTGAGAATAGAATATATGCAGTGATAACACCAGCATCACGGGAAGTCTTGAAAGTTGCATTAATTTGACCATACCAGACAAAATGGGTTGATGAAACGACAGTACCAGCTGTGTGATTTGGCATGGTCAATAATATTTCATCATCTTTTTCAACAAGATAACCTGTGTATGTCCAATCGAATTTACTAGCATCACCTAAATATTTATCAGCAACTTCAAATTGATCAGTTGAATTGAAACTGGTTGTAATATTTTTACAGACAGGCATCGGCATACATGCTTCCTTCTTATATGAGTATCTTGGATCACACCCAGTCAAACAATAAGATCCAGTACCACACTCTCCATATTGTGAGCAACATGGTGCACTTTCCGGACATGTAGATGATGAATTACAGTGAATAACTGAAGAAGCGCTAATTACTGCAATAACAGTGCTAATTGAAGCAAATAATTCCAAAAGTCTCATTTCTTTGTCTTTCAAAAGCTAGATATTTGTCAAAGTGTATAATCAGAGCCAAAGGCAACACTCGCACTTGAAAACTCTATTTATATAATTTTTGGGTCTGTTCATTTTTTCAACATTTACATTTTTCCCCTTTGGATAAATTTTATGCAGAACGCGACCAATTTAATCTGTAAATTACAAATTTATCCCAATTTGGACAGTAAAGTAAGTTCTATTGAGGCTTTAAGTATATTTAGTACTGTTGCGGAGCAAAACGGAAGTGTTATAGCTCAAGTAGTTGGTTCCAACAGTACTTTCACTATTCCATTTAATGTTTTCCAGAATTCAAGATCCAGCAATTAACGGGACAAGCTTTTACGAGATCTGAAGATCTTGAGATCTACAGGTATGTATCAGGATATTTATTTTGCTCTGTATACCAAGTGTAGTTATTTGGCAATATACAGGTGTTGAGGTTAATGCAAAGAGCTCGACTTTAAGAAGTTTTTCTTCCCTTTCTGGAATGCACAAGTCGCGTCAAATATTATTTTTTTTCGTGTCATTTGAAGTGAACTCGTTTTAAGAAATTTCTTGTCCTAAAACAGCCATTGAATATGCACATCGAATATTGGTATGAATTGTAGTAGATGAATTCAGCTGGAAACTGATTAATTGGTGATCTAAAAGATTATTTTATGTTCTTTTCTATTATCAAAAAAATGCAATCTCATGAATAGTACCTCCACCTATTTCTTCATCTTGATCAATTGTTCCTAATACCTCAACAATAATGAATCTTGTTGTAACTGCTTGCTTCATTTCGAATTCTGTGATGTTTTGTGGTTGTAGTTTAACATCGGTTAAGTAAGACTCTTTGAATGGCTCAGAAACTTCAACTTCTTGATTATCGATAACCTTGAAAAAATTCATTTGGTTTATATGCTCAAATGCTTGATCAAATGTAAATGAGATATCTGTTGAAAAATAGATCGAAAACATGTTTGAAGGTCTAGAACCCCAAATTATCAGACCTTTTGAAATCTTCTGTGGATATTTCAAATCAATGAGTAATTTGGATGGTATTGATTTATCAAATGGTTGCCAATAAGTATAATTATTTCCATCAATTGCACTTAATGCAACATCTCCTGGTGATCCACTGGTTAAGTTTGTTATTGGCATACATTCATTGATCGAATTCTCAAGGTTTAACAAAGGTTTGAATAATGGAACAGAAAATACGGTTTGTGGTTGAATCGTATAGTAACCAGCTTTTTCATTTCTCTTACCAACCTGAATATTAATTGGTTTGTATCCTTTATGAAAAATGATTCCTTCAAAATCAGATATCAAAATATCCAGTTGCTGATTTAAATAACTTATTCCATTGATTCTAATACCTCCAGGAAATGCCGTTAACACAGCTGGGTCAAATTCTAAGAACTTTTCAATTTTCAAAGTTGCTGAATTTATTCTTGCATTATATCTGATTCCTAATAAACCATAGACAAGTGCTTGAATGAATCCACCATGACCTGGTAAAAATGGAAATGCAGGATGTGTTCCACCGTTAGTGAAATAATTATCATCGGCTTGTTCGCTAAATTGAGAAAATGGTGATCTGACATATGGCAAAACTGATTTTAATAGAAAACTTTGTGATGAGCAGCCTTGATTTAGTAATTTGGCTGATGCAATCGTATAAATTGGAAATGTCATTGCAGGTCCAATATCGGCTTGTCGCAAGGAATACCAATTTAAATCTCTTCTTGCTTGATCGGAATCATGAAAGTCATTAAAATCTAAAGGAAATGAAATCAAAACAACGTCAGCCTGTTTAATTGAAACAGACCCATTCATATTTGAGTATTCTAGTGTTATATTATGCTCTGATCTTGGGATATAAATGTTGTTGAAGACTTGAATCCATTTTGAATTGATTGGTTCATTCAAATGATTTGCAACCATTAACGTAACCTTCAACAATGAATCAATGCCAGCATTGGTAAAGGCACCGTTATCAATATGATTTGCGTATTCATCCGGATCTGTTAGATTCTTTGTGACAAACTTTCCAATAGACTCGTCGTATTGTGTATACTGTGTTAGAAAATCTGCAGCATCTTTCATCAATGGCCAGGTTGTATACCTTAGATATTCATCATCATCATCATCTTTTGACGCTAAGTAAATAAACCAAGACCCGAGAACAACATCGATATTAACATGATATTCATAATCAATACATGGGCCTGTTGAAGTACAGTTACCAAATCTGCCCGACGTCCATGGATATACAGCACCTGGATAATTATATTGCTTTGCGTTTAATCTTGCTTGCTCGTGAGTATAATTCCGATATTCACTTATAGCTAACGCATTTTCTGGAGCAAATGGTACTAGTGCAGGTATGACCCATAAATCAGTGTCCCAGAAAACCATTGAGCCATAACTATCAGAAGACAAGCCTGGAGTTGAAAGTGCTGATGTAAGGCCCTTTGAATCATGGCGTGAATTAGCAAACAAATGATAAAGCGTTGATTTGGCTGACAAGGTTAATAAAGCATTGGATGGAATTTTGATGTTGGTTTTTTGAAATTGTCTTTTCCAAGCTTCCCTATGACTAGTAATCAATTCATCATATCCACTGTTTCTGGAAGTCATGGCAATCTTCTTTGCAAAATCCAATTCGTTTTTATGATGATTTCTATGACTTTCTAAATATTCTGTAGTTATGATTCCCACATATTTATGAAAGACTAGTGGAGTATTTCGTTTTAAAGTTTGAATGGAGCTTTTCAATATTTCACCTTTATGAATATCTTTAGAAATTGTTGCGTTACGCTTTGAAATCAAATCCCAAGTTGAATAAATAGCAGCTTTTGAATAATCGACATTGTCGGGACTAACTTCAATAAATATACCTTCTGAATCATCATCATTTCCAACGTTTCTTAGAGAGCAACGCTGACTTGTTTCAAATTTTAATTGATCTATGATCCTTATTTCAATATCGTCATCTAGTAAAGAATTAATTTTGATTTTCATTAATCCTAATGGAGCAACTCTTTTATGTGCCACTACTTCAATTGTAATGTCAATTGCCTCTAACCAAGTTAATCTTGTTGAGACAATTCCATTCTCAATTGACATATTCTGAACATAATTGGAAATTTCTGATTGTACAACAGTTTGTGGATTAAATGTGTAGGTTTGATTTTCCAAAATGTACTCAATATCAAGATTTGGCCAGTACGGTAAGGCAGATATGACGCTATCATATCCATTTGCATACAACTCTGGATAATTGGTGTCAGGTAATTTCTCTTGCAAGGAGTAAAACCCAGCAGCAAATGCCCCTGTATATCTCTTGTTGAATAACGGCCAACCATTCTTCAACAATTCATCCTCTGGATCTAAAGACTCGGATGAAGCGTGGATGTTTATCTCGTCATAAGCAAATCCTTGACCCAAAGTTGATAATCTAGCACCAATATACCCATTTGCAACATATGGCTGTCTTGAATGCGCATTTTTGGAGAAAAAGGTTGTACCAAGTATGTCTCTTGTCTCGTCGTAGAACGTGTACTGTGAATCACTTATATATTTCAACAAATTATGAGATTTTTTGACATGTTCTCGTAGCTTCATATGAATCTTACGGTTTTCTGCAATTAGATTGTTAGACATCAGCCCAACAATTGAAGGAAATAGCACTGATAATATCAACCCCACCAACGGTATCAGCAGCCATGCTCGGTTCATTATCCCGTGCGTCATCTTAGGTTACACAGGTAATTCCACTCAGTTAATGTAAACAATAGCCCAACTGTTTTGTGCCCCAATCTTTAATTTATTATTAATCACGTAGTGTTTATGTATTTTTCACAATAATCTCCAATTGTGTCATGAGGATCTGCTGAGTCGGAACTGCGGAAAAAAAAAGAAAAAAAAAAACGTTCAATTTCGAGCACTTCGACCAAAGCAAAGCTTAGTCAGCATTTAACCCGGATTTGGAATTTTTTGTGTGCGCACGCCGCCAATCAGCACGCGTTCTTGTTTTGCCCAATGAAAAACCAACTTTTTCCTCAGCTCGAAGACAAAAAATTTCTTCCTTCGTCAAACTAAGTTTTACTTTCTTTCTTCAAGAGTGATAAATTTCATTTAATATTCTATTCTTTGAACAATCAAAATGCTTTCACGCTCTGCTATCCGTACAGCTACCAGATCTGCTGTTGCTGCTTCCATCAACCGTGTTGTAAGTGTTGGATTCCTGTTGAATTTTGATCTGCCGGGAGTTTTTGTTTTGGTTAATAATTGAACGTTGTTGGTTTGAAAGTGTGCAATTGATTTATAGCAAAGTCCAATTGGCTTACTAGAGCTGATTCAAGCTTGTGGAATTGCGTTCAATTGGCGCATGCGCCTTTATTTGTTTACAAATGGCGAATTTTTTATGGTTGTTTTTTTAACAAAACTTCCCCCTGAATTAATAACAAAAACCACAACAGTCTCAGTCAGCCAACATCATCAATTATTAAACCCAATGGCAAATTGCTCCTAGGTGTCAGATCAAATTCTTTAACCACAGTTTTAGAGATCATTCATGTACTAACTGGACTTATTTTAGGCTCGTCCTGCTTTAATCGTCGCTGGTCGTCGTTACGCTTCTGCTAAAGCTCAACCAACTGAAGTTTCCTCTATCTTAGAAGAACGTATCAGAGGTGTTTCAGAAGAAGCTAACTTAAACGAAACCGGTAGAGTTTTATCTGTTGGGTATGTTATTTACTATTTTCTATCATTGAAAAATTTTGAAAGAATGGGGAAAACTATTAAAAAAGCTTTGAATTACTATCTTCAGCTGAATATGAGATCAGAGGTTTGCTGTGTCAAGCTGAAAGAAAACATTTTCAACCAGATGAAAAATTTCCCCTATTTTTTTTAAATTTACTCAGTTTTTTTCACCCCTAAAAAATTTTCAATGAACAACAAAATTTTACTATAATGATGATGACTTTAGAATATTTACTAACATTAAAAACAGTGATGGTATTGCTCGTGTTTTTGGTTTAAACAATGTCCAAGCTGAAGAATTAGTTGAATTCTCATCTGGTGTCAAAGGTATGGCTTTAAACTTAGAACCAGGTCAAGTCGGTATTGTCTTGTTTGGTTCTGACCGTGAAGTTAAAGAAGGTTCAACTGTTAAGAGAACTGGTAAAATTGTTGATGTCCCAGTTGGTCCAGCTTTATTAGGAAGAGTTGTTGATGCTTTAGGTAACCCAATTGATGGTAAGGGACCAATCAAAGCTGAAAAATACTCAAGAGCTCAAGTTAAAGCACCAGGTATTTTACCAAGAAGATCTGTTTTTGAACCAGTCCAAACTGGTTTGAAATCAGTTGATGCTTTAGTCCCAGTTGGTAGAGGTCAAAGAGAGTTGATTATTGGTGACCGTCAAACCGGTAAAACTGCAGTTGCTTTAGACACCATTCTAAACCAAAAACGTTGGAACAGTGGTTCTGATGAATCTAAAAAATTATACTGTGTCTACGTTGCTGTTGGTCAAAAAAGATCAACTGTTGCTCAATTAGTTCAAACTTTAGAACAACATGATGCATTAAAATACTCCATTATTGTTGCTGCAACTGCTTCAGAAGCTGCTCCATTACAATACATTGCTCCATTCACTGCTTCTGCTATTGGTGAATGGTTCCGTGACAATGGAAAACATTCCTTAATTGTCTATGATGATTTATCAAAACAAGCTGTTGCTTACCGTCAATTATCATTATTATTAAGACGTCCACCAGGTCGTGAAGCTTACCCAGGTGATGTTTTCTACTTACACTCAAGATTGTTAGAAAGAGCTGCTAAAATGAACGACTCATTAGGTGGTGGTTCAATGACTGCTTTACCAGTTATTGAAACTCAAGGTGGTGATGTTTCAGCTTATATTCCAACCAACGTTATCTCAATTACTGATGGTCAAATTTTCTTAGAAGCTGAATTATTCTACAAAGGTATTAGACCAGCTATCAATGTTGGTTTATCAGTTTCCCGTGTCGGTTCTGCCGCTCAAGTTAAAGCTATGAAACAAGTTGCTGGTTCCTTAAAATTATTCTTGGCTCAATACAGAGAAGTTGCAGCTTTCGCTCAATTCGGTTCTGATTTAGATGCTTCAACCAAACAAACTTTAGCAAGAGGTGAACGTTTAACTCAATTATTGAAACAAAAACAATACAACCCATTAGCAGCTGAAGAACAAGTTCCATTAATTTACGCTGGTGTTAATGGTTACTTAGATGCTATTGCTTTAGAAAGAATTGGTGAATTTGAAACCGAATTCTTAGCTTCATTAAAAGCAAACAACACTGAGATCTTAGACGCTATTAGAGTCGAAGGTAAATTATCTGATGAATTATTAGGTAAATTGAAGGTTGCAACTGAGCAATTTGTTGCTACTTTTTAAGTAAAATTTACAACTTGACAAAATAAACTGATTTTTTTAAAAATCATAACTAAAATAAAATATTCAGTCTTTGTTTCATGTGAATAAGCTCTACCTTCATATAGAATTTAAATCCATCATGGTTTAGTTTAAAATTTGATAAAAATATATGTCACGAATTTAAAAAAAAAAAAATGTAATTTAATTTAGCTAATCATTCAGTAAAACTCCAAATTTTTCAATTTATAGTTGACAATAGTTTTAAACTCAACTAAACAAATTTTTGGATTGAATCATGTCAACACCGGTGACTTTTGACGAGCTTTATCGTCGATCAACCCAATATAGAAAGTGGTCATTTAGTAAAGACGCATTGAAGCTTAGAAGGTTCAAGATAAATGAAAAGGGAAGCCAGAAAGTTGATGAAAGACTAAAAAGTTTACCAGATATAGATCCAGCAACTATTGAAAAAGTCACTATGGAGGAGGAGTTGAAACTCATAACATTTCATTCGAGAAGGATAGTTATGCTGGCGAAATATTTTAACATGCCATCCCAAGTTAGAGTATGTTGATGATATTTTTTTTACTGTGATTTTAATTGAAGAACTAACAGACTAACACAAACAGGCCACCGCAATTGCATTCTTGAGAAGGTTTTACCTGGTGAATAGTGTGATGGAGTTCCATCCCAAGCTTGTGCTATTAACCTGTTTATTTCTTGCAGCTAAATCAGAGAACTTCTTTATAAGCATTAACTCATTCTCCAAGAGAATCCCAAAGACAACCCCAGAATCGATTTTATCACTCGAGTTTGAGATTCTACAGTCTCTGCAGTTCTCGTTAATGGTACATCATCCCTATAGACCCTTATACGGGTTCTTTTTTGATTTCCAGAATATACTGAAAGACGATGTACCAGTGAAAGAGCTGGGGAAAATCTACGATGCTGCAAGGAATCTAGTGAATGACGCACTTATTACAGATGCCGTGTACTTATATACGCCTCCGCAGATTGCATTGGCGTGTTTTAGAGAAACATCAAAAGAAACCACAGACACCTACCTGAAGAAGAAATTTGGCCACGCTAGCACGCCATTTTTGCACCTCGAGGAACTTGTCTCCCTGATTGAAGAGTGTCAGGAACTGATAAGGACAGCAGCAGATCCCACAAAGGAGGAAGCTGTCTTGATCGATAAGAAAGTTCAGTACTGCATTAATCCAAGTCTAACTTTGAAAAGAAAAAGACCAGAAGGGTCAGTTGAAGACGAAGAAGCATCCAAGAAACAGAAATTGGAGGCTGCTTAGCTGCTTTGAGGCATCGAGCCTCATTTAATCACATAATACTTTGCTAGTAAAACTAGTTGTCGTAGAGATTAATTTTTTCACTTTTGTAAACAAAAAATGACAGATAAAAGATGTTTTGTCAGTAATTAAATCAACTTGAAGTGAAGTGGTTTAGTTGATTAGGCGTGCTGGATGTCGTACGCACAGAAAATAGTGAAGAAGCGTCTGCTGGGGGAAGACAATCGTCGAGCCAGCGGGGCGGTGTTGCTTCGAGACGAATTGAACAATGAGACTGGGAAAACGTCCTCATTGTTAGATGATATCCCACCATTCCAGCAGAATAAAGGAGTTTTGATGGCCAACTTTGAGGAGTGGATCAAGATGGCCACAGACAACAAGATCAACACGACCAATAGCTGGAATTTTGCTTTGATTGACTATTTCCATGATATGAATGTGTTGCGAGAAAAAGACAATAATATCAATTTCCAAAAGGCCTCAGCAACTTTAGACGGTTGTGTGAAGATCTACTCCAGCAGAATAGACTCTGTTGCCACAGAGACTGGGCGGTTGCTTAGTGGATTGGCGACAAGAAAAGAGAAGGAATCTGTAGATGAGGAGAGAAGCGAAGAAAACAGTGGCAATGAAGATGACGATGATGATGATGACGAATTGGATGACCAAGATGATTTAGAGCACAACAACGGCAGTGCTAAATTCAAATTAACCAAGAACAAGAAAGATAAACAACCTAGGAAAAACTTGACAAATACATTGGCAAACTTTGCCTCACTTAAACTAAAGAAATTGTCACAGGAATGGAGTATTGATCCGCTTTTCAAGAAAACCCTAGCTGAGTTTGATGAAGGTGGTGCTAAGAGCCTATTGTTGAACACATTACATATGGATAATCACTCGAAAGTTGTGTTTGACGCAGCTACTGATCCAGGTAACAGTGTGGATAATAATGATGAGGATGACGAAGAAGTACCTGAGGATGTGGATATGTCTGGAATATCAGAGAAAGATATAGAGATTGATGTATTCAAGTCAATGATATTTGAAAATGAACAAGATTTGGACTTAAAAACTATATGTCCGTCAATTGAACATTTACTTTCCGTTGTCCAAGATGTTAAACAGGAAAAATCGATTTTAAATGTTGTTCAAAAAGAGAAATCATTTGAACTACCAGCGAATAATATACAACCAGCAGATGATGTATTGAACCAGGATGATGATATTCCGGATTTTGATTTTGGCCCAATCGAAAGTTCCTTTGGTGATATGGAGGAAGAAGCGGCAAACGTTTTAGTCAATGATGATAATCAAGTTGAAGCAATAAATAGTGAACACATGGATCCAAATGGGGGGGTCATTAGAGGTGTTGTTGATCGTGACTTAATGGCATACTTTGATAATACAATGAAAAAAAATTGGGCTGGTCCTGATCATTGGAAAGTGAAGCAATTGAAAAAAGAGATAATACAACAAGGCTCAGTATCGAATGATGATAGCAGTGCTAAAAGGGTCAAAAGGCCAAAACAAGTTTTTGAAATTAATTTTTTAGAAGTAATAAGTGACACTGAAAACAAACTTGATAGTGATGATGAAAAATCTGAAGAAGAGATAATATTTGCCAAATCAAAAGCATCAACAACCATACCACCTGATCAGTGGCAAACCAAAGGATCTAATTTACTACCTGATGATACGTATTTTTCATCAAGTCAGCTAATTAAGTTATTTTTGAAACCTGAACAAAAGATCAATATATTCCATAGTAAAGTTATGAGCAAACCAGCAGCATTAGTCAAGACTGAAACCACTGAAAATGAAGGTCCTAATCCAACATTCTGGGCACAGAATTACGAAAAACAAAATACTATAAACAGTATAAATGATGATTTTTTTGATGCCGGTAATGACAGCTTCGATTTGGGTTTCGGAGCAGGAGGTAATTATGACAATGTCTTAACTGACTTTCAACCTAAATCAAATGGTGAGGATGACGATGGTGATGAAAACAAAAACTTTGGTACACACTTGATTACTGGAGGTAAAAAAGTTAAATCTGAACAGTTAAACTACTCCAAAAAAGCGAAAAATGTTGACGTCAAAGTACTAAAGGATAACATGTGGTCAGTGCTTGATAAGAAGAAACATAATAAGGGTATCAAATCATTGAAACTAAGTGATATTACAAACGAAATTGCTGCATTATACCCAACCGACCAAAGAAAAGAACTATCTACTAGCTTTTGTTTCATTTGTTTGTTGCATTTGGCCAATGAGCACGGTCTCGCTCTAAACAACTGTGATAGGTTAGAAGACTTGACTATCGAATTGAACTGTTGAAATAAATGGAGTTCAAATATATTTTTGTAATTTCTTAGTAATTATTTTGTTACCCGGCACAAAAGATGGAGCTTTTTTGCCTTTCTGGAGATTTATAGAATATATTTCTAATGGTTGTGAAGTTACACTTGTTTTATCAAAAGAAACGAGAAAGTTGTAAGAAACCAGCAGTTTTTTAGAATTTGTTTGTTCTAAACAATCTAAATAAAAAGTTATTTACTCTTTAAGAGAGACATTTGATCAAGTGGTGTTGATTTTTTTGGGGGGTTTGAGAAATTTGTGTGTCATTGAGATTAAATATTTGCCACTCACTAAAAAATCATGTTAAGAGGACTTGTATTCAACAAAAGCAGTTCATTATTACTGAGACAATCGGCAAGAAAGAGTTTGGTGTACAACAATGTTACTTTCAAGAGATTTGCATCCACCAAAGTCCAGCAACAGTTAGCATTAAAAGAACTAGACGCGAATAATGATTTGAAGAATGCAAATGTTCAGGCGGAATTTTATAAAAGTTTACTGAATGCTAACTACCCAAACTATGTTGTTTCAAGATATGAAAGTTCAGGTATTGCTACTTCACCAGAGTGTGCGAAGCTATATAGTCAAGCTTTAAGAAAATTAGGTAAAGTCAAAGAGGCTGATATTGTTGACGCTAACTTAGCAAAAGGTATATTGCCAGGTGGAGTTTCCGTTAACAATAATGGTAATGGCGGAAATGGAGGTAACGGTAACCCTTTATATGGTTCATCACAAGAACCGGTCCATGTTATTGTTACAGAATCTACAGCCATGATGTTGGCTAAATGGGTAAAATGGTTAGTCACTATTGGATTGATAACTTGGGCTGGAATGGAAGGTTTCACATATTTAACCGAATCTGGAGCAATTTTTAAAAACAGTGATTCAGCGGACAAATCTGTTGATATGTCTAAAGTTACAGTTAAATTTGAAGATGTTTGTGGAGCGGATGAAGCAAGAGCTGAATTAGAAGAGATTGTTGATTTTTTAAAAGATCCAACAAAATTCACTGGTTTAGGAGGTAAATTACCAAAAGGTGTTCTATTAACAGGTCCACCAGGTACTGGTAAAACTTTGCTAGCAAGAGCAACTGCAGGAGAAGCTGGTGTTCCATTTTTTTTCATGTCAGGTTCAGAATTTGATGAATTATATGTTGGTGTTGGAGCAAAGCGTGTTCGTGAATTATTCAGTCAAGCCAGAGCACACTCACCTGCGATCATTTTCATTGATGAATTAGATGCAATTGGAGGAAAGCGTAACCCAAAAGATCAAGCATATGCAAAACAGACTTTAAATCAATTATTAGTTGAATTAGATGGTTTCTCACAAACTACTGGTATAATTATTATTGGTGCAACTAATTTTCCAGAATCCTTAGATAAAGCATTGACCAGACCTGGTAGATTTGATAAGATTGTTAATGTTGATTTACCAGATGTTAGAGGTCGTTCAGATATCTTGAGACATCATATGAAAAATGTTGAAATTGCAAAAGACGTTGATCCAACAATTATTGCTCGTGGTACACCAGGATTATCTGGTGCAGAATTAATGAATCTTGTTAATCAAGCTGCAGTTTATGCATCACAACAAAATGCGTTAGCAGTTGACATGCATCACTTAGAATGGGCTAAGGATAAAATCTTAATGGGAGCAGCAAGAAAAACCATGGTTATGACTGAAGCCACAAGAAGAGCAACCGCATATCATGAAGCTGGTCATGCAATTATGGCTTTATACACACCGGGAGCAACATCATTATATAAAGCTACAATATTACCAAGAGGACGTGCATTAGGTATCACATTCCAATTACCAGAAATGGATAAAGTTGATATCACAAAAAAAGAATGTACTGCAACTTTAGATGTTTGTATGGGAGGAAAAATTGCAGAAGAAATAATTTATGGACCAGAAAATACGACAAGTGGATGTGGTTCTGATTTAAGTAACGCAACACGTACAGCAAGAGCCATGGTTACCCAATATGGTATGTCAAGTAAAATTGGGCCAATTGCATTAGCAGATAAATGGGAGTCATGGTCACCAAAACTACGTGATTCAGCTGATCAAGAAGTTGTTGAAATGTTAAAAGCATCAGAAGAGCGTACAAGAAAAGTGCTAAACGAGAAACGTGTTGAATTAGAGAGATTAGCACAGGGACTAATTGAATTTGAAACTTTAACTAAAGACGAAATAATAAAAATTGTTAAGGGAGAACCAATTTCCAAGGCAAAAACCCAAACAAATAAAACAGTGGAATCTGGTGATGAACGTCAGGATGTCACAAAAAAACCATTTCCAATAATGGCGGAGGCTTAAACTTGAACACTAAGTTTGAATTTGAGATGGGCATTGTATAGACGAATAGATTCATGAGAGAAGAAAAAACAACAGAATAAAATCAAACAGAGAAAAGGTTACAATTTCACAGCAATTAATACACAAACATGTAAATATTATATACATCCATCGCATTGTAATACACTAACCACCTAACTTCTCTAATTCCTCGATTTTCTTACTCTTTTTAAGTGAATACTGTAGTTTCAAAGGCTTTCCAAACATGATTTCTCCCTGTGCAGCTCTCAAGGCATGGCTCGCACTAGCAATGTCGCTAAATATCACGAATGCTTGACCTCTGATCGATTTATCTATGTTAATGTCTATTATATCACCGTATGTTATGAATAAAATGTATAAATTCTCTTTCAGAGTTTGGATATTTATCTGATCGTTCAAGTTTGAGACGTAAATAGTGTACGATGGTTCTTGAGTTACCACGGGAGAGTCTGCTGCTATGGTTGTCATGCTTGGTTGCTGGCTGTTGTACTAACGAGCACCAAAAACAAAATAATTTAATCGCAAAATATTTCAGGTTCGTGTTATTAATTGCTTGGTAAGCAAACTTACTATGTACATTAATCTATGCCAGCTTTGATGCGTCTTTGAACCCATTGGCAAAGCAGTCTGGAACACCAGCACCATCACAAAACGACATTCCTCCTAGGCTAATTTTACCTTGGAACTCCTTGCTCAAACTGTCTTTGAAATTGGATGAAAGCTCTTCATACCCAACATTGTACTGTGGTAAACATTGTGGGATAAACGTTGAGTTTATGATCATATCCTGTTGTGGGATCCCATCTAAATCTATTTCTAAGTGTCTTTTCAATCCAGCTTTCATCAGTTTCAAAGATTCCGCTTCGTTTGGTAAACTGGCGCTATTTAACCAGAAGTGACCTCCCATCATTACGGTTAATTTTGTATATTTTGCATCATTGTTGAATTTTGGTTCATATTTGACCACTGAGTTTGGTAGGATATCATTTGGAAATATCTGAATTGCAGACTTTTCAATGTCAGAGTCAAATATAACTCCTAACATTTTTTCCTCATTAGAATTGGATTTTGGTATCAAATAACCAAAACCTGTTTGAGTTAGTAGATTTTTGTTTATATAGATATTTGTTAAGAGAATATCAATAAAAGTTAGTTCTCTGGCAAATTCAGGTGATTTTAATGAACTGTCTCCAGCGGACAGAATTCTTCCAAATTCATTTGCGTTGATTGTTGATCTTAAATGGTCAACTTCTTTAGCTAACCCAGACTTGGTTTGCACCAAAACACCACTTTCCTTATTCTCCACCGACACAACTGGATCGTTTAATACAAACTCGATGTTATCGTTTTTCTCTAAGTCTTTATAAATTGCCATTGGTAAAGTGCCCAATCCATGTTTTAGCAAAATCATTGGGAATTTCGATATTTTCTCAATCAGATCACCAATTGTATAGTCCTTTGGCTGAAATTTCAGCTCATAATCCTTCAAAACAGGTGATAATAAGGGTCTAATGGCCTCAGTTTTGTTATTTGAAGATCTGATCGATTTGATTGCAGATTTAATGATTGATCCGTGGTTTAGTTCAGCTTCCACTAATTTTTTCATTGTTGTCTTTGCACTCAGTTTAGCAACATCTGCAGCATAGATCCCATGAAATACTGCGCTAACAATATTGTTTGGCAGATTTTTGCCAAATCTCCTGGTCAAAAACGATTCAACACTTTCATCAGTATCTGATTTCTTTGGTGATCTAAAAATCTCCATAAAAACATTCGAGATAAGTCCCTTTCCCAATGGATTCTTCAGAAATGTTCTGAATGAACTAAAATCATTGGGAACCTGAATAAGCTTGTGATTTGTATCCAGTAAATACTTTTTATTTGCTAGTGAATTACTAGCAATTGCGTTGATTTCATCCTTATAACCTAGCTTTATCAATGTATCAACTATCAAAACACACCCATCTGCTTTTCCTCTTAGTGTTCTTGGCCCCTTCTCCAGCAAAACTGACTTGTTACTGCCAAAGTCGTGGATTTGGGAATCGATGTAACCACCAACTCTATCTGAGCTTTCAAACACTGTAAACTTTAAATCAGGTCTTAGTTTCGATAAAAAGTACACAAAAGACAAGCCTGATATTCCAGACCCAATCACACCAACATTGGCTTTAGTGCGAAGCGACATTGCTCTGTTCCTGCAAATATTTACTGACTGTGGTTTGCTGACTTTTTCTCGTTTAGAAAAACGGTTTTTGTGGCGCAGTGACATAACAATTTGTGGCGCAGTATTTGGATGTGTCAAACATTAGTAATTTCTGTTAAGAACGCCAGTTCGATTTCCTGGTCAGCAGTAAATACTAAACAGTAAATTAACTGTTAAAAACCTTTTGTAACACAGCTGTTGGCCAATCCTGTGTGGTGCATGGCATTTGAGGGAATTTATTCTGAGCAAGCATCACCAATTTCTTATAAAATTCTTAACCACCAACCTTAACTTCACCGACTGACTGAAAATTGCTATTGTTCTCCTCTAATAAAAGGCAAAGTAAATTATTTAAAACCACGGTAAAAAATTCAGTAAAGTGACACAAAATAGTGAGAAAAATGGAGAAATTGTAATTGAAATGACTGTGCCGCTTTAAGGTTATATATATATTGGTTAGTTTTTCAATGCGACGCTGGCTAATTAACAGAACTGCTATATAGATATAAAAATATAAGTTGAGTTAAAATGTCACTGTCAACAGAGTATAAATCAATGGTTGACTTGCTAAACCCTAATCAGTATTTGAATGAAAATGGTGAGCTTGATTTAATAAAATTAGCCGATCATACACCGTTACCATCAATTTATGAGGGAAATCAAGCAATTAGAGTTCCAAATACCTTTGAACCTGGTTACTCTTCGGTTTATAGAAACGCCCATGCACCAGACTTTATTGTTAACCGAGTCCATGACTCAATGAGTACTCTTTATGAAGTATTTGAGATGTCTGTTAAATTTTATGGTGATAATCGTTGTTTGGGTAAAAGAGAATTCAACAAAACTACAAATAAATTTAATGAGTTTTTTAGTTGGGAGACGTACTCAACAGTTGGTACAAGAAGGAAAAATTTGGGAGCAGGAATACTAAATCTGATCAAGGATTATAATGTTGAAACTGAATCAGATAAATTTGTTGTGTCAATTTTTAGTCCAAACAGACCTGAATGGATCATCACTCAGTTGGCTTCAAGCGCATACTCGCTACCAACAACTGCTTTGTACGATACTTTGGGACCACAAACATCAGAATATATCTTGAATTTTACAAAGTCGCCTGTGATGATTTGTTCATTTGATAAGATTGTTAAAATTATCGACCTAAAGCAAAAAGCTGAATTACAATATCTGAAATTCATAATCTCAATGGATGATTTGTCTTTTGATGAGCATTATGGATTAGTGCAAACTGCAAAATCACTAGGTTTGATTCTCTTGGACTTGAAACAGGTTGAAAAAATTGGTGAATTATCGCCAATTCAATTGCGTCCCCCAAAACCTGATGATTTACTATGTGTTTCATTTACATCTGGTACTACAGGTATGCCAAAGGGTGTTGAAATCTCCCATGAAATGGGGGCAAGTGCAATTGCATTTTGTTTTGCACTGATTGAGCAAAAGAACAAGAAAAACCCAAATTCAAATAATACCACATACTGTTTCTTACCGTTGGCACATATATATGAATTAATGACATCAAATTTAGCGTTATCAAAAGGTGTTGGAATTGGGTTCCCACACTCAACTGATCCTGCAACCTTATTTGAGAATTTGAAGATATTGAAGCCTGATGTTGTGACTTTAGTTCCTAGAGTTTATAATAAGATCGAAAGTGCGTTGAAAGATGGCTTTAAAAACAGTTTTGTTGGTGAGCACTTAATCAAGAAAGTTGTGGATTATAAAACTGTCAAGCAGTTGAAAGATGGGCATGGAGATTTGATTTTAATTGATTCAATTGTCACTAGTAAGATTAAGAAAATGTTGGGTTTTGATAATGTTATGACATGTATCTGTGGTTCTGCACCAATAAATCCTGAGACTGCATCATTTGTTAAGGCAGCTACCGGTGTTGGTTTCAAGCAAGGATACGGACTAACTGAAAGCTTTGCGGGAATTGCTATAAGTAACACGTTTGAATCAGATCTTGGGTCATCGGGACCAGTTGGTATTACAGGTGAGATGAGACTACGTGACATACCAGAAATGAACTATTTCAGTATCGATAAAAACACTGGTTTAGAGAAACCTGAACCAATGGGTGAGCTGCTATTGAGAGGACCACAGATTTTCAAAAGATACTTCAAGAATGAAGAAGAAACCAAAAAAGTGTTGGATCCAGATGGCTGGTTCCACACAGGTGATGTTGCAAAGATTGATAAGTTTGGCCGTGTTTATATAATTGATAGATTCAAGAACTTTTTCAAACTATCACAGGGAGAATATATAACCCCAGAAAGAATTGAAAATATATATTTAAGTTGCTGCCCAATGCTCACCCAGATATTTGTCCATGGAGATTCTTTCAAGACATTCTTGGTTGCTATTGTTGGTATTGAACCGAATTCTGTCAAAACGTATTTCAAAAGACATGGTAAGCATTTTAAAAGAGGTATCAGTGATGAGGAGGTATTGGCAGAAATCAATTCAGATACTGGGCTTAAAAAGAAGTTGTTGGACAAGGTTAACTCGACAGTTAAAGATGAAGGATTACAAGGTTTCGAAAAGATACATAACCTAAAAGTATTCATTGAACCACTCAAGATTGAGAACGATGTTATTACACCAACACTTAAGCTGAAGAGAAATATTGCGTCCAAATTTTTTGCTAAAGATTTGCAAGAATTGTACAAAGAGGGCAGCTTAGTTAAACAACAGAAATTATGAATAAATATCAATATAATGTATAAATGAAAAAATTGTAGTTGAAGACACAAATGGAAATCCGGGGAAAAAGGGAAAAACGGTATTTGTGTCAAAATATTATTTAAAAAACAGCAGATCTTGCGATTTCTACAATTGTGAGACAACAAAGGGGGTTAAAGAAAGAATGAGCTACTTACTGGTTAGAAAGCAAGCTTTTACCGATGCGGATCAGCTAGTTGATCTATTCCACAGACAATTACAGCTGGAAGAGCTGCTGATTAAGAACGGAGAGATTGAAGAGTTTGACTATGAGCCACTGATGGGGTACACGAGTTTTGTTGATGTCCATGAGTACGGGCTCCGTGGAGTAGATTCAGGCAATGTTTCCAAGCAGCTGGATATGATTTCACAAGCGGTTAAGAAGTGGGAGATGAATGAGCTTCGAGTACTAATGGATAATATGAAGTTTTCCGAGTATTTGAGGTTGATTGAAGAGGTTGAGAGTATTGAGGAAACTTTGAAGAGGAAGTTGATCAAACGGATGATTATGGAGCAGGTTGGCAGTATTGTTAGACCTGTTAGAAACGACTTAGGAGTCAAGGAGAAGGAAGTTAATTTAATGATTTTGCTTACGGATTGAGTTTGAAATCCTTGAAACAACAGATAAGTGAGTGCTAGGACTCCTACAGTTTCTATCCAGTTGCAGGCCAATAAATTCACATTACTGACAAGAGTCATTGTAGAGATAACAGTTTAATGATGAAATAACGATTTAATGGAAGTTTTCTCGTTATGGGCGAAAATCGAACCGGCAACACCCCCGGGTGTACAATTTTTACGAAAAAACGGTCTCGTGATGTGGCCTAGACCCGAAAGCTAGACCCGAATGGCATCAGAAAAACAATGCCATTTTACAGCTCGCCACAGACTAGTCCTTCCGGATTTGGCCAAACCCAACAAAATTTAGCGGTAGTTGCAGTTCCAACAGATTATAAAAGGTCTGGAGAGTAGATAGAGAAATATCAGTCGTTTAGCAGTGGGACAGACCAGAGCACACGACCCGGTAAACCCAATTGCTAAACATCTAGCTAAGTAAAGTGCAATGGTTGCCACGCCAAAGCAGCAAGTCTCGCAAAATCTGATAAAATTTCTCTTTCAGCCGACAAGATAAAGTGACTTTTAACTTCCTTTCGATCAAAGTTGAGGCCAAAACCGCTTCTTTTTAGTCTCGGTTTTTCCCTCGCGAAAAACATAAAAAAAAACAGAAAAGTGTGAAATAAATTCTGAACGACAAACTTGTTTTCCTCAGTTTATTTTGCTTTACCAAGTGCATTTCTATATTCAGTCTTTGAAACTTTTTGAAACAGTAAAACTTGCTGCCCACAGTCCTTTCAGGTGAATTCAAGTTTATTTCCACAATCAAAAGAGCCAAATTAATTTATATTTAGAACAAGCACTTACTTTGGGAAAAAAAATACACACACAAAATGCCAAACCACCAAGTCGTCCACGAAGCAGCTAATGTGCTTCCACGTCACGCGCCAGAACACTTTTACAAGAACCAGCCAAGAGCTGGATATTTCAAGGATTTGGAGGAATACAAAAAATTCCACAAACAGTCAATTGAAGATCCAGAAGGGTTCTTTGGCCCATTAGCAAAGGAAATGCTAGACTGGCACAGACCTTTTGACAAAGTTAAGAACGGAACCTTAGAAAACGGTGATGTTGCATGGTTTTTAAATGGTGAATTGAATGCATCGTACAACTGTGTTGATAGACATGCGTTTGCTAATCCTGCAAAACCTGCTATTATTTATGAAGCTGATGATGAAAAAGACAACAGAATTATAACTTTTGGTGAGTTATTGAGACAAGTTAGTGAAGTTGCATCAGTTTTAAAAAGATGGGGTGTTAAAAAAGGTGATACCGTTGCAGTTTATTTACCAATGATTCCTGAAGCTGTGGTTGCAATGTTAGCGGTTGCAAGATTAGGTGCCATTCACTCTGTCGTCTTTGCAGGTTTCAGTGCAGGTTCCTTAAAAGAACGTGTTGTTGATGCAGGTTCAAAGGTTGTTATCACTTGTGATGAAGGTAAAAGAGGTGGTAAAACTGTTAATACAAAAAAGATTGTTGATGAAGGTTTAAACAATGTTGATCAAGTTGAAAAAATCTTGGTTTTCAAAAGAACTGGATCAGAAGGAATCCCAATGACCAAAGGTAGAGATTTCTGGTGGCACGAAGAAACAGAAAAATCAAGAGGTTATTTACCACCAACTCCTGTTAATTCTGAAGATCCATTATTTTTATTATACACATCCGGTTCAACTGGTTCACCAAAAGGTGTTGTTCACACTACTGGTGGTTATTTATTAG
The DNA here is from genome assembly GCA_030570575.1 of [Candida] sp. NCBI lineage: Eukaryota > Fungi > Ascomycota > Saccharomycetes > Saccharomycetales > [Candida] sp. Next base: position 85,501 of record JAJLVZ010000004.1, on the reverse strand, counting down.
GTGCAGCATTAACAACAAAATATGTCTTTGATATTCATCCAGAGGATATTTTATTCACTGCAGGTGATGTTGGTTGGATTACTGGTCATACTTATGCATTATATGGTCCATTATCAATTGGTACTGCAACAATTATCTTTGAGTCCACCCCAGGTTATCCAGACTATGGTAGATACTGGAGAATAATTGAACGTCATAAAGCAACTCATTTCTATGTTGCGCCAACCGCCTTAAGATTAATTAAGAGAGTTGGTGAAGAAGAGATTTCCAAATATGACATTAGCTCATTAAGAACTCTTGGTTCAGTTGGTGAACCAATTGCTCCAGATTTATGGGAATGGTACCATGACAAAATTGGTCAAGGTAGATGTACCATCTGTGATACCATGTGGCAAACCGAGTCTGGCTCTCATTTAATTGCTCCATTAGCTGGTATTGTCCCAACAAAACCAGGTTCAGCAACCGTTCCATTCCTTGGTGTTAATGCTGCAATTATCGATCCAGTCAGTGGTGAAGAATTAAAAGGCAACGATGTTGCTGGTGTTTTGGTTGTTAAAGACTCATGGCCATCAATGGCAAGATCTGTTTGGAATAACCATGGTCGTTACTTAGAAACCTATATGAAACCATACCCAGGTTACTATTTCACCGGAGACGGTGCTGGTAGAGATCATGATGGTTACTACTGGATCAGAGGTAGAGTTGATGATGTTGTTAACGTTTCTGGTCATAGATTATCCACAGCAGAAATTGAAACCGCATTAGTTGAACATTTAGGAGTTTCTGAAGCAGCAGTTGTTGGTATTCCAGATGAATTAACCGGACAAAGTGTTGTTGCATTTGTTTCATTAAAAGAAGGTTACTTAGTTGAAGCAAATCAAAAGATTGAAGACACAAATGATCATATTACACCAGATAAATTACGTCGTGAGTTGATTCTCCAAGTTAGAGGAGAAATTGGTCCATTTGCTGCACCAAAAACTGTTATAATTGTTGACGATTTACCAAAAACAAGATCAGGTAAAATTATGAGAAGAGTGTTGAGAAAAATCACAAGTAATGAAGCTGATCAATTAGGTGATTTATCAACTCTAGCTAACCCAGAATGTGTTGAAATTTTAATTAAAGAAGTCAATGATCAATTCCTATCAAAGACTAAAAAATAATTTCATTAAATAGAAATAGATTTATATCAAGATATTCTACCCTAGATAGTTATTTATTATTTATAGCTTGCTTTGTTATTGTATCGTAGTTTCTAGTGGTACTGGTGCTAACTGTGGAGAAATCAAAAAAAAAAAAACATTTAAAAAAAATGCGCGAGCCCGGAGTCGAACCGGGGGCTCAAAGATGGCAACTTTGAATTTTACCGCTAAACCACTCGCGCCAGATTATAAAATTCAATTTTTACGGTTTATTAGTACGTGTACCAAGGGCTTGCTTCAAGTGCTGTATTGAGGTTCGTTTCGAGCAGTTTTTGCTGATTAATGTCATCTAGGAACACACCAAGCACCATGTTGTAAGGTGGGGAGCAAAAGCTTGTCTCAAATCACTAAAAAACACGAAAGTAAAAAAAATTAACGTGTCTCAAAAATATCAACTGTTTTGAAGATAAATGAAAAGAGGATACCTTATACTGATTGAAGGGCTTGACAGATCGGGCAAGTCGACACAGACGCAGATATTGTTTGATAAATTGCAGAAATCTGGTCAGGATGTTGAGTTATTGAAGTTTCCAGGTGCGTTCTTTATTTCTTTTCAGCAGTTTAGCCATGATGGTATTGAATACTAACCCTATTTAGAGAGAACAACACCAATTGGACAACTGATAAACAACTACCTTGTCAACAAAGACTTCAAACTGTCAGACGAGGCTGCACATCTGCTTTTTTCAGCCAATAGATGGGAGTTCTCAGAGATAATTAAAGAGAAGGTGAGCGGAGGTAAAATAGTAATATTGGACAGGTACGTTTATTCAGGCATTGCGTATAGTGCAGCCAAGGGGCTGGACAGAGAATGGTGCCTTTCACCAGATAAAGGGTTACCCAAGCCTGATTTGACGCTGTTTTTCAACCTGGAAGACAATTCCAACAGAGGAGGATTTGGCGATGAACGATATGAGGTTGCAGAGTTCCAAAAGGCAGTGAAGAAGCAGTTTGAGTTGTTTTTCAACGAAGTCAACTGGGTCACTCTGAACGTGGATAACAAATCAATCGAGCAGGTGGAGACTGAGGTCTGGAAACTGATTACAGAGCTGTTTGCAACCGACATTGACGACATTAAAACCTTTTGATGTATACATTTATACAGTGAGCGCACGCACATTAGTCCAACGCTTTAACTGTATCAATTCTGTCCAGTATTATTGTTTTTGAAGTTTCCTGGATCTCGCCCGCCAGGAACATCTCGTCCAGAATCGCATAGATTTTGTAGAAGTTGAACACCAAGTCCAGCTCGCACACGTTCTCAAAGCACGAGTCTAGCACCTCCACAAGCAGATGGATCGAGGATAAATATATCAGTTCGTTGTCCACCAGGTCTATTCCTGCAATGAAGTACAGCCCAGCGTACCTTTTGTACACCAGCTTGATATTCTGGAACTCCACAAAGTTGCTCTGGTGCTTCTGGTCCCTGGACGATATCAGCTTGTGCAAGTCTATGTTTAGCCTGTACTTCTCGTCGCCCTGCTTGTTAGTTATCGGGCATTCCTCAGGTGATTTTCAAAAACACTCACTGAGTAGTTGGCATACCACTTGGCCAACCGCACTTTGCCCTGTCTGTTCATGCAGATGATAAACTGTATTGCCATTTCTGTTATTTTGTCCCAACAAGCAACAAGCAGAAATCAAAATAAATCAAGAAAAACACAAAATTCCTCAGTTTGGTATAAAACAACTCTTTCAGGTGGTTCCTGTACTCTAAGCGCTGGGAAATGGACTTCTGGAACAAGAAGGTCGAGTTTGATGCGCACGGCAACAACTTTGTCTCGCTACCTGATGAATGTGTGCAGTTTCTTCAGAGCATTGAGGCTGTAAGTACAAATTGTATGGGGATTTATTGCCACACAGCGGCTAACAAAGAACGCCTAGGTGCCGCAAAGCGTGGTGGTGAAGCTGGAGTGGAAGTCCAGAGCCACGCACAGGGTGGAGAACTGGTACTGTGGGTGGACAGCATGGAGCTCGCAGAGCGATGTGCTGAAAATCGATGCGGTGTTTGCCAGCTCGATTGGTCTTGAGCAGCACGACTCGGTGAACATTCAGCTGATCCTGGATGCCCCAAAGGCGAATGTTATTAATGTGGACCCGATGGACGAGAACGACTGGGAGATAACGTCTGCGAATGCTGAGGTTATTGAGACATTGATTCCTCAACAGACAAGAGCAGTGAAAATTGGCCAGACGCTGATTATCCACGTTTCAAGCTCCATCAAGGCCAAAGTGAAGATCTTGAGCTTTGAGCCAAGGTCACAGGACCGCACGGTAGACTTTGCCATGATTGACTATCAAAACTGCGAGTTCATTGTCGCTCCGAAGGAACGAACTGTAAAGAAGAAGGCTGTCACTGGTAATGGTTCACAAAGACATATCAAGAGCAACATTTCACTTCGAGGCTTTCAGTTGCCGCACCCTCTATTCCACCTGAAACCAAATGACTATAACTACGAGGTGTATGTCAACTTTGAGCATGTTTTACCGGTCCTGCAGAACTCAGAATATGTCAATGTGTTTGTGATCCCAGGGCCCCAGAACGAAAAATATAATGCAGACGGCCAGGTAATCAAACCGGCTCCAGCACCTGTGAAGAAAGTGGTGGTGAAACTGGTCAATGATTCCTCGTTGGAAAGTTCAGTCATTGGACTATCCAAAATTGTTTGCATTTCAATCGGCGTAGGAACCCCAATTGGAGAACTTATTTGCTTAGAAACCATTCCGCCGCAACAGCAGCAACATAATATTTCTAAAAATAATCCTATGATAATAGTTCAGCCATTCACACTCAAACCAGCAGATGCTGACGATGATCAGTTAACTTTGAAAAATTCAGACTCTCAAAAGGAGCAAAAATTAATACAACTGGAACAGCAAAAAGCTGAATTTGTTCATGAGTTTTACGAATTGAAGTTGAATGAGTCGGTTCTAACAAATGGGGTGACTTTACCAGCCTTGAAAAGCTTGCCATTAGGTGGAGTCTTATCATTCAAAGACACAAAGGAGCTTTACTTAAAGCTAACTAATAAGGATTCGAAATTGAAATTTGCAATTGGTAAAGAAATCTTGAATAGTGCTGATAATTTACCAGGAGGTTTATACTCTGCGCCAGTGACTTACAAATCTCCAATAGGTGTTGATAATTTATTAACCAAGATAAAAAATTGTGTACTGAAAGAGAACATTGGGGTTCTAATCCATGGAGCCCCAGGTTCAGGCAAAACCATAGTAACTGAAGAAATATCATCTTTTCTCAAGTCAGAGGGGTTTGCTAAGATGAAGCTTGAGTGTACAGAGTTTAGCAAAGAGGGATATTCTGGAATTAAAAGAAGGTTACACTCTACATTGTTAGCTTGTTCTTGGTACTCTCCGTGTGTTTTGGTGCTGGAAAATATTGATTCGATATTCCCTGCTGAAGTTGAGAATGTTGACTCTACTCAATCAATTCAACTAACAGAGTTTTTCATCCAATTAGTCAATTCAATTCAATCTTCAAGAAATCTGATCCTGTTAGCAACATCGAAATCGAAAGAGAGTTGTAATAAACTATTATTTAGTACAAACTGTATCAATGAGTTTTTCAGTTTAGTTGCTCCTGATAAAGAAGCAAGAAGATTGATATTAACAGATTTGATCAATCAATTCGAATTGAATTTACACGATAAGTTTGATATTGCAGAAATAGTCATTGAGACAGAAGGCTACTTACCGAGCGATCTAAAAGTTCTGGTTGAAAGAATAAATCATGAAGTCACATACAAAATAATTGAAAATGAAGACAAAGGAATAAAAGTTGAGCCAGTTTCCATAAATTCAGATATATTTCATAGAGCAATCAAGGGATATGTTCCATCAAGTCTTAGAGGCGTTAAGTTACAAAAATCGTCGACCAACTGGCTTGATATTGGTGGATTAAAAGAGGCTAAAAGTATTTTACTAGAAACTTTGGAGTGGCCAACTAAATACGCACCAATTTTCAAATCTGCTACCTTGAGACTAAGATCAGGTATACTACTATATGGGTATCCTGGGTGTGGTAAAACGCTATTAGCGTCGGCAGTTGCAGGACAGTGTGGGCTGAACTTTATTTCGGTCAAGGGACCAGAAATTTTGAACAAGTACATTGGTGCTAGTGAGCAAAGTGTACGTGAGCTCTTTGAAAGAGCTCAAGCTGCCAAACCTTGCATTTTATTTTTTGATGAGTTTGATTCTATTGCTCCAAAAAGAGGACATGACTCGACAGGTGTGACTGATAGAGTGGTTAATCAGATGTTAACACAAATGGATGGTGCTGAGGGATTAGATGGAGTTTATGTGCTAGCTGCCACAAGCAGGCCTGATCTAATTGACTCGGCTTTATTGCGTCCTGGTAGATTGGATAAAAGTGTTATATGTGATATGCCAAATCTTGATGATAGATTGGATATTTTGAAATCGGTCACCAGAAACATGAATTTATCCTCAGATGTCGATTTGAATGAAATTGCGTTGAAATGTGAAGGATTTTCTGGTGCTGACTTACAGGCTTTAGGTTATAACGCTTATTTGAAAGCGGTTCATGAAAAATTAGAAAGAGATAAGTTAGAAAGTGAAGGCGTCCAATTAAAGGAAAAGGGTAGCGGTAAAAATGAGCGAAAAGTTCATGAATTCTTTCAGCTTTCATTGAATAGGCTGAAAACTAATGACGAATTGAAACCACACGAGAGATCTGAAATCATTCGTCAGTTAGATCCATTGTTTGAGAATTTACAACTGGAGGAAACACACAAGACCCAAGATACGCTATCCAGCACCACAGAAAGCAAAGCTAATAGCATTAAAATCACGAAGGATGATTTCATTTTCTCACTGAATGATACAAAACCAAGTATTTCAGTATCTGAGCGGTTGAAACTGCAGAACATCTACAGCAAGTTTGTTTCTTCACGAGACGGTAAGATGAAAGATGGGAGTGGCAGCACAGAGGTCGGTGCAAGAAGCTCATTGATGTAGAAAGAACTTTAACAATAAATGACATCAACCTTATTTGACCGTAGAAATGGCAGAAAATATTTTTGTAAACAAAAAAAAATAACAACCAAAAATCGAAACAAAACAAACAATTTTTGACTGTAAATCAAAACAAACTGAGATAGCGGCTGTGTGATTGGGCTGCAACACAACGGAAAAGAATTCAGACAGCTCATTTCGGCAAATAAAAGAACCGTTATGTCTCTTTGGAGCATCCATGCAGCAAAAAAGCAGGAGGACGTTCCTGGCTCATCTAAATGGATCAGAAAAGAGCTTTGCGCGCTTCATGAGTTGATTGCCAATGATGTAGAGCAGTTTGCGTACTCAGTGGCATCAGAGTTTACCTGGATTGACGAGCAGATGGAGCTGATTGTTAATGATCGAGGAGACAATCCCATGTTGCTGTTAGAATCCCCCAAGAAACTCAGAGGTGAGAACTCACCAAGAAAGAAGCTTAGAGAACAGGCAATTCAAGCGAAGCATCCTCTGGAGGAGATAAGCGCTAATAGAATGAGTTTGTCTCCTATAAAGTACAACCAGAGGGCAGGAAGCCCCTCCAAATTAACATTTAAACATGATTCTCCAGCTAAGAAATCCCCAGTCAGATTATGGAATCGTGACATTTTGGTCGAGCTGGATCGGCCACACGCTGCGAAACCACAGTTTAGTATACTCCCAGATGATATTGAGCCTGAGAAGGAGGCACAAAAGAAGGAGAAGGATATCTCAGTTTCTGGAATACAGGTAGAGCAGAAACAACCACCACGAAAATCAATCAAGATACCAAAATCACCATACCCAGTTTTGGCGTCAACTTCACCAGTGCATCCAGCTGTGTCTTCAGTAATAAACAAGTCACAAATAGAGAAAGATGAAGATTACGATGCCTCAATGGATGAAGACATTTCATTCCAGGCTATTAGAAAATCCATCAGAAGAAGTATAATAAGGAGAACTGTACATCAAGATGGCGTTGAACACAATGATGACGAGTCAAACACTTCTACAGAGCAAGTGGTTCCAGACCAACAACCTCTCAACTCAATCAGCTTAGAACCTCAAGAAAAATCAGTCTCCCTTGAAGAAAATTCAGTTTCTACTGTGGAAAATTCTGACACATCGTTTAAAAGTGCAAACAATGGTCAGCAGTCTTCGTTGATTGTCAATCAAGGGTCTACTAGTGTAAATGAATTACTACATGATACTAAAAGCAGCATTGAAACACTGAAATTGCCATCAAAATCAGATGATCAGAACAACACCTCCTCTTCAACCATAAAACCAATGCATACTTCGCCTATAAATCATAGAGAAAGTCAAGGATTCGCTTTATTACCACAAAGAGATCCATTAACAATTAAATCTGCTAAACGTACAGATAAGGCTAGAGTCGCACCTACTAAAGACTTGAAAATTTCAATTAATACAAGATTGGAACCAAGCCCATTGAAACCATTTTCTTCATCATCTACAGCCAATTCAAAGGATCAGTCAACAACAAGTTTATCGCCTTTACCTAAACTAAGCCAGTTTAACTATCCACCTTTAGAGATATCCTCTAACAGCAATACCTTCACCAATAACGATAATGATAATAGCAAAAACAATAATAATATTTCACCAGTTAAAAACTTGATCAAAGATGATAAAAAAGAAAAAGACAAAAATGACGAGTTCAATATTTTCATTTCGCCAACTAAAAGGGTTCAGCCTTTTGAACAACAAACAAACTCCCCCTTGTCAAACTTGTTTTCAAGTGTTGGATCAACGTTAAGAAAAGCAAGAAATTATTTGAAAGACGATAGATCATCAACGAAAGTTAGTGATCTTGATAAGATTCACAAACCAATTCAAAGAAAAATCAGTTTTGTTGAGAAACCCGAATCATCCCTTGGTTCAGGATCTCCAACTAAAATTCCAATCAAAAGTGTCTCACCAAAACCAATCAAGTTAAGTAAGGAAGTTGAAGTTTCAAATAATCAACTTAAAGGTGATATTTATCCAAAACTGAATGCACCAATCAAATTGGTAAATGAAAATTCTAATAGTATAAACAGTGAATCTACTCCGACAATTGAGAATGAGCCAACTGCTTTAAGGAGTTCAGACGAATTTAGCACAAAGCAAGCTTCATTTTCTCCTGCAAAAAGTGTTTACGGTTCATTGAGATTTGAGATGAATAAAACATTATCTAGCACAACAACAACGCCTAATTTAGACGACAAGTCTCAAACTGAAGAAAAACTGGTACAACATCACCAACCAATAAGTTTAACAAGAGTTTCGTTGACTAAAAAAGACGAGCCAAGAAAATCAACTGGCAAAGGTTTAACATCAGTTGCACTAGACCCATCTAGTAAATCAAATAGATTCCGGCCCAAGTCGTTAGTTCATGGTGACAACCAACCACTGAAACGTAGAACCCAAACAGAAGATGAGATCAAAAATAACTATCAACCATTCAGAAAAATTCCGTCAAAGGTTTTACCGCAAAATATATCGCATTCAAAGCAGCAGCTACAACAATTACAACAACACCAAAATCAGACGCATAGTCAAATTCAACAAGAGAACAGAACCAATAATCGCCTTACAAGTGAAAGACTTACAAATGGGTTGAAGAAGAGACCATCAAGAGTTTCTGGACAAAAAGAAGATGAAGAAAAAGAGAAACAAAAGCCAGCAATTAAATTGAAATACCCAACTAATCAAACATTAATGAAAACTGCAGTGTTACAAAATGCACAGCAACAGAAGTCCAGCGTGAAAAATCCATTTCAAATTTCAACTTCAACAATATCATCTTCGTCATCTTTTGTTATTAATAAACACAACCCACCTGCTACACCAACAGCAGCAACAGTGTTACCTGAGATTTTTTCAGAGTCGGACGACGATGATGAGGGGAGTGTATTGAAAGCATGGGCAAACTCGCCAGAGTTGAGAAATATACTGATAAATCAACAAAACATTGATCCAGATAAGGTTTTTGGGCCATTAGCACCATTGAAAATGGAAGAAATTTTCAAAACATCCAAAGTCTCAAGATTCAAACGTGGGTCATCCGCCCAGTGGTCTGGGAAGGATGCATTGAGCGCCCAAGAGATTGAAGATTATAAAACCAAAACATATAAAGGAGTCAGTTGATTCTCTATTTATTGAATACTCTTTTTTTCAGAGCAACTTCTTTATCCCATTTCGATAGCCAGCCTTCAGCTTCAATTCTAGGGACAAAATAAATTCTTAATGCATTGTCGAATAATGGAACTTTTGGCTTTGGGGTACTTAGTGCTTTATTCAATGTTGCTTTTTTACCAACTTTAATTAGTCCACCAGATTCTGTTTCCATATATGCATCTAATTTCTTGACGGTGAAGTTTTCATGTTTTGGATCCTCGAACCACTCACTTGGTCTTTGCAAGATCATTTCCATCAACTCTTCTGGTGTGTTCAACTCACTTATCTGAGCAACAAAATCAAACTCTCCAGTTGTTGGGTACATTATCGTGGCAGGTATGATCAACTGAGATTCAATGTCATTTGGATCTTCTAGCGAAATCTTTGCGTCATTAAACAAGTCTGCTGGAGATGGAGTGTTGATGTTTGTGTATCCTCTTTGCTTCAAGGCATTGGCCAAATTCTCTTTAACCAATTCAGCCCGTTGCTTCTCCACTTCTTTGTTGAATATGGCCTGCTGGATCTGCTTTTTTTTATTCATGATTTGAACTAAGAACGCATTAGCAGCAGAGTTTTCAGGATCAATCTTCAAGCTAAATTCAATGGCCTGTTGTGCTTCATCGTATTTCTCAATTGAAAAAAACGATTTAGCTAGTCTATAATAAGCTTTGATATTTTTTGGATTCAGTTTCAAGCACTCTTTACAGTCATTGATACATTTTCTATAGTTTTTTAGCTCCAGGTTACATGCAGCTCTGTTCAAATACAAAGTGGAATCGATATCAGCGTCACCACATTTTACACTCAAACCTTGGTTGTAAAATTCAATTGCAGATTTATAGTTTTTCATTTTATATTGCTCGTTCCCCTGATTTTTAAAGTTTGTTGCAACCTCATGAGGCTCACCATCATAAGCTAGAGCCTTTAGTGCCTCTAGTTCTAAGTTTTCACCACCACTTCCATCACTTTCATCCAATTGTGTCATGAAGAATGGCAATCTATTCAGCTCTTTCATCACGTCATCTGTGGACTTGGATGCCAGTTGTACTAGCTGTGGTGGTAATGCTGGGTCCCCTGGCCCCGGGACATATCTCTTTGGTTTCTCAAAAGTGTCTGACATTCCTATAAGGTGGTTTACTTGGTTTACGCACCGAAATTTTGTTTAAATACAATTTTTTTTTTGATGAAAAGCATCGCGGTGTTTGGATGTTGATTAGGTAATTGGTGGGAGGACAGAGGCTTTGTGAAAGGCAAGGAGTTTGTGAGAGCTGTTGCTGCACTTTTACCGGTTGCATTGCTACTTGCAGTACTGAGGGAGGCAGCTTCCAGGTTTTGGCTGGCAGCTGGTGGGGCGGATTGAGCCTAGCAAATCTGTTATGTAAATAGTTAGTAGGCATATCAAAGGAAGTTCGCTGTGGAAGCTGTAGGCAGAGAGGTGTAGTTCCGGCAGGTTGTACCAAGGTCACTTACCAACAGTGCGGAATCACAGAAGGAGAAATACTACTGTGGAATCAGAGAAGGAGAAACATTACCGTGTACAATATGTCAATGATGCTTTTCATTTGAGCAACTCGATAGCGTTGACTGTGCTATATCAGTTCGATTCACACTCAGGCGGAAACGAGCAATGTTACTGGAAGCTTTCTCACCAGTTTGAGTAGCATTGTGGTGTTGTCTGGTCTCGGTAGAAGGCTTCCTCTCAATGCCACGAGTTACGCCAGTTGAATTTGCAGCGTAATTCTCAGTCCCGAAGTTTTCACGAAAATATAAAATAATATAAAATTTTTTCAACAAAATGGAAAATTCAGCTACTTAAAATAACCACCAATAAAACGAGTTTCCTGAACAATGGCACCACAGGTTATTCGTCCAGATAATGTTCTGAAAGTGAGTTTTTTGTTGATTCATGCTGCGGGGTCTTTGTGCGCGGATGGCTGGTATTTGTCCAAGTTAAAGCTACCATAAAGGTCTCGCGATGATTTATTTTGTGTTAATTGACGAATCAGAGGACTAACTGAACCAACAGAGAGCTGAAGAGTTCATTGCTGTTGACAATGAGGAAACAGCCTTGCAAACATTGCTGGAGTTCATCACCTCTAAGAAAACACGTTCAGTTGCCCCATCCGCACTGGAACCAATTGCCTTACTATTTGTTCAATTAAGTGTTGATCTGAGAAGAGGATTCACCTTGAAGGACGGTTTATACCAGTTCAAGAAGAACATCCAGAACTCTCCAGAAGGATTGCCAGTTTTAGAGAATGTCACCAGCAAGTTGATTGAACTGGTTGAGAAGAAACTGAACGATGCCTCAGCAGCCGCAGAAGAGGAGCAAGAGCAGCAGCAACAGCAGCAAGATGACGATGATCTGGAAGTTGCAGAGAGTGCTGAAAGCATTCTTATGTCTGCCGTGTCCAGCGACCAGAGCAAAGATCGTGCGGACAGAGAACTAGTTACTCCATGGTTACGTTTATCCTGGGAGTCGTTCCGTTTGGTTTTGGAACTGCTAAGCTCCAACTCGCGTTTGGAGGTTGCATACTCCTCGGCAGTTCAAAAAGCGTACCAATTCTGTGTTAAATATAACAGAAAGTACGAGTTTAGAAGACTGTGTGATCTGCTGAGAGTTCAAACTTTACATGCGCAAAACCAACAGCCATACACCTACCAGCCACCTCAGAACCACCACCACTACCATCAGCAACCTTACTACAACAGATCCAATGACATTATCGATTTCCAATCGCCAGAAACTTTGCAACGTTACTTGGATACTCGTTTTGCTCAATTGAACTACGCAGTTGACTTGGAATTGTGGCAAGAAGCGTTTAGAACCGTTGAGGATATCTTCCACTTGATCTCAATTTCTAAACGTTTACCAAAACCAACAATGATGGTTAACTACTACCAAAAGTTGGCTAAAATCTTTTTGGTTTCTGATAACAGTTTGTTCCACGCAGCAGCTTGGTTGAGATTCTACAACTTGTATTCTCAGTCACCAAATGTCACTCCAGAAGAGTTGTCATTATACTCGTCAACATTCTTATTATCAACTTTGTCTATTCAGCAAGACTCTTCAACTAACCCAAACGATGAATCGTCTAAAAGATCTAACGAGAAACTGGCAAGTTTACTAAAACTGAACCAAATCCCAACAAGAGACTCCTTGTTGCAAAATGCAACTAATAAGAATGTGTTTGACTATGTGCATCCATCAATCAAAAAATTGTATGAATTACTGGAAACCAATTTCCATCCATTACAAATCCGTAAAGAATTGAATGAAATCATCCCACAAATTGAATCCAATCCTTCATTTGCTGTTTATATCAAACCATTAACCCAAGTGTTGATTAACAGAATCTTTGAGCAAGTTTCCCAGGTTTATGAAACTATCAAATACGATTTTTTGATTCAGTTATCAACTTTTAATGGATCCTTCGAGTTATCGCCATTACAAATTGAGAGTTTGCTGTTAAATGCAGGTAAGGAAGGAAGATTATCATTCTATATTGATGATGATGCAGGTGTTGTTACTTTCAAGAACGAATTGTTCCCAGAAGACAACACTTTATTGGACAATTACAAAAACAATCCAACCGACCTGATCCGCTCAAAGCTCTCCAACTTGTCAAACATCTTGAACAAATCATTAAAATACATTGATCCAAGTTTTGAGCAAAAGAAACAATCGATTCGTGAAAGTTTGATTTTGAACGCTACAAATGCAATTAAGAAGGAGCGTGAAGAGTATGCAAAACGTCAGGAGTTATTGGAGCAGCGTAAAGTCCAAGAGGAGATTGAAAAGAAGGAACGTGAGGCTGCCATCATCAAACAAAGACAGCAAAGAATGGAGGAGGAAAAAGCTGCTGAAGCTGCCAGAGTGGAAGCAGAAAATGCCCGTCGTATCAAGGAAAGAATTGAACGTGAAAAGGCTGCAATCGATCAGGAGGCTAAACAAAAACTTATTGACGACATTAAAGCTAAAGGAATCATTGAAATTGACGAAGCATCCATTGAAAATTTGGACTCTGATGCTCTACGTAAGATGCAAATTGATCAATTAGAGAAAGATAAGGCTGAAGTTGAGGAAAGATCTCAGGCTTTATTCAAAAAAATGGACCACACTGAAAGAGCTTACAGAAAGGCTGAATTGCCTCTATTGAAGAAAGACGCAGACGCACAGGTTGAACAAGACTTGAAAACCTACGAAGAGTTCAAAGCTAACAGAATTGCTGTTGCAAAGAAAGAGTATGAGGTTGCTGTTGGGTTACGTGATCGTCTACAAAAAGTTGTTCCAGCTTTAAATGAATATAAATCTGTAATTGAAAAAGAATTCAATGAAAAGAGAAGTAAACAGATTGAAGAGTCCAAGGCTAAATTTGAAGCAGCAAAGAAGGAACGTTTGGATCAAATTCGTAAAGAGCGTTATGAATTGAAACTAGAAGAGTACAAAATTGCTGTTGAAAAGGCTAAGCAAGAGGAGGAAATTAGACGTAAGGAAGAAGAACTAAGAAAATCTCTTGCTGCTAAACCATTAACTTTTGCTCAAAGAAAGCAAATGGAGCGTGATGGTGTTTCATTCGACTCTTTGGACTCTGCTCCAAACCGTGCTGCCGTTAAAGTTGTTACCCCAGCAACTCCTCCAGCTGAACCGGTTTCCAAACCAGCCGCTCCTGCTCCTGCTCCTGCAGAGCCAAAGAAGCTGACTTTTGCAGAGAGAATGAGACTCAAAAGAGAAGGCAAAGCTTAGGCTCCCCCGTTGTTCTAAATGTATACATAATAAACTGAAACTTGAAGCTTATGTAATTACTTAGTTATTTAATTTAATGGTTTGGCCAGTCTTAAATTTGTCATCAATTTCTAAGCCAAATCAAATTGCAAATTCTAAAAATATTTGGTTTCAGAAAAACAACAACACACCAAACCATAAATACACCAAAATGTCAACATTCTTCGACGAACAGAAACTCTCATTCAGCCAGGTGCCAATTGAAAACGGGAAAATTGCAACTTCCGAGTTCTTAGAGGCTTGTCAATCCATCCTGAACTTATTCGGTATGTTTATTTTAATCACAACAAATCAACAGCACAGTACTAATCATTATACTATGAACAGACCTATTAGGCTCATCAGCATTCACTGTTGTTCAAAGTGATGTCAGTGGAAATATTACCAAAGTGCGTAAGCGTTTGCTGGCTAAGCCAGACTTGTCAGCAACATTACAAGACTTGGTGTTGAATGAAAAGGCAAATAAAGAAACAGCAGCCACACAGGGATTGTTATGGTTGAGTCGTGGGCTTCAATTCACTGCTCAAGCAATGAGAGAAACAATTGATCACCCAGAGCTGGAACTAACCAAAACATTCACTGAGTCTTACAACAAAACTTTGATTAAGTACCACAGTGTTTTCGTTAAGCCAGTTTTTAAATTGGCAATGAAGGCATGTCCATACAGAGCTGATTTTTTCAAAAAATTAGGTGAAGATCAAGAAAAAGTGCTCAAACAGTTAACTGAATGGTTAGAAGCTTTAGAGAATTTAGTTAAAATCATTTTCGAGTTTTACGAATCTGGCAACTATGGCAAAGGATTATAAGATAAGAATAATCATAATAAGATAGACCCTCTTACAATAATTAATATATATAAACCATTGTGTCTCTTTTTTTTTTTTTTTTTTTAATTATACACTTTTTTCTTTTAATTTATCTAGATGATAAAAAAACTGATAAATTAAAACTGATAAAATTAATAAACTAAATTAATTAATTGGCATTACCAAATTAATAAACTTATAATAAGGATAAAGCACCTAAGAAAATTGCACTTAAAGCACCTGAAACTTGTAAGTTTGCAGCAGCACCTTTAGATTTTGAGGATTTTGAAGAGGTTGATTTTTCAGAAGTTGAAGTTGCTGAAGCTGAGGCTGTGGTTGAAGTTGCGTCTGATGAGGAAGATGAAGTCAATGAAACAGAAGTTGAGGTTGATAAACCTTTGCAGACGTAAGCATCACCTTGAATAGCACCTTTCTTGTCTAAAGAGTTGAAACCATCACAGTCTAAGTGATCTGATGATTCGATATCAACACCTCCACTAACTCTTTTCAATGATGGTAAAGTTGCATTGGTGAAGTTACCAACAAAGATGATTGCACCGGCAACAGTTTCCAAAGAATCGAAACCTTCAATTGAACCTAATTCTGAGTTGTTTGAGATAACGAAACCACCACCAATTGAGGTTAAGTTTGATAAGTCAACTTCTTCCAAGTTGTCATTTGAAACGATTGATAATGAACCACCTAATTTGGTTAAAGTTGGGATTTCAATTGATGAGATTGAGTTGTTGATGAAACCTAATGATGCATTAACAGCTTCTAATTTTGATAAAGAGATTGAAGAAATATCTCTGAAAGTCATGTTGTTTGCCCATTCTAAGTCGTCAAAAGAAACTTCAACATCTTCAGAGTTGAATGAAACTTCTAAAGCAACCTTAACGGTTTTTAAAGCTGAATCAATGGAGTTTAATTCTTTGTTGTTGTTAACGTTGAAAGTGTCTAAAGTAGTAATGTCAAACCCATCTAAAGTTTCTAATGAAGTATCGGAAATAACCAAAGATTTCAATGAAGTGATACCACTGTTCAATTGGATTGATGATAAAGCAGGTAAAGTAACAAAGTTGACAGAACCAACAGTTGTTAATAATGGTAAAGCTAATGTACTTAAGATGGTTAATTGAGTTAATGATAATTCATCTTCAATAGTTTGCAAACCTGGAGCGGAGAATGATGATAATTGAGTGGCGTTGTTAATGATTAAAGAACCGTAAATAGCTTTAACATTGTTTAATGCAGCTGAACCTAAATCACCAGTGATGGTTAAGTCACCTTTTAAAGCCTCACATCCAGAGTATTTGTCCAAGTCAGCTTGTGCAGTAGCAGTAGCTGATGATAAAGAACATCCTGAAGCGATTGAATATGATGAAGTTGCTGATGCTGTTGAGTCTGTAAACAGGGTTAGTAAATTGATTCACTTGTTTGAAAGCCATCTTGTTTTCCGTTCTGCTGTGGTAACGCATGCGCCCCTTACCGACTTTTGATCACCACAGAAAAACGCTCAAAAGTCTAAATTTGTTTCTAAAAATAGCTTTTGAGCGCACAGTTGAATGGCACGATTCACCAGTCATGTTGTTGGTGATTGAGGCAGCATGTATAGCAGCTCCACAGTAGAGTCATGGGGTCACTGCAGTGCGCCTGGAACGCCTTCGCCCAGCAAACGCCGATCCTCAGATCATTTCTAGTGAGAAATTCCTATTTCGGAAACAACCAATTAGGCAATTTTCACCAAAAACACAAAAAGCGAACAAGATCTGAAAGAAGGCAGCGGTTTAGTTCGATGGAAACAACAGCGGTAAGCACGGGAACATTGCCACGGTACCCTTCGTAACAGTGCCCGCATTGTGTGGATGCAACCACACAGAATTCAGTGTAAATCACAACAAATATAACCATGGAAACGGTTAAAAAGTTGAGAAAATAAACAACAAATTGTTCGCTGGGAAAGAGAGGGGGCATTCGCTCTGAGCGGTTATGGAGCTGGCGCACGGCGGCGCAGAACCGGATGGCAAGATGGTTAGTCGCATTTCAATCAAGGATACTCACTAGCAGCTAAAGCGCCAGCAGTCAAGGCTGCGGCAAAAACGACTGATTTGAATTGCATTGTTAAAGTAGTTAGAATTCTTGCAAAAGCGATGAAGAGTGAATAGCAAAGTTGGATGTGGAAGTATAGGTAAGCTCAGAGGATTAAACTCTTTGTGTGGATTGCTGTTCTTCAACGGGATTGAAAAAATAAATTTGATTATTGTTTAGAAAAAAGAAGAAGAAAATTTAAAAGGAGATTTTTTGTTTGTTTTTTTTTAATTTTCAACTTTTTTTTTTGGATTTTCACTTTTCGATTTTCTGAAGTTTTCTGAAGCTTTTTTTCTCAAGAAATTTGCGATTTGATTTGTTGATTTGTTGCCGTATTTGGAGAAATT
This sequence comes from [Candida] sp., assembly GCA_030570575.1. Classification (NCBI taxonomy): domain Eukaryota; kingdom Fungi; phylum Ascomycota; class Saccharomycetes; order Saccharomycetales; species [Candida] sp. The sequence goes on along the minus strand of JAJLVZ010000004.1, from coordinate 68,079 downwards.
TGTGCGATTTTGGGTTTGATGGAATCGCAAAGTTACTGGCTTGTGTGGTAGCTACCGATCTGGTTTTGTGGGCTGGGTTTATGAGGGGCTTGAAATACGAGTTTGTCTAGTTTTCTATTCCGTAATGATGTTAAAACACGGTACGGGTATGTGACCCAGTGCGACTTGAATTGTGCTGTTATCTCTCGTACCGGGCTGCAGCGGGACGTGGCCCACATCATGGTTATGTGGCCAAATGTAGTGGGACAAAGCCGTTTTTGTTTTTTGCAGAAAAATGCGCGTTTTGCATTAATTCAGTTTCTTCAGCAACCGCTGTCTATTGTGTTACGAGTAGGCGAGGGACCAAATACCCAGTTGGGTTACGTTCGGGTTCTGGGCTTGTAAGCTGTCGCTACATTTTAGCTACTAGGCCTGTAACGCTAGTACTATCGAAGCTACAACTTGGCTGCTATTGTTTATTTATTGCCAAAGGACCACGCGCGCAACTTTTCAAAGATGGATTTTCGGTTGGGTGTGCGGGCTTGTGCAGCATAGTTGACCGAAAGCGTGCTCGAGTCGCTGTTTCTTAGGTAAGAAGTATGCGTCGTTGAGGTGATTATACTGTTTTGCGGAGTGGTTTTTTCTCGCGTGCTGTAGTGGTAGATAGATGGCTGTGAGATGAAACTTAGTTTGTTGAATTCCGCACGCAGTAGGTCTTTGTGCGCTTTGTCCCATTCGGCACCAAACTCGCGTGGGTGGGTGTTGAATTTGTGGTTGATTTTTCCAAGTCTCACGAAGAAGTCTGGGTTTCTCTTGAACTCTCGCAGCTCACTTTTAGGAATGTGCTTTAGGTCTATATGATTGATATCATCAACGAACAGGTTTCTGTACGACTGGTTCAACATCAGAGACAGCTGCTTGTTTGCCATCTGTACTCGTAAATTGTGGTGAACCGAGTCCTTCCAGATATTATTCGCATAGTCAATTTGTTCTTTGGATAAACTCAAGAGGCTGATTTTCGTTTCGCTGCTGCATTGTGAGCTCGAGCTCAGTGAGTCTGTTGAAATTGACATTTGAACAACCTATTTGGTGCTTGGAAAGAGAAAATGAAACTGGTTTAATATTTCAACTCAAATATTTGGCACATAATAAAAATCTTTGTAGTCAAACTTTAAAACATCTCAAATTTTAAACAGAAATTTGCCTTCTCTTCACAACTTTTTGCGACAGCACACTACAGTAAACAACATCATATAGTGATATTAAAAGTAGTTAAATAGATAATTAAGACAATAATAGTAACAGGCATCTTCTCTACGCTATAAAATTTTCAAAAAAACTTCATAAGAAGACGGCAACTGCACCACCAACAGCAGCAGCAGCAATAGCAGCACCTGAAGCACCGTTAATAGCAGCACCTGAACCTGAAGAGGATGTGGTGGAGTTGTTTTGCGCAAAAGCAGTAGAAGCAGTAGCAACGATTGTGACAAATAATTTGGTGAATTGCATTTCTAATATAATTTCTAGAGTTTTAGGTTGGAAATAAGAAACAACTTTGGAAACGGGATTATACAACGTATTTATACTTTGCCAGTAAAATATCTCATAGGCGTTGATTACGGTTTCTTTGAGAATTATTTCCTAATTTCAAGTCAAAGAGAGCAATAACGCAAACAAAATGAGAGAAAAATTATGAAATAGCAATTTAGTATTGTTGTAAATGCCTAATTGGGAAGTTAATTACTTACTTATCAGATTGTAAACTTTTTGTCTAACGGCAAATTGCCTACCATATTTGCTTGCTTTGCTAATTTATTACAGCAGATAAACGAGGATAAAAATGCCAGTAGGGCTATGCGCCTGCCTATTTTTTTAGTGGGCTAACTAACATGAAATAAAGTGATATTCGAATTTTTGTCATATATTCAAAGCACAATAATTGTGAAGCAAACAGCACAAAAGATGTCTTTATTTGTGCCACTTCTGTTCGGACTAAAAGACTTTGACAAGGACATTTCGTCCAATGAACTGCCACGGAATCTAATGTGTCCACACTGCCATAATAACTCAGTTTCACCCATAAAAAGAAGGGAGTTTTTCACTGTGTGGTTTGTACCTCTGATACCAATTTACTGGGGGAAGCAGCTTAGATGCTCTATTTGCAATTGGAGGCAGGACATCAAGAAGGGTGAGGAGGAGAAACTGAAGCAAAATTTCAGTAAAAATGGATGATATTTTTGATTTTATGTCAATTGATTTGACAGTTTGGCAGTGTGTTTGTTCTGCACGATACAATAAAATAGCAACCTACACAGTAAAGAAACTACAACCTACTTTAGGGATAATGAAGTATATAAAAACCTTTCTAATGAACAAGGAACTAAATATATTTTGTGTACAAATTTCAGGTTTCTTTTTATGGGGAAAAAAAGACGTCAATCTTCCATTATTATTGAAAATCAACAATTAAAAATAAAAAAAGTCGTTTTCTGCACTAACAACTAGTTTGAAATGGGAAATAATACGAGCGTACCGGGAGCAGTCGGTTCACACGCGACAAGACAGCTGGACTCCCAGTTTAGAGATTTTAGTGAGTTTTGTGTGAATTTTATCAGTTTTAGAATCACTTAAGGAGCAATAATGTTAACATCTACCAACCAGACAAGCCACGATCAAGTCATGATGAGTTCACAAACCAGAGAAGAAGCTCATTGAGAAAGCTGAAGAAAGATGGGTCGCACCAGGCTGATGGCAATAAGAAGGATAGGCAGGAAATAAGTAAACCAACCAGGCCACAAAATAACAGAAATAAGAGTGGATCAAGTGTTTTTAGTGTGGATCACGAGTACTTTAGTCAGAGTAAGTCGATTCCTGACGTTGACGCTAAGTTCAATGATTACTCAAATCAGTTGAAGGAAGGTGATAGTAGCAAAATTTGTGGTGCTGGTGGTGACATTGGTGGTGATGTTTTGTATGACAACTTTGAAGATAATGACAATATTGATGATGACGACCTTATAAGAAAAGACTCTAATGACAAATATGAGCAGATGGTTTCGGTCAAATTTTTTGACCACAATCTAAACAAATCAGACTCTGTTTATCTCATTGGTTCATTCAATAACTGGACTGAAAAGTTAAAATTGAGCTTTGATGTATACAAGGCTGATGCATCAACAAGTATTGGATTTTTTGAGATCAAACTCCCGTTACCGACAGGAATATACCGGGTGAAGTTCATTGTTAACAATGAAGTGAAATATTCTGACAACTTACCAATTGCTACCGATAAGTCTGGTAATGTTGTTAATTGGTTTGAGGTGGATTATCTTGATGTTGAGAACTCAATCTTTGAAGCGGGCTCGATTGAGAACTCTCAAATAAACAACAAAAGATCAGCTTCAGGTTTTATCAGTAACTCATCAGTATCTGTTAATCCAAATAACAATGGCAACAACCCACCACCATTGCTGCACTTCCACTCAGATCCTAACTATAACAACAAACGCACTAAAGAGAAGTTCACATACACGACTGAAATCCCCACCCAGTTTGAGCCAAGGGATGATTTGCTGCCAGAAGATGAGAAGTTCTTGAAGAACCATCCTATGCCTGAATTACCAGTTTACTTGAACAACACTTATCTCAACACGCATTTTAGCACGCACCATACAAACAACTCGGACATTTTGGTGCATTCCTCCAACACAACCAAATCCACAAGATCGTCCAACTTCCAAGGTCTCAATTCACACATCATTCCTCACGTGAACCTCAACCACCTGCTCACGTCCAACATCAAGAACGAGGTGCTCAGCGTGGCCATTACCACACGCTACTCGGGTAAGTTTATGACCCAGATAATGTTTGCGCCAGCCAGCCAGGAGGACGTGGCATAGCCGGTGTTTAGCCAGCCAGAGGACGTGGCAAAGCCGGTGTTTAGCCAGCCAGAGGACGTAGCAAAGTCAGTGTTTAGCCAGCCAGAGGACGTGGCAAAGCCGGTGTTTAGCCAGCCGGTCGTAGCAGTGCGGTCTAACGGGCTAGAGGTGCTATCGTCGTACTGCCAGCAGGTGCTACCGTGCTAGCGCCTCGCTATTTAACCGGCCGGAGTGACCCGGCTGTTATTGATTACCAGCAAATTACGCAATCAGCATTTGAGCGCTTACTAAGTAATGAGTCAGCGATATCAATTTTACTGCGAAAAAAACTCGCGGCCTGCATTTCCCGGCTAGGCAGCAAGGACCCTTCGCCGAGAGCTGTGAACCGGTTTTCTGCCTGGAATTCTACCTATTTCCTTCTAAGTTTAAGTTTTCAGCTAACGCCAGTTTATCAAATAGTGAAAATTATTAATTAAAAATAAAATAAATAAATAAATAATAATAATATCAATTGGTAACGCACCTTATCCATTCCTTATAACTGAGTTTTGTACGCACGGGCTGCTTTTGTGTTTTTTTATTCTTGAATGAGCAGCAACATTCTCCAGTACAACACGCTGGACAAACATATTGAGCACAACTACAACACCCTGCTTAGTTGGTACTTAACCAACCTTAAAAATGGCGAATTTGAGCAGTTAACCCACAATAAACAGAGATCTAAGCAGTTGGAGATCTTTCTCAACACGCAATTCCAGGATTTTGGCTACGATAGCGAGAAAGTGTTCTTGGTTATATCACTTCCGAGCATGATATCTCCAGAGATATCTGCTAGAATTCTTCCGGATTTGCTCTTGAAAGTGTTCAGCCATATTGAAGGCACAAAACCACCAAAGATCTCAATAACCTCCATTGGACAGAACAGCATAACGAACGAACAGCTCTATATTGTTAGAAACATCTCAGACAATTTTGAAACCAAATCGCAGCTGAGTTTTGGCGTTAATAGTAGGCATGGTGGCACGGCTGGTGATAACAACAATAACAACAATAGTAACGGCAGTAATAGCAGCAATAATGTCGAACTCAATAGTATAATTAGTGGTGAGTCCGGTTTCAGTCTTTGCTCAACCAACTCAAGCCTACCCAGTTCCCATGTCATGGAGAATAAAATATTCCACTCTTTGCCCAGCATAGACGTCGATCAGATTGAAGATAATGCCCAACCCCAGACCACGGATGTGGACAACTTCTCAATAGACTCTTACAACCCGGAATACGAGCAAAGCATACACAGCGAGAACAATCTAACAAGAGTGTCAACCAACGAGGAATCCGTCACTGAGCAGCCACCAATGGTTAAAATACAGTCAGTTAGGTCGGATTACGATAGTCCAAACCAAAAATTACACCATTCACACACAGTCTCCACACACACTATTAACCAAACTGATAAGCAGAGCTTTATCAGCGACACCAATAGCCAGTTTTCACAGGATACTTCATTTCTAGGCGGAAACTTCCTGAAGCAGTACCCTTCTATAGTCACCACAAATACCTCGATTGGCACGTCAATCCAGTACAATTTGATACTGGACTCGATGCTATTCATCAACGTGGATGACGGACTGATAACAACTGCCATTAAGCAAAGCACCGACAACTCGACATTGAACCAGTCAGCCTATGACGAGGATTACGACGATGAAGAAGAAGAATGGCTGCTATATGATGAGAACTTCTCGCTAGATAACTTACAGCTGCTGAATTTCGATGAAGTCATCGAGTCCACGCCACACACTGAAAAAGTGCTGTTCTATTCACTAGTATCGACCCACATACGGCCAAACTCAGAGGAAGAGCTTGATATTGACGATTATTATGACGAAAACAACGCCAATGATAATAGCAATAGCACTAACAATGATCTGACAGTTATGGAGTTCAACGGCCGTGATACCATTGCTTACGATGGAGAGCAGATCCGATACATTGACACAAACAACACAAGCGTTGCCTCACCGAACGACTTATCCAAACAAACTACTAATAGAAGCAGCAGAACTAACTTTGGTTCAATCAAGTCTGAGTTGAATTTGATCTATAAAGCTGATACCATTCTGTCACATATCCAACGATCAAAATCAACGCCTGTTACTCTGGGAAATAAGCTTAAAAAAACCATTTCATCAAGAACATCGGACCACAGAACCTGTATAATCATGTGAATATATCTGTATATTTACTTACTCTACTTTTCTTTATTTTTATCTAGGTGTTGCTCAATCATTTCGGTCCATGGCTCAACAAAGTCCAAACCCACTGACCCGTCGTTCTTCATGAACCAATCCATAACTGCCTCTGGCAATGGCTGAAAGATGTTGCTAGTGCTGGTTTGAACACCACCCATTTGTTGGTAACCGAAATTCATATTATTTAGCTGTACCGGGGTTGGTTGCTGCTGAGGCTGGTAGTTGTGCTGTGGGTATTGTGCTGGCATTTCAGCCGTGGTTGTTGGCTGTGGTTGTTGTGGTTGGGGCAGTGGCACCTGCTGTTCGTATGGGTGCTGTGCAGGTGGGGTTTGGATTTCTGAAAAGCCCACGTCCTCTTCTTCACTTTCAGACTCATTCAGCTTTCTAGGTAAAGGTGGATTGAACGACACTCTTGATCTGTACTTCATCTCAGAGCACAAGTACATTAGAATGGTTGAGTATCTTGTGCATAAATGTAATTCATCAGGCGAGGCCTCTCTTAGGACAATTGCAGCCTTTTGAATTGTTTGGATGATCTCCTCCGTTGGTATAATTGATAGTTTTAATATTGTAGAAGTTTGGAAACTGTTGGTTTTCTGAATTTCAGATTGTTTCTTATTGGTGGCATTGGTCAATGTCAAAAAACACTTGATGATGAATGCAACCGATCTAACTATTCTCGTGCACCATCTAACGGGCATGTTCTTGAGCATCTTGATTTTATGGACTCTTGTTGCCGCGTTTAAAATCTCATTAGCTGCATTGTATGCCAGTTCAACATATCTCGCAGTTTTAGAAATCTCATCAATGTTGTTTGAGCTGGAACTCGAACTAGCATCATCGTTTGGATTTTCAATTGATAGCGCCAATGAGTAGATATATAGTTGACAATAATAATAATCACAAATCAATGATTCTTTATCAACTTGTTTACTTATTTCCTTAACATGTTTTGGGTTATTTGCATGCTTCAGATTACAATGGTGATTGAAGTTCTTTGGATTGCATGGTTTAAGCAGTTTTTTGAAATTCTTGTACCAATTTTCAATTAATGGTGATAAAATCGATAGAATGGTAATCGTCTGCTTTTGTGAATCAGTTGTTGGTTTTGATTTACCATTATTATAAATCGTTTCATAGGCCAAAGACATTATTTTCAGTAACTCAATCTTAGCCTTTTGTGCAAACGTGAATTTCATCTTTTTAGTATTCAGTCCATGTCTTTTAATTATATCATCATTTATGTTCAATATATCTTCATCATTCTCAATCTGGATATTGTTATCAAAAATTTCATCGTTATTATTTCTTAGATTATCGTCGTCATCAATATCGATTTCCGCTAGACTTTGAGCTAGCATACTTCTTTGACCTAGATTCATTGCTGTGTTGGTTTCCGAAATATGTGTTGCCACAAATATCTTACTAGATGTATTAATAAATCCCATATCTTGTGCTAGTCTGATACTCGTACCAATTAGCATCCAAGCCATTCTATCACTTCTTCTCATCGCATCCAACCCAGTCAATGATGATGAACCATCATCGTCATCTTCAAGATTATGATTTTTCAATGGACCAGACTTCCCCATATCATCTTTGAATTCTGGGTTGTTAGCATAATCTGACCATCTCCAGTGAATGGCTCTTGGATTCCATTCAGTGAATAATAAAAACGCCAAGACTGTTCCTACTGATCTCGTGGACGCTTCTGCCCAAACCGTCTGGGAAATCAATCGCTGACAGTATATCCACAATCTTTCATGTAGCTGGACATTTCTCGAGTTCAAGTTGTTGGTCAAATTATTTATATTCTCTTCATTGTCAAATGGGTGATATCTTGATGAAATCGTAAGAATTGCACATAACAAAATAGGGTATCCAGCTAACACCTGTGGATCATGTAACTGTTCAGGTATATGAGGAAAAAATGGATGCATTGTGAGAAAGAAAAGTTCGATAAGCCTAATAGCTTCGGCTTCTGTTAACATTTTATTCTCACCGATATATTCGATATCATTGAGTGTTTTTGATGGGTTTGGTCTGACAGTAGAAGATTTTTCTAATGGTGGCATTATAGCTGGTTTTCTACCGTGTGGTCTAACTAATGGGGCAATCATATGATATTCAGTGTCAGTGGAAGCTAGATTGCTTGTGGAATTTGATCTGGAATTCAAGTTATTTGATTGCAAAACTGGTGATGAGTTAGTTGAATTTTGATTATTGCTGCTAATGCTGTTATTATCCTCTGAGGTCTCCAACTTCTCATGAATCTCTCTAGCGTTGATGTTATCACGGTCATCAGCTCTTGCAATAGTTCCTGCAGCCCTTGCAAGAAACACTAATGCGCCCTGCATAGTTGTAAATTCTGATGATCTGGTTGTTGGTGGTGGAATGGATTTAGTTTCCTCGTGAAACTGGTTTTGGAAAGATGGGGATGAAGAATCTTGGCTGTTGGACATTCCACTTGACACCAAATTATCCTTCATTTTGTTAGATTTACCTTTTTTCTTACTAGTTGTAGTGGTATCTTCATTATCATCAACTTTCTTTTCATCCAAGATGGATTTGGAGTTTATTACAGTGGCATCTAGCTTCACCTTTTTGTGCACACTACCATGATAGCCGCCTCTACGTGAATCTGCAAAAACACACTCTTTTCTCTCTCTTTTACATCTGGCACATGGAGGGTCTTGTGGTGAATCAACCGGGCCCAAATCACAGCGTACTTTTCTTGTTCGGCAACTCAAACATGCTTTGTAAATTCTTCTTAGTCTGGTTGGCTTTTCTGGCCCCACTTCACTCATTGTTGAACCAGCTTTAATAGATTAATCTTTGTGTAGTTAATTTGAAATTGATAAAAATATTTCAAGACTAATTTAATTGCCTTCAATAACCGAGTTGATCCTTGTTTTGCCGAACCTTTTTTTTTTATTGGTCTTTGAATTTTCATTTCTTTATTCGAAGAGTTTATACGACTATGTAAGTAGCTGTGGCAGGAAGCTCAGTTCTAACTAATCACACCAAACTTCATATTAAATTAAGAAAACTAAAAATTAAATATTATGAATTATAAACAAAATCTCAAAATTTTAAAACAGCACTTCAAGCTCTACCAGCTCTATCGAAAGAAGCAACATCAATCTCAACATCTGCTTTATCTTCTCTGAATTCGTTACTTTCATCATCAGTGTTTTCGCGAACTTTAGAGTGATCACCTAATAATGAAATATCAAATCCAGTTGAAGCTAAGTACTGCAAAAATCTTTCATCTTCATTTTGCATAGCAGCTTGATCGACTGGTGGCAAGAAGAATAATGCTAAAAATGCAGCAAACAAACCTAAAGAAGAAGCCAACCACCATGCGGATTTCAAACCATGTTTTTGAGTTAATGGTGTGAAACAGTAGGTACCAATGAAAGCACCAACTTTACCCACAGCTGCAGCAATACCATAGTATTGCCCTCTGATTGCAGTACCTGAAGTCTTTGAAGCCAATAAACCAATGTTGTCACCAGGACCAAATTCACCAAGAGTCATAAAGATACCAAATGCAACAACGAATCCTGCAATATGTTTAGTGACTGAATCAAAAGTTGCAGCCATAATATAACCAACAATTGATTGTAAAGTGATACCAACAACTAAAGTGATTCTTGGTCCAAGGTAATCAGCAGCCAATGCACCTAAAAATGCACCTGGAATATAAAATAAGTTAAAGACAACGTTCCAGCCAAAAACTTTATATAAATCTGATGAATCATATAACAAAGCTAAAATTGGTGAAGAAAATAAACCAAATGCATATGCAGAAAAGTCATAAACAAACCAAATGATTGAAACAATTAGTAATCTAAACCAGTAAAACTTGATAACTGACCAATATGGAACTCTGACATTTTTAAATCTAACTTTTTGAAATTGTTCACCTTCTTCGTAGTATAAACGCAGAAAGAATAGTGAGATTGGAGGAATTGCACCAATTCCTAGAGTAACTCTCCAAACTGGATTCAAATGTTTTGGTGTGCAAATCCACAATAACACCATTGGGACGAATGATGAAATAACAAACCCTGAATCAATCATGAAATTAGTAAACCATGCAAACCATCTATTTCTTTTTCCTGGTGGTAATAATGCCGAAGCTTCAGCACAGGCAGTTGAACCAGCTGGATATTCAGATCCGATACCAATACCCAAGAAAAATCTATATGCAGTTAATGCAGCTAATAAACCACCAATTGATCCATTCGCACCCCAGGCACCTGAACATAAGATTGAAAAAACAATAAGAATCACTGTACCAACAATCATGGCAGTTTTTCTTGAGTGGTAATCTGAAATATAACCAAAACTTAATTGCCCGACAACAGTACCAGCAAATGCAATACTTGAAACATTTCTGATTGCATCAGAGTGTTTATACTGTTTTGGATACATTATCGATAAACAGGTAGATGCAGTTCCAATAGAGTTATTTATATAACCGTCACTAAACAAACCGGCCCCAGTTGTGATAATTGGCATATATTTTTTAAACTTTCCAATTTTATCAGCCGCAGCCATTCTTTCTTTATACTCTTCTTGGGTTTCCTGTTGATATTGAGTTGGTCCAGCAAAGGTTATCTCATTTCTTGCTTTGGAAATCCAGCCAGTTGCAAAATCTGAAAAAGAGCTTGGTAAATCTCTGAAAATAACATTTCTAGTGTCGGACATTGTTATTGAGTATTGTTCGACTAGATAGTGTACTTTGACAGTATTGGCGTTGCTTAAAGAACTAATAGCAGTATGATTTAACAGGTTTTACATTTTTACAAAGTTGAAGGGAGAATCAGGATATTTATACTATTTCAGAAAGTTAAAAACTTTTCTCTCTTAAGATTAGAATAGGTTTTCAGCAAAATTAACAATGTGCTGGATGTGAGTTTTAGCTAGAGGTTTAGTGAAACTGGTAGCCTTACATTGGAATCATAAAGTTTGATTGGGCAGTTAAAACTGTCACTTTAAGGCAAGTTGACGCAAGAGGATTGCACGTGCAAATGGCTGTTTTAATTAAAATCCTTAAATAGTCCTAATTCATAGATATTGCAAAGGAATTAACAAAAACGATATGTTGTTAATAGACAGCTACCGTTGAAATGCCTAGTCCTGCAAAATGCACTAATTATTTTATAAAGCCGTATTCTGTTCTAAGTTACTTTATCAGCTGTTCGTGCTGCTAGCAATCTCGTGAATTTTGTTATGTTTTCTCAGAAAAATAATTGACATGTGCGTCGTGCCTCAGGGTTACTAAGCTGACGATAAGAAGTGCCCAGTAAATCAGGCCCAAAAAACTATATAAATCCGTTCATAAATTTATGTTGACGCTACACACAGTTCACCTGATTCCAATTATTCCTATGGCTTTTCAGATAGCCTCAATATTCCCCAGGAATTTTATTAAATTTAATCTAATTTAATGTGTCAATTTTTCATGATTTATTAATCCTCCACGTTTTTCAGCTCCTTGGGGCAAAAAACTTTTTATCTTGAAAAACGAAATAGAAGCTCAAAGAAAAAAAAAAAACCCGAAAAAACGCTCACGTGAGCGGCTGATCAGGAAAACGGCCTGACAGACGGGTTTCTCGGTTCTTAGTAATCGCCAAGGATAGGACACCAACGCCCGGTCTACATATGCTGACTAAGCATTGCAATGGCGCGGCAGCACACCGTTTTGCTGTCGATCTCGTTGTGTGCAAACGTTTTGTCGCATGACGGTGCGCACACGACTCAGGCCTGCCGTGTTAGGCAACTACCGTATACGGCAGTTTAATTTTTGGGGTTTTACACGTCTTCAAAACGGTAAATGGAATTTTGAAATTTGATTTGTTTGTTAATAACACATAAATAAAGCCAAAATGTCAGATCTCACACAGTTTATAAATTCGATACCAAAAATAACCAGAATCATTACCATATCGACTCTAACCACTAAGTTTCTGTCATCGCTAAATGTAATTTCACTTTCCACACTGATTTGTGAATGGAATTCAATTGTGAGAATCAAGTCACAGCTATGGCGATTATTCACAGGGTTTCTAATCACAAACCCACAGCCAATGCAAGGTTTGATGGACATCTACATGCTGTACTCCTACAGTCGAGGCATAGAAACGGATAAATTCTTCAACAACATTGCAGATTACACTTATTATTTCATAATAATCTTACCAATCATTTGGATACTAAATTTTTTCAACAATTCCTGGTTCTTGAACCAGTCCCTGATTGGTGCTCTCACATACACTTGGTCAAGATCAAATAAAGATCAAAAGGTTAACATCTATTTCCTGCCAATCAAAGCAAGTCTATTACCAATAGTCACACTTGGATTTAGAATGCTACTTGACGGTTTCCAATCATTTTTGAGTGTTTTTATCGGAATGATAAGTGCATATATCTACTCATGTCTTGAATCGAAGTCTTTAGGTCCCTTGTATTATTATTTTTTCCCAAATCAAATTGTTAATAACAAGAATAAAAATAAAGTTGGTACAATTAATTCAAGGGAATTTTTTAATGAAGGATATCTTGGAGCACCAAATTGGCTGAAAAAACTATTAGGTACAGACCCAAAGAGGTTTCAAAACAAATCCAATGTGAATAGCCGCACTAATACTGATAAAAATGAAAAGAAATCATTCTGGTCAACAAGTTCATTCCAAGGTAAAGGTCACAGACTAGGTAACTAAGGAATCAAGTTCTTTAATTTCCGTAACTCAATAAATATCTGTGAGTACTGAATGATTAAATTATTCAAAATCAAAAAGTTACCAAAAAAGTATTGAGCTTTCAGCATTTTTTTGATGATCAAGGTATTAAATTCATTCAAGTATAGATATAAGTAACTTATATCATTTTCATTGAGAATTATAACTTCAACCAAGAACTCAATCACTTTAAATTTGATTAATTCAAAAACATCAGCATTGTTATTGCTAACTTTGATTCTTTGAAAAAGATTATTAATTTCATAGTTATAATTGAATGTCAAAAAATGATTCAGTTTGTTGTTGAGTAGTTCAGTATCAATTTCAAATTGGAATAATCCAGCCAGGAATTTTTTGAAAGATGCTATAAATTGCTTGAAAATTGGTATAGGTGTTGTTATCAAGTTCAGATCCAAATCGTTTTCAAAGTTTGTTTCAAACAACTCCAGCATTCTGGTAATGATTTGTTCATTTATCACCTTGCAAAACTCAAATGTTAAGATATCGCATTGGATCAGTCTCTTCCCCCAATAGTTTGAACTCATCAAATCCAAACCGTAATTCACATCAAAATTGTTTAAATTCTCAATAAAAGTGTTATTTAGTTCATTAAATTTGTTGATTTCGGCACTGACACAAGTCAGATACTTCTCATTTATTTTTAGGCCTTTATAAGAGTATCTAGAATGAGCTTTTGAGCCAATTCTATGGGTTGTTATATTGGGAAAACATAGCTTGACAGCCTTTCCAAATGACGACATATTTATATCAAAGTTGGTATTAAAAATCCTGTTGTATTGTAGCCTGGAGAAATGGTAAACCATGGACTTTGAGATAGAATCTTTATTGACTATTGGTCTTAGACTTGTCTTATAACCAGGGATACTTGAAAACAACTCATACAGCAGTCTAATAATCAGCACTTTCTCAATCTCTTCTGCATCATCAAAATCACGCAAGATAGTTTCTTTTATATCTTCAATTGGTACTTTAATATACTCCCGATCGTTATGTCTTTTTAGTGATCGCTCGAACTCGTTCCTATGCTTGCAGCCTTTCGATCTTAATTTTCTAATCTTCATTTTTTCAGTCACTTTATTCAAAAACTGCAGAACAAAGAGTATCTATGGGAACAGTAGAGTGAGTCGAGTTTGCGTTGCTCTGTTTTTCCATTTTGCTGTATCCTTTAGCTGTGAAAAGTTTTTCGTCTGTTTCCTGTTATGGATTTGATGTAAAAATCAACACGCCTGTTTATTGTTTAAAGAAAGCGTTATATGTGTTTACTCAGTAAGGCTAGCACACACAGTATCACAGTACCGTCCTTGCCCTCTTGTAACAAATGCGAATCATTTTGTATTTACTTTCTTTCATTGTTTCAGAATTGACACATAATTTTTTAGAACTGATTTTTATTGTTTTGTTTTGAAGTGTATGATATATGGTATGGCTGCAGTGCGTTTCAATGGAGCATAGCAAATTAATGGGTCAAAACACAGCTGAAAATTTTATAAAAAAACCACGGTAAAAGCAACAGAATGACTTGGTCACAGCGAAAATTCCTTTAACCCCAAATCGAAAAACGGGCAAAAACTAGAAAAAATGATAAATTAACATCATCAAATTGTCTTATTCATATTTACTATAAAAGGTGAAGCAAACTTTAATAAGCCGATGAATTGACAACAAGTTAAACCCTTGGAAAAAGTAGCAAAACCAATTAATAAATATACTTTTATGAAATAGAAATTATGATAAGAAACATGACAAGAAGATTACTATCAACACAGGCCAGCAAACAGACTTACAAGCTACAAGGCTCATTGCCCTCCCTGCCTGTTCCATCAATTGAATCAACAATCACAAAATATCTGAAATCAATAAAGCCATTTGTCAAGTCTCAAGAAGAATACCAGCAGCAGGAGCAGCTAATCAATGACTTCTTCAAAACTCAAGGATCCACTCTTCAAACCAGATTAGAAAAGTTGGCTGGCTCTGAAAGAAACTGGCTGTCTAAGTACTGGGATGACTATGCGTACTTAACCTATAATGACCCAGTGATGCCGTATGTTTCGTATTTTTATGGTCATAAAGACCTGAATAATAAGATTGGCTGCAACCAGTTGTTAAAGGCAACAGCAATTATTGATAAAGCTGTGGATTTTCAAGATTTGGTTAACTCTGAGACATTGCAGCCTGAGTTGATGAGGGACACGCCACTATGTATGGAGTCATTCAAATATTTGTTCAATGGGTCTAGAATTCCTCACACGAAAGGAGTAGACTCAAATGTTGTTTACCCAATGCAAGGCTTCATCATTGTTATCAAGAATGGCGAGTACTTCAAGCTGTTCACACATGACCAGTCAACTGGCGAGAGATTACATAGAAGTGATATTTATAACCAGTTAGTGTTCATTGATCAGTACGCCAAAAAGACTAAGAAAGACTCAATTGGAGTGTTAACCTCACTACCAAGAGATGAATGGTTTGAAAAGTACAATGAATTGATCAAGTTCCCGGTTAATAAGTACAATTTAGAAGCAATTCATAAAGCTGGCTTTATTTTAGTGCTAGAAGATGATTTACCAGTGACATTGAAGGAAAGAGCTCAGTTCTGTTGGTACGGATCAGGTACTAATAGATTTTGGGACAAACCTGTTCAGTTTTTCATTGCTAAAAATGGGTATTCTGGGTTTATTGGTGAACATTCCAAAATGGATGGTACAACCACATTAGCGCTAAATGAGTATATCAATAAAAACATTAGAAAACTGAATGATGATGAGTTTATTTCAGGATTGAATGGTGGAAACAATTTTGAAGTTGAGAATTTGAAATGGTTGATTACTGATAATATCAAATCTTCAATCAAACAAGCGGAAGCTAAACTAAAGCAAGAAGTTGGCGATCAAGAAATATCAGTATGGCATTATCAAAAATATGGTAAAAAGGTGATCAAATCATTGAAATATTCACCTGATGCATTTGTGCAAATGATTATCCAGTTGGCAATTTTTAAAATGGAAGGTACAGTATTGCCAACCTATGAAGCGGCATCCACAAGAAGATTTTATAAAGGACGTACTGAGGCAACCAGATCGGTTAGTGAAGAGAGTTTGAAATTCGTTGAAAATTTCAATAAGTTTGATGTAAGTAATGCCAAAAAAGTTGAATATTTCAACAATGCTATTAATTCTCACTTGAACTATGTCAAGAATGCCAGTAATGGACATGGAATTGATCGTCATTTATTGGGATTGGAGTTACAGTTGGGAAAAAATGAACAACCACATGAATTCTTGAAGAACAACTTGAAGTTGTATTCACAAACATGGTTGGTTTCTACATCACAAATTTCATCCGAATACCACGATGCATGGGGTTGGTCTGAAGTCAATCCTATTGGTTGGGGACTGGCATACCAGATTCTGAATGACTCGTTACAAATCAATATTTGTGCGAAAAAATCATCCGGCAACAATACTGAGTTATTGAGACATTATTTGAATGTTGCAGCCGACGAAGTTTATGAGCTGTTGATTAGCACTAACAAGTCTAAGTTATAAGTTAGGCTCAAACTATAAACTATATATTACGAGAATATATGATGAAACGTTATTTATCTTTTGCCATTAATGAACTCTGGTAATATATGTTAAATTGCAGATCAATTAAGAACAGCAACAACGAGGTAAAAGCAACAACATATAGATTTTGAATCCAGTGTTAGAAAATCACACTTATTATGGTAATTCAGGTAAAAATTTGACAGTTCTCCTAACTTTTCGCCAAGCCACGCCAGTAGTTACAATGTGATTTCGGGACCAGCAACTATAATACTGCGTTTATGATTTGGTGTCATAAGGTGGCAGTGGTTACGGGCAAGAAAGAGTGCCGGTCCAATAGGTTAGTAACTTAAGGTTGGAGTAAAAAGTGCACCAAACAAAAAGCAGGCTGAGCTAAGCTGAATTGAACTAAAGTGTGCTAAAGTAAGTCGGGTTGACGTTGACGTGGTGCTTATTACTAGATAGGTAGATTAACAGATAAACAGCTGTTTCACGGGCTGGCTCTAGACCCACGACTTAAGAAAGTATACAGCTAGAGCGTAATGACTGCATCGTAATAGCAATATACTGGTGTGCCTAAGATGATGTAAATCATTTTTATCGTTTAAAAAAAAAGAAAAATAGGGAAAATTCTGTAAGTGAGTTTTTACAGCCGAGAGTTGAAAAGTTTAAAGCAGTCATTGCACGCATACCCACAAGGCAGAAAACAACACCACACAAAATGCTGGGAAAGGTGAATCAGCGAGTCCGTAGTTGAGAAGTAGTTGAGCTGTTGTTAGCCTGTGTGCAAGCTGGTGTGAGCGTGTGAGCGTGTATGTGGTGAGCAGTTAGTTAAGCTAAACTAGGCAAGTAACCAAGTAGTAGATTGTTATCCTTTAGTGGCAATACATCAATTTGCTCTTTTACATAATCACAGTACCTAATTATAATACATCTTTCTGCTAGTTACGGAATTTTGTGTAGGGGAGATAATAATAACCTTTTTTTTCCCTGATTTCTAGACTGAGGGAATGGTTCGTGCTTAATAGGGTTAATACGTTTGTACCGGTGTATTACTCGACTATTATCTGTTCGTTATATCCATACTACAACTAAAATCAACACCTGCTACAACCAGCACTCTCGTAACCAGCTTCGGTAATTAACGTGGTTATTTGAATTAAAACGGTTGCTAAGTTGCCAACCACTTAGGCTGCTTTTCCAACATTTCCCAGTTTTCGTTTCGCACTTTCCACAGATTTTCTGCTAAATTATCCAAAGGAACCACAAGGAACCACATCATGTTGGAAAGAAACTATTTCCACTTCCATCTGACAGGAATTTTAAAACTTGTATAACTTGCTTTATATATTCGCTATAAACTCGGTCCAACTTCTGGTAGGTACCCAGGAGTCATAGGTACCTACTGATCCCACCCTTGATGCCCTCACCAGCTTGGTTAAGCTCATATTCGTTTAAAAACTTTACATGCAATCTCATGCACAATGTAAAGCACTGCAGCCGACCCAGTAAAACCAGAAACTCAGCATTCTCTCAATTTATGCTAATTTAAACTGTTGTCATTAATGAGTTTCTTGCAACTAATTAAATTATATATAAAACTGGCAACAACTGCTGAATCACACACTTGTTGTCTTTAGTTATTTGAAACACTGAAATATCTAAGGAAAATAAATAATGGACTCATTCTTAAATTATTCAAATTTTATAAAACTTGCACACTCAATATATTTTGGCACAGAATACCCGTTAACTAACTCACCAAATGATTTTAATAAAAGAAGCAATAACCAAATTTTAACTGCTGATAAATTTCAAAACGACTTGTTCAACCTGCTCAATATAACAAAGCTGAGCTCGCAAACTTTAGTGCATTCCTTATATTACCTATATCTGTTAGTTAATCATAGACAGAGTTTATTCAATGACACAGTAAATGACCATAGCTCTACCGGCACCACCACGCCAATACGGCTAAAGTCGTTCAGCAGAACAAGAATAATATCAAGCGTGGATAAAAAGAACCACCTGGAACTGTTCAATCTTATGGTTGTACTATTAATGATCTCCAACAAAACAAATGATGACTCTTCATACACTTTAAAAACATGGACAAACCTAACTGAGCTAACTTCCGCCTTTATCATCAAGAAAGAAGTGGTGATACTCAAGAAGATTAATTACAATGCATTTCTGAAACCACAACAGTTCAACTCATTCTGTTTGAAACTTGTTGAAATCTGTTATAAATTCAACATTTTGATTAAAGATGAGGATTTATTGATTTCCCCATTGATGTTACCATCTTTAACTGCATTCAACCCATTACCATCAACAGTACATGACAACAACAACAATATCAATACAGAAATCACTCCAATTTCTCCAATATCTCCATTGTTAGAACTATACCCAAATCAGACCTCACAATACTTTTCAAATGAAGGCAGTAACAATAAGAGAAGTTATTATAACTGGGAGGGTGACCTCTTACCGGATGTTTCACACAAAAAGCATAAACCTCATCCAATAAACTGCCAATGTTGCATGCTAACAAATCTCACAAACTTACTGAACGACAAGCAAATAAACATTTAATAGGGTCGATTATATAATTGATTATGAGACACAACATAATGGATTATGTAATTTGACTATAATGAATTTACGATATAAGCATATATAATATAACTGTAGTATTGTAATAGTATGAAGCATATATATATTCAAGCCCTACCAGTAGGGGGAAAATGGCAGTGCTGCTATGGTCAGGTAAATAGGGCAAGTCGCTGCTTAACCCATAACGATACCACCGTCAGTGATATAACTTTGTCCAGTGATATAGTCCGCTTTTTCAGAAGCTAAGAAACTGACCAAGTTTGCAACATCTTGTGGTTGTTGACCTCTACCTAGAGCGATACTCTCAATAAATTTCTTAAGACTTTCACCCTTTGGAACATTATGAATTTCACCCATTTTTTCATCAATTAAATCCCACATTTTAGTTAAGACAATACCAGGGCAGTAAGCGTTAACGGTAACTTTGTCCTTTGCAAATTCTTTTGCACCGG
This sequence comes from [Candida] sp., assembly GCA_030570575.1. Classification (NCBI taxonomy): domain Eukaryota; kingdom Fungi; phylum Ascomycota; class Saccharomycetes; order Saccharomycetales; species [Candida] sp. Next base: position 48,584 of record JAJLVZ010000004.1, on the reverse strand, counting down.
CTTGAGTTAGAGCTTTGACTGCGAATTTTGATGCTGAATACAAACTCAAAGCACTCAGTCCTTGCCATGAAGCGATGGATCCGGCATTGATGATCTTACCAGGGGTACCTAATTCTCTGAATTTTAGACCAGCTGCTTGAATTCCCCATAAGACACCACCAATGTTGATAGAACTCATCTGTTGTAAATGTTCTTCAGTGATATCTTCAATTTTGGAGATGTGTGCAATTCCGGCATTGTTGACCATAGTGTCAAATCTACCGAACTTGTTGTAAGTTGTGTCAACTGCATTAAAAACTTGTGCTCTTTTTGAGATATCAATTGGAATGAAGATTGAATCACGGCCAGCTTGCTTAATCAAGTCCATTGTTTCTTGGGCAACTGTTTCTTGTTGTGGCAGGTCACCAACTGCAATGTTATAACCATCTTTGGCTAGTTGGACTGCAATTGAACGACCAATACCTCTAGCTGCTCCTGTAATTAATGCGGTTTTAACTGGGACTGACATTTTCCTTTACTTTTATATATTCTTTGACTACGATTATGGTTACAACTACAAATAATCCAAAATGCACACCTTTGGCTACTATTTATACTTATTCTAACCTGTCAACTGTTTGAACTAATCACCAGTGGAGTCACATTTTGGGGGGTGCAGGCTGACATAAAAAAATTAAAAACACCTTTTTAGCCTACCGTTTAATATATAATAGGTGGATTAACGCTTAAAGATTAGGATCTTCATTGAAATCACGCCAACCCCCACCAATCACAGGCCAAGAAATACACTTAACGCCAAATTAACTTTAGCTTTTTCTACTTTTGAATCTGAATTTGTTTCAATTTATGGGGGGAGTTGAGCAGTCCGTTAATTCTCCTGCACCACTTTACAGCTCTTGCCGTGGCCCATCAGGTCATTCTTCTGCAAATCTACAAGGTGCAAAAAACTGAAGTGATTTACATCGGCTTTTATTAGTCAATTGACTCCTCTACTCGGCATAAGAACAACTGTTATTCCATCATTTCAGTCTATGTAATTTACATAAAAAAAATCAAACGTTAAACAATCGGTTTTTTCAAACAATGAAAACCCCATATTTAGCAACTACCGTATTTGGACATGAAATCCCGACAGAGAAGTTTCCCAAACTGGTAGGTTTCATTATTTTTTATTTTATTTTATTTTTTTTTTGTGCAAAATTACTGTGGTAAATTTAAATTTAAAGATAGATGAAATCTTATTGATAAACAAGGTGATAAACGCTGTTATTTTTTGACTGATAAATAAAGGAATATGCTGTCTGTCCAGCACCAACAGCAGCAGATAATTGACAAAATTAAGGAAATACTGACTTTACCTGCATCATTTGACTATACAACTTCACCACCAACCATTTCCAACTCTGTGATAAACGACCCCTCGATTCTGTCATGCGGTTGTATTTTATCACTATCCTTTGCCCAAAGCTTGCTGGATCCAAGCGCCAAAGATTTGATATGTCCGCTATGCCAAAAACGTTCAACAATAATTAATGAAATCAACCCATTAAGGAAGCTATTTGACCTAATACCAAAATCAGCACAACTAATGTTACAACCAGTCAATAGCAGCAGAAACACAACCACTATTGGCAACAGCACAACTGCTACTAATCAGCCAAAAATTGAATCAGCCGAAGGAAACACAAGCACAAGCAACAAGAAAGACTCACTGTTATCATTGTTTTACACAATAGCCAAAAACGTTAACGAGGAACATAAATACTCTGGTGACAATGCGAACTTGAGTTTCAGCAACCTGAATTTAAAGTCCAGGTCTTCATCGATGAGTGGGTCAGCAATAACTGTTAGTAATAACAACAAACCGTCATCGTTTTCAAACTCATCGATTTCAATTCCTACCGCAACCTCAATCTCAAATTCGATATCCAACTCGTTTTCAAACTCCTTCTGCAACTCAGTTTCAAACTCCTTGTCAAATTCAATTGCAAACTCAATAACTACTTCTCACAATCAATCAACTTCTTCCACCATTTTAACAACTAATATCTCCCCACATTCGCAACAAGAGCATGAGGAATACAGATTTGTCAAATGCTTCCCTCTCTATAGAGGTCAATTTCACTATTCAACACACTCAAAAATACTTAAAACCAAATCAAAAACTTTCCTTAATTCTTCAATTTCACCTAATTGTAAATATTTTGCCCTACTCTCACCAAAAAAGTTTGAAGTTTATGAGATCTCAGGTAATTCTCGAACTCCTCCCAAACTGTACTGCTGTGGTAATCAAAATGGCGAGTTTGGCGAGAATCTTGAGATCTTGAAACAGTCACCATCAACAAATCCAGCTGAAATCAAAGGTGGAATAACGGATGACATAAATAAAAAACTTCTGGATTGGGAATTCCTATACTGCACATTATCAGATAATCTACTAGTTATTTCAGGTACAAATGGAATATTCAGGGTTTTTGATTTAAATAAAAAAGGATGCCCTATTTATATTTATTCCTCTGATTTCCCTATTCGCTGCATAAGCATTTCCCCAAGCTCAGAATTAATAGCATATGGGATTACGGGCAAGGACAGAATAACAGGTTTAGAACAGGCATTGGTGGTGTTGCATCAACTTCACTTTAATTCAGAACCTTTACCAAAGCTAATTAAAATTGATCCAATAACAATAACGTTTCCTTATAGAGATCCTATAAACACGATAAGCTTTAGCAACGACTCACAATACTTATCATGTTCAACAGCATTAGAATCAAGATTTCTAACAGTTTCAATAAGGAATATTCATGAACCAAAATTGGTGATGAAGTCAATAAGGTCATTAGACACATCTTTGGAAAGCGAGGGTATAACAGATATGAAAATGTTCCCAGATAACAAACATATGATTATAACGTCGTTGGCCTTTAATGCGCCCCCTATATTCATTGACAACAATATTAGTTCAATTAATGGACTACAAACTGTGGCACAGCCAAAACTTATCCTAAAATTTGATGAAATTGGCTCAAATATACATAAATGCTGTATATCACCACGGAATGATAGTGTTGCATTCCTGGATAAAGACGGTAAAGTGTTTTTGGTATATTTATCAAACTTTAATAATGAGAATAAAAGAATATTCTTGATTGATCAGGTTTCAAATGCATTTAGAATGAGAGAAAGTGCAAGTTTGAGATTTTCAGCCAATGGTCATAAGTTATTCATAGTTGACAGAAAGGGTGTATTATATATCAATGACTTTTCCATTGGTTTGCCTCAGTCATCAAATGTTACGAAATGTAAAATCATAAATAATAATTAATAATTAATAATTAATAGTTTATAGGGGAGTTGTTCATTCATTAGTATTAAATTCGTTATTAAATAGTAAAGCTATGTATATTTCCAGATCATTTCATCCTCACACTATGACAAGAGATTTGAAATATTCATAACACTTTGTTTTTGTTCAGACTTTGTACTGTCGTGTTCTTGTTTAATTATTGAGTCTGAAGCTGAGGGTTGAGCAATCTGGGATAAAACAGGTTGTTGATTATAGGCCGGGTATTTATTAGATGAGGCAGAAGATGTCACTGTGTTCGCAGGTGAAGGTAGAGAATGATGATTCTGCTGTTGCGGTTGTTGTTGCTGATGAGTTTGATTCAATTTTGAAGCAACGGCAGGTGCTAACTGTTGTAAGTTTGATCTTCTTTCAAAATTTGGCGGCTGGGGTGGTTGTGTAGTTAAAGTTGCTGAAGATTTATTATTAAAAGAAAAACCTGATTTGAATAAAGGTTTTTCAGTAGCTTGAATATTATTAATTGTAGGTGTTAGTGGGGTTAGATTTGAGGTTGAAATTGAGTTTCTGTGGCCTGTTAGATTCGGTGATAAATGGCTTTGAGAGGTTATCGAATTTTGTCTTTTACTAAATAGTTCATGAGCAGCAATAGACGATCTTCTTGATGTACTACCAGAAAATTCATTTGATGAGTAGTCGCTTCCTCCAGTTGATTGATGGTTCAAATAGTTAGAATTGATATTATTGAAAGCTTGAGTATTCTGATTATTCCAATCAAATGAAATTGAGCTATGTCTTGAGGATGGACCTCTGGATAGGGGTGAGTTGGTTGACAAGGGCGATGAATTAGAGCCATTAAATGGACCCAACATTGAATTGTTTGATGAAGCTGATGACAGAATCGTATGTGTAGAGTGTCGTCTCATTGGGTAAGATTGTTCTTCTAAAACCCTTCTAACACTACTATGCTGCTGTTGGAACATTTCCTGGTTTATACTTGGAGATCTTGAAACTGGTGGGGGTAGCATTTGATTGAGAGGTATTGGAATTGGTGTTTGTTGCTGCTGTTGCTGTTGTTGTTGTTGTTGTTGTTGCTGGTGCTGTTGTTGTTGTTGCTGCTGCTGCTGCTGCTGCTGCTGTAGTGATACACTTGAATTATTAAAACGAATGTGAGGTGCAATACCTCCATTCAATGGGTTAGTATTGTTAATAATTGCTGGTGCTGTAGGTTCTTGTTGTTTATTACCAGTTTTTGAGAACATTGACGTATTGAAAGATGGCTGAGTTGAGGAGTTTTGTGATAAAGGCTGAACCATCTCGTTACTATTATTAATGGTTGAGGTAGTTTCTTGTAAAATAGCCTGACTTGAAGCTCTTCTTCTTCTGTTAGCACCACCATTCCACCAGTTTTTGATTGCATTATCTGATCTGCCATTCAAATGTCTTGAAATTTCTGCCCATCTTTTACCATACTTAACAACTAATTGCTCAATTAACCTTCCTTCTTCTGCAGTAATAGGGGATCTATTAAGCGAAGGTTTCAAATTCTGGTGGTAACGTTCCCGGCATTGTTTCGGGGTTCTTGTTCCAATTGATTGGGAGATTCTGACCCAGTTAGCAGCTCCGTAAGAGCTCACAGACTCCATCAATCTTCTATCTTCATCAGGAGACCATGGCCCACGATGTAGTGAGTTTTGGGAGTTTGGGTTTGCAGATTTGTTACTGCTATTGGCATCACTTTTACTTCCTGTCGAAGTCTGTGTTCCCACTGATGAGCCATTTTTGCTCGTTATTTTGGTTGAAGCTGTTTCTTCTTCTCTTTTGTAGTATACATCGTCTGTAATGTTTGCACTACTATGATTGCTGTTGTTGGTAACCGCTGTGTGGTTCATCCTGGAAACAAAGTTATTTTCTTTGATTAAGTGGTATGAAGCTTCTGATTGAACAATAATTTGTTTGATTTTATTTCTCAATAACCTGTGATACAAATCCAAAATCCAGCAAGGTGAGCTTTTAGAGTGATGTCTAATTCAAATATATGCAACCGCCGTGGAAAGGAACCGACTCAAATTGGAATTTAATTTCAATAATAATAATAATTATTGTGATAATAAAAATATTGGGTCTGAAGGGTTTTTGCAGGTGATGGGAAATTGAGTTCTGAGTACAACAAAAAGCGCGCTCTACTTGTGAATGTTTGACTGAATGAAGTTGAAATTATCTTGAAAGAGATACAAACTTCTTTAAGGGCTCGTTGGTTAATCCAAGTTCAAATTGTAAATTTTTGTTTTTGTCTTAATTTTTTTTTTTTTTTTTGTTAATTTCAGTTTTTGTGTACAAAATTTTACTATCAGTTGAAATTGCCAGGGATTTTTGAAATTTTAAAACTGCAATTCCAAAAATGACGTTTTGATGTAAAACTATTTTCAATGCAGAGTGATTATTTAGTAGGTTGGGAACTAGTAGAAGTCGATTGAATGGGGAATGAACAGCGTTTTGATAAAAGGGAAAATACTTGTAAAGAAAAAGTTAAATTAATTAACTTGTACTTACAATTTAAGGACTATATTACTAACTACAGGTAGTAGCAACAATAACAACAATAACAATAATATTGATAAAACGCTAATAAATTAAACGAGTTTTTCATGTTTGCCGTGCTAAAAAATCAAGATATATCCGTTTTATGAAGTGCAGTACAGTGTAGGCAACTAACCAATCAATACACGGAGTAAGTATACAAGTATAAGTGACACTGCGCTTGGTCTGTTAAGTTAGACTTTGCTAGTGAATCGAACTGAGTCGAAATAAACTGAGCTAAATCCAGCTAATTTCAAATAGCGGAAATTAACCGTTAGTTGAATGTTTTTTTATATCAAGAAAAATAATGAGTGTCAAGCTACGGTAACGAGTCCTATTATGCAAGAAAATAAAACCCAACTGACGTTGCACATTTTTGAGTTACAGTTGAATTTCTACATTGCGTTTTAAACGCTATTTTTTCTTTTTTAAGCAGAAAACCGTTTTTCTCAACCGTCTTTAGCAAGAAAAAGGAAAAAAAATTCCATTGCTATTTGTTCGGACAGTTTTAGTGGCTTTAACGGACTTACTGTTATCTCTCTCCCACACACAAATAGACACCAAAGGACCCGAAAACAACTCCATGTTAGTCTAGGATAAAACATCAATGTAATGACAGCAACCATCCAAGAATTGACATAGCCGGTAAACATTCACATACCCGTTGTCCGTTATTAGCAAACTAGCATGCTGATTATTAGCAGCTTTGCAGCATCATCTAGCTTGAGACATGGCTAGAATTAACTAAAACTGTAGTAATTTTTATCGCACTACCAGTAATACTACGTTTCTGAGAAGTTGCAGGCCAATAGAATTTATGAGTTTTATGTACATTGAGTTCATGTCCGGGCATTTCTGCGGGTGAAACCGTGAAATCTGCCACTAGTACACTCTTAATGCTCTTTTACATTGTGCGGTGTTAACAGTACAAAATGCCAACCTTTTATCTCATTAAATAATGCCATGATTTTATAGATTTATAATTTTATAATGCAAACATCAACATTTCATTTCAATTCATTTTTTTGTACCTAAATTCTCCCAGTTGAGATTGTATCTGCCATCAGGAACTTTATAAGTTTCAATTAGATTCAATACTTCTTTCGAAGAATTGCCAATTTTGATGATTTCACCATTTTTCTCACTGATGAACCCATTTTCAACAGATTTCTTGATGAATACAATTAGCTCGTCAAAAAATCCATCAACATTAAACAAGATTATTGGTTTTCCATGAATACCTAGCTGGTTCCATGTAACAACTTCCATTAATTCCTCTAATGTACCGAAGCCACCAGGTAATGCAATAAATGCATCAGCTTCTTCTCCCATTTTTCTTTTTCTGGTATGCATATCTGGTACAATAGTTGTTCTACCATATTCCTCTGATAACGGAGTAATTCCCTTATGATTATCAACAGATTCTTTCAAAATTTCATTATATTCTTCAACTGATTTACTACGCTCTTTTGAGACTAGGGCATTTGGTATGATTCCATGAACTGTCGAGCCGTTTTCAATACATGATTTAGCAACTGCTCCCATTAATCCTGTGGTACCACCACCGTAAACCAACCCCCAATTCTTAAGAGCAATTTCTTTTCCTAGGTCAGTGGCACTTTCTGCAAACACTTTATTATTACCAAAGGATGAGCCACAAAACACGCAAACTGTTTTATCAACTTTTCTTTCACTCATTGTCATTATTTTATCACACTCTGTTACCTTTCAACTAGTCAATCAACTATTATTTTAAGTCAATTACTTTTCAATTCGAAATTCTTTTTACAAACATTTGTTAAATTAAGGATATTTTCAGTGATTTATATAAGTTTATCTATAATCTAATAAATTATCTTATCAGTGATGTGTCATGAACTACAAAGACCGATTACTTCTATGTACAGCAATTGGTTGAATCGATCCAATCAAGTGGTAAAGAACTATGGAAACTTTATCACCACTCATTAATTTCCTCAATGCACCACTTCACCAACATTGCTGGACCGGTGGTATCAAATTGTAGCCGGCGGCACATCACGTGCCTTTACACGCTTAACTTCACGTGACGGAAAGTAATGTGCCCTAAAAAACGGATCAATGGTTCAATGCGGAAGTATATTTCTCATTAATGACTGTTTTTTGTGATTACTTGAAACAGTAAATTTTGCGCACGGGCTTAGTACACACTTGACATAATCCTCCACTAATTACTATATCGGGAAGTTGTGGCGCAATCTGTTTAAATCCACCAAGGTTGAATTTTAAAATATTCAGTGTTTTCGATTGTATATCAATATGTATCACATTCATTTTTAAACGAAATTTTCATATTAATGCCAGTTCTCTTTATTTCCCAAAATAACTAGCAGCCATACGAATTGTTAGTTGTATCTGAAGAACTGAAAATTTTTCAGAGAGGTTATTATTTGTTATTTTGGTTTCAAATTAAATAATTCCATAATTGAAGTTATTTGATAAAACAAAAATACAGTTCTAATTCCCCTTTATATTAGGTTAAAAGGGAGTTAGCTCTATATTAACGATGGATCTGAATAATAATGATACTACGACCAACAACAACATCAGCAATAACAGCAACATACAAAATATTGAATCGAAATTATCAAATTATTCTCTTCAAGATGAGAATGAAATTATTAATAATTTCATTGATAGTCCCAACTCTTTTGATAATCACTCAGTAATATCAACAAACTCATCATCATCATCTACAAAAAATAACAACAATGCTTCCAACATTTTGCATACCGAAAATGAAGGATTGATACATGGTCATATTCATAGTTTTCCAAATTTTACTTACATCCATGGTCATATTCATACCAATAATGATTCAAACATAGTGAGTAATGATAACAGTAATAATACCATCAATAATAGCACTCCGTGCACAGGTACCGAACCACATCAGCATTTTAATGAACACACAGAGTTTAATGATTGTCAACATTTTGAATTTTTGAATTGTCATGATTCAACCAATTATCCAGTTATTTCAAACAACAATCCAAACACAGTTAACAGTAATGTCTATTGTAATGAAGACGATAATTGCATACCAAAGATCCTGGAAATATGCTGTGATAATGATCATGAACATCATGAGGAACCTTATTTCAATACCGCAATTACAAACGAATTTGATTTGGAGTTGCAACAACAGCAGCTCAATCAATCACAACCGGGAACGAATGCCGTAACTACCACTAAATCTTCTGCAGTTACTCCTACAACGGCTAGCACTACGAATACTGCAGCTAATTTCAGCGCCAGTGACAATAGTAGTCAAATCGACATGCTACAACAACATAATGATAAAATATTTGAACACTGTAATTTTGATGGTTGTGTTGATGTCAAGTGTGATTTGGATACTTGTAATATTGATGAGCTGTACTGTAAACTGTGTGAGGATTTGGATGAGTCTAAAGAAATAATCAACCAATTACAAATTAAGCAAGAAGAACAAGACAAAAAAAAGGAGATGCCTCCATGCTTAGATCCAGATTGCAAGGTGTTCAAAAGAAAAAGAGAAGGTAGTTATACATTACAGCGCCCAAGTCTACATGTTCATAACCATGGGACACACCTACATCATTTCCACCCCCCTTCTCAAAAATCAGTAAATCATCATCATCACCATATTCAGATTCACGATCATCACACCAAAAAGTTTAAGTTTGATGATAACAATAACAATGAGGATGAAAGTTTAATTAATTTTGAATGGAACTTTTCCAACAAAGAAACAAAGTGTGAGTGGGAGAATTGTAATTCAACCTTGAAGAATTCATTTCATTTACAAAATCATATAATGGAAACCCATCTGCTACCTGAGTATCCAAACTCGTTACAGAATCAAGATGAAGTGTTTGACTGTGAATGGAAGAATTGTGACTTTAACTCCATGGATTTATTCTCATTAATGGACCATATCAATAAAGATCATGGACTGAAGATGGATATGAAAAAGACTACCATCACTCAAACCCCAGACTCAGAGATATTTGACTCAACACCAAAAACTGTGTCCAGTACTTGCAGTGGCCATAACAGCAGCAGTAGCAGCAACAGCCACACACACAACCATACTCATACCCACACCAACACGAGACAAAAGGCACAGCTGCCAGAGCAGACTGTTTGCAAATGGAACCACGATGGTGATATCTGCAATAAAGAATTCCCAAATGCAGAGAAGCTGCATGAGCATTTGATTCAGGATCACGTTGGGTCTGGTAAATCAGAGTATGTTTGTCACTGGGACGGGTGCGAAAGAGTACACAGATCGTTTAATCAGAGACAGAAAGTAATTCGCCATCTACATGTGCACACAAGATACAAACCATTCGTGTGCCCAATTTGCAAGTACTCATTTGCGGTGGAGTCAATGCTTGAACAGCATCTACGTACACACTCTGGAGAAAAGCCATTTAAATGCAAACTGTGCGACAAACAGTTTGCTACATCAAGCTCTTTATCAATTCATATTAGAACTCACACTGGAGAAAAACCTTTGGTTTGTAAATACCCTGGATGCGGTAAGCGTTTTAGCGAATCCTCAAACCTAACCAAACATCTCAAGATCCACGAAAAGTTTTACAAATGTACCTGCTGCTCAAGAAGTTTCAGTAAAGAAAAACAGTTGATCAATCATATGATCAAATATCACAATGGCGTTTCAAGCTTGAATAATAAAAACGCAACTACTACTGTTGCGCCTGGTGCCAACACTGTTACAACTACAAACGTGCCATCAACACAATCAACTTCATAACCTACTTATTGTTGAAATTTTTTTTTTTTTTATTTTTTGTTTGAAGATATATACAGAAGTCATTCTTAAGAGAGGAATCGATGAATGAATGAGATATCACACTTTGAAATACTTTGCGAATAGTTCCTGGCAAGGCACTGTAGCGCCGAGTTTTGTAGCCAGTAAGTAGACACCACTAAACTTTCTGTGCAAACTGTAAGTTTCCTGTGGGGGAGAAGTCAGTCTTTGATCCAGCATAATCTTCATCTTTTCTTTGATTCTGACAGTTATGTCTTGATTCTTGAAGTTGTATGACTCACCATCCGGCATTGCGAAAGGTTCAGCTAAAATCATTACAGAGTCCACATGTGCTTTGACCATTTCCTCAGACTCGAATCCGGTCAGAAATCCCATCTTCAGTGAGTACTCTTCCACTTTCTTGCGGTCACCACGCACTGCTGCCTGTAGACAATTAACATATTTTTCAATAAACTCAGCACCGTATTCTCTGGAGGCACCGAAATCGACTAGCTCAATCTGCTTGGTTTCAGCATTAAACAGAAAGTTGGCCCAGTTTGGATCTGTTTGCATGAACTTAAACTCTGCAATCTCTCTTAAACAAAGCTTCATTATGTTGGTGGCAATTAGATCTTTAGTCTGCTGGTCCCATTCACCTTTAATTACCTCAACACCCTCTAGATACTCCATGGTTAGGATTTCGTCAGTTGTGAGCTCATCGTACACTTTTGGGACTCTAAAAGACTCATCATCTTTCAGCAGCTCTTTGAATTTTTTGATATTGTTTGATTCTCTATTGAAATCACACTCATCTTTCAGCTCATCTCTGGCATTTTTAATAGACTTCTCTGGGAATGTCCCCTTTGGCAGCATACTGGAGGCCTTCATTACCCACAGAATATAGTCCATATCTGAGTCAATGGACTGCTTGACACCAGGATACTGAACTTTGATGGCAACAGTGTCGCCGTTTTTCAGCACAGCTTTGTGAATCTCACTAATTGAAGCAGCTGCAAATGGACGGTCTTCAAATGAGGTGAACAGGTCTCTCCAGTTGTTACCAAAGTTTTTAGCCAGCACATGATGCAATTGTCTAGTTGGCATGAAAACACCAGAACTTTGAACCGATGAAAGCAAGTTGGACAACTCCTTTGGCAAAAAACTTTCATCTTGGATACTCAGCATCTGTCCTACTTTCAACGCTGCACCTCTCATCTTTCTGAACTTGTCTGAGATGAACTTGAAATTGTCGTTGGTGAATGTGACATTCTTCACCGTGGATTTATTACCACTGGCAGCGTTCTTTATGCTTGCGCCTAATACATTGACACCAACACCAACAGCTAAATGTCCGTAGTGGAACAGCCTTTGTAGCTTGGAGCTTGGAATCTCCGCATACTCATCCTCCTTCTACAGTCCTGTGTTAATATACATGATCTTTATTGAGTAGTTAGTCAATACATACAATTGGCACAGCTTTCACTGGTTTAGAAGGCTTGGAGCTGGTGGAATAGTGTCTTTTGCCGGTTGGTTTGTGCGTCTTTTTGTGATGGCTATAAGTGTGGGTTTGCTGCTCTCTAATGGTCTGTGCCTGCTGTTGCAGATCCCTATACATTTCGTCGTGCACTCTGCAGTTCTTGGTTAATTGCGAGGTGTTATAGAACATTGATACATCGTTTGAAACCGATTTTGCAGCTTGTGAGACAACTTTCAGAGCCGTTCGCGAGACTATCACAAACTCAGCAATTCCTTTTCTAGAAAACATGGTGAGGTGCAAATTTGTGTGAACTTTTGTGAGTTTTCAGTTCATTTCAATTTAATGAAATTTGCGAAGGGCCAAAAAATAAATAATAAAAAAAAAATTTCTATCTATAAAAAATTTTAAAGGTTCAAGTAGTTCCATAAAAGCTGCGTTTTTGGTAGGAAAGATGGGCAAGAGTGACAAGTCGGAACGTCCACACAAGAAAATGAAGATTGTTGATGAGTCTGTTGCGGAAAAAGTTGCGGAAAAAGCAGAAGAAGAGCTGAAAAGACACCCTCATCCAGTTGACCAGGAAGTACTGGAGTTCCATAACAATGGTGAGTTCAAGGACTTTGTTGCGCACCAAACCACTGCAAAGCAAGCTGAAAAGCTGGAAGACGCAGCCATCAATCCTTTTACTGGGGAAGAATTCTCACAGAAGTATTTTGATATTCTGAAGGTTCGTCGTGATTTGCCAGTTCATGCACAGAGAGATGAGTTCCTGAAGATCTTCCAGAGCACACAAATCATGGTGTTTGTTGGTGAAACAGGTTCTGGTAAAACCACACAAATTCCGCAGTTTGTGCTGTATGATGATCTGCCACATTTGAAAGGTACCCAAGTTGCGTGTACACAGCCAAGAAGGGTTGCAGCCATGTCTGTTGCTGCGAGAGTTGCTGACGAGATGGATGTCCAGCTGGGAAATGAAGTTGGTTACAACATCAGATTTGAAAACAAGACATCCAATAAAACAATCTTGAAATATATGACCGATGGTATGCTATTGAGAGAAGCTATGGATGATCATGACCTGAGCAGATACTCAGTCATCATTCTTGATGAAGCACATGAACGGACACTGGCCACCGATATCTTGATGGGGCTGTTGAAGCAGATCACCAGCAGAAGAAAAGACCTGAAGATCATAATCATGTCTGCAACATTAGATGCTGAGAAGTTCCAAACCTATTTCAATGACGCGCCATTGCTAGCTGTTCCAGGTAGAACACATCCAGTTGAGATCTACTACACGCCAGAATATCAGAAAGATTACTTGGACTCTGCTATCAGAACTGTTCTACAGATCCATGCCACAGAAGGCGAAGGTGATATCCTTGTGTTCTTGACTGGTGAGGAGGAGATTGAAGATGCATGCAGAAAAATATCACTTGAGGCAGATGAGCTAGTTAGAGAGCAAGGGTGTGGTCCTCTAGCTGTTTACCCATTATATGGATCATTGCCACCACATCAACAACAAAAGATTTTTGAGCCTGCTCCAGAACCATACAACGGTAGACCAGGGCGGAAGGTTATTGTATCAACCAACATTGCAGAAACATCTTTAACCATTGATGGTATTGTGTATGTTGTTGACCCTGGTTTCTCCAAACAAAAGGTTTACAACCCAAGAATCAGAGTGGAATCGTTATTGGTGTCACCAATTTCCAAAGCATCTGCACAGCAAAGAGCTGGTCGTGCTGGTCGTACCAGACCTGGTAAATGTTTTAGACTTTATACTGAGGAAGCCTATAAAAAGGAGCTGATTCAAGCAACATATCCAGAAATCCTTAGATGTAATTTATCATCAGTGGTGCTGCTATTGAAAAAAGTTGGTGTTGATGACTTGGTTCATTTTGACTTTATGGATCCACCAGCGCCAGAAACAATGATGAGAGCGTTGGAGGAACTGAATTATCTAGCGGTGTTGGATGATGACGGAAACTTGACAAGTTTAGGTAGACTGGCATCCAACTTTCCATTAGACCCACTACTGGCCGTCATGCTGATTGGTTCAGCCGATTATAAAGTGTCTGAAGAAGTGTTGACGATTGTGAGTTTGCTAAACGTTCCAAATGTGTTTGTGAGACCTGCAAGTGCAAGAAAATATGCAGATGAAGCCAAGCTCCAATTTGCGGATCAAAGTGGTGACTTCGTGACTTTGCTTAACGTGTACAACGAGTTTTTAGCAGCAAAGGAGCAAGGCGGTGTCACGTCATGGTGTCGTGACAACTTTGTTTCGTATAGAACTATGAATCAAGCTGTCAATATCAGAAAACAACTATACAGATTAATGGAGACCTTTGATATTCCGCTTTTATCGACGAGCCAGGAAGACAAGAAGTTCAACAAATACATTACCCGAGCTCTGCTTTGTGGATTTTTTATGCAAGTTGCTATTAAAAGCGGGAAGGGTTATAAAACAGTGGATGGACAGGATGTTTTAGTTCACCCTTCCACAGTTCTGCCTACGAGTCCTGAGTTCCTGTTATACAACGAGCTTGTGCTGACCTCCAAGACGTACATCAGAACCGTGCACAGCGTGAAGGGAGACGAACTAGCTAAGTACAGTTTCTTCAGTGACTACAAGTTCTAGTATTTATAGAGAAGCAAAATTTGTTCATATATGCACAGCGTACTATCCCAATTTAAATCTTAATCTGCTGGATTTCATACTGGCGAACGTAACACTTTTTGTAGATTGCATGGGGAAACTTACCGTCAGCGCCTTCTGTTGTGGGCATTTCGCTAAATCTATAACTTACTGATAAACAGTGGAAGTAAACCCAACTTTCGACTTAAAATATATTTTTCTACTTCCTTCATAGCTATTCATATTTTAACATAGGTGGTCCCTGATTGGCGTTATTATTGGCAGCTGAATTCCAGGATTTACTTCTATGGCACGTAAATTTTAACATTTACTGTTCTAGAAGAGTGCCCAATTGGGAAGTTAGTTAATTTAAGTTTGCTGCACTGATTGTTGGGTGCGAAGATCTGTAAACACCGCCATCTCCCCCAGTTAAACATTGCGCACTGGCTGTCAGTACACAGACAAAGCAGGACAGCTCGCTCACGGCAAATATTCGCAGTGCACAGTGCGATCAAAAAATCCCGGAACTCCACCCCAGCCAGCAAGCGGACCGGAAGTGCAAATCTGTTTTATCACACAAACCCGCAAGAAGAAGACAAACTGCTAGAAAGCGAAGCGAAAAGCACCACCGAGCCGATGCACAGACCACAGCGCCCGTCGCCGCTGTCGCCACTGAACCAGCGCAAGGGCTCGTTCAGCAAGCCAGCTACAAACCCGCCCGAGCTTGCTGTAAACAGTGACAGCAACAACACTATGACTGAGGAATCCATTTCAGATCTTCAGCTTGCCCCACAAAACAGCCACAAGAGGCACAAGCACAGCGCCATCCACAGTAGGCGTCACAGCAAGGGCCACAGACTGCCTGGCAGTACAGAGACGGCTGGCGCAGCTGCCATAATACGCCATGAGCTGGAGGAAATAGGTGAACCTCAAAATCTCGAGGACTTGAAAGATGACATAAATAGCATAGACGGCGAAAGCGAAGAAGATCTGGACGACCAGGAAGCTCTGGAAGATAGCGAGGGCGCAGAGCGTGCTGGAGATGAAGAAGAAGAGGAGGAGGAGGAGGAGGAGGAGGAAGAAGAAGAGGAAAATCTAAACAATCACATGCCACCAGCTCTGCTGCAGAAGCTTGCTACTTTTCCTCTTTTCAGAAGTGCCCCTCCAGCATTCTACAAGGCTATTGCTAGCAGGCTGAACCTGATGCAAGTCCATGCCCAGGAATACATTGTGAAGTTTGGGGAGCCAGCGAAGGCTATGTATTGGATCCTCAGAGGTTGTGTTGCAGTCACCTCACCAGATGGTGAAGCTGTGTATGCTGAGCTAGTTGCTGGGAACTTTTTTGGGGAAATTGGAATCTTGTTCAACAGACCCAGAACGGCCACAGTTGTTGCAAGAACAAAAGTTTTATTGTGCGTTCTAACTGCAGATAACTTCAACGCCGTTCTACCTGATTTTCCTGCTGTTCAGCGAATGATTCGAGATGAGGCCCAAGAGAGGTTATCAATGCAAGATAAAAGAAAAAGAAACGGTTTGACCAACATCAATATAACAAACCAATCCAACAATCACTCAAACCACAAATTTGGTAAACCTGCAGCTGAAATGACCGCTGCTATTTCTGCCGTGCCCGGCCCCTCAGTGCCACCACAGCAATCTTCAAGATCCAATTTAGTGCGTTCGAGCCTGTTGAATCAGATGGATCTATCAAATCACGACAATTTTGGCAATGCTGATATTTCACCATATATCCATGATAATGTGGACCATTCTGTTCCAGCAAGAGATTTTCTCAGAAGTTTACCAATGTTCACACTACTACCTTCAAACATAATACATGAATTGGTACTTGATGTGGAACCAAGAAGGTTTGATGCAATGGAATATATTTTCAAGAAAGGTGAATTAGGTAGAGATATTTATTTTATTGTTAATGGTGAACTGGAAGTACTTAACCCAAAAAGAATCTCAATGGGCAATAAGAATGAAAAGATTGTTGAACAGGTATTAGCAAGATTAGGTCCTGGTCAGTACTTTGGTGAAATGGCGTTTCTACAATCTCTCAACAACAAGTCTTCCAATGTGAGGATAGAAAGAAGTGCTGATATCAGAAGTATTTCGACCGTTGATCTATTGATTGTTACTGGTAATCAACTGGAAAACTTATATAAGAGATACCCAAGAATTTGTGATGAAATGAGGGAAACTGCCGATAAAAGATCAAACAGAAATAAAGATAATGAAATGGTTGAAGAAAATATTGAACCATTTGAGGAATCCCCGTTCAATAATTGGAAAGGCTTTGGTTCCCGAGCTCAGCCAGCTGCAAACAGTCCGTCAAGTTCAACTGCGTGTTCAACAAGCTCAAATTCAACGGCAACAACAATCCCACCAAATAACAATGATAATATTTCAGTACCACCAAAGCAAATAATACCACCAAGAAAAGAGTTACACGCAGCTAAAACAACAACTGCTGGAGTACCGCCTTCATCGTCATCAACAATTTCAAATCTGAAAATATGTGAAATCAACAGAAAAAGATCAGCACCAGCAATTTCCTCAACGCCAAAATTAAACTTGGATCCACCACAGTTGAATCCAAAACTACCATCAATTAATACATTCCCAAATATGAACTCTCAGATTCAACAACCTTTGCAATATATAAATCATGCAAAAAGATTGAGATTATCGAATATAAACTCAAGACGTCGTTCATCTGTTTTGGCAACTGGATTATTACCTGACAGATTACTATTACATGCATTTTCATTTTTGAAGCTACCTGAATTGATGAAATTAAGAATAATCTGCAGAAGGTGGAGACAGTTGCTTTATATTGCACCAAATTTTTTTGAGAAATTAGATCTAAGAGAATGGAACACCACTATTGATGATAAGGCCTTGATCCAAATAACAGATTTTGTTGGATCAAGACCAAAGTATATTGATATCTCAAATTGTTTTCATATAACTGATACAGGATTTTGTTACATGATTAATGAAATCGGTATGTTAGGTTCAATTAAGGTATTGAAGATGCAATCAGTTTGGGAAGTCAGTGCGATGGCAATAATGGACGTGTCTGTTCCAAGTATTGGTCAACATATAATAGAACTGGACCTGTCAAATTGTCGTAAAGTTCGCGATGACGTTTTGGAAAGGTTGATTGGGTTCAAATCTGGAAATTTGCCTAATCCTAATACTACTAATAATAATACAACAAATAATAACAGCACCTCCAATCAGTTCAGTGCATTCAATACAGATCCAATGATAAGAGAAATGGAATATTTTGATAATAATCATGATTCATCTATTGGCTGCCCAAATTTGAAGATCTTGAATTTAGGATATTGCAAACATTTAACAGACAAATCAATGTATCATATTGCGGTTCATGCTAGTTCGTTATTGGAAAGTTTGGATATCACAAGATGTACAACAATCACAGATGCAGGATTCGCATACTGGGCTTATCAACCATTCACTAATCTAAAAAGACTGAAATTATCGGATTGTACATTTTTAACAGATAAATCTATTGCAGCCATAACTTCATCAGCACAAGCACTTCAAATCTTAGATTTGAGTTTTTGTTGTGCATTGACTGATATATCAATTGAGTTTTTATGCCTGGGATGTCCAAACTTGACTCATCTAGATTTATCATTTTGTGGATCAGCAGTTAGTGATTCAACAGTTTTAGCAATTTCAATCCATCTACGAAATTTAAAAACTCTAAAAATACGTGGATGTATTAGAGTCACAAGAGCAGGTGTTGATGCACTATTATCTAATTGTGTTTCCCTAAGTTATTTAGACATCTCACAATGCCGTAATGCTCATTTTTACAAAGGCAATATTGTTGCACCATCAATTTTTCCACCAAATTCGAAATCAAAATCTGTTTTTGTCACAAATAGTTATGATGGCGTTGTTGAAATCGTCGTATGAGGGTTTGTTTTATATGAGATCACGTTAATGGTTTTTTTTTTTTTGTTTTTTTCTTGGGTGGGTTTTAGTCTTTTTTAACGTTCTATTTAATGATTTTAATTTAATGGTTTTGAATTTTAAAGTATAAAAACCTCAGGTAAAGTAGGAGCTTCGTTGAATTATTTTATTGATAGTATACACTAAGCATCTATTGTTATAGTTTGACTCAATAAACTGAAATGTAATTATTTATACGATCTTTTTGATTTTGCGCAATACATTCAGCAATCCAAGTGATATTTCTGATTTCTTGTTCCTTAGACTTCATCCATGCCCATACAGTACTTATAGTAAATTGCTGGGTGAATGCATCTCTGCATAGTTCCATTTCTAACTTATAGAAATGATCTTCTAATGCTTTACCACCAACATTGTCAAAAAAAGTTTTGTATTCATAAACGTTTTCAACAATCGATCTAACTTGCTCGATATCATCAGCAGAAGCCAAAGCTTCAACACCAACAGGATATAACTTACCAAAACTTGGCAAGATAGATTTTCTTTCTTCAGTTGACAAATCTGAACCAAATGAGTTCAGTGAGATGTTAATTGAACGTCTATCAGCCTCAAATTCTAATAGGTTTTTCATTATGGTTGAACAAGGCTCTGGTTGTTCTAGACAGAACTTATAAAAATCTTCCAGATAAGCTTTATATAGTTTGTTTCTGATAATTTCAATGTTTAAATCATCTAAATCATCAGCACTTAAACAGTCTTGGAAGTATGGTGCAAGTGGTGTGTCAACCAACACAGTTTGGTACAATGACTGGATGTCAGTGGCAATCGTTAATGTTGGTAAAGTATCAAACCAACCAAGTGGGTGACATCTTTCTAAAATCTCAGCTTTATCTCTGTCATGAATTGTTCCTGTAATCATCAAGATGACATTGTCAATCATGTACCCATAGGAAATGAATTCCATGAATTTAGATAATGGTTTAACGGCTTGATCACGTATGTAGTTAAATTCGTCGTATAACTTTTTAGCTGCGTTTTCTTGAATTGCTGAAGTGGATAAAGGACTTGGGACATTTGCTAAGAAGTTACCATAGTCAGTAGATGATAATTGAAGCTTTAAATCTTCCAAGTTATCACATTGTGTAAGATTAATGTATTGATTTGAAGTTAATAATCCATTCCGGTATCCACGAACAATCCCTTCAACAAAACCATTGTCGATGTTAAAATACAATCCTTCCATTGTGTAATATTTCAGCTGTAAAGTGTCCTAAAGTGTTTCAATTGAAATTTCAGCTCAAACCAACCAATTTCGAAACAGTAATTTCAATTTATTTTATCAATTTTGAAGGAGTTTTATTAATTTTGATTTTTTGTAGGAAAATGGAAATTTAAGAAAAACTCAAAATCCGAGGGTGTATAAACACGTGACCTGGCTACCCGGTTACCAGAATTGGTTTTTTCTGTTTTGATTAAAAACAATGAAAAACTACGGTAATAAAGTAAATATTTTGTTGTTAAGTTGACTAATACTTCATTGGTGTGAAATGGATGATTTGAAAGTCCTACTAGGTCAATTGAGCGAAGATCTTCCTGATGAAGTAAAGAAACTCCTAGAAGATGACAATGTCATGCAGGAAACTTTAGAGTTTCTTGATGAAATTAGTTCAATTGATAACCCAGATTACCTGACTGCTATAACGCCAACTCCAGCTGAGAACAATATAAACAGTGCGGGTGATAGTGGCAGAACATTAGTGCAAGATATTGCAGAACTGGAGGCGAAACAAAGAATTGTAGAGACACAACTGAAGAATTTGATAATAGAATCAAAAGACCAGATAATTCAAAACAAGATTGATTTGGATAATGCTAGTCAGATATTTGAAAATGAGTTCAGCGATAACTTTAAGGAGCTGTGGTCTTTGCTGAATGAAGATGATATAAACGAATTGAAGGACGTTCAAGATCAAGATTTATATGAATTAGAATTAGATCTTGAACCTCAAAAAAATTTAAATGCTGAACTGAACAAAGAGTCGTTCACATCAATAATAGCTAATATAAAATCCAGTGATTTTAAAAATAATAACTTATCAGTTGTTTTAAGCAACATGGATCAAATTCAAAATATTTTGGAGCTGCCATCAATAACTGCTGAATGTATCAAAAATGGCCACTATTCAGAAGCATTGGAAATCAGTTCATATACAAGAAGGCTGGCTATTAGATTTCCTGAAAGTGACCTAATCAAAGAGGTTGAAAATGGGATCAAAAAAGAAATGGATATGATGCTTACAGGTTTGATAAGATTGCTGAGAACAAACTTGAAACAATCGTCGATGATTAAGATTGTTTCTTATCTAAGAAGAATTCAGCCTTTCAACCAGATAGATAATTCAGATGAACAACTAAAAAGAATCTTCTTACATTCACGTTATCAGTTCATTAAACTGGAATTGTCATCACTAGTTCCATTGAAGAAAAATCATTTAACTGAAAAGTATTGTAAGCGAAGTATTGAAGTTGTGAGGGAGTTTTGCTTTGGGACAATAATGACTTTTAAGAATATATTTTTGAGCGTTAATGAGCTGGAATTAGGTGCCGTTAAGATTGAATTAGAAGAGGAGGAAGCTAAGGCGATTGAGGAGGAAAGCAAGGAAAATAAAGAGGTAACCACGACACAGGAAGAAAACACAACTGTTTCCAAAGAGGAGAGACAAGACTTCAATGGTGAAGAAGAGAAGACGGAAGAAAAGAGAGATACATCCAAAGAAAAACAACTAGAAAATGACGCTACTGACAATAAAGATGTCAATGACGAAGATAATGAAGAGAAACAAGAGAAACAAGATGGAGAAATTACTGAAATAGAAGGCGGCGCTGAAGAGAGTAAAGAAAGTACGAATGTGGTAATGGCAGCGCCATCTCCTGCTTTAGAAACAGTCTCAAAATCAGACCTACTAATAACCACTGGAAACAGACATGAGTCCAATTTGCTAATATTTGAATTTGTTAGACATGTGGTCGAAGAATTATCAACTATTCTATCAACCGAACTAGTATCGATCAAAGAAAAATCCATCAGACATGGACTTTATCTACAATTGGCATATTGCACACAGAGTTTAGCTAGAATTGATGAGAATCTTAGTGATTTGATGACAGCTACGCTTCTAAATAAAAGAAATTCAGAAACGAATGAATTTATAATTGATAGATTAAATTGGAAACAGTCTTTGGAGAAACAGAAGATTCTTGCAAAAGGTTTTTCTTTGTCACCATCATCAGCAGCAGCATCATCTTGATTGGGGATTCCAATAGAAGAATTCATAGAGTTATTTTGTTAAATCGTAGCTGGTTGTCATAGCAACCACAAAATAATTTTATAAGATAATGTGAATAAATCTTAGTTAATTACCATTGAATGCTCATTTTGCTATAAGTTATTAATCAAGCAACATTTAATGCATGGTACGAGCTATTCCTGTGTAGTTTCACCAAAAAAGAGAAGTTTATACTCGAAATAGAATTAAATTACATCATTTTCGGTTAAAATTTAGACTTATTTTTTTGGAATTTCATTTGGTGATTTTTTTTCCTATTATTTAATTACCAACGAATTGAAAATAAACAACATTTGCTATTTATTCAGTATAATTTCAATCTCAACATTGGAAGAATGAGTTCAGTGAGCTAACTAATCAATGTCCCCAATTGGCACAGGAAAACTAACCTTTTGCTTTTAGATTTCAAAACAGAGCAGCTCAAATAGTTGGGAGAAGAATGGTGGTGTTGCTCCATTGAACAAACCTTCGTTGGAGAAAGATGCATCACCAAAATCTGACATCCCAAACTCAGAAGAAGCAGCAAAGATTGCGGCAAAGATTCTCACTGGGAGTACCCCTGAGGAGAAATTCCCATGGAGAAAAATTGGATCATTTTCTGAAAGATTGAGCTATGACCCAAACTTTGTTTCCCACATTGAGTTGGTTAAAACCTATGTTTTGGAGAAATTCTACTCTGACTACTACTGGAATGCAGCTTTGATTTTAGGGAACTGTTTTTTTGCATGGTTGCTATCTAAATGGAGATTTGGGATATTTGGACTAGTATTTGTTCTGTTGTGCACTTCTTCAGTTTATCGTCAAGAGATCCGTCGTTTCAAAAGAAATGTCAGAGATGACATCTTGAGAGTTTCTGCTACAGAGAAACTGGATAAAAACTTTGAATCAATGGAATGGCTAAACTCATTTTTATCCAAGTTTTGGGTTATTTACATGCCATCATTATCAGAAACAGTTGAACAGATTGCTAATCAAACTTTAGAAGATTTGGCTCCTGGCTATGGTGTTGATAAACTAACTTTGGATGAGTTCAATCTAGGTACCAAAGCACCAAGAATTGACTCCATCAAGTCCTACACTAAAAGAGGTGATGACACTGTTGAAATGGATTGGGCTTTTTCATTCACACCAGATGATGTTTCCGATATGACTAAAAGAGAGATTCAGAAAAAAGTTGACCCTAAAGTTTCTTTAGGTGTTACTGTTGGTAAAGCTTTTGTTTCTAAGAAGTTGCCAATTTTAGTTGAACATATGAATGTTTCAGGTCGTATGAAAGTTATCATGAAGTTATCTTTGAATTTCCCACATATTAAACTTGTCTCGGTTCAATTATTAGAACCACCAAAAATTGAGTTCTCATTAAAACCGGTTGGTGGTGATACCTTTGGTTTGGATATCATGTCCTTAATTCCTGGTTTGAAAGGCTTAATCACTTCAATTATCAATGCGAATGTTGGTCCAATGCTATATGCTCCAAATCATTTAGATATCGATGTTGAAGAGATAATGGAAGGTAGTAAGATGGAATGTATTGGTGTTGTTGCGATTACTGTTAAATCAGGAAATGGATTGAAATCAGATTCAGTGAAAATTAACCCTTATCTTGAAATTTATACAGATGTTCAAACTGACAAACATGTTCGTACTGATGTTAAAGCCGGCACTTCATCGCCTGTTTGGAATGAAACTAAATATTTGCTGGTTAATAGTTTACAACAGAACCTAAATTTTGAATTGTTTGATTTCAGTTTGGAGAAGAAGAAAGGTACTCTTGTTGCATCCCATAGTTTTGATATGAATGACTTATTGCAAAAAGATACTTATTTGGATGTTAAAAAAGAGTTCAAGATGGCGGGCAAGAATAAAGGTTTACTGAATTTCGATATTCGTTGGTTTCCTGTTTTGACTTCTTCAAAAGTTGTTAACACGGAAGAAACTCAAGAAACTGAAGTTCCTGATACTGAGGTTGGTGTCTTTAAGTTTACTTTACATCAAGCTAAAGATTTGGATATTTCCAACTCTTTACTGGGTAAATTAAACCCAAAAGCTGAATTATTCATTAATGATGTATCTGTCAAGAGTTACAGAACTTTAAAGCAATCTAACGAACCTTCTTGGGAAGAAACATTTGAGAAATTAGTTACAGAAAAGTCAAACTCAAGAGTCAAGTTAGTTATTAGTCAAGCAGGGTTAGATGGCGATGTTGCAATTTCAACATTTGAAGAGAGCTTGGACAATATTGTTCTTAACGTTTCTGACGGCAAAGACCTTTTTGAGATGTCTCCTCAAGGTAAAGTTAGAATTACTGCTGCTTGGAAACCAGTTTCTTTGAGTGGAGTTTCTACAGCTGTTAATTATGTTCAGCCAATCGGTTCTTTAAGAGTTAATGTAATTGGAGTTGAAGATGTGAAGAATTTGGAAAAAATCGGCAAAGTTGACCCATATGTTAAGGTTTTGTTAAATAACAGACTGAAATTTCAAACTCCATATGTTTCAGATTCGTTAAATGCAACATATAACGATGTTTTTTACATTCCAGTTATTTCAAGAAGTCAGCAACTAACTCTAGAGGTTATGGATTTCCAAAATTTAACAAAAGACCGTAAATTAGGTTCAGTCAATATTCCACTAAGCAAATTTATCAAGAGAGATTCAAATACTGGTGAATATGTTGGTTATGATGGTTCAAAAGACATTTTGAAGTCAGAATTAACTTTCAAAAATCAAGAACCAAAAGGTTTTGTTTACTATGCAATTTCTTTCATTCCATCAATTCCTGTTTATACAGTCACTGAATTAGAGGAATTGGAATCCAAAAAGCAGAAAATTGCAGAAAAGAAAGAACAAGAAGCAAAACAAATGAAAGAATGGGAAGAACAATATAAGAAGAATCCTAATGATTATGAATGGGTTGAAGTTCCGGATGAAAGTGATGAAGATTTAGGCGAAGCAAAACAAAAATTTTCACTAGAAAAACTATTATCATTCAAGTCGGGTACATTGGCCTTCCATATTTCAGGTGGGGTTGTCTCAAGACCTGAATCTTATGTGCAGATGTTTTTAGATGATTTTGGCTCGCCATGTTTTACTTCAACTCGCGCACTAGGCTCAAAAATAAATTCAGAAGTTGGTGATGGATTTGTTCGTGATCTGGATAATAGTCGTACTATCTTCAGAATAGTCAAAAAACCAAAATATAAAGATGAAGACGAAATTGTTTGTGAAGATTCATTTTCGACAAAAGAACTCTTAACCAAATTTTACAACAAGCCTTCTCTTTTGAAATTGAAAAATGGACAATTGAAAATAAGATTTGAATATATTCCAAGTTCAAGTGAACTGTCACCATCTGAAACAATGGCTGATACAGGTATCGCAAAAATTGAAATTTTAGACGGAGAGAATATGCCATCTCATGACCGTAATGGTAAATCAGATCCATTTGCTGAACTGTGGATTAATGGAATAAAAGTTTATAAGACTGAAGTCGTTAAAAAGACTTTAGAACCAAAATGGAATGAAACAACTACACTACCAATCAAATCAAGATCAAGAACAAAGTTCGAGTTGAAAGTTTTTGACTTTGATAGAACCGGCGATAATGATTTAATTGCAGAATCCCATGTTGATTTATCAACAATTCAGCCTAGCACCCCAGAATTAGTCACAGTTCAATTAAAGCCACATGGATCTGTACGTTTGAGAGTTACATTTGTGCCTGAATATATTCGTCCTAAAGTTGGCTCAAATAAATCATCGGCATTTGGCGCATTAGGTTCACTGCAACTTGGTGCTGCGGGAGATTTAGCTTCTGGTGCTCTAGGTGCTGGTGCTGGTGCAATTGGTGCTGGTGCTGGATTAGCTAGTGGTGCAATTGGTGCTGGTGCTGGTGCAATTGGTGCTGGTGCTGGTGTTGCGACAGGCGCAGTATCAAAAGGAGGATCTCTATTTAAGAGTGTTTTAGGACAAAAGAAGCACAGTAGGAAGTCAATTGATCAGTCACGTGCTTCTAGTAACGCTGGCGAAACATCATTCAATGATACTCAGTCGATAAGATCAACAAGAACTGGTGCTAATTCTTCAATTTTCCAAAATGGAAATGGAAACACTACTGGACAATATACCCCACCACCTACACCAATGTCCGCGGGTCACGAACGTACTAGCTCTACAGTTTCATCACAAATACCAAATGGTACAACTGGAAGCTTGTCAATTAGATTGGGAAGTAATTTAGGATCTCATGCTCAACTAAGAGTTTCAATTGCCCACCATAATAAAATCCGTGAAATTTATCAAACTAAAAATGTCAAAGCAAGTAACGGAGTTATTAGATGGGATGAAGATGTCATGTTCGATGCCCCACCAGATGCAAAAATTATATTCGGTGGTGTTGTTCACCATAAATTTGCCAAAGATCAAGAGTTAGGAAATGCTTCAATTGATTTATTTGAAGTGATTGATAATCCACGTGATATGAAACTTGAAATTGGAACTGGATCGATTATTGTTGGCTTCAGATACCATCCAGTTGAACAGTAAGGGACCCTAAGAATTGTGTATCAAGTAATTTTAAGAACATCCATGTAAGCTTAGGTAATTTGTATATTGTAATATGTGCTGTAATCATCCTTCGCTATCTCTAAAGATAAAAATATTCATGAAACAGGCAATATTCATCCGAACACCACCCTGTGACTGCTTATCATGCTCAGTTTTACTATGAAAAACTGCTTGGTCTGGAATTTACGCGTGAAAATTTTTAAAACATCTTGACACCACTTTGTTTTCTCGAAGTGACTCTATAATTTTTCACTGAATTGAATTTCGACATTTACTAGTTTAAACCGTCAACTAAATAATACAATAAAATGAGCGCACAATTAGTATGTGAATGACGAACGAGAGAGCGTGATATACTGGATATGATATACAGAGATTTTTTGATGAGTTTAATACGTTAAAGAATGAATTAATTAGAGAAGATTGTGAATTTTTAGAACTGGAATAAAATGGTATTATTGTGTTTAAACGTGATTGATTCAAGAAGAGATAGCGTTTACCAGTACGAGAATCGGATAATTTTTGACTCTGAGAAAGAAAGAAAAAAGCCATTCGACGTGTTAAGCAAATTGAAAGATTCATATATTAGTATTCCATAATATTACGACTAAGGAAACGCACTAGGTTTGACATCTAAAGTACAAATTACTAACTATAATTACAGGCTCCAAAATGGTATCCAGCTGAAGATGCACCAGTTCCTAAAAAAACTAGAAAAACAGCATTACCACAAAAATTAAGAGCTTCATTAGTTCCAGGTACAGTTTTAATTTTATTAGCTGGCCGTTTCCGTGGTAAGAGAGTTGTTTACTTAAACCACTTAGAAGACAACACCTTATTAGTTTCAGGTCCATTCAAAGTTAATGGTGTTCCATTACGTCGTGTTAATGCAAGATATGTTATTGCAACCTCAACCAAAGTTGACGTTTCATCAATTGATGTCTCAAAATTCAACGTTGCATACTTTGCAAGAGAACAAGAATCCAAGAAATCCAAATCTGAATCCAAATTCTTTGGTGAAGGTGAAGTTAAAAAAGAAGTTAAAGCTGAAAGAATTGCTGACCAAAAAGATGTTGATGCAAAATTATTAGCTGAAATTAAAAAGACTCCATTATTAAAACAATACTTAGCTGCTTCATTCTCACTGAAATCTGGTGACAAACCACATTTATTAAAATTTTAAGTTTAGAAGTTAATAATAATCTAATTTAATTAATTGAAAGTTTTAATGAATATAATTACTAGAATGTTTACCTGTTGTAGATGTATGCTTAAAGTTTATTCTTGGGGTCATTTTGCGGGTTTGGTTAGTTTTTGTTGATTAGATGTCGTGTTCGGGGTCTAAACGGTCAATTGTGTGTGTTAAAATCAAACGGTTTCCTTGCATGCACTATTAGAGAAAAATCAATAAATACTAGAAACTTCTAGAAGATCTTCATTGTAGCAGCTATTTCACCATTTTCTTTGCAGCCACCACTACAACTATATAACACCATGAATCTCCTCGAAGGACTTTTTCGCAATTGAATTTTTTTCAGCATCAAAGAACTATTCAATACCAAATAGTTGAAATCATCTGCCATTTTACTTCGTGACAATTCCCAAAAAGGAAAATTATTATTATTATTTCTTTTTCAAGCCCGTGCAGAAAAAAAATTATTTATATAAGAAAATTTTTTTTGAGCCATAAATTTTTATAACCTTTTATAAACTATTCAAGGAGAACAATTTCCACTCAATACAATAGGATACAACTACAGAATGACTTCATTACTTCCATTAGCTTCATACAATTTGGCTTTAGACCCATTCACCCCAACACAAGCAATAGAGTCTGATTTACCAGTTACAGTTCACATTACTTTAGCTGCAATTGACCCAGCCAACGCCATTGATGACGAAGAGCAACCATCCACATTAAGAATCTTGAAGAGCTCAGCATTCAGCAAATTCAACGACGAAGATATTGATGAAGATGTTGATGACGAAGACTTGATTGACGCTGAGGCTGAAGAAGATGAAGAAGATGAGGATGAAGATGAGGACGAAGATGAGGATGAAGAAAGCGAAGATGATGAAGATGAAGACGACGATGAAGATGACGAAGAAAACGACGACTTGGACAGCGACTTTGACGAAGATGACGAGGTTGAAGAATACGTCATCTGTACTTTATCACCAAAATCTCAATTCCAGCAAACTCTAGACCTAACCATTGCTCCAGATGAAGAAGTCTACTTTGTTGTTACTGGTTCTTACCCAATTCACATTTCCGGTAACTACGTTGAGCACCCTTATGACGGAGAAGACTCCGACTTTGACTCTGAGGAAGACGAAGACGAAGAAGATGTCGACTCAGATGAATACGACTTGACTCCAGATGAAGACGAATTAGCGGATGGTGAAGATTTTGACATCAATGACTTGGACGATGACGAAGACATTGAAGCTAAAATTGAAGAACTCGTTGAAGAAGAAGAAGCTGCTGCTCAAAAAGCTTCAAAAAGCTCTAAAAAAGAAAGCAAGAAACGTCAAATCGAACAAGCACAAGAAGACGAAGAAGAAGAGGAAAAGAAACCAGAACCAAAATTAACCAAAAAACAAAAAAAAGCTAAAGCTGCTGAAGAAAAAGCTGCTGCTGAAAAAAAGAATGTTGAATTCAAAAAAGACTTGGAGCAAGGTCCAA
Source organism: [Candida] sp. (assembly GCA_030570575.1). NCBI lineage: Eukaryota > Fungi > Ascomycota > Saccharomycetes > Saccharomycetales > [Candida] sp. Next base: position 19,240 of record JAJLVZ010000004.1, on the reverse strand, counting down.
CCCCATCTTCTAAGAAAGTCACCACCAAGACATTGGTTGGAGGCGTTGTCATCGAAGATAGAACTATTGGTAAGGGTCCAGTTGCTAAAAATGGTTCAAAAGTTGGTGTCAGATACATTGGTAAATTGAAAAACGGTAACGTTTTCGACAAAAACACCAGTGGCAAGCCATTTGTCTTCAACTTAGGTAAAGGAGAAGTCATCAAGGGATGGGACGTTGGTGTCGCAGGTATGGCTGTTGGTGGTGAACGTCGTATCAACATCCCAGCTCCATACGCCTACGGTAAGAGAGGTGCTCCAGGTGCTATTCCACCAAACGCAGACTTAACTTTTGACGTTAAATTGGTCTCATTAAAATAAATAGACAGTTCCTGAGTTTTGCAACTTTCAAACACGAATTCTTTACTGTATAATAAGGCTAAACTTGAAATAATAATTTTTCAACTTCTGTAGATTGTTTTTTCTCTGATTAATTTTTTTTTTTTTTTTTTGTCATTTTTTTATTTGAGCGGGAAAATTTTGT